>CM062060.1:26895000-28095000 GCA_030954485.1 Citrullus mucosospermus
GTACTCATCTTTCATCTTCAGTACTCTAAAACGCTATATATATATATAGAAGAAGTGTAATATTGAATGTATTCTAAGTTGAATCTATCTTTTTGTAGCTTAACTTGGAGATTTTCTACTACGCAAAAAAAAATAAAAATTTAGGAAAAAAGATACATTTTTGGTCTCTAGCTTTTTTTGTTATATAGTTTCTATTTGGCGCTAGGTTTATATTCTAAATTCTTAAATTTTGAGTTTGATTTCAATTTAATTTTTTTAGATGTCAAAATGTTCTAATTTTACCTTTGAGATTTGATTCAATTTGATTATTAAGTTTCAAGATTTAGAGTTTCAACCTCAATTTTTTTTACTAAATAATCACTTTGGAGATGTTTGGCCTCCCAACTTCAAGTGCGTGGAGTTGGCTCTAATTATAATAGTTGATGTTTCCAACTATTCTAACTTACAATTAACTTCTTTTTGTAAGGGACTAATTTACAATTAACAACAATAATGCTATTTTAAATATCTTTTTGTTACAATGTTTACTATTTCCTACTCATCTTTTCTTTTTTTCTTTAAATGTTTACTATTTTCTACTTAAACTAAAATAGTTTGCACCCCAACAATAGATGATTAAAATAGTCTATACACTCCAAAGACAGACTATTATAACCTACAAACAATTATAACTCACTATTATAATAACCTATTCAACGACTCAAACAACTCATTTGCACTAATGTCTATTAATTACTTTATAAATAATTATGAAGTAAAAATTTCAATAATGATGAAAAATGTTGAAAATTAATTAATAAATGTTCACCCTAAAAAAAGATTATTTAGTAAAAAATTAAAGTTAAAAACATAAACGTATTAAAATCTAAGGATTAAAAGTACCAAATAGAAACTAAATTAAGAATCTAGTATGGGTTAGAGAAGTTAATAGGTTAGAAAGAGATAGTAGTGAGGTGAGGCTTAGAGTGTTGCTCATCTAGCATGTACAGCCTTCTCCAAAACCATAACCAATCACCCTTTGATCTTCCTTTTGCTATAATTATAATTAAACCCTAAAAAAAAGACATTCCTTTTATCTCCCCAAAAACCCCTTTCCATTTATACATGCCGCTCTCTATATTTCTTTAAACTGACACATAATAATAACTGATGACCAATTATGTTATTGCAGAGCTGGGTAATTGGGTTGTTCCAGGGTTTCTTTCAATTGGAAGAAGATAAGCTTCAAACAAAAAAGAAAAAAAAAAGAAAAAAAAAGAAAAAAAAGAAAAAGGGTTCTTTGAATGTACATTTAACTTTTTTTTTTTTTTTTGGGGGGGGGGGGGGGGGGGGGGGGTGATAGTGAAAGGTAGCAACCATGGCTATCACATAAACAAACCCTAGAAAATTAAAATTTCCAAAAGAAAGAAAAGAACCTCCCTGGCCTGCTGTGTCTCTAGCTAATAGACCATTTTCTATATTTGTGGTTGAAATTTGGTTTCCCCCATTTTGTGCTGAGATTCATGTGCATTTTCAGGCTTGGAGGGGATGAATATGAACCCCTTTTCCCCTCCAAGTATGCAACCACAGTACTTTGGATATGCCTTTGTAGGGTACCATTTTTTTCTTTTTTCCTTTATTATTTTCCCAATTGTGTCACAAATTTTTATTCACAGTACTCTGATTCTGACACTTTTGTCTCCGTAGTTTAAAATTTATAATTTAGGTCATGTCTACACATTGAGTAAAAAAAAGTAATAAATCAATGATAATCTTAAACGTGGCTCCAATTGAATTACTTTTGGTGTTGTTTGCTCCTGTTTCGTACATATAGTGACAATTGGGGCCCACTTTCAAATTTATAATAAAAAAGTGCAATCCAATTGATGAGCAGATGACGATCAATTTGTTTTCACGTGGAAATTACGTTATCGTTATTGTTACTATTACTTGTAGTGTTAATGCTAAGAAGTATGAATTTATCATATTCACTATTAATGTTACCATTTGACCCTTAACGATAACGGTAACCGTAACTATAGATGTGTCAAATTCACAATTCTAAGTAAATGTAATTAAATGCAATCCAATTATGTTTGCGATTTAGACCCATTACAATTCATCCATCAATGAAATCTCAATTTTTATTATGGATTACAACCCTTCTAGTATTGCTCTCAATTGGATGACTTAGATCCCCCTTTGTATTTCGATTTTGAGAGATTCTCTCTAGCTCCCTTTTGTATCATTGTTTTTATATCAATGTATTTTGTTTTAGGTGTATGATAAGGGTGTTAAGGATGTGTTAAACTAATTAAGTTATCCCATTGTGCCTCCTAATTCTATCTACCTCAAGTTTATATATTTTTTAAAAATTTACAGATTAATAAACACATAGCCTTAATTATAAAACCTTATAAATAATAGACTTTTTATAATTTGATAAACTCTTCCAAAATTATCTATACCTTGTACTTGGGAACAAAAATCTATTTATTAAGGTGGGGTGTGTATTAATAAAATAAAATAAAATAAAATAAAATAAAAGGTGGTGATGGGAAAGAAAGTCCATGTGTCTATGTTTTGCTTTTTATCCTTATGCCACTCAAAAATATCTTTGTGGGTTATGTGTGTGTTTTATGAGCAGTAATGTCAGATCAATATTTGCATCTTCTGATGGACTTCTTTAATGGAAAAATTATGCCTCTCTTTGCCTCATATTCCTTCCATGTTCCCACTTACCTAAAACCATATGCCTAACTTTGTGATTTTTTTTTTTATTTTTTATTTTTTTTTTATCTAACCCTAATTTTTCTTTTAATTTACCATAACCTTAGATGTTAAGTTTAATGTTTTGGAATTATCACAATGCAAGCCCAAATAGTTAACTGAGAAAATTTCCTATATATTGTGGTTATTTATTTACAATTCTTTACAATGATATAATTTGTTTATTTTGGACATAAATGTTTATTTTGTATTTTTTTGAACTAATTAAAAAGTCTCACACTAATAGAGATAATTCATTTTGACCTACCACGAGGGAGTTGTTGAGCGAGGTTCTTCCATTGAGAATATATTAAAAAAATAGTAGTTCAAGAAATTAGCGTTAAATGTATATGAGAAAAAGTGGTATATATACATTATTTAATTAATAATCAGGAAGAAAATTGATTGTGTATTAATTGGCACAACTTTTTTCCCTAGACTTTACTCAAGAAAATAAAAACTACAGGAAGGGGAGATCAAACCGTAACCACAAGAGAGAAAACCATGTCAATTACCATTTAGCTAAGCTCATGTTAATCATTTCATAGATATTGTACTAAAAAGAAAAATTGATTGGGTATTATGAGTTTTTTATTTTTTATTTTTATTTTTTATAGCAGGTATTATGAGAGTTAGTCGATTATTAATGTTTTTTTTTTTTTAAAATAGGATCACTTGCAAAAATAGCAAAAAAAAATATTTTTATATTTACAAATTTAGCAAAATTGTTCCAAATTTATCCTTTGGTGTGTCGGCATGTATATCAATAGTGGAGACATTCGGGTGCACTTATTGACCCAACCGTACATATCCTTTTTAAAAAAAGTAGTATATTTGATATATACTTTATATTTTGGTATATTAGTCATTTTATATGCTTTATATTTGATATATTAGTTGACTAATATACCAAACATAAGATATCCAAGTTATACAACGGATATACCAAAACTACATATATAAACTTAGTTAAGAAGTGCTTGTTCATTTACTATTATTCGTAGACTTAATTTCAATCATTTATTCTTCTATTATAGACTATTATTTTTCTAGTACATTATATATAATCAACTTATAATGGTTCAATCCGGTAAGTTAGAAACATACTTTCCGAATGAATGTTGATAAATTATTGGTACACCAATGTTACACTTGAAATTAAATTTTGAACATGTATTGATATATAATTGATATACTTGAACAAATGTATTTTTAAGAAGTACTAATATAGTAAATGATATACCAACATTTTATACTTGAAATTGAATTTTGAATGAGTATTAATATACTACTGATACACCAATACAATACTTAAAATAGATCATGAGTGATATAATTTTGATACACTAAAAAGTACATGAAATGAATTTTTAATGACTACTAATATATGATTGGTACATCGCCTATACCCATTTAAATAAATTTTGAATGAGTGTGTTGATAAATTACTGATACACCAAATAGGTATTGCATTTTCAAATCATTATAATATACCATTGATACACTAATGATCTACTTGTAAATTCCTTTTGAATTCATACTAATATACAATTGAAATTCCAATGTTAAACTTTAAGTATCATTCTAAATGATATACTTCATATTTGGTATATCAAAGGTATGTTTTTTGTTCTTTCTAAATCATGTATATATATGGAAATATGAAATATTTGTTATACAATTGATATAACAAATTAAATTTTAACTTATATACAATTAAAATCATATCAAAAAATTGAAAATAAAATAGATTAACTAATATAATTTATATATGGTATATCACTCGACAAATTTAACGCATTTAACATATACCGTCAATATCAAAATTGAACTAATTGAATGTGAAAAACTCTATAACAACAAAAAACACAAAAACACAAAAAATCTTTATCATAATATTTAACAAACGTCGCCCATATTATAATTAAAGTCATGATATATTGGTTGTATAAATAATATTCTTTAAATAAAGTATACCAATTGATTGATATACTAATTATATGTAAATCGGTTGACTGATATACCAAAGTATAATGTATATCAGATATATCCGTTGATACACAAATGAGGGCAAAATTGCAAAAATACAAAAACTTTAAATCAGGTTAATTTTTTTTTATTATATTTGTAATTTTAGAAAATCATTACTATATTTATAAATACTCTCATGTTTTTCTTTTTGCTACCGATTGCAATTTTCCTTTTTAATATTATGTACGTTTACTCTTGTTTTTCTGTTTATAGTGTTTTAGGGAAAAAAAAAAGTCATTGAATCACTTTTTTTTTTTTTTTTTTTTTTTTTTTAAGTTGTACAAAGAGATGGTTTGGAAATTTGATTTTTGACTTTATATAAGAACATAGCATATAAGTACATGCTAATTATCCTTGAACTAGTTTACTTTGGGTAAAGTTGTCTCAATTTTGAAAACTATTTGATTTCTCATAATATATGATATTTATGTGTTTAAAAATATTCATTTAAATGACTTTTCATATGGGTGTTTGAGGTAAGGAGTTGAATTGTGAAGTATGGAGCCCTACAGTATAAGAAGTTAATAAAGTATAAAATTGATAGTTTTTAGTAGTGGTACCCACATACTTCTTAAGTCTAACGACGAATGAAGTTCACAACTCTTTACTTTCCAACTCATTCACCAAAACACCCTTTATTATGGATTAAAATCTAGTCTCTCTAAGCTCCTTATAACACCTATGGACCCATGTTAACCACTAAGCCAACCATGATATGCATCAACCTTCTTGATAAAGTTACAATTGTGATGGAGATATTTGAATTCTTCAAATTAAAATTAAAGAAAATTAAAACAAAAACAAAAAAGTTAGTATAAGATGATAAACATAAAATTTGTATATCTACACTATAATGTATATAATTGGCAATAATGAATTTAGCTCCACGTTAGTTTGTATACACTTCCTTTTTCGAGATTGGATGTTCAATTTTCCACATCTACGATTGTTGTACTAGAAAATTCAATATATAGTCACTTCAAGATTGAAAAAATGGTGTGTATATATTGTCACTATAATTGTTATCTATGGAACATAGGGGCAATAAGGAAATGACTAAAAACCCCTCAAAGAACAAGCATTGAAGCTGCCAAAAAGATGTAGACAACAAGGTGGGAGTGGACCATTAATTGGAAAATTCACAGAACATTAAGAGAAAATTATAGGTTGAAATGATTATCTTATCATTTCCTTGACGAATTAAGAATATAAATGTGGTTAGCTAAGCTTAATTAGACCTTCCCATAGAATAAAAATGAATATCATATATGATTATAACCAAATATATATGCATGCCCAATATCTATCCATTGGTGGATTTTATCATCAATTCGCATAATGCATGGCTTCCACTAATTAATTTCTCTTTTCCAAAATCAAAATCTAAATAACAGATGTCATCATTATCCTCTCTATAATTTGATTAGAGTTACCAAATAAGTGCAACATTAGTTAAACCATAGTTTAATGAATAAAAGTATTCCATTACCATTTAAAAAGTTGATAATTTGATTTTCTACCTTATAATTGTTGAGCTTAAAAAAAAATTGTAATAACATTCCAAAGGTAAGCTACTTTAACCTCCGATCTCACAAGAGAATCACATTAGTCGATGATTTTTTTTTTTCTAAACTTTCGATCTCACAAGAGAATTACATTTGGGCCAAATAATATTGGTTCATGGAGAATGAGAGACTCAATTAAGTGTAATTTAATCTCAAACTCTAGGATTGGTGCCACCATATAAGATGTAATTTAACTTTCAAATCGAGCATGACTTTCAATCTCCCTTTTTGTATTGAGTTCTTCGACCATCTAATCAAATCTTTTGGTAAAAATTACCCACTATAGTCTAGTTGGCCTTGATAGTTTAGTTTACTCCCACCTAAGAATAAAATTGTAATTTAACCTTATTATGACATTTTAAAAACTTTCTTCATATTAATGATATATGCAAATTTGTGCATGTATGTGTGTAATATTAGACATAGAAAGAAAGAGAGAATATAATAAGCAACACATAAATAGATATTGTGGTATTGAATATAAATATCCAAACTCTAGGGGTGGTGCCACCACATAAAATGGAACTTTCTATTGTACCATCAAATAAATTGTGAAAGCTTGGTTGTAAGTAAACTTGTGTGTTAAGTACAGTACTGCATGATTTGTGGTTCTTTTTCTTCCCATTAGTAATTTATGGGAAAGACTAGGTGCATCTTGAGCAATGACATCTATCTTTGTACAATTTCACAAAATTGTTCGACTATAATTTGTGACATGTTAATGTGACATGACACATTAACATCAAAGACTAAAAGTGAGTATTTAAGTGAAAAACTAATGTTCAAATTGTAACACTTTGGAACCTAACGATTAAATTGAAACCAAACCCAAAATTTAATAACTAAAAAGTATAACATTTTGAAACTTAAGGATCAAATAGAAACTAGACTTTTTTTAAAAAATAATAGAAGCTGGACCAAAACTTAGAGAAAAATGTATTTTTCCTTTTTGTTTTTTCTTACGAATTTTTTGTAAAACTATATATTAAAACAAAAGATTCTTTTTCTTTAACAAATACTTTCACCTACTTTTTCTACTAATGTTTTAAAAAATTAAAATAAATTTTGAAAACACAAAAGTTGGATAACTATTTAATTATTGAAAATTAACTTTATAAAACCCTACTTCCATCTTTTAGGTTTTTTCCTTCCTTTTGTGAGTGTTTTCAAAATTTTAACTAAATTTGAAAAAAAAAAAATATAATTTGTATTTTTTGTTTTTAAAATTTGACCAAAAATTTAATGTTTACTGAAAATAAATAAATATGATTAAAAAATTATGAAAAAACAAACTCAATTAAAAAAAAAATCAAAACTTATCGAATAGAGTGGAAATTACTACCAAATATTTAGTTCTGGTTATTTAAAAATTAATTTTATATTTATTTTAAATTTTTGACTAAAAATTCACAAGCATTTTAAAAAGTACATAAAAAAGTAAAAGACATCAATTTGAATTGTTATTCCGAAAGCATGTTAAAGTACTACACATCAACATTTTAAATGTGTGTTTTTCTTCTTCGCTTGCACACAAATCTCAATTGATTGAAATTTCGTAATAGTGTTCATCTAATTTTTTGTTGTTTGTATTATTCTTAAAAAAAAAAAAAAAAAAAAAAAAGAATATTAAACATTGACATGAAGATAAGACATGCACGCACACTAAGAAATCGAGTCAAACCAAACTGGTCTTGTTCAATTATAATTTAGATACGATCGAATCTAACCATTCGAATTTCATTTCATCTTCCATCATTCTCAAAATGCAAATCCCATCTTCACCCGCCACCATTATCTCTCTCAGTTTCTGGCTCTTTCAATTATTTGATTTTCTTCAACTACGATTCATGTTTGAAATCATCGTAGTTTTTGTCATTAAACTATAGTATTAAGAAATTGTCAAAAATAGCCCCTTCAAGTTTTCATATTTTAGAAAATAGCATGTTTTTTTAGAATTCGTTAAAATAGTTTTTTTCGGTCCATCCCATCTTCGAGATTGACCATGGAGATCGAAAAAACTATTTTAACAAATTTTGAAAAGTGGACTATTATTGAGATGGTTATTTCCAACCATTTTCCTCCAGTATTCCCTATTGAATCAAATCAGGTCGATTAAGTTAGGCTCAAAAGGCTTTATAGAGGCCCAATAAATCGGGCCGATGAAAGCCCATTTACTGATGAACCCGATACAATGTAGATAACCCGACCCGCAAGTTCCCCATAAGCATACGCTTTGTTTCTTCTATTTATGGTGGCCAATGCTCTAATTCGCTTCCTTTTATTCATTTCCTCTCACGATTTTCAGATCTCTCTCCTCTGCAAAGTCTTGGTTGAATCGAATACCGAAAAAAATTCAGCTCACATGTATTAGCAAAGACCAGTTCTAAGAATTTGATTGAGGAATTGAACCCCAAGTTAATTCATCACCACCATGAGTATCGAACCCTTTAACAGGTACTTTCCTTTATTAACTTGTGAGCTCTCTCAAATGATAAAATGGCAATTTGAATACCTTCTCTAGCTGGGAACAATGGGACTGTTTTCTATTTTCATTTTCCTTCTTGGGTTTTGTTTAATTTGGTGGGTTGATTGATCTTGATCAATTGGGCAGGTTGGTGAAGCTAGCTGCGAGAGCTTTCTACGATGACATTACGACTAAAGGGGATAATCAACCTAAGACCGGTAGGAGTGATAATAGGGGAATCGCGGTTGTTGTCCTTGATGCTCTTACGAGGTATTGCTCTTTGGGTTTTAATCTACTTGGAAATCTTTAGCCTTATATACAAGGCAGAAGCAGAATACCGTTGCTCAATTTGTTGTTACTAAGCAACTGAAAGGAGGGGGAGCGGGAGCTACATTAGTGGAACGCATTTTACATAGGAACTGTGCTTGAATATAATTGGATTAGTGGGAATTCGAATGGCACGCTCTTTCTTGATTTTGAACGTATTGCAGTTTTAAGTGGATTCTTGGTAGTTATATTTCCAGACTAGCTGGGCACTTTATACATTTTATTGTACTTTTTAAATATCCATGAGCGTCCAAGCTACCTTATGTACAACTCAAGCAATCTCATGGGAGAACCCGCTTGACTTTATAACATTTGTATATTAAAGAAACTCATAGGATATTAAATCATGGATACCATGGACTGAACCATTCCCTCCAAGTTCTTTATTAAATTCATGATTCTTTTTTACTACTAGGCCAACCCATGGTGATTCTGAACATTGTATGTATTGTACACCCAATTCTGCTAGTGCTGGGTTGGAACAACTAAATTGATCAACATCATGGTTGTTTATATATGTTTCTTGAAACTTATCTTGTATACGTTCTTTCTCTAGTCAAGCTAAGTTGAAGGATGGCATGGAGCATTGATGCAGCTTACTCAATAGCTTAGTTTGTACTTCTGTTT
This sequence comes from Citrullus mucosospermus, assembly GCA_030954485.1. Taxonomy (NCBI): domain Eukaryota; kingdom Viridiplantae; phylum Streptophyta; class Magnoliopsida; order Cucurbitales; family Cucurbitaceae; genus Citrullus; species Citrullus mucosospermus. The sequence continues at coordinate 26,904,763 of CM062060.1, forward strand.
CTTTTAAACTTGGAGGTTATCATTTCATTTTTGCTTATTATTGGTTCATCTATTATTTTTTTTTAAAGTTAGATTTTTTTGGACGGTCTGAGCAAATGGGTAATTGAAAAATGTCATTTTAAAGTTTCAAATTTCTTAATTTATTATCATAAAGGACTTGCTCGTCTGTTCTTGAATTTGTTGTGATGACAGATCCTCGCATGCATGTTTCTTCTTCTGTGAGTCTGATGAGCTGTTTTACTGCCACATTTTTCCTTTGCTTATCATATTTATTGTTGTATCCTTTCCTAGACGACAATGGGTTCGGGAAGAAGATTTGGCAAAGAACTTAAAACTACATTCAAAGCAATTGCGTCGAACCCTAAGGTTTTTAGAGGAGGAAAAACTGATTACCCGAGATCATAGAAGGGAGGTCAGTGCTGACTCTATCAATGCATCTTGTTCTTGTGCCTATTAGGTTAGTAGTCTTGAAATTTCTTGGTATGTTGTTTTTTTTTTTTTTTTGGATATCTATGAGTATCTGGGGCGCTTACCTGCACCTCAACTAATCTCACGGGACAACCCACTTGACTCTACAACATTTTGGTGTCAAGGAAACTCGTAGGAAATTAATTCTTAGGTAGGCAGCTACCATGGATTGAACTCTTGCCTTCTTAGTCATTTATTGAGACTGTGTCTCCTTTTTACCACTAGGCCAACCCATGATGGTTGAAATTTCTTAGTATGTAGTTTTGAGCATCTTAACTTGATTATCTAAACCATCATGGGCTGGCCTAGTGGTAAAAAAGGAGACATACTCTCAATAAATGGCTAAAAGGTCATGGGTTCAATCTATGGTGACTACCTACCTAGGATTTAATATCCTAAGAGTTCCCCTGACATCCAAATGTTGTAGGGTCAGGCAGGTTGTCCTCCCCAAAAAAAACTTGATTGTCTATAGCATCTAAGGTGCTTATGTTGAATGGAGTTGGAGACGCTTGGGACGTTACTATTTTTGTTGCCTTTTCGTGTATTTAGTTTAAATTTGAGCCGAATAATAAGTTTAGTATTTAACTTTCAAGTTTATGTCTATTTGGTTCTTGGACTTTGAAATATATCTAATAGATCTTTTAACTTCTAATATGTCTAATAGATCTTTGAACTTTAAATTTTATGTCATTGACATATTCAAAGTTCTTAGAAATAAATTGATCTATTAAAAAAAAAAAAAAAAAGAGTTTTATGTCAAATGCAATTCTAAACTTTCAATTTCATGTCTAGTAGATTCGTGGTTTTTCAGAAGTCAAGAACTCATTAGACATGAAGTTTGAAATCTAGAGACTGATTGGACACGAAACTAAAAGTTTAGGCACCAAATAGACACAAACTTGAAAGTTATTGGGACTAAACTTGTAATTTAATAGACCTATCAGACACAAACTTGAAAGTTATCAGGACCAAATAGACCTATCTGACACAAAATTGAAAGTTCAAAGACCAATTTAGATATGAGATTGCATAAATGCCACTAACACTTTGGAGTATATACTAATAAATATAGTTCGCGTTGAATCCATTGATAGATGGCTCTACCGCAATTATTACATCACTTTACCTTCTTTCATGGACTAGATATATGGACAATCCACCTTTCTCTCTTGTATGTGTCACACCATTTTAGATCTTCACTAGAGGAGAGATTGGAAAATAAGAATTAGAACTAAGTTGAATGAAGTTCACTCTCATCAACTCTGCACTTTTAACTCTCTCATTTTACATTTTATCTTCTTGTATTTCTTCATCCAAGGCTGATTTGGTGTGTAAATTTGTCTGGTATTTTTCATAGAGTAAAATGTATATGAATTCTGTTAAACATATTGCTTAATATACTCTTTAATGTGGAGGAGCGTATCAACTAGTTATCATTATTTCATTATTTATAGGCATGCTCTTCATCTTTTTGCTCTTTGCTTTTTCAGACAGCTAAGGGAGCAAAGATATTTAGTGCTGCGGTTGCTGCCACAGCCGATGGTCAACACCCAGCGAAGGACGGGGATGAAAAGATTAAGATGCACACACACTCTTATTGTTCGCTAGACTATGCACAGGTTTCTTTTCTACATGTAACTTTTGTGGTTGCTTCATCATTAAATAATAAGTGTATCTAAACCAAATGAAAACAGACTTAATTCTGATCAGTTACCATATTAAAGCTAAACCTGGTTTCAGATCTATGATGTGGTTAGATACAGAATGCACCGCATGAAGAAGAAACTGAAAGATGAACTGGAGGACAAGAACACAGTTCAGGAGTATATATGCCCTAACTGTTCAAGAAGGTTTGGATGATGCGTTCTTTTTCTCTTAAGAAATGTTCTTCCTGATATTTTGTACTTTTGACCGGATAAAATCACAGCACTGCACAATTGTTACTGACTTTATCCGGAAGCAAGCTTGAAAATTTGATGATATTGATCAGGTACACTGCTTTGGATGCTCTCCGATTAATCTCTTTTGAGGATGAATACTTCCATTGTGAAAATTGCAATGGAGAGCTGGTTGCAGAGAGTGACAAACTGGCTGCTGCCCAAGGAGGGGATGGAGATGATAATGCCAGGAAGCGCCGGCATGAAAAATTGAAGGACATGCTTCAAAAGATGGAGGTTTGATCTAAATAGAATTTTATTTGTCAACGTGCTGTGCATTTTACATTAATGAATTTTACAATTAGTACAATTACCCAAACGAAGTGCATTCTGAATCTTGTTCAACTTTAAATCTTCCTTCTTTCTTTCTTCTTCTTCTTCTTTTTTTTTTTAAAAAAATAATGAACACCTGTTTTGTAGAAGATTTCTGATTCTTTCCTTCTTGGCTTCTGTCTGTTTCAGAATTTATGAGGATTGTTGTTTACTTAAGTTTTTTTACATAAGTTAGTTTAATATAATACTGACCTTCAACTTGAAGCCACATTTCTGGGATTATTTATGAGGGATTTGTGTCTGTTCCCTTGAGTTTGTGTTAAAGGATTTTTCAATCACTAAATGTTGATAAATAAATCAAATAATTGCAGGTCCAGCTTAAACCTTTAATGGAACAACTCACCAGAGTCAAAGATTTGCCAGTTCCCGAATTTGGAACTCTTTTAGCATGGGAAGCTCGTGCAAGTGCAGCTGCACGGGGGGCAAATGGTGATCTCAATGGCAATGATCCCTCAAAATCATCACAAGGTTTGGGATATGGGGGAACACCTATGCCTTTTGTTGGCGAGACCAAGGTATCCCATTTTTTCACCTCATGCTTGTTTTATTGTTGGACCTTGAAAGGTACCAATCTGACGATCAATGAGTTTTCGAATGAACCCATTAGGTTGAAGTTGCCTTTTCTGGGGCTGAGGGCAAGGGAGTGGATGTTAAATCTGAATCCGAGAGCACAGGTCTGAAAGTTTTGCCTCCTTGGATGATCAAGAAAGGAATGAACCTCACAAAGGAACAACGTGGGGAGGTCAAGGACGAGTCAAAGATGGATGCTGGTTCCGCTTCTGCTCAGTTTTCTGATGATAAAAAGTCATCGACCAATGATGATGATAAAACGAATATACAGGCTCGTTGAATTAGATTGGCTCTTTTAATTTCTTATGAATTTAAGTGCTTTTTTATCCTAAAATCTAAAATTAAAAGAAATTATATGATTCATGCTGTATTGTAGGATGAGTATGTTAAAGCTTATTATGCTGCTATACTGAAGAAGCAACAAGAGCTTGAAGAAGCTGCTAAGGGACAACAGGAATTATCCAGTACGGAGGTTACTGAAAATGTGGCTAACACAAATTCTAGTCGCCAGGTGGGAATGAAGGCAAAACGTGAAGAGGATGAAGATGATGATATTGAATGGGAGGAGGCTCCAATAGGTGGTGAGACACGACTTTTCCTGTCCATGTTTGATTCTTTAAATTTTTATGGTGTTTATATCTGCTTATTATTCTGCCATGCTGTATAAACACTTGATAGTACGATAAATTTGTAAATGACATAAACAGCATCACATGCTTTTATCTGTTTCGAGATTCAGCATGGTTTTATATGAGAGAAAGAAAGTGATTTAGTTTGAGAAATATCTTCTTGGTAATCATCATTTTCTTTTGCGTATGAATTTATCATCCTTATGCAAGGCCAAGCTAATCTTCTTTATATAGTTCCAATTTAATTGAAAAGGAATTTTGTGAATCAATTTTATGTTTCATGTAGCTTAAATATTTTGCTTGTTATTTGTGTTTGGAGCCATATACTGACTTTCTAGTTTCAAAACATAATTGATTATTCGTATAAAAAAAGAACTTTGATCACAAATTGCAACCAAAGTTCTATTATTTTATGTGTCATACTATACTAGCTTTTGAAGTGAAAGTGGTTTCAAATTTGCATGTCAAATTCATTACTGTGTACTTGGGAGTTCTGGGAAGATATTCAGTGACGAAATGCTCTAGGTTCTAGATTATTGATTTTTCAGTCGTACATTAGATTTTACTATATTTCTTAGACTAACTGTTTAAAGATGTTGAAATTAACAGTTAAGTAGAATTTAGGAAGAACCTTACATTTCATGCCATATTTTACAGGTAATGCAAATGACAATTACAAGGTTGGTGACTTGAATGTTGAAGCATCAGCTTCGGTAGAAGATGAAGAAGAAGATGATGTGGATTGGGAGGAAGGTTGAAGCGGCAAAGAGAATTTTATACCCCAAATCAACATGGTGATGTTACCTTTCTTTCATCTGGAAGGCCTTAATGAATTGAGGTAGAAGCTCTGCAGTTAATCTTGAGCAGCCGTGTTACTTGTTATGTTGGAGCCGATTTTAAAGATCTCTAGCCTATAATTGCTTGATTTACTGCTGACATTTCATCTTGGGGACTCCGATGAATTGAACTGTTTGGTGTGCTGGAAGAAAAGATGAAGAAATATAGATTTGTAATTGATTTCTCATTCACCAATTAAGTTGGAATAAGAGAGGAATTTCAATCCATTTGTTACCAATTACAGTGGGATAAACTCGTGTGCTAACTTACTATTGAAGCAATACGGTGTATTTTGCAATAGTTTATACTTGTTTAGCTGATATAGAAGTTTAGAAATAAACACAGCGATTGCTAAACAATTTCTACTTGCTCCCTGTAGAAACAACAGAACGTAACAATTTAAATATCTTTTTAAATATTGCACAATGCATATGCTTTATTTGTATGTTTATACTCATTGATTACAATGACAATTAACAGCTCTCATCAGATCACAATTCCGTTCAGAATTTTACTTGTTGAGTATTTGTAGATTGCAGCAGCGTGGAATGTAGAAGCAGAAGGTACTAATCCTACATAAAACTGTTTACTTTTCACTGTTTTGTCTCAAGAAGACATTCTTATAGTGGACCATTCAGCACCTTTGGTATCCTCTTAATATGTTGCCCTCTTTCCCAGCTTTGTTCATATCAACTTTTAGAATAGAGTACAAAACATCTAAGCTTGACCTGTTCTATAGGTTGTACAACTATGTCCTTGAGTTTTAAGAAGACAGTACAACTCATAGAACGACGACTTTACTTGAACAGCACCTATTTACAATTGTGCCTTTGAGTTCTAAGGAGACTGCATAACTTAGAGAACATATCATTGCTATGTAGGAAGTGATTGAAACAATCTTAGTGGGGTTGCTGGAAAGAAGAAAGGGAAGGCCATCAATATCAGGGCCATCCACTCTGATATACCAAATGTGAACTAATACACCAGAATTTGCTAGTGTTATTTGGTGAAACTGTCTGTGGTTTAAGCAAAAAAGTTGTAGGTGGGGGGTGATTTGACTTTCCCCCTCTTCTTCTCAGGAATTTTCTCAACCCATGCCGACATTTCTGCCTAAGAATTGTCGTCCCTCTCTGGTGAATGATCTGATGGTCAATATTTGATGAAGTGATAAGATTAGCATATGATATCCATGGCCAAGGGAAGGCATAGCCGACAAAGTAATTTTGAAAAAAGCCATTCAAAGTCCATATTCCCACTTCCTGAAGAAAAGGGGAGTGCTTAGTTTTTAACAAAAAGATTGTTTAGAAACTTGGGTTTGCACACTCAACCATATTGGATCTTTGTTGTTTCTATATTCCTCTATTCCAAGAACCACCATACATATTCTATCTCAAGGCCTTTCTCTGATCTTCAAATGAAACTTTACTGTTTCCTTTTTCTGATTTGACACCACCTTTGTCACCATCCTTTTCAAATTAGATCCTAGAACAGGAGGAATAAACAAGTTATTTCTTTATCAGTTTCTTAGACTAGAGAGAGAGAGAGAGAGAGAGTGTGTGTGTGTAAAGGAAGCAATGTTTTTTGTATTTTTCTTTTTTCTGCTGAGATGGAACTGTTGTTTGTTATATAGGCGTGCAAATGAATTGGTGATTATAAAACAGGTAATTCTTTTTTAGAGAATGAGATGGAAAAGCAGAGGAAGTCAAACAAAAAATGATGTGAGGTAATATATTTGTATAATATTTATGATAAGGTAGATGAGAAATTACGACTTCTAGTTGCAGCATTTGATATTTGAATATGTTATGGAAGATTAATAAATAATTATAGTAATTATATGAGTTGTCCTTAAATGGACCTTGAAACCTGCAAAACACCCACTTTACTTGTAAACTTGGATCAAAATTTTTAGTTTCATACAAAAGTCAGCTATCTCTTTCCCTATTTCCTTCTTCCAATTATTATTATTTTTTCTTTTTTGCCATTTTCTTTGTATAAATTATGTAAGCTCTCTCTCTCTCTCTCTCATCCAAGATATAAATAATGGGCATGTTTTGCTGGCTCCTGCAATGCCTAACATTTTATATTTATATTTTTTTTGTTGATTAATATTTAACAAAGACCAAGTACATAGTTTTATATGCTTATTTGTATTTATGAATTCTCTGCTATTACAACTATTATAGTCAAAATGTACTCCCAAAAAAAAAAGAAAAACTATCATAGTCAAATAAGTTGTTACTATAGAGAGACTAACATTGTTTTCTATGGTAGAGATTTCTTTTTTAATAGTTTACTTGCAAGTTTTAGTCTCTAAAAGCCTCGTTTGATAATAATTTAAGCATCGTTTTGTAACTATTTTGTTTTTTTTATTTTTAGTATTTAAAAATTAAGTCGATAAACACCTCTACCACCTCTAGATATCTTGTTTTGTTATCTAATTTTTACTTATGTTTTCAAAAATCAAGCCAAATTTTGAAAACTAAATAAAATAGTTTTTAAAATTTTGTTTTTGTTTTTGAAATTTTGCTAATAATTTAACTCTTGTATTTAAGAAAGATGCAAACCATTATAAAAACATGTCACAAAATAATTTAGTTTTCAAAAACCAAAAATAAAAATGGAAATCGTTACTGAACAGGGTCTTAGTTTTTCAAAATTAAGTTTATGAACACTATTTTCACTCTGATTTTTTATGTTTTGTTATCTACTTTTAACTAATGTTTTTAAAAACCAAATCAAGTTTTGAAAAAAAAAAAAAAAAAGTAGTTTTCAAAAAGTAGTTTATGTTTGTAAAATTTAACTAGGATTCAAGTCTTTCTTTAGTAAAGGTGAAAACAATTAAGTGAAAAATAGGGAGAAAACAAAACATAAACTTCAAAAGCAAAAAACTAGGAATGAAATCATTATCAAACGAGAACTTAAATTTTTAGGTTTGTATTTAATTAACCAACTTCAAAAAATCATCTAATAAGTGTCGAACTTTCAATTTTGTGTCTAAAAAATTATAAAACTTTAAAAGTGTATGATTGATGTCTACAATTTCAAATTTATATACAATACATCTTTGACATATTCAATACTTTTTAAAATTAATGCACTCATTAGACATAAAATTGATTTATTTATCTATTTGTATTGGATAAGGCTCTGAATTTTGAATCTTTTATATAATAGACCCATTAATTAAAAAAAATGCATAATAGGTCAAAAACCTACTTAACACAAATAACCTATTAAACATAAATCAATAATTTATCAAAAACATATTACTTAAAAACTTATAAGAGTGCTTTATAAATAATTGGGATACCAATCACGTTGAGTTTACCGTACCTCAACGGTAATCGACACGATCTTTTTCTTTAGAGATCGAAGTTCGATTCCCGTCTCCTAAAAAACAAATCTCTCTCTCTCTCTCACTCTCTTTCCTGTGTGTGTGTGTGTGTGGATTAATGGCAATATATAATTGAAAGTTTGACAATCTGCTTTAAATGAGGCTTAGTTCCTTTAACGCAAAGGAAGTTGTCATTGAAACAAGAATTCTCAGACAGTTTTGTCCCCTCTTCCTCTTTCTCTCTTCTTATGAAAGCAAACACTGTCCAATGTCAACCTTTCTCAAATATTTGTTATACTAAATAAAATCCTCCTTTTTCAATTAGCTGTCAATCTTTCAAACTCCCATATTTCCCTTAATTTCTTATTCCTTCTAATTCCTTCTTCTTCTTCTTCTTTTTCCCTCTCCCATGCAGTCCTTTCCCCTTCATTTTCCTCTCCCTCATCTCAACATTCATATTCTTCTTCTTAATAATAATGCCTTTAAACCACCTTTGCAAATTCTTTTCCTTTTTTCTCATCCTTCTTTCCTCCTCAATCATCCTCTTTCATCAACTCTCTATTCATCATCATCCCAATCTTCCAAAAATCTCTTCTTTCTCTCCCAATAGAAAACTCATTATGTCTTCCAAATTTGATTTCACTATCTTTCTCCAACATCTCCGAGCTGATCATCATCATCATCACCACCACCGTCGTCGCCGTCACCACCACCACCACGATCACGACGATTCTCCCGTGGCCGCCACGGAGATTGATCCTCGATATGGCGTCGAAAAACGCCTCGTCCCAACTGGTCCAAATCCATTGCACCATTGAGATTAAGAGAGGTCTTTTTTTTTCTTTTTTCTTTTTTTTTTTTAAATTTCTAATTAAATCATCATTATGTGTATTCATGTTGTAATCATCTTTGTTCAACCATATTCTTCATCAAAGAGAGGAGGAAAAGAAAAAAAAAAAAGGGGAATAACTTCCAAAGAAAAAGAAATATTATATGTATGTGTATATCGTTTTCTTTATAATTAGTGAAATTCAAAATCTCATTTGTACGAGGATTAATGTAATTCAGAGAGCTAAATTAGAAGACCCAATTCTCTGTTTGATCCTAATTTTGTTTCAAAGCCATCAAATCATTGGAAATTAGAGTTGATTAGTTTATGAGATTTATTAATTAATGGTTACTTCGAGTAATTTATTATTGTTGTTATTATTATTTAAATTGAAATTAATTATAAAAGGATCGCTAAGAAGAAATGGCAGTGAGGACACGGCACGTCGCTGAAAATAAGGGAATTAGAGGAAATTAATTAATATTAATTAATTGAGGTTAGTTGTAATAGTGATGAAATTTATGAAGATATAATTGTGGAGAGATTTTCAAAATGGGTTACCGATAGGGGTTGACTTTGAAAGAAAAACACGAATATTGGACTGATCATGTGATAAACTTCCCACTTGAGGGTTTATGGGCAAAAAATGGGTTTAATAATAATCACATTGGATTCTCTTTCAACCAGAGAATGCAACTAATTGGAAATTATAGCCCAAAATTTATATATATTATATATAAATTTATTTTTAGATAAGCCAAAATTGATTGCTTAATAGTTTCATAGAGACATTCTAACTAACAAAATTTAGATGGAGTAAAAAAGTTTTGAATAGATAGGATGTTTTATATTCTCTTAATTATCGTTTACTTCTTTTTTAGAAAAAAATAAAGGTTTATGTTGACCCAATTTGAATTTTTTTTTTTAATCGAAAAAGGTAAAAAGCTATATTAAGTTATTAAGTTACGTTGGCTTTCGTATAATAAGGTCTGATTTGATATTTAAAACATATATATATAATCTTAAGAATGGGGGTTGAGATGAGAAATTTCGACCAATCACAAATTGACACGTCATTAAGTTAAATTAAAATTAAAAATACAAAAGTTGGCAAATCAAATCACAACACTTGTAACACTTGTTTAAGCATTAAGCAATCAAACAATGTCAATTCGTCCAATTAAATTATGCCATGTGGCGTTTAGGCTCGAAACTAGGTTAGTGCAGACTTATTAAAATAAATTGAGTCTAATTTAAATAAAAGTCTATTGAAAAAATATATTAGATTAAGTCTAAGCTCAATAGGTAGGCATATAGTGAACCAAGCTCAAATCCATATATAGTCTCCCAAAACTATGTAAATAAGAGAGTCTGCCCTTCATTTGAAGCATTCGATTAGAGATTGAGGGATTCAACATTCAAACATTCATTGAGTCATTACCACTAACTTGAAGGAATTAGGAGCCAGCACCTTTAGTCAAAGTCTTGAATTTCAACAAATGGTTCGTCTCTTCACAACCTACAAGTTGAAGATTCAATCTCCAAAACTCAAGAAAAAGCTCACAAGACGATAAACAAGCAAAGGTTGATCCAAGTCAATTACCATCCACGATCCAAGTTGACCAACAAGCCAAAGGCCGATCAAAGTCAATCAATAAGTTAGAGGTCAATTCAAGCTAAACAACAAGCCAGACGTCGATCCAAACAATCAACAAGCCAACAATCAACCCAAAAATAGTCAACAAGCCAAAGTCGATGCAAACCAATCGACAAATCAGAAGTTGATTATCCAATTGAAGATAATCAAGCTTAAATGTCGATCATCCAAGAAAATCAATAAGTTTAAAGATCAATCATTCAAGAAGATCAACAAATCCAAAGATCGATCCTCCAAGAAGATCATCAAACCCAAAAGTCAATTATTCAAGAAGATTAACAAATTCAAAGATTGATCGTCCAAATAATCAAACCCAAAGATCGATCATCTAAGAAGATCGACAAGTTCATACACCAATCATCTACGAAGATCAATAAGGATTAAAGTTAAAAATAAAAATTAGAATTATACCACTTATCCTACAAATCAATAAAATAAAAGTTTATTTCCACAAGTTAAATTTATTTCGTGGAAATCTGGTGTGAATAAATGGTTTCTTTTCTTTGGTCATTTATAATTTTCATAAAATTATGTGGACAGAAGGCATATAATTTAATTAGTTAAAACCTTCCTAACCTCACATGTAGAATGTGAAAAGACGAATTTAATTTTTTTTTTTAAGGAGTTCGTATGTAATTATGTGAACTCTAGCTAATTTTCTTAAACATAATGTGATGATATTTATATAAATAATAGTGAAATTGAACCTACTTCTAACATAAGCCATTATAGTTAACTCTAAAAAATTTGAGTGCAACAAAATTCGAAAAATCAAACCGAACTAAGTTGAACCACTAACTTATTTCAGATTTTAGTATAAAATTTGACATCTCAGTTTGTATTTGGAAAAAAAGAAATTATTGGTTTGAAGCGATTTCTTATTAAAACAATCAGTCAAAACCAAATCGAATCAAGGGTATATATGTTTCCTTAAAAACAAACTCTAAGCCTAGTTCATTTTAGTAATTTAATTATTATGGAATATGTATGTTTGTTATTTAGAAGGGAAAAAAACAATAAAATAAAATAAAAATGTCAAATTTTACTATATTAAAAAAGAAATAGGCCCAATTTTGATTTGAGAAAAGCAAAAAATCACCATTCGAAACAAAAGCAGAAAGAAAAACGAAAAATCAGGAACCAAACCGACAATAACTTTAACACAATAAAAATCAATCAATTAGTCTTACTTGTTATTGGACATCGATTTAGTTTCTTTTCCTATAAAATTGATAGATTTAATTTGATTCTTATTATCTAAAATCAAGAAAATTGAAGTGACTTTCACCCATGCTAATACACCCCTAGTAAAAATCATGTAAAAGTTTGATACTCCAACGAAAAGCCCAATTAGATTATCTTTGTTCAAAAATATGGGCCGGGCTTCTTTGTATTGACAGAGTTAGTGTCACACAATTGACAATCTAGCCCATTCATGCATCTGAGGCCCAAGCCCAATTGTCAGCCATTGGATTGGTTCGAAATCTATATTTTCCAGTTAATTCACACACTAAGTATCTACTTTTAATATATTTCATATCTAGATTTTGTCTTAATTTTAAGATAAATATAACCTCAATACTCATTCTCTCTCTTATTAAAGTTTTAAAATTCTTACAATTTAATATTGATTAAAAAATAATCGAAAATTCAATATTAAATAATTTGTATTATCAATTAATATGGTATATCTTGTATTACTTAAAGAATATTATTTTATTCTTTCATTAATATGGTATTTTTTTTGGTTAAAAAATAGACTTTTAGATATATATTGAGTATTTTAGTCCTATACTTTTGACTTTGGTTCATTTTGGTGTGTGTACTTTCAAAATATTCATTTTAGTTCCTATACTTTCAACTTTTGTTCATTTTGGTCCCTATACTTACAAAAGGTTTAGTTTGGTGCTTGTATTTTTAATTTTGGTTTAATTTGGTCATTATACTTTTAAAAAGTGACAATTTTGGTACTTTTATTTTCATTTGTATTTGATTTTTAAGTGATCAAAATAGCCAATTTTAAAAGTACAAGACCAAAATGAACAAAAGTTGAAAGTACAAGAACTAAAGTAAACATTTTGAAGGTATAAGGACCAAAATAAACCAAAGTTGAAAGTATAAATACCAAAATGAACATTTTGAAATTACAAAAACCAAAAATATAGAAATCAAAATAGTATTTAAACCATATATCTTTATTTGTCCTAACATGATCATTAATATAGCACAAGTTTTGTGTTAAATTTTTTGCAATGTCTATTTTTCTCTAATTGATATTGGCATATGTTTCCATTAGTAATTTGGTATACAACATGCCCTAAAATTATTCAAATTATTAAGTCAAACTTAGAAATAAAATTAAGTTTAGTAGAAACCATACAATTGGCTAAGATAAAACTACCTGATTTAAAAGGATTGAAATTTAATCTTTGCTGTTATTATAAATAAGAATTTCATCTCTAATTCAGATAGTCAATGCTAACATCTTCATAATAAATAAAATAAAATAAAAAATAAAAAATCTTTATAAAAAATTAGAAACACCTTTCATAATCATGGTTGAACAATCAACTGGAGGTGGAGAGTTCAAATATTTTTATTTTTTTTTTATCGATAATAAATATTTTAATCAATTAGATCATGTCTAAACGGATTGTTTGAAGGTAAAGGTTAATTAGAAATTAAATCTAAAAACAAATTATTATTTTAAAAAAATATAAATATATATTTAAATGTTGCTTGAGAAAGAATATGAGAAGTCATAGTTAACTTGATCAATTGCTCACGTTTTATAAAATTTTTGGAGTCAATGGATTAATGGAAGGTAGCCTACCATTTCCTTTAGGATTTTCATCATAATTTCCCTTTCAAAAAACCTTGTTTGGTTACCTTCCAACATCGATGTTTTGTCTATGATTTGTTGAAGTATCTAATAGGCTTCTATGGAAAATATAGGTATGGCTAAAAATACTTGAGAATGCATATTTTAGGCATTTTCTATTAATTTTATGATTTTTTAAATTAATAATCTGACTATGAAATTGTTTTTGATAAGTAACAATCAATGATTTAGATTTAACAACCTCATTAACGAACAAAACCTTTAGATCTCAAACTTAAACACCGCAAACCAAGATGATCTCAACCCTAAGAATGGCTAGAGGAAGAAATTGATTTAAGTTTAAAAAAAATAATTAAATTAACGTAAAATTATGGGGAAAGAATTGGGGAAAGAATTGGAATTTGGAAAAAAAAAAAAACAGTTACAAATATAGCAATTAGATGCAAAATATTTGCAGATATCGCACAATGTATAACAATTTGCATATATAGCAAAATTTAGATTTTGCCTTCTAAATCTATCACCGATAAATTTTGCTATATTTGTAATTTTTTAAAAATTTTATAATATACTTAAATTTTTATCCCTAAAAATGCTGCCTAATACAACTATCTTAAAAAGAATTAAACTAACTTAAGTGGGGGAAAGGCTTTGGAAGCATTAACCAAATATCTTTTACCAAGTTCTTTAAACTAAAGAAGAAGAAGAAAAACCTAAGAATCTTTACAATTTCCCGTAAAAATTATTTCTAGAAAATTTTCCAATAATTTTACAAAATTAGATTAGATTTGATTAAATTATATTAAACCTAATTTGTAAAATTTTAAAAAATAATAAATTAAAAAAAGAAAAAAAAAAAAAAAAGGAAAAGCTTATTGGTTTCCTTGTATTTTCCGTAAGTATTTTTATTAGGAAAATTTTTAGTATTTTCCTTAAACCTAAGTTAGTTTAATGCCTTGTCCTTATCAAGAAATTTTGAAGTGAAAAGATATTTGGTCGATGCTTCAAAAAAAACCTTTGATTATAACATTACAATTTTTAAATTTTTTAAAAAGAAAAAAACCCCTTATTGGAAAATTTCTTAGTACTTCTCATAAGAATCCTTACAAGGAGTACCACGAAATTTTTCAGTAAGTTAAAAACGGTTTTCAATTTTATATTAGTTAAAAACGATTCGGTTCAATTTAAAAAATGATAGTACAAGTATATCTCAATTGGTCAAAACGTTATTTATCTTTCTAAAAGTTGGAGAGGATCATTTATTGTAAACTAAATTAAAATCAATTACAGTAGAACACGATTTACACTGGAGAAACCAAAACGATTTATTGAAAGTTATTAGTAATAACCCAACCAAATATAATTTAAACACTTATAATATAATCTCAAAACATAATTTAGAATTAGAAATTGGATCACAGTAAATAAGACAAATGCTAGTACAAGATTAAAGGAAATAACTTGATCTTAATTAACTCAAATAATGGTGAACAGAGTTTAATTAATAGTCGTCAACAAAGCATAACTGCTTCAGTTTATGAATGTAAAACAAAAGAGAGAGCAAGTCCAAGTTCAAAAGTCAAATCCAAAGACCTGATTTTAATTTTGAATTTTGAATTTACTAGTCAACTAATTTCCATCCTCCTTCCATTTCCCTCGCTCTTTATAATCATCCACACAAATTTCAATTCACACTTCACAACTTCCACAAATCCCCTCAAAATCCATAATCAATATGGTTTTCTCCACTCCCGAACCTCCTCCTACCTCCGATTCCGGCACGGCGGCGAAGACCCCATCCACCGGCCTCCTCCGCTCTGTTACAGCTCTGGCCACTTTCTGCGCCAAAACAGCCGCCCTAGTCACCAAGAAGCTTAAACTGAGTCCGAGGTCGCCGTTGCCTTGCCCGAAGAAGATGCTGAAGACAATCGGGCAATCGGCGACGAGTCTGATTCAGAAGAAAAAGACCGGCCGACGGGAAGAGGAGGAAGACGGAGAAGAAGAAGAGTGGGGCCAGGGTGGGGTATGGCAAAGGGGGATCTTGATGGGCGACAAATGTCAACCGTTGGATTTTCCGGGTGCAATTTATTACGATAGTAACGGCAACAAGATGAACGAGCCCCCTCTCCGTTCGCCACGTGCCAGTCCTTTACCCGGTTACCTCCTCAGAAAACCTCAACCCTGAAATAGTGATTGGTCATTTTATTATTATTATTGTTTTTTTTCTCTAATGTTTTTGCATTTTCTTGTAAAAATTTTAGGTTTCCTTATAAATTTGGTCTCAATTTTATAATAGGGTTGTACTTATTAGGTTTAAATACTATTTTGGTATTTGTATTTTTTGTTTTGGTTCATATTGGTGTCCATACTTTCAAAATATTCATTTTGATCCGTATACTTTCAACTTTGGTTCATTTTAATTATTATATTTTCTATAATTTCAATTTGTGTTCATTTTGATTTTTATAATTTTAAAAAATAATAATTTTGGTCCCTTCATTGTCATGTTTATTTCATTTTTAAAGTGAACAAAGTGATCTTTTTTCGAAAATTTAAGGACCAAAATGAATCAAGGTTGAGCGCATAAAAACCAAAATGAACATTTCGAAAATATAGGGACCAAAATGAATCAAAGTTGAAAGTATATGGACT
The DNA here is from genome assembly GCA_030954485.1 of Citrullus mucosospermus. Classification (NCBI taxonomy): domain Eukaryota; kingdom Viridiplantae; phylum Streptophyta; class Magnoliopsida; order Cucurbitales; family Cucurbitaceae; genus Citrullus; species Citrullus mucosospermus. Next base: position 26,920,854 of record CM062060.1, read on the forward strand.
AAAATGAACATTTTAGAAATAGAAGGACCAAAATAAACCAAAACCTAAAGTATAATAACCAAAATAGTATTTAAACTTATTTATTAACGGATCATTTATGGTAGTCAATTAGTTTCAGACATAGCTCATTTTAAAATTAAACTACCATCCCCAATCTTCTACTTTTGTAATTATTGGTTTTTTTTTTCTTTTAAAAATAAAGAGTAATGATTTAGTACGGTATGGTATATTATTAATTTTATGTCTATTTATAGATTAATTATTTTAAATGATAAAACTGCTGAAAAATATTTTCAATTATAATAAAATGTGACTATGTATCAGCGATAAACACTAATAGACACCGATAGACATCTATCATTTATATCACTATCTATCAGTGATAAATATTGATAGATGTTTATCATTGATATACAATAACATTGTACTATATTTGTAAATAAGTTAGTTTATTTTAATGTATTTTAAAATAAACCCCTATTTATATTTGTCAAATTTTATTTAAAAGAAACATGTATCCAAAATTATTGTTTAAGTTCCTCTATTAAGAAATGAATTTAAAAGTGGAAAAACATAGATAAAAGAAGTAAAAGAAGATTAAATTACTGCATAGAAGTATTTTTGGTTTAATTTTCTTGACCTTATGAATATAGACAATGCAAATATGGGTTTTAAAAATTAGTTTATTTTAGTCATTGTCACATTGGTGAAGTTCATGAGCTATGAACCCTTCAAATATCCAATTTTTGTTTGATCTTTTAAAGGGGCCGTGTCATAAAGACTTCAAAAAGTCTTTTTTTTTTTTTTTTTTTTTTTTTTTTTTTTTTTTTTTTTTTTAATTAAGTTATATGAAAAAGAAAAAAAAGAAAGAAAAGGACATGAAATACATTTATAGTTCCTAATACTTGGACTATTATGTTGGTGTATATTTTCTTTGTGAGGTTTAAATTTTGTAATATGATTCTAAACTGTTCATAAATTTAGTCGACTATTTATTGGTTAACAGAAATATGGTAGGTTGTTACACTAATAAGTAATTTGTATTTTCTCGATTTGATAAACTATACTAATTTAAATCTTTTTCGTGACTAATTTTTTTTTCTTTCTTTTTTGCATAGTATGAAGTGAGAATATTCGAACCATAAATATCTTGGTCTCTAGCACATATTTTATGTTGGTCAAACTAATCTCATATGGGGTGACCTTATTTTTTTCTTTTCTTCTTTTCTATCTAAAGAGATGAAGATGATGAGATTCGTCGGAAGAGGGAAGAGAAGTCCAATAACCAATAATAAAATTATTAACTAACATATTTTTCAAAGTCAACAAATTTTAAACCGCCTTATCATTTTTTTATTCATCGGTAGAATCAAATTAAGCTCAGCACCAACTCTAACTCAGGATGACCAACTATAATTAACTTAAAAATCAATTACTTTACTTAAATCGATATCTTTTTTTTTTTTTCATATATTTCATTTTTCAAAATTACTTTCAAAGTAAATAATAAGTTATATATGTTGTGGTGTCTTGTTATAATATAATTAGATTTTTTTTTAGTATAACTAGTAGAAGTATGTCAATTTAAACCTTCCATGATTTTCTCTAATGACCAATGTGTTATGTTAACTTTGACAACTAGATCTATTTTACTACTTTATTTTTAATAAGTTATTTTCATTCATTTTAAACTAAATATTGGTAATTTATTTTTCAATTAACATTTTTCTAAGCGAACGTGGATTTTACCCTATGTGAATCAGGTCCTATTTGGATTAACTTGAAAAGAAAATGTTTTTTTTTAAAAAAAAAAAAAACTCATTTTATTTAAACTCTTTTGATAAAAAGGATTTAAAATACACTCCAAAATCTATTTTGAGTAGTTGTCCAACACTCTAAATTTTTCTAAAATGACTTATTTTTTAAATTAAATACTTGAAAATGTATTCTAGACATATATTCAATTTTTATTAAATTCCATTTAAAATTTAAATACAAGTCATAATAAGTCCCAGTTGATTTGATAAAAAGAATGTAATACTACAATTTTCCTAAACCTAAATACACGTTCCACCGTTTTTTTTTTTTTTTTTTTTTTTTTTTTTATTTTTTTTTTTACACTTTTTATTTAATTTCCAACTACCTCTATTTGAGGCATTTCCTTCTTAAATTTAACTACTTGAATATACAATTTCATCCAAAGCATTTTTTAGTACAATGAATAAACATTCAAATTAGTAACTTATTGATCGTTGAAACATACTTATCTCAGTTAAATTAAGCTCCTTTTGGCCATCTAAAAATATCTTAATTAAAACTGAGATGTCCTCTACATTAATAACCAATAACAATAAGTACTTGAGAAAATAAATATGAATCAAGTCACACTAGTGGATGACAACTATGAAATGTTACACATTTTTGTGTACCTTTTGACCAAAGACCATGGCCATATTTGTGGAAGGACAATAACATTAAAGTTAAACCGAGTCGTATATAATACATAAATATTTGGGGCAATTGCAAATATAACAATTAGGTTTAAAGTATTTGCAAATATAGCATAATCTAAAAGAATTTGCAAATATAGCAAAGTTTAGATTTTGATCTCAAAGCTTATCCGTGATAGACCATATTAATAGCAGGGTCTATCAGTGATAGACCATATCATTGTTAGGTGTCTATCATTGAAAGATTTTGCTATATTTGTAATATTTATTTATTTTTTAAATATTGCTATATATTTAATTATTTTTCCTAAATTGCTACCCAGCAATAAATTACCATATTTGATAATTAAATACCCCACATATATAGATATATATATTGCCCAGTCAAATATGGTCCACTTGTGTCTATAGTTTTCTACAAAAATTTATCTTTTTGTTACATTCAAACCTGCCATCTTTCAAAAAGTGGTGGTTTTTCCTTCTTTATTTTTTTTATTTTCAAAAGTTTTTGTTGAAAAATGTAAATGCTATTTAGCTTTTTATATAAATACTTTGGACTCTTTCTAAACTAAACACAACCTGAAATCTAGAATGTAAAAATCATTGGGCCCATCTTTGGGCCCAAATGCTCAACTAGGCTTTTAACCCAATAACTTATAAGACGGGCCAAAGCTAAACAGCCCAAATAAAGAAGCAAAATTTGAAATTCTTGTAAATTGTTATTTTCAAACTTGGGATCATCTTGTCTCTTTAACAAAAACAAACGACAAAAAAGAGAAAAATGGATGAGCATTGAGATAAATAAGATAAAAGGGAATATTATTATTTAAGAAATTTAAATCATTTTCATCTCGGGAATCTGAACTCATCTTATTTCTCTTTTATTTTATTTGGCTTTGTTAGTGATGATGAACTTTGGGAATCTAAATTCTTTTCGATACTTGGAAAAAACTGTCTAATATACCTTTCTACCCTTTCACTTAATTTTCCATTTCCTCTTTTAAGTTACACCATACATATTTACATTGATTTTCCACACGGCTCCTCATCATTCTACGCCCCTTCCACCATTCTTCTAATTCTTCTACTTTGGTCTCACTTTTCAAGTCAACTTATATGAAAGGTCCTCACATTGGTGTGATGTCAAACTAATTACATTCAGATGCTTAAATTAGTTCATAAAGTATATAGTTTACCCTCTCTTTTGGATCGTTAAATAGAGCTATTTATGATATCCTTCATTTGATAGTCACATGTGGTTACATGTAATTCTGACAATGTAAGGGTAGTTGATGATAAGGCACCAGACCGAGCGTATCTCAATTATATCTCGATTGGTATATGTTTACTGGTTTGGTTGTTTAACCCAAAACCCAAGGCTTTGACTTTTAAGACATGCGTTTTCCCATGTTGCCTTTTAGTTTCTCTTGAGCTTAGTCCTTGCATGAGACAACCCTCAACAAATTTAGTCCCATTTGTTCTTAAACTTAAAATTTTAAATTTGTACGCTTGAATTTTAAGCATAGTTTTCATTTAATTATTTTTTAGATTTTAATATAATTTTACAATTATGTTGGCCCTAATTTTTTTATTAATACTCACTTTTGGCTTTTGATATTAATTTTTAATTAATTAATCTAACATAATTAAAATGTAGTTTTTAAAAAGTGTTAATAGTAATAAAAAAATTAGTGAAAACTAATTTATAGAAATGAACACTGAAGACTCGGTAACCTATAAACCAAATAATAACAAAACTTTACTAAAAAAGTAGCTCAAAGTGTAGCTCAACTAACTAAGATGATATTTACATAATTGATCTCCATTAATAAACTAAGTAAAAGATCAAAATGAGTGAGATATTAAGTTAAGTATATGAGCATAGCATTACAAATTAGGATGATATATAGTAGTTATAAACAAATCTAGATGGAAGCCAAATATAAGCATAACCCTATACCAATCAAGACATTGGTAAAGAAAAAGAAAGAAAAAAAAACGTTTGATTCTTATACTTTAAGATTTGTTCAATTTTAGTTCACCTATTTTCAAATCTCCAAGTTTAGTCTATATGCTTATAATAAATCTTAAATTTTCGTCCATATGCATATTTATTGTTAATTTTTTTTTTTAAAAAAATTGTTATCTATTAGCATTTTTCCTATACATCTTGAAAATGTATTCACATATTATATTTTCTTGCATGAAAATTATTGTTATTATTTAGCCAATTATAATAAAAAATTTACTTTGAGGGACTAAATTTAAAATTTATTAAAAGTATATGGACTAAAAATCAATGTGTAGGAACAAAAAAGAGTAATTTAACCGGTGGTGGATTTAGAATTTTTGTCCAATAAGCTTAGTTTGAAACTACACAAAAATATTAAAGTAAGTCAAAAAAAAAAATTTTAATTACAAATTTAGTCCATGAAATTTCTATTTGTGGCTTATAAATAATTGAACATTAAAAATGTTTAATAGACCTACTAAACTTTCAACTTAACGTTTAGTATGTTATTGACATATACATACTTTTTAAAAAAAAAAATTGATCTATTAGATATAAAATTGAATTTAATTCTAATGAAATTTAAACTTCCAATTTTATGTTTAATAGATCAATAAATTTTAAAAAATATCGAATAGTTAAATGATCCTATTACTATATTAAACACAAAACTAAAAATTTAGAGATTTGTTGGACTGACAGAATTAAAAATTTAAAAGTCTTTGACACACAAATTAAAAAGTTCAAGTTTTCACTTTTTCAAGTTGATGAACCAAATATTCAAACCTAGACTCATTGAAGGGTGCTAAAGCATCCTACTACTGAAGATGTTTATTTTCCCTAAGTCGGAACTCGCACCTAATGGGGTGGGGATTCCCCAATTAAGTGGAGAACGGGGAGGGAACGGGGACAAAATATTCTCGCCCACCTCCGATTTACAATCTCTTTTTTATTTATTATAATAATTGAATGTTATATTATAAATATTGTATTTAAATTTCAAGTCTCGTTATTTAATGGTTGAGATAATGAAGATGTTAATTTAAATTTAGATTATATAAATATAATTTTGGTAATTATTTCTTTAACTACAAAATTAGAGTAACTTTAAATTTAAATTATTCTAAAAGATGATTTCGGTAACTAAAATAACTAAAATGTTTCGTTTTATACTATTTTAAAAATCACTCTTGATTTTAAAACAAAAAAAAGAAAAAGAAAAAGAAAAAAGAAAGAAAGAAAGAAAGAAAGAAAGAAAGGGTCAGTGATGGGCACCCATACGTAGGGCATGAAAAGCTAGAGCCCCACCACGTGTAATTCTTGCATGTCTTCCTCATCCTTCGCCACGTGTCCTCAAAACCCTCACTTCATCACATCCCCACAAACTTCCTCTTCTTATTTTCAATTACTAATAGTTACCTCACGCTCTCATCTCTCTCTCTCTCTCTCTCTCTCTCTCTCTCCGCCATGGCCGACGACCGCCCTCCCTCCGCCGCCGCCCTCCTCCGCCGCTTCCAACAACACGCCCCTAACTCCCCTCAACTCCTGGGCTTCCTCACTCTCTTCATCTCCGCCTCCATCCTCATCTTCCTCACCGGCCTCACCCTCACCGCCGCCGTCCTCGCCCTCATTTTCCTCACCCCCTTCATCCTCCTCACTTCCCCCATCTGGCTTCCCGTCGCCTTCTTCCTCTTCCTCGCCACCGCCGGGGTCTTGTCCCTCGCCGGCCTTGCCCTTGCCGCCGCTGCGGGCTTCTCGTGGGCATATAGATACTTCAAGGGCATGCACCCGCCCGGATCGGACCGGCTCGAGTACGCGAGGAGCCGGATTTACGACACGGCCAGCCATGTGAAGGATTATGCTAGAGAATATGGAGGATATTTGCAAAGTAAGGTGAAAGATGCAGCTCCTGGAGCTTAATTTTAATTAATTAATTAATCAATTATTATAATTTCAGTTGCGGCTAAATTCATATTTTGTTATATATATATATATATATATATATATATATATTTGCCTTCTTATTTTTCTTCCTTACCAGCTGAGGGCTGAGTTGTTTGTGCGTTGTTATGTTTTGTGTTTTATGATAATTAAGCGGAGGAGGAGAAGATTTTGGTAATTTTATATATTTATATTTGCATGGGCTGCTCTTGAGGTGTGAACTACAACATTACTTGGGGAGAGGGGAAGACGGAATTATATTATGGCCTGTCTTTTTAAAAATAAAATTGTGTATATATATTTTTATTTTTATTTTTTTAATGAAACAACTTATGTATTTAATACTGTTTTATAAAATATTGAAATGGAATAACTTGTGTTTTAATATTCATATTCAAACTTTTAAAAATTTTAATTTTGTTTTGGCATTTGAATATTATCTTTTTATTAGGATATTTAAGATTTTTTTTCTTTTTTGTTTATTTCCCCAAGTCTAAAGATATGGGGCGAAATCAAAATATTTACAAATATAATAAAATTTTAATGCGATAGATTGCGTGTATTTGTCTTATCTTATAATTTTTTCATTTAAGATAATTTTTCAAAACCTACAGAAGAAGAAAAGAACAGTTGAGATGAGAATATATTTACCGTATTTCTTTAGAAAAACATCAATTATTTTAGGTAGTTCATAGTTGTGGATTCTTAAAGATGGGATGAAATTAGATGCAATAATCCAAATGTCTTTCTTAAAGATGGGATGAAATTTTGTTTATAAGTACAATTTTTATTGTGCAAGTTGAATCCAGAGAGTGATGGGAGTAGAGTGCAACAAAAAACCGAGAAATTGAAAATTTAAACCAATTCAAATCGATCCAAAACCAAATACTATTTTATTTTTTAGTATTCTAAAAATTTTAACCAATTCAAATCGATTCAAAACCAAATTCTATTTTATTTTTTAGTATTTTAAGTATTATGATACATGATGTTTATCTGAATGTGTTTTTTCATTTAGAAAAGTGAAATAACCTATTCAAAGCAGTTGAAATAAAAATAAAAAAGATTAAAAGAAAGAGAAAAAAAAATGCAAAAATCGAGAACCAAATCATAAATTGATTCAAATAAAATTAATTCATTAGATTTGTTCTTTATTGGACCTTTAGTTTGAATTCTTTCGGATAAATTGATCTAGTCTTTCAGATAAATTGATCTAGTTTGGAGATGGGGAGAGGCTGCAATGATTGAAAGAGCCACAAGACATCTAATAGAGCAGAAAACACAACTAACCAGAGCTATGCAAAGATTACACAAAAACTACAGTACTAATACACTGGTAAAACAAAATTGACTCAACTTTAAGAAGAATTAGAGAACTGTAAAACTAACTGAAGGACAGATAGAGTTGTTAAGCAGCTGCTCTAACATCTCAAAACTCAGCTTAACAAACTTGCTTCACATCTCTACTCATACAAATACATAAAGTGAACAATACGATTGATCATAAAAAATAAAAAATAATAAAATAAATAAATAAAAAGTTGTAAAAGTAACTTTAGACTAACAAATTATGTGGTAGTTTTACTTTTGGTATTAGCAAAATCAATTCCAAATAGTAAACTTCTTAAGTTCTACAAGGGATACAAAACCATAACCACAATAGTCCAGTAGACGAAATCTCATTCATTGATTCAAATAATTCCTACATAATCATGATTTATTTTTCATGTTCCTATCGATGTCAGCTTTCAAACCTTACCCTGCGATAATAGATTCTTCCAGAAAAATAAAAACTTGGAAAACTGTAAGGCCATTATAGATTCTCCTGAAGAATACTTGGAAAACTGCAAGGAGAGGCATCAATTGCACTCTTGGCTAACCGTTAATTTGCCAAAAATCAAAATTTGAAACAAGTAAGGCATAATCGAAGGTTGTATTGAGGTCCAGATTTTGATTCAAAAAAACTCCTTGCAGCATGCTTTGGCTATTTCTTTGCACGACCACATGCAGCAACAATCTATCATTCATCTTAATAGAAACGACAAGCTTCCTTCCGAACAGAGTCATTTTCAACCTCCTTATATCCACAGGTGCTCTCTCCGGTACTCACGCACGATTACTGGCACGCTTGTAGGTGGAATCTACAGTTTAAAACAATAAGAAACAATTTTCACTCGAGGCTGCAGAACCCAAAACTCTTACCTTCTCAATTCTTACCACTGAAGATCAGTCTGGGGTGCAAGTGTGCACAGAGAGACTAGGGAGAGATAGTAAAGAGGAAAAAGTGCAGAGACAAGTTGGAATAAGTTAACAAAGGAATCTGAAAAGAGACTAATGAGATTTCATTTGATGACAATTTTGTTTGTTATAATTATTCTTGTTTTCTCACCATTCCTTAATTATGATTTCCATCTTTTACCAATAAACGTTTGAATTCTTGAAGTAATTGTTTAGCTTTCAGAATTTAACTTGAATTTTGAAGACACATCTAAGAAGTCGACAACAAATCAAAGAAATAAATAGATGTAGCGTTTTCAAACTTAATTTTTAAACACCAAATGATTACCAAACAGGAGACTTTTGAAAGCTACTGTTTTAGTTTTCTAAATTTTTCTATATGGTTAGAGCAGTTTTTAAGAAAAACGGCAGTGGAAAGCATGCCAAGGAAATAGATAAACAAAAAAATGAGATGCACCAAAAGTTTAACCCCTCAAGTACAAGAACGAATAACGGTATCTATCTGAACAAGTGCCTGAGACAGAGGTATATCAATTGAACTAAACTTACCATGCCATAATCTGTGACGATCATTGAGATGTAATCTGAAGGTGTAGCGTCATACCTGCAACGGTACAACACAAAGTTAGAATACATCACTTCAAGGTACAATAACGTGTAATAATGTCACTTGTTGGTTTACATTAAATTTAGAAGTTGCAGTTGATCTTTAGCGGTCAGATTATCTAGATAATTAACATCCTTCCTTTCTGGAACCTTTGAGATAGCATCCGGATCACCTGCATGACATTTGAAAATGCTCAGACAATTGACCCTCCTCCCTCTTCTGGAAGTAAATATGGGAGAAGATAACATAATACTATAATAGTACCTAATTCGTTGAAACATATTGAGTCAAGCTGTACCCTTTCATGAAATTTATAGGCTTCGCAGCAGATTAAGACTGGAACATGGAATGCATTTGCAACCATGGCAACAGCTGCAGTTCCCACTCTTGAATATACAGTTCCATTAGATAATACTGCAGCAGCCCCTAGAAAAACTCGAGTTACTTCATGCATCACGTAAGAAATGGCATTTATATGAGTGTATGTACAATTCAGGCCCCTCGCTATGAGCCTACGAAGCAATGCTTGCCCTTCTTGTTTTGGACGGGAATCCACCACCACAACACGAAATTCTTTTCCGAGCTCATGAGCATATAATACAAGCATCTCTACAGCAGACGATGATCCATATGTGAGTAAAACATCTCCATCCCTGATTTTAGTAGCAGCATGTCTGACTATGACCTCATCTGCAATTATGATCTTTTCATTGATAAAGCGATTGATATCTGAGCAAAGTGTAGCTTTTACTTCAGATTCCGGAAGATTCAATGGTAATTTGGCAATGCGGTTTTTCAAAAACCTAATTGCATTTCCCATGCTAACAGATAGTGGCCTGCACTCGTTGAAGAATGACACATAGCTACCAATTTTTGCAGTTAAATCTCTACCCAGAGACTTCTGTGGCGGAGTTGAGTAGTCTTTGATGGCCTGTTGAAATGCATGAAGCATAGCAATACAACGAGCATTGCCCCCACATATATCTCCGGCCATATATTGCAAACCAACCTGATAAAGTATAAATATCCGACTAAATTAGACAAACACTAGTCAGCAAATTTATCATAGATATTATAAATTGACCGTGAGTATATGAGACAATTAATTAATTATTTCACCAAAAAAAGAGAAATTATTTGCCTATAAAAAAGCCATACATGCAAATTATAGCCATCAATATGGGATAAGAAAACATTAAAATCCTAATCAAACAGGGCTAAGCTATGAGTTTTTCTTTGGAATTGAGAAGAGTAAGAATCTTGTAGAGGTTTTGCATTCTGGTGGACTTCCTATTTGTATTTCTTTTCAAGCCACGACAAATCATCCTATTAATCCAAGTTCTAAACAGATTCCACACTTGTTGTAATTTCCAGTCAATAGAAAACTACAAACAATTTAGTACCCCCCCAACAAAAGAAAAGCACCTTGTAAATTGCAGGATGAATGGGGTCAAGATGGAAAAACTTTGACACGAGATCAGGAAGTTGAGTTCCCTGCTCGTATTGTGGCAAATGGCGAAATAATTCAACCCTATTTCTAGCTTCAGTTTGGTTGAAAACTGCTCGTTTTTTAGCCTTTTCTACCCTGCTTTTATCATCAAACTGCATTCGTGGAGGGGGAGCATCTTTCTTCCTTTCTTTATCAAGTGTGCGATCACCTCCTCTTTTGTCAGTTGGTGCAACCGAAGGTGTGGCAGTACTATCTTTCATAGCTGCTGGCTGCTTCACAGCTTTACCAGGAGCAGTACCTGACTTATTAGCCTCACCTTTTATTAAACCAATGAACCATTTATCAAAATTTATAAATAAATAAACATATGAACTAGTTACTATATAAGCTCTTGAAAATTTTCTATAACAGAAATATCCAAAGAACGAGGAAAAGGATAATTATTAGCATCAATAACCAAATAGTGCAACCAGTTGAAAACTTACTCACGAAATAGGCTAATCCTGGTACTAGAAATTTTAAGCGCACAAGGCAAGAAGTTACCAATATCTACAAATACTTCAATTTATTGATGCACTGAATTGAATCCACTAAACCCTCTACGTTCCCTAGCTTCAAAAGGGTGCTTCCTTACTAGCATTACAATATAGCCCCCGGTACAATTAAAATGAATGAAATGGAAATTGAACCTTTTGCAGAGACTTTTGCAGCTCGTTGTGCCTCCTGCAGAGCTCGTCTTTCAGCCTTTGTTGTTTTTGCCTTCAAGGGTTTAGTATTTGGTGGTGGTTGTCGATTCTGTACCTCCGTGGATGGTCCTCCATTCTTTTCTGCAAGAGCAGTAGAAATGAGAAATCAACAATCCCAGTGACAGATCCATGAGAAAGTAAGGAAGCATGTTGATGACCAAGTTGAATTTCATTCTATTTCCCCCTTTCTAATCCTTGATTCCAAAAAATCTTTTGGGCCATCAATATCGATGGAGTTCAAAATTGGGTACTAGCCACACCATGCAAGCATGTCAGAATCAGAAAGAATTGACAAATTCCAACCCAAAGTGGAACAGTTAATGATGCTTTGCTAGTTTTATCTTTTATGTAATAAACAATAGAAAATAGTAATTAAAACACACTCCAGTTGGCAAAGATAGCAGCCAGGAACAATTACAGAAATGTTTCGAAAGGGAACTAATTGAAGGGGGAAAAAGACATAGCCAGTCCAAAAAACACTAAAGCCCCTTCCCTCCCATCACAATCCTAGTTTCTTTCAATCCATATATATACACCGAAAAGAATAGCACTAACACCGCCTGAACCATGATATTCTGATCTTCAATCTGGAGAGATGGACATCAAAAAATTGTTTAATAAAATTAGGAGAGCTTCTAGGCAACGCCAGTAAAGACTGAAAGTATCCAAACAAAAGAAGACATCGAAAGGATTCAGTAAAGTGAAGGAAACGAAAACACGGCCACAAACCCCATTGTCCAATTGATATGGAAAGGAAATGTGCAGAAAAAAAGCGTAATAATGATATGCATAAAGTCAATACTGCATTAAAATGCTGTCACTCAAAAAAGAAAAGTATAACCCCAAAATTAGCACAGACTGAACAAATAAAACACCCCTCCTGCATCGAAGGAAAAGAGGAAAAGAGGAAAAGAGTAAAGATTAAACTCCATCCAACAAAGCAATGCAACATTACCTGCAACTCCAGCAGGCTTATTAATTTCCAACGTCTGAAGAGGCAGTGCCTGCGAATTCTCCAACGACTTAACCGCCATGTGGATTCCAACGCCAGGAAAGCTCGAGGCAATCTTCCCAGAACCGCTCCGGCGATACCATACGGAGTTGGAAGAATCCTCTGACATCTCCAGCTCTTCATCCTCAATTCTACTGGAAGGCGACGCCATAGGGGACGTCGCAAGCAGCGTCTCGGAAGGGTTATAACTACCAACAGGAATCTGATCGGCGGAATTCCTCCAATTAGCGGGAGCCGGAACAGGAAGAACAGCAGAACGAGAGGCAAGGTTATCGGAGAGATGACGGGGAGGGGGAATCATGACCGGAGACAAGGAATTGGTGGGAGGAGATAGGGATTGTTGAGAAGGGAGACAGTTGGGGGGACCGGAGAGGGTGCGGTCGGGGGAATTAGGAGGGTCGAGGGTGAAGAATCCGACCTGACGAACTTTGGGGTTGACGATGCGGGAGCCTCGGCGAGCATCCATGAAGGGTTAGCGATGGATCCGAGAATAATTTGGCATGAGAAATACCAGAATCCACACACAGCAATTGGAAAAGAGAGAGAGAAGAAGTGGGTTCACTGTAGAAAAAAGTGAAATTGGTTGCTTATCTTATGTAGCGTCCGCCATCGGCAATTGAATCGGAAGAACACGAACAAAGAAGATGAAGATGCGTTTAGAACAAATCCCTTTACCTTCTCAATCTCTCTCGCGTCTGCTATGCTTTTTAGTTTTCACCACGCGGACACCCAATTCACAAAATGTTCGGCTCAAGCCCTAAATTTCATTACGTTTATTTCAACCCATGTTACTTCGAATTAAAATATTGCAGTCTTCATCTTATGAAATTATCCATAAAAATAAGTTAATGGGTGTATTATTATAAATCTATAAAATATCAAACTATTTATAAATATAAAAATATTTTTCAGTCTAACTCATTTTGCAAAAATTTGAAAACAACTCCGTTTATATCATATTTGTAAATAAATATTTTATGATTTCAAATTCGTAGGATATTAATTTTTAAGTAGATGACATGAATTGAACCTTCAGCTATTTAACAGAGTCTATATCTCATTTTTTACAACCAACCTATGATGGTTATAAACAAAATAAATCTTGGTAAGATTGTGTTATTTAGCGCATTGATAGCTATTTGATTTTTGAAAATTCTACTTATGTTTTTTACAATTAGTTTTATCACGATGCTCGATACTTGATGATGCGATTCGTAAGTTTTCTTAATATTCGATATTATGCTCTATGTTATATACTCACTACTCGATTCTCCATGCTTTACGATCTATGCTCTGAATTCTATGTTCCATTAAAAAGTTCACTCGATGTTCGGTAATCCCTGCTCAATTTATAAGTTCACTTGATGATATACCATATCAACTTTTTAATTTTTTTTTATAACATGTAGGGTAGGGTGATAGATTGAACCTCTGATCTTTAGGTCAATATTACAGACTTGTTGCCAGTTGAATTATAAACTTTTTTTGTTACTCATTGTAATACACTTAATTATTAATTTAAAAAGTGTCTTCCACCATCAATGTCCAACTAGCTTAATTTTTTTCTTAAAGAAAACTAATTAAATTTTATAGTATTTCAACTAATTCAGGTAAAAACATAAATTTTGTATCTCGTTTGATAACCTGTTAATTTTTAAGAAATTAAGCTTATAAACTTTTTTTTTTTCAGTATGTGGAGTGAGGGTTGAACTCCGTTATTGACTTGATAATATAAGTTCATGTCAGTTGAGTTATTGCTCATATTGATATATTTGAAAACTTTAGAAAGTATTATTTATTTTTAGAATTCGACTAAAAGTTCAACTATTTATTTGACAAAGGTAAGAACCATAATTGAAAAATTGAGAAGACATGAACATAAATTTTTAAAATGTAAAACTAAAAGCTAAATCGTTATCAAATAAGACCTAAGTTTGTCAACATGAGCATAATTCAACTAACATGAACTTTTATTATCAAATATCTTAGGTTCAATCTCCCAACTCCACGCATTGTTTTTTTCTTTTTTATCTACTTCTTAGAAGTTTCTCTTTTTCTTTTCAAAACTTAGAAAGTTTTGACGACTATTTCATTTTTAATTGTTAGTTTTGCAATTTGTATTTATTTTTAATCTTCAATATTTCTACATTAACAATAAAATTTGGACAAATTGCAAAAACCACTCATAAAGTATAGTTGTAGTTGCAATTAGACCCTTAGACTTTCAATTTAAAAAATTGAGCCCTCAAAATTATATAAAGATTAAGATTTGGTCAAACTGGACTTTCAAACTTACATAACTATATAACTTGTAACCTTTGTATAAGTTTAAGATTTCATATTTTATCATTTGTGGTTCAATTTTTACAATTAATGTAAGTCGGAGGGTCCAAATTTAACAGTTGTATAAGTTCAGGGTCCAATTTTTTACAATTGAAAGTTTGAGGGTATAATTGCAACTACTACCATACTTCAAGGGTGATTTTTGCAATTTACCTTTAAAATTTTTAGCTAATTAAAAAAAATAGAAAAATTCAATAGTTTTCAAAGTAGATTAAGAGCATGTTTGAAAGTTATTCTCGAATGGTTAATGAAATGTTTGAGAGTGTTTCAGAGTGATTCTAAAATGGTTAACATCATTTTTGTCAATTTCAAAATTAGTTAAGATGCGTTTGTTTTAGTTTTGAAGTGTTTAATTTTGAAAATAAGTCATTTTAGAAAGAAAAAAATAGAAGTGTTTGACAACTAATCAAAATAAAATTTGAAACACTTTTAAAATATATTTTAAACAAATTTTGTCAAAAGAATTTAGATAATAATGACTTGTTTAAAAAATATTTTTTTTTCTCTAGTTAATCCAAATGGGCCTTTAACAAATACTTTTAATCATTCATAATCAACTCTAATGACATAAAAATTGACTTTAAAATTATAAAGTAGGACAATTGTCTTAAATGGTAAAATTGCTATATCTATTTTCAAATACAATAAAACTTCATTGTTTATGAGCGATAGACAACGATGGACATTGATAAACATCTATAAGTATATATCAATTATAGACAATGACATGTTGCTGTATTTGTTAATAAGTTGACTCATTTTGCTATATTTGATAGTATCATTCAAACAATAGAAATCTATCGCAACCTATCGCTAATAGACAGTAAACTTTTTTATATTTATAAATAGTTTGATATTTTTTCTATTTATAATAATTTTTCGAAAATAAATATTAAATTTATTTAATGTGATTAAAAAAATGTGTTTTTGAAAGAAGATAAAAGTGGGTTTAACCTTTCAAAACTACTCCCAAACATACAGTAAAGTACTTTTGCCATTTTCAAAATTAGTATGAAACATATTTTTAATCTTTCAAAACCAATTTTAATCATATGAAAATTGCAACTAAGAATATAAAATCAAAATCTAAAGAATCTATGAAGTTACATTTTATAATGATAAAGGGTCATTTTTTCAAACATGCACTAAATGTTTATAAAACAAATCAAAATAAATATTTATACCATGATTTAGAAGTCAAAGATTCGATCTGACGAAAATGATAAAGAATTTTTTTTCAAATATATACTAAATATTTATAAAATAAATTAAAATAAATATGTATATCAAAATTTTGAAGTAAAAGATTCAATCTCACAAAATGATAAAAGAGTTATTTTCTCAAACATGAACTAAATGTTTATAAAACAAGTTAAAATAAACATTTATAACATGATTTTGAAGTTAAAAGATTCGATTGGAACAGACATATTTATTTAAAAATAATTGAATAAAAAGAGTAAAAGTAGAGCAGATGCTAGAGATTCAGCCGCCAAAGGATTGTAAACAAACGGAGTTCCTTCCTTTGTCTGTGTTCTTCTAACTGATTCCATGGATGCTCGCCGAGGCTCTCGCGTCGTCAACCCCAAAGTTCGTCAGGTCGGATTCTTCACTCTCGACGCTCCTAATCCTCCCGGCCGCTCCCTCTCCGGTCCCGCCGACTGTGCCCCTTCTCAACAATCCCTCTCTCCTCCCACCAATTCCTTGTCTCCTGTCATGATTCCCCCTCCCCGTCATCTCTCCGATAACCTCGCCTCTCGCTCTGCTGTTTTTCCTGTTCCAGCTCCCGCCAATTGGAGGGATTCCGCCGATCATATTCATGTTGGCAGCTATAACCCCTCCGAAACACTGCTTGCTACGTCGCCTTCCACTAGAATTGGGGACGAAGAGCTGGACATGTCCGAGGATTCTTCCGCCTCCGTTCCATATCGCCGGAGTGGTTCCGGGAAGATTGCTTCGAGCTTTCCCGGCGTTGGAATCCACATGGCGGCTAAGTCGTCGGAGATTTCGCAGGCGCTGTTGGAACCTAATAAGGCTTTTGGAGTTGCAGGTGATGTTGCATCGCTTTGTTGGATGGAATTTAATCCCTACTCTTTCCCATTTTTCGTTGATGCCGGGGGAATTGATTTTGTTAATGTCTCTGCTAATTTTGGGCTTGTACATTTCTTTTTTGAGGTACATCCTTTTAATGCAGTATTGACTTTAAGCATCTTATTATTACACTTTTTTCTGTATATTTCTCTTTTCATATCCATTGGAAGATGAGGCTTGTGGCCGTGTTTTCACGTCCTGCAATTTACTGAATCCATTCGGTCTTTTGTTTTTTCTTTTCTTGTTTGCATATATCCAGTCTTTACTGGCGTCTACTAAAAGCTTTCCTAATTTCATCAAACAAATTTTTGACGGCCATCTCTTCAGATTGAAGGTCAGAATTTCATGGTTCAACGGTGCTCAACTGCTAGAGCTATTTTTTGGTGTATAGGATTCAAAGAAACTAGCATTTTGAGTTTGGGGGGGTGGCTTAGGGACTTTTTCGGTTTTTTTAGACTGAGTATATGGTTTTCTGTTCAATTAGTTCCCTTTCTAAACATTTCTTTAATTATTCCCTGGCTGCTATTCTTGCTAACTGGAGTGTGTTTTTGAGCTTCTCGTACTTTTTGAGAGAATATACTGTCTTCTCCTTTGTATATTCTTTTTATGTAAGGAAATCTTGTTTCTTATCACAACAGAAAAGAAAGCAGAAAATGATTATGGTTATGGTTACTTTAAGGCAAAGCTATTTATAAATAGAAGAGTGGAATCTAATCGTGGATATTTTCTATGTATGAAAATTTGTTTCTTATCATAACAGAAAAGAAAGAAGAAAAATGGTTTTGTGTATTTTAAGGCAAAGCTATTTAAAAATAGAAGGGTGACTAATTTCAGATCCTAATATCCACAAAAATAATCCCAGATAACTTCCTACTGCGGCCCAAATAGTACTCATTACTTACCACACATTTGCTATTTTAGTGGGTTTACTTTGCTGCACTAATTGATTGTTTTGTCAAGAGTGCCACTTTCATCACGAATGCAAGCTAAAGGTTGACGTAGTCAGAAGCAGAGGGTCTTGTTTTAATTTGAGATAAATTTTCTTTAATTAAATGTTTTGTATGAGCTTTGATTCACATCTAATGGAAAAGAAAAGAACCATTTTCCCTGTATATAATTTTACTTTGTTCAGTGTTGTTGATTGAGAGAGTTTAGAGAAGAAAACAGAGAATTATGAAAAAAACAAAGGACAGGGTTAATAGATGAGGAAAAATGTGGGTCATCAAGAAAGAGGATATGAAATTGAAAAGAGAAAAGAAAGGGGAAACCGGCATGAGTTGGTACAGAGACCAAAGGTGCTAATGGGATAGGGATAATGCTTTTAAGGTTATGGATTCAAATAAAACTGTTACAGCAATTGAGCTTTTGATGATAAATTGTTGTAGGTTAGGCAGTTATCTTTAGTTGAAGAGTCCTCTCTGTTTTTTCTTTATTTTTTTCCTCCTTCCTGGAGGAGTGTGGGGAATATGGAGAAGAAAAGTATAGTTGAAAATTGAGAGAGTGGAGGGAAATGTATTTTGTCGGGGTCTTGAGGAAGAAAGAAGAGTTGAGTATGAAAACATGTTGGGCAACGTTAAAGCCAATTGAAGAGAGGCTCTTTGGATGGTGGGTGCTTATAGACACAGAAACTCGCACATGTCAACCTATTTGGGTTGGTCAATTTTCTTACTTTTTCTTTAAATATATGTGTAATAGTTGTGTCCTCTAACTGCAGCTCGATCTGTTGATGCCCCCATCAAAATTGTAGTACATGGCGGACCTTATATAATAGTTGGGAAGGTGTAATTTTGGATTCTTCATATTTTCTGCTGTTTATTTCATCAAATTAGTAATCACGATAGTAAAACATAAGTATTCCACTTCAGGTTGGAATTTGTCAATTCTTTTCTGGTTCTGACATGCTTGCATGGTCTGGCTATAGACTATAGTACCCAATTTTAAACTCCATCGATATTGATGGGCCAAAAGATTTCTTGGAATTAAGGATTAAAAAGGAAAAAATGAATTTCTTAAAAAAAGAATGAAATTCTGCATGGTGGTGAACATACTAGAATGCAACTTAACTTTCTCATGGATCTTGCATTGAGATTATTGATTTCTCATTTCAACTGCTTTGCTCTTGCAGAAAAGAATGGAGGGGCTTCCACAGAGGTACAAAATCGACAGTCACCATCAAATTCAAAACCCCTGAAGGCAAAAATGACAAAGGCTGAAAGACGAGCACTACAGGAGGCACAACGAGCTGCAAAAGGTTCAGCTAAGGGTTAAATTTCCAATTCAATCATTTTAAATGAACCAGGAGTTATATTTTAATGATCATTCATTTCTAAAAAATGCAAATCTGGCTAGAAGGAAACACTTTTTTGAAGCTAAGAAATGTAGAGGGTTTAGTGAATTCAATTGAGTGCATTGATAAATTGGAGTGTTTGTAGATGTTGGTGACTCCTTGCCTTGGGGGCTTTAAAGTTTTTATTACCTGGACTAGCTAATTGCATGTGTAATTTTTTAACTGGTCGCTCTATTTGGTTATAAATGCTAGTAGATTATCCTTTTTCCTTTTCTTAGGATATTTGTGCTATAGAAAAGTTTCAAGAGCTCGTATGGTAACTTGTTAATATGTTTATTTGCTTATTGATAAATGTTTCATTTATTTATTGGTTTAATAAAAGGTGAAGCAAAGAAGCCAGGTGATGCCCCTGGTAAAGCTGTGAAGCAGCCCTCTGCAATGAGAGATAGCACTGCCACACCTTCGGTGGTATCTACTGACAAAAGAGGAGGTGATAGAACACATGATAAAGAAAGGAAGAAAGATGCTCCCCCTCCACGAATGCAGTTTGATGATAAAAACAGGGTAGAAAAGGCTAAAAAGCGAGCAGTTTTCAACCAAACTGAAGCTAGAAATAGGGTTGAATTATTTCGCCATTTGCCACAATACGAGCAGGGAACTCAGCTTCCTGATCTTGTGTCAAAGTTTTTCCAACTTGACCCTATTCATCCTGCCATTTACAAGGTCTGTTTATAATTTACTCTTCACTATAATTACGACAAACATAGAGTCTGTTTGGTACAGAAGACCTTGGATTGATGGGACAAATGTCCACGCGTTGAAGAAGAATACAAATAGGAAGTCCACCAGAATACAAAGCATCTACAACAATTAAAATAAAAAACTCATAGCTTAGCCCTGTTTGATTAGGACTGTTCTGTTTTTTTTTTTTTGGATTCTCACATTTCTTATCTATGATAATAGTTTTGTTTTTATGGGCCTCTATGCACTCACAACATGGTTATTGGTGGTGAAATAATTAATTAATTGTCTCATATGCTTATGGTTAATTTATAATATCGATGACATACCTATACTTTATCAGGTTGGTTTACAATATATGGCCGGAGATTTACATGGAGGCAATGCTCGTTGTATTGCTATGCTTCATGCATTTCAACAGGCCATCAAAGACTACTCAACTCCGCCACAGAAGTCTTTGGGTAGAGATTTAACTGCAAAAATTGGTGGCTATGTGTCATTCTTCAACGAGTGCAGGCCTCTGTCTGTTAGCATGGGAAATGCAATTAGGTTTTTGAAAAACCTCATTGCCAAACTACCATTGAATCTTCCAGAATCTGAAGTAAAAGCTACACTTTGCTCAGATATCAATCGCTTTATCAATGAAAAGATTATAATTGCAGATGAGGTCATAGTTAGACATGCTGCTACCAAAATCAGGGATGGAGATGTTCTTCTCACATATGGATCTTCATGTGCTGTAGAGATGCTTCTATTATATGCTCATGAGCTCGGAAAAGAATTTCGTATTGTGGTGGTGGATTCCCGTCCAAAACTAGAAGGGCAAGCATTGCTTCGTAGGCTCATAGGGAGGGGGCTAAGTTGTACATACACTCATATAAATGCTATTTCTTATGTGATGCAGAAAGTAACACGAGTTTTTCTGGGGGCTGCTGCAGTATTATCTAACGGAACTGTATATTCAAGAGTGGGAACTGCAGCTGTTGCCATGGTTGCTAACGCATTCCATGTTCCAGTCTTAATCTGTTGTGAAGCCTATAAATTCCATGAAAGGGTACAACTTGATTCAATATGTTTCAATGAATTAGGTATATATTATTATGTTATCTTCTCTAACATTTCCTTCCAGAAGAATGACAAAGGACAATGTCTGAGCAATTTTGAATTTCCTGCAGGTGATCCGGACACTATCTCAAAGGTTCCAGGAAGGAAGGATATTAATCTAGATAATTTGACTGCTAAAGAACAACTGCAACATCTAAATTTAATGTAAATTAAATAGTAGACGATGATACATGAATATGATAACTAGTTATTGTACCTCAAAGTGATGTATTCTAACTTTGTGGGGGTACTGTTTCAGGTATGATGCCACGCCTTCAGATTACATCTCAATGATTGTCACAGATTATGGCATGGTACGTTTGGTTCAATCAATATCAATTAATATCACACAAACACACCCTCTCTCTGTCTCAGGCACTTGTTCAATCAATACATATACCTGTATTCCTGCTTGTTGTACTTGGATGGCTAGCCTTGTTATCTTTTTCCTCCCTCTCCTGCCTTAAGGGGTCAAATTTTTAAGTTTCTTCATTTCCTTGGTAACAATTACCACTATCCGTTTGTTTTAAATTGTTCTCAACATTTCAGCAAAATTTAGAAAACCAAAAATAGTAGTTTTCAAAGCAATAAATTTATTAGATATGCCAATGACAACGGAACCTTTACTTATCTCCAAAATGGCATGATATTGTTCATTTTGGACATAAAGTCAAACTTTGCTTTTGAAACCACTAAAAAATTGTCGTCATTCATGTAACATAGATCTCTTCCTTCCCTAATTAGTGTAAGACTTTGTTTGCACCTAACAAGTTAAAAGACCTATCTTTTTAACTCACAGTTTCTTCCGCTAACTTCCCTCCGTATTGATTCTAACTTCTCTCACCTCTTCTTCTCCCTCTTATCTGTACATGCGTTTTTACCATCTCTTTATAGTTTCTATGCACACTAACACTCCTTTTTATATGTAAGATCAATCTTTCTCTTGCATTGACCTTTCTCTCGTAAACTCTTATGGATTATTATTGACTTTGAACATGGACCAAAGCTAATTGGACTATTTGAGGAAGTTTTAAGGAAAGATGAAAGAAATGCAATTGATCAGTACTTGGAGAAAATTTCTTTGTGGAGTGAAATTTGTTCTGTGGCTTCACTTGTGAGTTTGGGATTCTTTGTCTAAGGATTCTAGTGATTATGCGCTTGCAGAACAATATCTTGCAAATACTAACTAAAATGCATCTATCTAGATTCTACAAAAGATTGACTCATGCGGTTGTTTTTTCATTCAAATGACTTCTTCTTTTCATGTCCGAAAGCAAACGTACGTTTGGGACAATTTCTGTTAGCTTAAGCAAACTAAGCCCTAGTCCTTTAACTGTTATAAGATCATCCATGTCCATTGTGAACGCCACTTTGCTCTGTCATCTGTAATCCTATTTGTATGATGAGTGCTGATTCTTATGGAAGGTAAGAGTTTTGGGTTTTGCAGCCTTGAGTGAAAAAAAAAAAAAAAATCTTCTTGTTCTGAATTGTAGATCCCACCTACAAGTGTGCCAGTGATCGTGCGGGAGTATCGGAGAGAGCACCTGTGGATATAAGAAGGTTGAAAATGACCCTTCATCTGGAAGGAAGCTTATTGCTTCTAGCATGAATGATAGATTCTTGTTGCATGTGATCGTGCAAGAAATAGCCGTAGCATGCTACAAGGAAGTTGTTGAATCAAAATCTGCACCTACATCCAACCTTTTATTATGAAAATTTTGATTTTAGTAAATTGACAGTTAGCTAAGAGTGCGATTTTTGGCTCTCCTTACAGTTTTCCAAGTGTTTTTTTTCTGGGAGAATATATTATGGCAGGGAAAGGCTTGAAAGTCGATGTCAAGAGGAACATAAAAAATAAATCATGCAATTTGTAGAATTTTATTTGAATCAATGAATGAGATTGTAATTGTTCCTTTATTAGATTACAGTAATGTAATAGAGCATTTGATTTTTTTTTTTTTTTTTTTCGTAAGTTCAGTTCCGTAATATTTTACTTGTATCTCACTTTTAATACATGATGTGCTTATAGTTTTATAAATTACTTACGGAAGTTTTGTTCTTTGGATGAGATTCAGCCTTTTGGTCCATAATATTGCCTGCTTTTCTTGTTATACTAAGTGTTAATACGAATTGAGATATAACTCAGGTTTGTATTCTACAAAAGGTTTAGCAATATTTTGGTGCAATTCATACTACATTCATCTCCGGACATCTCCTACTATGCATTTGTTATGTGGTAACTTGTGATTGAATACTTGATTGGATTGTAGAAAGATGAGTGTGTTCGAGATACACCGAAGTATTTACGTGCGCTTCTTTTAAAATTGAATCATGAAAACAAGAATTTGAAAACAAGTGATTCAATATAAATAGAATTATATTTCATGATTTTAGATATCTGTTTGGTAACAGATTTAGAAATTGAATTCTAATTTTATTTAAAATGTGTTTGATATTATATATTTGTAAATCATAAAATTAGTCAAAGTTATCCATATAATATTATTTTGTAATATTATATAATTTATTATACATTACATACTACACATTATATTTTTTTAAAAACGAATTGAGTTGATAACCTAACATATTGTATTTCTAAATATTTTATTTTTATTTAAAATAATTTTTACATTTTAAAATTTAAATTTTCAAAATTTATATACAATAAAAACATAAAAATGCAAAAATAGAATCCAGAGGGACATCAACAACCTATCCGAAGATGTTTTATTTTTATTTTTTGGGCACAGGTCTCTTCAATTCTTGTTTAAGCTCATTATTAGCTAATCTGAAAAATGGTGGAGGATTTTGTTTGAATCGATGAGAATGTCATATGGTTAACTTCAATTCCTTCATCATTGCATTATAGCATCTCATTACTCGGTGTATATACTTGCATTAGAAAAAAAACAAATAACATAAAAACAAAAACTTTGATATATGTGTAACAATTTTTTTTTTGAAAAAGAAAAAATTAGATCAACATTATGAATGATAATTTTTGGTTCTGTTCAAAAGATTTGAGTATTCATAAAATATATTTAATTAACATATAAGTTTTTCAACCTTTTTAAATAAAATAAAACTTTCTTATCGTGTTCAAATTATGTTTATCTAACCTCTTAAATTTGTATTTTATATCAATTGTGTTATGAAATTTCATAAAAAAAAAAACCAAAAATTATTGTTCATTGAGAGGCCATTAAGCCGTCAGCATTACATTAAAAAAAAAAAAAAAAAAGAAAGGAAAAGAAAAGAAAAAAAAAACAAGAAAAAAGAAAAAATCATCAAGTAAATACAACTCTCCAAAAGAAATCAATAATGCAAAACATAAATATCGTACTCAACAATGGCATCAAAGGTGGCAGGATTGAAATAGTGGGTTTTGGCCAAAGCATAGCCACTAGCAAATCGAAACTTGCCACTTCCTCCGACGACTGGCATCTCCCTCACAGCGTCATCGACGGGATTCCGGCCGAGCACAGTGAAGGAACTACCTTTATACTTGTTATGGGTGAAGACAAAGTTCATAGCCATCAAAAGGCCAATTTTATCTTGGGCCGAGGCCGCATAGAATCCTTGAGATCGGCCCACCAATTGCGAGTCCAATTCAGGGCCGACGGTCAAGGGGTTGTCAAACATATTGACTTCACCGAACACAGTGGCATTGTCGCGCGGCGGGAGCACTGCCACGCTAGATGGTTTGGTGCCGCTCACGGTGTCGTGCCAATAAAGATGAAAATGAGTAAGTTTTTGTTGTTTGTTGAGTTCTAAGGTCTTTGGGTCCATGTTTTTTGCGTAGGATTTGGTTGCTGTGCTACAACTTACGCCAAGTGACAACAAAATTAAACACACAAGGGTGATGATTTTGATTGCCATGGCTGCCACCCTCTTTAACTCTAACAGAAGCTTTTTTTTTTCCTTTTTTCTCTTTACTTTTGGAGAGTTGGTTTGGTTTACTTTATGAATGTACAACTTGGAATTCAAAGCTTCGTATATATAATGTATATATGTGTTGAAAATGGAAGGATTGGCATAAAATTAGTAACCGAAATCAGAGCAAAATAATATCAACCACAATAAAAGTTGTTAATTATAGAAGTCAATTTTAATGATATTTTTTAAAATTCAATCTTTGCCATTGAATAGGCTGGATGTCAGGATCATCCCATATTTTTTTTGGGTGAAAATTAACTTTTAAAAAAATATATATACACACTTATTTTAATTAAAAAAATAATAATAAGAAAAAGAAAGAAGAAGAGAAAAGTATGATTACGTTAATTAATGATATAAAACATTGTAATCTTGATTAAAAAGTTATATTTTGTAGCAAAAATAACTCCTAATGGTCGACCTTGGTTGGCTCATAGAGTTTACTTTTGGATAAGGTAATTGCATGCTTATACTTCCCAAACTTGATTTAGAAAATGGGTAATTTGGACATGTTAGGGCTACATTGTATGGATTGTGGGACAAGCTTCTAAAACCACCCTTTAACTACCAATACTATAGGTATAAATGGTTATAAGTTGAGAAAATTGAATGAAATATATAGCTAAGATGAAGTCTCAACCTGAGAGCATAACCTTAACTAATGCTTTAAACATTATATTTTTGATCTGAAATACTTGAATTCTTACCTTCACTTATTGTTAAACTAAAAAAAATAATAAAAGATGATAATGATGACGAATATTATTGTTATGTATGAAGTATATAATATATTAAAAAAAAAAAAAAAGTATAACTTAGTATAAGTGGTGTGTGGTAAGAGGAAAATTCAACTTTTTACCCTCCAATATAGCGAGGTGCAATTTTTATTTACTTTCTATTACAACAAATTGAATATTAGATTTGGACAAATGTTGGAATATTTATCTTCTATGGTCTAAAATCGAACATCAACCTAAATTTACAATATAAATGAGAGATCAATAGTAAGAACTAAAACATATAGTTTAGAAAAAGAAGGTATCTATGTTATGTTTCTTTTTTTTCTTAAAATTTTATTTTATATTTATAGGTATGAAGTTTCAACCCCATGAGACTATACCTCTTTTAAAAGTAGAGATACATTAATTGTTAAACTATACTCATATTAGTTATGTCAGATTGTTATAAACCATACTCTATTATTTAATGTTGTCACACTCAATACTATTACATAAGTCAAATTTTACTTAGGGTTCATCAATCAAGTCTTGAATATTAATTTATTATTTTTTACAATATGTGAGATAGGAGATCGAACTTCTAATTTTGAGATTGAAAGTACAAAAACTATGCCAATGGCGCTATCTTCATTTTGGTGTCCTAAATATTAAAATTAATCATGCGACATTACCTTCCATTATGATGTTTAGAGATCCTATTTATCTTATTGGTTCCATAATTACAACTATTTTAAAGTTATCTTCTACATTACACAATAAACTTTTTCCTTCGATGTTCCTCTCTAAAAAGACTCTTTCTTTGATATTATCGCAAATTTTAAAAAAAATAAAAACAAATAAAAATTGAGACATCAAATAATATGACAACTATATTAATCTTTTAAAAAAGAAAACTTTAAGAAGCAATGTAATTAACATTAAGGTAATATGTAGAGAAATTATTTTAAATAACAAAACTATTGAAAATATTTACAAATAATAGCAAAACATCACAGTCTATCTATGATAGATCGTGACAGACTATTATCTGTGTCTATCATGATACAGTGAAATTGAATTTTTGTTATATTTATAAATATTTTGATTCATTTACCTTTATATGTATGTAAGTAAGTATATATATACAACGTTGTCATATATTTACATATAAATTTACATAACCCAAAATAAAATATATTTGATACTTCCCAAAAAGAATATTTGATAAATTATTTGCTATTTTAAATTTATTTACAACAAATAAAGTCTTTACTTAAAAAATAAAATTAACCTAATTCATGAATGGTTGAAATAACTCTCATAATTTAATTTGGTTGCTTTTCCAAATGTCCTTTGCTTTGAAGGTTAGGCATGGGCTTAAAGACAGAGCACAAGCACCCTTCATCATAACTAGTTTTGGGCATGCAATTATTTAACACTCAATCCCAACAAATGTGATTTAATTATCATATATCTCATATTGGAAGCACACACATCATGAAGTTTTGCTTCTCATTTAATTAAAATATCAAAGGACCCAAAAAAAAAAAATGGTTTCTTTACCACCCACTTTAGATAATTTCATTGCCAACAATTTAATCTTTATATTTATCAAATATTTGATTAAGAAAACCTATATAAAATATGGGCAAAAGAAAAATCTAACAAACCTCTTGTGATCTAAACTCAGTCTCAATTTTTACAATATCTTTGAAAGCATCAAGAATAAATCACTACAAAAAAAAAAAAAGTATACATGAAAAAATTATGTAAGAACTAAAAAGAAGGGACTAAATCTCATTAAACTATATGTATAAACTAAAGCAAACTTAGCTCAATGATAATTGATATGACCTTTCGAGGTGAGAGATTCGATCCCCCATCTCCATAATTGTTGTACTAAACAAAACTATATTTATAATTATAAATAATTTAAAATTTTTGTAGTTAATTAATGTGGGTCATGAGTCCCCCTACTTAGAACGTTATCTTAAATATAAACTAATAAGAATAATAAATTGCTAATATTTTTCCACGAATTGCAATTTTTTTTTTTTTTTGAAAAGACCATAAATTGCTTTACTTGTTGGGAGAAACCATCGAAAGAAGTATCACATGAATGTTAATCTTAGAAAATGCTAAAAGGTAAATTAACAAACAAACAAATAAGATTTCTCCCTCTTTTTGAGTTTAAGTTTGTAGCTCGAACAGAAGATACTGTGTTTGAGTACCAACCCTTCAAAAAGAAAAACTTCAAACGTCAAACTCTTTGTCAAGGAAAGGAGAACTACAAAAGAAATCACGAGAAAATCAAGCCTCCACCGAATTAAGTGTGTGAGCCACTCTATTACAAGTCCTATTACAAAATAAAAATATTCTATGAATTTTAACTTAAAAAGAAAAAGACAATGTCATCATTCATCCACTCACCACTAAGAATTCAACCCTATAATATATGATCTGAGAAGCCTAAATCACCACCGTTCATTTTTATCACCAACCATTCCCATTAACGGTAAACTAAAGGGAGATCCATAGTAATATATGCACCTTAGCTTCACATTGGAACTCCACTTTTCTTTCGGAAAGGATTTTGCCTTTAATTATTTCGAATTTCATATAATTAAAGAGCGGAGGAGTAATCCCATACGGTCAGAAGCATTCGAAGCCGAAGCCGACCCCACAGCTTTCCAAATGTAACAAACCGTTTGGATCTGAAGGCAAATTTTTGACCGTTACGAACTTATGATTTCAAATTTTTCAAAGGCAAAAAATCTCTACCGCCACTCCATTTATTGCTCCTTCCACTCCACTCTGCCTCCGTAATTTCAAAAGGGCACTTCGGGATGGAGAGTGGAAGGATCAAAAAAATTGAGTGCTCCATTTACCCAACTTCAAAAACTGATTTTCCCCGCTTCACAATCAACCGTCCATCACCATCAGATCAATGGCTCAGATTCTCTACATTAAACATTACTTGATCTTCATTTTTCCCCCTTCTTCCCTAGTTTCAACTTCCGTGAGCTCTGTTCCAGTCTACTCTGTTTCTGGGGACTACCATCATTTTCCCGCAGAATTCTTTCCACTTTCCTGGAAAAATTTTCAAACCTATTTGGATTAACTGCAGTTTTTCGAAGTGGGTCAGTGTGACTTTTCTGGGTATGTTAAGGCAGTGAGAAAATCTAAGAGAAGAATGCCTGTTTCGACTCGGTCTCAGATCATGATCGACGGACAGATGGATCAAATTCCAGGTCAAGAAGACAAACAGCAACTGAATCTTCCACCTAGAAATCTTCACCATGGATTGAAAGAGAAGATGAAGGCATTAACCCTTTTGTACGAGCAACAAAAGCTTGCTTCAGCAGCTCTTAAGAGGCCGTCACCAAAAGGGGAAGATCTAAGATTCACAACACATCCGAGCGTTGAGCTTAATGGTTCTTGTAAGAAAGAGGAGAAAGAGCCGAAGCTTGAGAATGTAATGAGAGAAAATGCAATGCCTAATTCAACTGTTACAAGAACTTATGTTCTTCCCCAACCACCGATGGCTGATGCAAAGGAGAATGTAGTGGTTGGAACGGATCGGATTGTCGGGTTTTCATGCTCAAAAAAGGCGAGTTTGTCAACGAATGTGGCGAGGAAATTGTCACTAGGGAACCCAATGCCTTTGGTGGAAATGAAGGAGAATGTGGGGTGTAAGAAATTGCAAGAAATGGAGGAATTGGGGAGTTTTTCAGAGAAGGAGAGTTTGGGGGAAAGTCGGATTTTGGTGTTTGTGAGGCTGAGACCAATGGCTAAGAAGGAAAAGGAAGCGGGAGCGAGGAGTTGTGTTAAAATAGTGAATAGAAGAGATCTTTATTTGACAGAGTTTGCTAATGGGAATGATTATTTGAGACTGAAGAGGCTTCGTGGACGCCATTTTACCTTCGACGCTTCATTTCCTGACACCACTAATCAGCAAGAAGTCTATTCCACCACGTAAGTTCAACAGAAAAGAATTGGTGTCTTCTGCCTTTCTGACTGGATTTTGCTTTGGAATTGGATGTGATTTTGCCTTTTCTTCTGTCTTAAACATAAAGATGGAGTCTGCTTTCAAATTCCACATTCTTCATTCAGATATTGTTTCGGTTCTTGCTTTTCACACCATTCTTTGACCTTCCAGAAATGGTGCAAATCAGTGTTTGAAATCTGAATTTTGGCTGTCATCATGTTTTCTCATTCCCAGTAAAGAGACTTGTACATATATTAAGGAGCTAGCTTATGTACATAACCATCCCATTTTTGGCTGTCATCATGGTTTGTGAAGCATGAAAGGGGAAAAAATGCTTATAACGAAGCTCTGAGACTTCTAATTAGTTTGTTTCACATTTCCATCAAAATTTCTTCCTTTGGTTAACAGACATCTTTCTACATTATTTCTTTCAATTCTGATCTCTGTTGTATTTTAAACCTTAATATCTCTACCTTTCAAATGGCTACCAATTTGAATGTGCAGGACAGCAGAGCTTGTAGAAGCAGTTCTGCAGGGAAGGAATGGTTCTGTGTTCTGCTATGGTGCCACTGGGGCTGGGAAAACCTACACAATGCTAGGAACGGTTGAGAACCCTGGAGTTATGGTTTTGGCTATCAAAGATCTCTTCACCAAGATTAGGCAGAGGAGCTGTGATGGGAACCATACAGTCCAACTCTCTTACATTGAGGTCTACAATGAAACAGTCAGAGATTTGTTGTCCCCAGGAAGGCCATTAGTCCTAAGAGAAGACAAGCAGGTCTGCGTTGTTCATTGCATAACTTGCTCTAAATCCATTGAAAATTTAACGCTTTTGACTGCTGTTATGAAATTGATGTAAAGATAAACAGAATACGTACATAGATTTATATGGTTCACTAATGGTGGGTTAGCTATGTCCACGGACAAAAGGAAAGAGCAGTTTAGAGAGAAAATATCAGATTACAGATTCAAAAGCACTAGCAGAGTTAGAAAGGTTATATAGTGCACTCTTCTAAACTCTACGACCAAAATCATAAATAACGTAAATGACATAAATATGAATACAATTTAGGTTAAAGGCATTCCTACAACTGTTATCCCTTTTTATATGAATTGAACCAAATGGCAGGCAGAAACTGGCTTCTTTGTATATTTTTAGCTGCAAAGATGAAATGAGTTTTATGGCGTTTTCTTTTATCAATCTTGTCCATCTTAATGAACTCAGAGATTTGGACAAATACATCAAAATTTGAAGTTTATGAGATCTTCAGTGTGTTTTTTAATTGAAATATCTTGATTGTCATTCAGCTAAATGGTTGTTCTAAATACTCCAGGGAATTGTTGCTGCTGGTCTTACACAATACAGAGCTTACTCCACAGATGAAGTAACTTTTTAAGCCCTTATTGTGTTGAAAGTTTGATATTTTATGAAATGGACAAGGGACGTCTCACATTTCTTTTTGGGTTTTGTCTAGGTGATGGCCTTGCTTCAGCGAGGAAACCAAAACCGAACGACTGAACCGACCCGTGTTAACGAAACTTCTTCGCGTTCCCATGCTATACTGCAGGTAACTCTTGCATGATCTGTTTAGGATTTTGATTTTCCCAAAAAGCTTCCTCATAATTCCTATGCTGTTGCAATGTGCAGGTTACAGTTGAATATCGAGCGAGAGATGGAGGAATGAAAGTCGTAAACCGAGTAGGGAAGCTCTCATTGATTGATCTTGCTGGGTCAGAGAGGGCACTTGCCACAGATCAGAGGACATTAAGATCTCTTGAGGGAGCAAACATAAACAGATCACTACTTGCTCTAAGTAGTTGCATCAATGCCCTTGTGGAAGGAAAGAAACACATACCTTATAGGAATTCAAAACTCACACAACTTCTGAAGGACTCATTAGGAGGAGCTTGTAATACTGTGATGATTGCAAATATTAGCCCAAGCAACCTATCATTTGGTGAAACCCAAAATACACTTCATTGGGCTGATCGTGCTAAAGAGATCAGAACTAAGGTTTGACCAACAAACTTTTTTTCTACTTACATTTTCACCATGTTTTTTCATGTAACTGATGAAATCTTAAATTTTGAAGGACTCGAAACATATTATGCAGATCATAACACCTCATTTTGGTTCTTTAGAATGTCCTAAACTTACTCTTCTGAATGTTAACCGTGGAGAGATCAACTTTCCATTAGCAATGACTTGATTTGATCACTGTTTATATTTTGTATATAAATGCAGGTTGCAGAAGCAAATGAGGAGATAATGAAGGCACCGGAATCTGATTCAGACCAGGCGAAACTACTGCTTGAATTGCAGAAAGAAAATCGTGAATTGCGTGTGCAGTTGGCTCGCCAGCAACAGAAGTTACTTACATTACAGGCACAATCTCTGGCTGCAGTTGCTTCTCCAACCCCATCTTCGGCCACATCTCTTCTAACCCCTCCAACATCTGTTCACCAAAATGAAAAACGAAAACCAAGATCATCCTTCTTGAATGGGAACTGTTTCACACCAGAATCTAGAAAGAAGGGAGCAGAGGAAGGAGTTAGAGAGCTTCGCCGCACAGTGAAACAATTAGAAGCAGAACTTGAGAAGACAAAGAAAGAGCACGTTGTGCAGTTGAAGCACAAAGATGATCTTATCAATGAGCTCTTGAAGAAAAGTGAAAAAACAGCAGCATTGGTGAGAGGAGAAAGGGTAAAGAGGGTAGAGACAAGAACCAGCTTAAGACCAAAGGAGCCAAGCATAGGTGAACTGAAGAGCCCAAGCCACCGTTTCAAATCACCAGCTCCAACAGCTAAGAAACGAAGCTTTTGGGACATAACAACAACTAATAGCCCATCTGTTGCCACAATAAATGGAAGGAAGACAAGAAGTCATGTACTTGCAGAGCCTCCTCCTACTGCTGCTCCCTCTATGCTTCGGCAGGTAGAGTTTCTCTTTTGACTTTATAAATTTTAATAAAGCTGTAAGCTTGAAGGTAAGGTACTCTAGAAGAAAACCTCGGTTATCTTTTAACTGAAGCTTATTTCTTTCTCAGTTCACTTTTTTGTGATTTTGATTGCTCCCCAACTTGTTGAACATCATATCTAATGTTAGTAACAACAAAACTTCAGATATCTCCACAATGGTATGATATTGTCCACTTTGAGCATAAGTCCTTCCGGCTTTGCTTTTCGTTTCACCCAAAAGGCCTATACTATTGGAGATAGCTTTTCTCCCTCATAAATACATGGTCATCCCCTTATCTAACCAAAGTGAGACTTTGATCACATTTCCAACATCTAATCCTTCTCATGTTTCTGTTATCAACAATGCAGCCGGGTTTTGCTCGACAGAAACCATAGCTTCGGAGTAAGACTTAAAGAAGATTGACCAGAAAGAAATAGGGTGGTGACTAGGGCCCTACTCTTGAAGTGTGTAAGATTAAGAGAAGAACAAAAAGTATAAAGAAACTGATTGCTGACTAAGTCTTAAGATTTGCTTTAGGAGAGGGGAGGATGTCTTCATCGTAGATAATACTTCTGCTTCAGCTGATGGATTTTTCATGTACACAAGTGATTAGATGGTAGATTTCCCTAGCTTTTCTGTTCTTGTATGTGAATCCCTGCAATTGAGATTATGTTGCAAATTATTTTATTCTTTGAAATCAAAATCCCTGTACTAACTAACTGGAACATATTCCATGAGTTCTCTTCCAACTGTTGGATTTGTCTAAGGTATCATCTGGGTATTTATTATTCACCCAAGAATGCAAGTTTCAACTTTACTTTCTCTCTCAACTCTGGTTAACCATGATCAATATTTTGTTTAGCAGAAGTAATGGTGCCCCCCATGCTTATGGCTACATGGTTTGTTTGTATGTACAAACTTGGAAAATACGTGAGATCAAAGTGGATTAAGATTGCTATTTTTTGTTTGTAACTCATCTGGCAATGCTCCTTGGAAAGAGAAGAGTGGCCTATGTGAATCTTCTCATGTAATGTACGTCAAGATGAGAATTTAAAAATGACCAGAGTATAAAAGGTATACATGAAAATGTAATCATTAAAAGATATAGCAGAGAAACTTGAAATTCCTCCAAGTTGCCAAAAAGTTATTTAAGTTTGTGGTATGCCTATTGTATGCCAAAAGTTGACAATTATATTGTGTGCCTTGCTCCGTTAAAATCATATGTTAGGATAACTGCCAAAACTCATCTAGCACCTACTAAGCACAACACAACTTGATCTTCCCCTTGGCTAGAATTCAATAGTGTCTTTGCTTTGTAGCACCAACTCAACATATCAAATCTCTCTTATTATGATACGTCTCAGAGCTAGTTTAGAAAAACATTTTAACTGCTTTAAATTACTGAAAAGAACATTTTTAAGCATTTGAAAAGTCATTCCAAATAGGTCCTCTGCCTAGAGTGAAATTATCTTCACCTTCCTAAACCAAACATTTCTTTAATGAAGTCTCTATCTATAACACTTTGTCTTCTAAGATGAATTAGATGTACTTTCAGACAATTGTGCTGTTCATTAAGCTCTACCCTGACCCACCAACTGCATCATTGGAGTTGCTTTAGCAACCACTGACTAGCACAGAAGAGGAGAAGAATGTTTTGAAATTAGAATAACAGTCAAATAGTCAGATATAACTGAAAGACTAAGAAATGTTAACAAAAGGTATCACAGAACTCTCTAACAAAGCTCAATCAATAAACTTTCTGTCATGTTGGTATTTATCTACAAAGATGACACATCTCTTAAATTTCTCCTGTTTCCAAGACAGGCAACAGACAAAGGTGAAAGGATCATATGTCATTTTCTCATTTTCAATGCTGCTTGTTCTCAACCTCTCAGGCAGACTTGATGGCAATCCATTTAGTCAAACTGGTTTAGTTTCCTAGATAACTGATATGGGATTAACTTCTTTGACCTTGTTTAAAACAAAAGTTTTGTATTTAAGCAATGAGTATTTGGGGAGTGAAGAAAGCAAGTTGTCCAATTCTAAATTTCTTTTTAAAAAATGAAGAATTTGCACTAACTGGTGGATTTTAGTGGCTGTTGATTATGTGAACAGCCACTAACATTTTGAGATGTTTTGAAGAATGATAAGCAATCATCAAAACTCACAATGGGTTCTCCTTTCTTTTGAGAGATAATCTTTAGAATTTGATTTTGACCCATCTATGAGCCAAACCCTCTCCAGTGCCCTCCTCTCCCCCATTGAATAAAGTAACAAAAGGCAGAGTGAGAAAGCCTTGAAACTAGGGAAAGTGGTGGGCTTGCTCCACACTTTATTCATATGACCAAACTGACCATCTTAAAGCAAATCATTGCTATCTTCCCATGGGGGTAAACAAGTCATTTTGACATAGTTCAGTATACATGGAGAAGATTTTCAAGACTGTGGAGGAGAATTTCGTCATTCAAAAGAACCAAATTCCAAAGTGGGGAAAGAAAGAGAAAAAGAAAAAAAGAGAAGAAAAGCAGTCAAGAATTGAAAATGAAAAAAAAAAAAAAAAAAAAAAAAAAAAAAAAAAAAAAAAAGCCTCAGCTGTGCTGTCAGGAAGAGAGTTTTAAACTTTTTTTAATATATAAATATTGCTTTTTGTGACTTCCATGATTTGGCTCTTGCAAAAAATTCTCTTGGGATCATTTTAAAGACAACTATGAGCCCAAGTAATGATTGAATCCTCTTCACTTTAAGACCAAAAAATATAAAGTTGGTGATGGTAAGATGATGGGTAGTCCTAAACAGAAAAAGAAGAATACTGTTGGAAGGAGAAGAAAAGGTAAAGTAAAATACAAAGAACTCTGATCATTGGCTTCTTTCAAGGTAGAGAGAGAGAGAGGATCCTTGTAATCATATGATGATTATAGCTATTAACAAAGAAGATGATCCAAATTTGGCTAAAACCTGATTTTATGTATTATTTGCAACCACATATTTATGGAGAAAATCAGGTTGGATATTTTTTTTGCCTTTTTGGTCATTTTGCTGTTTAAAACAATAGTATCTACTTTGAGACTTATGTGAATATGTAGATGGAGAGTTTCCTTTTTTCTAAATAAAGGGTGTTGTGTGAAAAAACAAGGATCTTGTTAACTTTAGTTTGTAAGTTCAAACACATTTCAAACATAAGATGATGGTAAATGAGTAAAGTAAAAAGTTTGAAAGTTGAAGAAGCAATCTTGAAAATTTGAACACAGAAACAATCATAATTGAATGTGACACCATTTAATAATTTGACTACATCATCACATCACATGCCCAAATAACATTACATATTTTATGATGTCATAGATTGGACAAGACAACACAGGCTATGTTAGTCCTATAGGATGGAGTTTTTTTATTTATTTTTTTTTATTTTTTTTTACCTTTTGAAGAGATCAAAATGGAGATTTGCCCAGTAAAAATGAGTAACATTCTTGGAAAAATCAAGGAAATTATTTTAAGGTAATGGTAATTAATCATGAATTAAACAGAAACTATACATTTACACCTTCATCTCCCCAAACCCATCATCATCTTGTAATGTATCCCGCTCAAACCCAACAAAAAGAAAGAAAATCCTAAACTGGCAATAATACAAAGTACAGCACATCAAAAAAGAGAAGAAAAAAACAACACATGGAGTTGGACTTTAGCTGAGATGCAGCTGCTGAAATGAAGGAACCTTGAGTAGTTACTCAGATCAATCCTTCCATGGTTGCTGACATTATACTCTTAGCAAATAGATACTGAGCTCAGGAGCTCCATTACTGTCTGGGTTCATCATGTAGAAAGCTTCAGAATCCCTTGAGCCTACAATTCTCTCAAACTTTGCCCTCATGTACATGATCTCACAATCTGATCCACCTTCTCCTTCCCCGCTGCAACTGCCACTGCCCTCGGTGCCTTCGTTCACCGGTAAAACACCGGCGCCCATGGAAATTGGTTCCACAGCCTTCAAGATCTTCAACTCCTTCGGTCCACATTCTCTCCTTGAAGCAAAGCCACATTTCTTTCCATTACAAAATGTCCTCCAAACAGGCTCTTCAAGCAGTCTCCTTCCTGGTTTCTTGTTCTCATCTTTCTCTTTATCACATTCCAGTGCAATTCGAACCAATCCAGATGCCATTTCCTTCACCAGACCACTGATTGGAGTAGCAAGCTCAATCAAGAAAGCTGGTTGTGAATTGGGATCTCTCTGGAATGCAAAATGAACATGCCCCCGGCGAGAACCAAATAGTGTTCCGACAACTCGAGAACGGAGACCGAGCTGTGGGTTGCGGCTGCGGCCAAGGGCGGTGAGAACCGAACGGAACCGAGAGACGGCGAGCTGTTGTAGTTTCCTCCTGGTCAATTGTGCTCGAACCTGCTGCTGTTCCTCTGGCTCTTGTGAAATGGGCTTGGAGTTCTCATGCTTTTCTTCTGTGGCAGATTCTGAGGATTTAAAGGTGCAATCATCTTCATCTTCATTACTAACCTTCCTTGTCCAGTGGAAGTGCCTTCTGGAGGAGGATTCCAGAGCCATTACTGTCTGCAGCTGAGAAACAAGGGAGAAGGAAGTAAGGTAGATTCTTTAGAAGGTTGGTTGGTAGGAGAGAGAATGAGAGGAGTGTATAATAGAGAGAATGTGGTTTCTCCCCTTTTATTTGCTATGTGGGGCTCTCATCATTTAATCCTTAGTTTCAAG
Source organism: Citrullus mucosospermus (assembly GCA_030954485.1). Taxonomy (NCBI): domain Eukaryota; kingdom Viridiplantae; phylum Streptophyta; class Magnoliopsida; order Cucurbitales; family Cucurbitaceae; genus Citrullus; species Citrullus mucosospermus. The sequence goes on from CM062060.1 coordinate 26,958,200, forward strand.
GTTCATTGATGTGCTGCAAGAGAATCCTGACAAAAGAAACGTAGACTGACCCACCAACTGATACGGGGAGACAAGAGAGAGAGAGAGAGAGAGAGGCAATGCCTTTGTAACTTACTTGTGAGATTGGCATTTGGTTGACTTGAATCATAAACAGTGAAACGATGGCATCAAAAGCCACCCTAAGTATAATCCGTAGCTGTTCACAATAGACAATCTAACGAAAATCAAATCCAAATCCATGTAAGAGAATGACGCACAACGCTTGTTGGGCACTGAGCAAACTCATAAACCTACGTTGTTGAGCATGAAGTCCACATTATTTCATATACAACAAAAATATCTAATAGTCACTCTCTCTCGACCCATCTTCTGATTCATCCAAAGACAAAAAAGATGTCATTTAAGTATTGAAGGCTTAAGAAAGTCGTGCAGTTGCAGCGTCAGTAAATCCAAAAGGCCAAGGCAAAGCCGGCTTCTGAAAGGTGAGAAATATGTCTACCAATTGAGATAGTATAATGGGGAGAGAGAGAGAGAGAGAGAGATTGATTTAAACACAGTCACTACTTGTATTAACTAAACATGGATCCGCAAATATGGATATATATTACAATGCATCTTCACAGAGCCCAGTAGCTAGGTTAATCATTTCTTTTTTGTACATATGCACGAGGCATATTTGAGGCACAAATGGAAGGGTCAAGGAATCTTGCCTATGGTTGAAGAAAATAAAGATCCTAAAATTAGCTCTCTAAACTTTGCTCAGGCTCCGGTTGCTTCGGTGCAGTGTTACTGCCATTCATTCTTGCACGTGCCTCAGCAAACATTCTTTGCTGCTCAGCCAAAGCTTCTTCTTCGGTCATCTCAGCTCCATTACTCCACTTCCCACCTTTCAATGAGTCCTGCTGCAGAAGTTTCTCGACAGAGAGAAAAGAAAAATGTTAGTGCTTCTAGATGTCTTGAGACACTCATGTTTGAGTAGTCAGAACTACAATTTATGACCTAATTTGAGAATGAAGGAAAATAATCTTCTTCAAGGAACAAGATAAAATAGATACTGATTATCGAGACCAAAGCAAATTTCTAAATGATCAATCACTTCAATTAATTCGTTGAACAGGTACAATAGTAAATATACTGAAGTATTACCATAGTTTCGAGCCTGTGTTGTTCATATGCAGCATAAACTTCCTCAATGTATTCACTAAAACCAAGCACCTGATCATATATATAAACATACGTGTAAGCCCAAAAGCAGACATAATGTAAAGTAACCAAGCAAAAGCTGCAAAGCTGCAAATCACTCTTCTTCAAACACAATGGAGGTTATCAAACTCAACATGACATTGTTAACATGTATTGAGATTTCACCATTAGTTCTTATATGAAATCAAACTCCACATGACATTGTTAACATATATTGAGATTTATCTCTCCTCCATTACTGTGAAATAGGAGGAAACTAAGATTTTATGTCAGAGCTGGTTAATCCTTGACTCAAGCTGAGGTCAACTATATAAGAAGACAGAGTAGATTTAAAATAAATTATGTGCTGTTTATAGATTTAGATAGAACGATATGAGCAGTGCTTGAAGTGAAAAAGAACTTTCTATTATTTCTCTTAATGGAAGCCCAGTTTCTCATAAAATAAAAAGTAAAGCAAAGGATTAAAATGATTCAATTAGAATGGTATGAGCAGCGCATCTGACAAGGAACATATTGGTGAGGTATAATTGAGGCATTGAAATTTTTATTCCCCTGAATAACATTCATTTACTTAATGATTTGGTACTTTAGCTGTACAGCTGTATCATGTAATACTGAAATAAACTTCTACGGAATGGAAACTTCGAATCCATGGAGCTGGATGGTAAACAAGACAATGCTAGCATGTATTATCCTAAAGCTTAATAAAAAGTAACACATAAAAGTCTATATTATTAAGAATGTAAAGGAAACTTGGATAGTCCATAGACCTCAAGAGCCTTGAGCACGTGTTCAGGTGCAATTGTTCTTTTTTCTTCTTTGCTACAAACTTCATTAGACTCGGATGATACAAGGTTTATAAACTCTGCAAGAACACCAAAATAAAGAGAGTGAATTCTTGAGAAAGAAGTGATAATTGGTCAGTCATAAAAACCTGCCGCCACCTTAAGGTGGGTTTTGGGGGGGGGGGGGGGGGGGGGGGGGGGGGGCGTTGGAGTGCAGAAAAATCAACTAAACAATAAAATAGTACAACAAAAAGCAATGTCTGAAGACAACTACTGACCCTTATTGTTGGAAAAATAATAGAACCACAAACGGCCATCTAACAGTAGTACAGGAAACCAACACATAGTACTAACACCTAAAATGTTAAAATATACAAAGAAAATGGCAAAGCAAAATATCCTCACCTACACAACACTCAATCAGAAGATCTTGGGCATCTCTTGCAACCCGTACATCAGGGGGTAACATCTCTTTGATAATTTTGGTCATAGTCGCTGAAAAAGAAAAATTCAACAAAAAAATAAATTGAATAACTAAAACAAACTACCAGGGAAATTGAAATTATGGTTTACAAAACAAAAACACTTGCTACCCTAAGTATAGCTCAATGGGCGAAGGTATCATAACACCTCTCACAAAGATTAGAGATTTGAATCCCCCACATTCAAAAGAAACAAAACAAACTTCAGCAGTTGCTCAAGCAATTCAATGGTCTTCAATTACTTTGTTTGTACAAGGAAGGCCGCCATTGTCTTTTCATATCAAAGTTTGAACCAATTCATGTAAGCTAATGAAACTGAAAGAAAAAAGACACGGGAGAAGAGGAACACTAACACTTAGGAACATAAATATCCACAAAAGCTACTGTTTCTTATGAAAGACATCTAGCTTAAAAGCTGAACAAGAACAACAAAACAAAGCTTTTGGAACCTCTACCATCTTTATAGAATACTTACAAAAGAAACACCGACTGTTTTTGGAACCTCTACCATCTTTATAGAATACTTAAAATGAGTTCTGGAACTGGGTGACTGGCAATTCGTGTATAGCAGAAGTGGGATGCAAGCAAAAACATGAATGATAAAGAATAAATCTATATTTTTGCAAAACGTGAACACATTACAGTAAGGACTGATGAACTGATACTCAGGCGTCCAGATTTAGTTATGGCATACAGCAAACTAGTCACTCGCTTAACCCCACAGAAAAATACTGAAAAGAAAAACAAGCAAAGCCCTTCCATGAACTCCTCGTGACAATCATCTACTTTCAAGTTCCCACCAAAAATTGCCGCGCCATGCAGCCGTACCGAGCAAACAAAATCCATGAAACAAGAAATAAGCACCAAAGTGCATTTTCTCCAGCGGAAACGATAATTAAAGGTTCCACTAGTCGCTCAAGTCACAAAATATAGATTTTCCAGACATCAACTTCAACCCTCAATTCGATACTTCCTCTCCAAAAATTACAAAAAAATATAATAATAATAATAAAAATTAAAAATTAAAAAACCCAAAATTAAAATTATTGTTCCAAGTAAAAGAAACACCAAATTACTCCATGAATCAACACATCAAATTCACTACACCATAGGGGAAAAAACCCCCAAAAAATCACGCAAAAACACCAAAAACCACCGCGAAATTACAAATACCCTTTGGAAGCGAGGCGTCCTCTTTAGACTTTCCAACTATGTCCATCGGCTCCATATCGAACCGGTTCGAGACTGCAATACATACAACACGCAAAAAATAAATAAATAAAATCAGGGGAAAAAAAGAACCCCAACGGCGGAAAAAAAAATATAAACAAATTCTGGAAAAAATTAAAACAAACGATAGAGGGAAAAGGGAAGGAGATCGGAACTTACGGTGTCCCAGAAGCCAACGGAAAAAACGAATACGCGAAACCGGAAAATGACGACGGCGATCCCACCGGTTGAAGAAGATCGGAATCGAAGGAGGCGATCGAGGTGGTGGTGTGGTGGAGGAAGGGCATTGTTGATATATGCATTTTTATCAGAGGTTATTGTGGTTCTTCAGGATAAGAGAGTAAGATCTCGCTCGCAGGAGATTAGGGCAAAGGAGGCACCAGCGCGTGGGTCACGCGCCAACAATGCGCGTGGATAAAGTGCAACCGAATGAATAAGTTGGATCACGTGGGACCCGTGGGGTTTGCCCCTTTTAGCGCTGATTGGTTGAAAGGAGAGTAGGGAAGTCACGCTGTGGAGTGGCGCGTGAGGAAGTGGAAACTTTGGATGCTTTTTCTTTATTTTCTTTTGTGTTTGGTAATTTGTAAATCAATTTATGATATTAAATATTATAAATATATATTTTTTTCTTTTATTCTTTTAAAAAAAGCCAGTTGTTTTTAGGATGGGTCGTCTTTTACTTGTTCCAAATGTTTTGATATATTGCGCCCATTGAAAGAGATCGTCGTGCGTCGTGGCATTCGAGAATTGGTTCTTTGGTCAAATTGGGGAATCCCCGCCCACTTGCTTGGTTGGGCCCTTTCCCTTGATGGGCCTTTGACTCACCTTAGTATCAGAGTTTAAATTCATTATTTCGTCTACCATTCTAAAAATTTTCGATTGTCTTTATTGTCTAATCAATTCTAATAATTGTTTTTGAGTATTTTCGATAAATTATAAAATATTTGAAAGTAATTTTGAAATCGTTAAAATCATTCTTGTCATATTGAAATTCATTATGTAACATACTTTAAATAATTTAATATAATAAAAGTATTAACTATTTTGAAACTATGAATAAATATTTTTTGATGTATATTATTTGGCTAATTATGTTAGTAGTTAGTTTTGTAAGAGTTTTAAGGTCAAGTGAGATGGAAGGAAACAAAGGTTATTGTGGTTATGTAAATTACAAAATTGGACTCTCAAACTTATAATAATTGTAAAAATTAGACTCACAAATGATAAAAGTTGAACACTTAAACTTATACAAATGTTACAATTTATATAATTATAGAAGTTTGAAGTTACAAATTGACTCAATTTCAACATTTATATGGTTTGAGGGTTTAATTTTTAAAATTAAAAGTTTAAGGGGCTAGTTGCCACTATCACCATATTTTTGGGATAATTTTTGCAATTTGCCTTAGATAATTTTTTTAGGTTTAGTCCAATTATAACAACCAAATTAAAGATTTGAAACCTTGTTAAAGCAAGCAACTCGACCTAAATATGACCAAACTTGTAGTTCAAATCCTCCATTTTTACTGTATTGAAATTTTTTAAACCTCACATTTTTTAAGGAAATTAACGTGTTAATAGTTAAGGTTTTTACTGAAGTTAGTACACGGTAAATTTATATTTAGTTCAAACTAATTTTAGATGAACTCTTTATATTAGTTAGATTATTTACTTTGATTAGTAAAAAAATATTAATTTTCAAATCGTACATTCACAACAATTTACTGTGCTAAACTTCTCAACTTAAATTAATATTGTTACTAGTTATTGTATAGTATAATTTAAAAGGTGGCGTATCAATTCTCATATAATATAATGAAATATATATTTTAATCTATGCAGTGGTAAAACATATTGAATTGGTTAATATGTTAATAACGGTTGGTTTTTCGAGGAAAAAAAACTCAAAACATAATACTAAGTTAAATTATAAAAAGTAAAATAAAATAAAATTTAAAATTAGCTGAGTTGAATTGGCATATATGTGTGATAATTTTTGAAAATCACTCATTTATTAAAGTTGACGATGAATTCTAAAAAATTTTAATTAATTTTTTGATATGAAATAAAATATATTAATATTTAATTTATTAGTGAAATATATATTTTTTAATAATTTTATTCAATGTTTCTTTTTATTTTTAAAAATAAATGTCGTTACTAAATATTTTTGGTTTTTGACCTCAAGTTAACAATTAAGTTAGAAAATAGTTTTAATTGGTTGTCATTAAAAAAAAAAAAAAAAAAAAAAAAAAAAAAAAAAAAAAACCTCTTTAATATAAATTATATAATAGGTTGATCTAATATTTGAACATGGTTTTTTTGTCTACCTCGCGTCCCCTCCTTTCCTTTCCCTATTACTCGACTTTGTTACATATGTTTATTTATTAGCATCGTAGCTGGGATGCACCCATTTTTTGTAGGCTATAATAGCGAAAAAAAAAAAAAAATAACTTAAAAATAACTTTCAGTGAGAATTGATTTTCCAAAATGAATGAAAGTAATCATCTTGTTTAAATTTTGTCAAATTAACATGTTACACTAATTTTAAACCTACCAAATGGACATGGCATCAAAATGCCGCATTCATTACTCATTTGCCTTAATCCTAATGACCTGGACTAACCATGACCAAACGTTGATAATGAAACAAAAATAGCATGAGTAGTCAAATTTTGGACAACTTAGCCAAAAATTAAAGTTTTAGATATAATAGATAAAACAATTGATGTTGAAGAGATATGACACCTATGAGATGCAACACCTGTGAAATGCAACTCTCTCATAGCAATTTTTGTTAAGCCCAATAGATGAAATTGATACCAATTAAATGCATTTGTTGAGTGGAAGTGGTACGTGCATTTATTTTCCAATTTGATGCATATGTTAAAAAAAATATATACTTGAATTACATAAAAAAAACAATTTAATGTGAACCCCAACAAAAATATAGATTTTATTCCAATAAAAGTGGTTATATGGTAACTACGATAGATATGTACAAATATTTACATAAAAAATTCATATTATTTATATCCCATACTCAAATATTAACATATTTATTCGATAATTTAATTGCTACCACAATTTTTCTATCTTTAAACGATATAGAATAATTTTTTTTTTTTAAGTAATAATATTAAAATATTAAATAAAAATGATAGGTTGTCTCACTCTCAAGAGTTTATGATTATTATAATTTTTTCTATATCCATGAGTGTTCAGGCCAATTTACACTTGTCTTGACTAATCTCATGGACAATTCAAACTCTATAACATTTAGGTGTTATGAAAATTACATAAGTTTTATTTGGCTAAATTGTAAATTTAGTTCATAAAATTGTCTTTCAAAATAACGGGTGGCAACTATACTTTTAGAAAAAAATCAGCTATGAAAGAGTTAGTTTTAATTTTAAATTAAAAAAAAAAGTTAAAGTGTTTGGTAAATTAACACTAAATTGGTATACTTTAGTTATATGAACCAAATTAGCTCGGTTATTTCAATTATTTTCGTATAGATAATTAATTTATAATTTATTTAAATTTGTATATGATTTAAATTTCAACTAAATTTATTTAAGCTAAATTATTTGATCAATTTTTTTTAAAAAAAACAAGTGTTGTAAAAAGGAATAAATTAAAATTTTAAAATAGACCGGATAGATTATATTAATTTGAAGGACTGTTATTATAATACATCTATTTATATCTATCTCATGGGAGAGAAACTCTTGATTTCCCCTTTTGCCCATTTTCGATGATAGTTATAAGATTATATAATGTAATTTCACAATAAAATTATTAAATAAAACAATTACCCCTAATTTTTACGCATATAAGTTTAAAGAAAATATATTTTTTAATTAAAAAAATCACATTTCAAATTTGAGGTTCAATTTTGATAATTTGCGTGTTAAATTTCTAAAATTACTGAAAGCTTGAGGGTCCAATTTGAACACTTTTAAAGTTTAGGGGCCAAATTTTTATAATTGAAAGTTTGAGGGTGTAATTACGACTACCCTAGTTTATGAGTGATTTTTGCAATCTACCCAAAATTGTAATTAAATATATTTATTTATTATATGCTACAAAAAAAATGGTGTAAATCCTATTTTAGTCGATGAACTTTGAATTTTAAAAAACATTCGTTTTAGTACGTACCTAAACTTTTAAAGAGTGTTTATTTTAGTATCTACTATTTAGTTTGGATTTATAGATGACTAGGCTCTAGATGAATTGAGTGGTAAAGTAAAATGTAACCACCGACGTGCTAAAATGTCCAAAATTTTGCCTAAAAATGTCTTTTAAATTCTCTACCTTGCTACCTTACTCAAAATTAAAACTCTAAATGTTTTAGCTTGGCTAACTTATTTGATAGTCTATGCCATTTTGTTAAAGAGTTAACTAGGTCTTAATAAAGCATGGACCAAAATAAGCAACTAAAACTAATTTAAAAGTTTAAAGACAAGAATTGTTAATCAACAATGTTTTTTTTTTTAAATTTAATTTAATTTTTAAAATTTTTTTCTCGGCCTCTTTCTCTATTTATTTCTTTTTTTTTTCACACCTTATTTTATTATGTCCAAACTTCGACGTGACCAAATTCGATAAAAAATGGGAGGTTGTGATTTAAAAAAAAAAAAAAGAAGCAAGAGAGCAGGGGAGAGTGAGAGCGAAAATATGGGTCATTTCATTTGGCAATTTTTTTTCTTCTGAAAATACGGTTCATTTGGCCGTACAAATTTCCCATTTGAGGTGGCTACAGTCGGTTGATTTATCACGCCACCGGCGAGCGCGCCCTAGCCCAGCTCGATCACCTTCTTCTAGAATTCGCGGGAAGGGGCTTCGTTTGTAATTCCTCAACAACAACGTATCCATAATAATTTCCCCAATCTTCATTTACAAGGATCTCTTTTCTTCAATATTGCATAACTTGTAACCTTCCTTGAATTTTTGTTTTGAAAGTCGAAAACTCATGGAATCAGACGAAGAAGATTTCATTTTCTATGGAACTCCAATTGAGCGGGAGGAAGAGATCAACAGCCGTAAAAAGAAATCTGTGGCTGACGCTTCTGGTACCATGCGAAGCCTCCCACACTGGAAACAAGAGGTATATCGGTATTTAGAGTCTAACCTTAACCTCTCAAGAATCCAGATTATGTAACTAAGATCATGGAAGAGTTTGAATTTTGAATTGAAGGAAAGAGATGGTGTTTGACACTAGTGTATGTCGTTTTATTATTTCATCGATCTTGTTCATAATTACCACTAGGTTAGAGATGAGGAAGGGCGTAGAAGATTTCATGGAGCATTCACTGGAGGATTTTCTGCTGGCCATTACAATACAGTGGGCTCAAAAGAAGGTGAGCAAACAAATATTTTCCATTTCTAATATGATCTTATTACGCAGATTTTTGTTCATTAGTTTTCAAATATTTGCAGGTTGGACTCCACAGTCATTTACGTCGTCCCGAAAGAATCGAGCTGAAGTCAAGCAGCAAAACATTTTGAATTTCTTAGACGAAGATGAAAAAGCTGTATGTTCTTTCTCACCATTGGGTGGAATAAGTTTAAATGTACTAACGAGATTGATGGGGGCCATGGGTCCACCTCCCCTCTATTTGTGTTGGGTTTTCCCAAGGGCTATTAGTGTTTTGAGTATGCTGTTCAGCACGGGTCCAATTATAACAAATTTCCCAGTCCATATAGACTCAAATATAGGCCTGGGAAAACTGGTTATTCTAGAAGTTGAATCAACTATACATGCCAGTCGTTCAAGCTTGCACATTTTGAGTAAACAACTAATGTCCTATCACTCAGTATCTGATTTGGATGAAATAAAAAGAACTTGTATGGCACTTCAGGCTTTCAACTTGGAAAGTTGCTTTTGTCTGTTCAAAAGAAAATCCATCACCATCCCGTTCATGGTGCTTCTTTGACATTTGAAGTATATGATGCTTCTTTGCTAAATCAAATTTGTATCATTCACTTTTTGGCTACATCTTAAATATTCATAATTTTCTTCTAGTATATGATCTTGTGTGTTTCCTGAATTCTACATTATTGACAAAAAGAATTTCAACAAAGTTGTTAACCCTTCATTCCTTCTTTTAGGAATTGGAAGGTCGAGGCCTGGGGACATCTTCTCAGTTTGATACATTTGGGTTCACAGCAGTAGAGCTTGCTCGTAAACAAGCTGACAAGGAGCAACAACAGAGGTTAACGATAAACTTATATTGTTAATTCCCACGCACTAGAAAACAGAAAGTCTCTAATTGTATTTTCAAGATTAGTTCTGTGGTTTCTTCTTTTGCTGGACTTATTTATTTATTTTTTTCTTTGGGAGTCGGTTTGGCTTAGGGAGTGGAAGGCTGAGCTTTGTTGATGAAGCGATTTCATTATGACCAATTTACTGGCATTGCATCCAAGATGCCTGATTCGTTCTTTCCTTGTGAAGATTGATATCTTGTAATTACACTGATATTTGGCATGTCTGTTTTCATCATGTTTAAATATACTGTTCTAGTAAAGTCTGTTATGTTTTGATCATGTATAAACATATTGTTTGAGGAAAGTCTATTATCATTCTTTTCTTTTTTGTTTATTTATTTATTTGACAGGAAACATAAACATTTCATTGATATGGTTAAATTATTTCAAAAGAATAAAGGATCGTATGGATATGTAGTTCCGAAAGCTCTTCTAATGAAGCAATAAGGGAAGTAAGGCTATAATTACAAAAAGGTGGGGAGATAGTTTACTCCACAAAAGTGCTAAAATGATAGTAGATTCCATGAGATGGTTTATTAACTTTATTTATTCTTATTTTTTAAAGAAAGAGCGTCTGTTATTGTTGAGGTTGCTGTCTGCTCAAATATCAAGATACTATGTTTCTTAGTTTCTAACTCCAAATTGCATAATTTTTTTTTGTCAATTAGTTGTATCTTCTGTTTGATGTGCGCTTGAGTTATCTTGGCATCTAATGTGCCCTTCCCTTATTTTGCCAAGATCTGAGCCTTCGATTAAAAAAGATGAAGAAGCATGCACTGTTGTATTTATGCCATAAGATACATTTGCTCAGAGGTAGTTAATAGTTTATAGTTGTTTCACATTTTTTCATGATCATTCTTATCCAGTAGTATTCAACGTGCTTGGGTATCCATCTTTGAGTTATATGATGAAAGATTGGCTTGGAAATTTTATATACGTTTGACCAAAAAGCAGAAATTTAATACATATGTGTGTGTATATATATCAACTAGACCTTGTTGATATATATATATTGTGTTCTCTGTTGGACTCTTTGGTATTTATCTATCAACTAGACCTTGTTCTTTGAATTATTTGCAATTGGACCCTCCTGTTACATGATGAAAGATTGGCTTGGAAATTTTATATACGTTTGACCAAAAAGCAGAAATTTAATACATATGTGTGTGTATATATATCAACTAGACCTTGTTGATATATATATATTGTGTTCTCTGTTGGACTCTTTGGTATTTATCTATCAACTAGACCTTGTTCTTTGAATTATTTGCAATTGGACCCTCCTGTTACAACGATCTTCATTCTTTTTCTGAAATGTGTAGCACATGTTATGATCTTACATAACATAAACTCTCTTTCTTCATTTCTTCACCTCTTCCTTAGAACAAAGCCCTAACCTCCTTTTCATGATGAATACAAAATTTTCAATCGTGGGGAAATTGTTTCTCTTACCATCTCCTTTGTGTGTGATAAACTATGTGCTAGAGAGAGAGATTTGTCTCACATGATAGGTGCTTACATATTTTGTCAAAAAGATTGTGTATTGGCAGGAGGTGCGAAGTTAAGATTGTATGTTGGCATCACATGCCCAAGTTTACTTTTTCTTTTTTATGCACCATGAACTTCTTTTGGTTTTTTAAAGTTCCTTTTATCTTTGCACTTGTTACCATCTTCGATCTCTCACCCCTGCAAGTGTTTGACTAAAAGAAAGTACTTGTGCAGGCCGTCTGCCATTCCTGGACCTGTTCCTGATGAGTTAATTGTTCCAGCTGCAGAATCCATAGGTTAGTTTAGGAGACTTTCAGAAGTTTTTGTAATCAAGTCCCTATTTATTAAAGCATCCAGTTGACTGATTAGGTGTGAAGTTACTATTAAAGATGGGATGGCGCCATGGACGTGCAATAAAGGACTCACGAGCTAATTCCCTTTATGGTATATTTTTCCTCATTCTATCAGAAGCATTTATTGCATGCACATGTGTTTTTCTGTTTTCTCCCATTTTGGTTTTTTTCCTCTCGCCATGACAGTGATAATCCATAGATTAGTCTTTTAGAATATATCTGGTTTGCTTCTTATACTATAGGCAAGGTTAAAACGGAAATCACAGTCTTCAAAAGACAAGGAAAGTTCTTTTTATAGGTCTTGTGACATTGTACAGTTTACAGATATCACACTGTTTTCTGATAGATATCTAATCGAAGGTGGTTTCACATTAGGTGTTTGTGGTTGGGCTCCCTCTGCGCAGCCTTTAGTTTGTGCTTTTGTAATAGATGTTCCACACAGTCAACTACTTCAGAGTATTAAATCCAATCCATCCCTAACCATTCCATAGTTTAACTTTAATACTGAAGGGACACTAGAAGAAAAGGTGAGCTTGAGTCTTGATATTGTTGTGGCATAAAACAGATCATTAGACTCTAGGCCAGGGAGGGAAACATTCTCTGTTTTTTTTTTTTTGGTAGTATTTAATCCACTAAAAAAAGTAATAAAATAAAATAAACAACCACATGAAAAAACTTTACCTTCGTAGGTGTCTTGTGTATGCTTGGTTTATGTACAGCTGGTGAACATCAACACTCTGTGTATGCTTGGTTAATTTTTCCTTCATGCATCAACTTGACGTATGAGATGAGGCTATGGAAGTGGATGGAATGAGTTGTGTAATTTCACTTGGATTTTTTGTTTTATTTTCTTCACTTTGATGACTTGTTCTTATCTATTGATTCTCCTTCTGGCTGGAAAGTAGATGATCAGCCACTTTTAGTTACCTATCAAGCTAACTACCACAACTTGTTCACTACAGATGCTCGAAGAGATGCACGAAAAGCATTTCTAGCATTTTCAGCTAATGATGTGAAATCGGAAATCCCCAGTTCTGAACCATTTCAGGAGGATGATGATATTGTTTCTCCTCAACCTGCCAAGGGTGATATTTCGTCTTCTCAAAGCACACCAGTAAGAAAAATTATTTGGGTGTATATTTTTTAGTTATTTAGTGGTTTGTGGTTCTAATGGAAAGCGTTCTGGTGTTTTTTCTAATACAAGATGAAAAAGATATCCAATCCAAACAAAGAAAAGTAATGAAGATTTTCTAGGAATTGGATACTTCAACAAAAATCCGTAAAGAAGTTAAAAAAGGAAAAATAACCACACTGATGACTTCTTCTGCACTCTATTTTTCAAATTTTAACTGTAAAATGGTCATGAAACATGATAATGGGTTGACTCTTTGCTATTTGTTTCAAGTGGCTTTTTGGCGTTATTTTTATTATTATTCTTTATTGTTTTAGGATATTTTTTTTTATTTTCGTGCTGTTTCTTTTGTTTGAAACAGGTTTATGTGATCAACCCAAAACAGGATTTGCACGGTTTAGGTTTTGATCCTTACAAGCATGCACCGGAGTTTAGGGGTATTTAGTTTCTTCTGTAACTCATATCAAATAAGTTCTGGACTATTAATTCTATTTTGACTTTCTGTATTTTATATATCATGGTTATTTCTTTAATCTAGAAAAGAAAAGTGCACGCACAGCTGGGAATCAGGAGGGTTACAAACAAATTTTCTCCACGAAGAATAATCTTTTTGGCTTTAGGAGTAAGATTTGTACCTCAGCAATTGACTTCGCTTCAAGTGCTTTTGTTGTTTTTTAATTTTGTTGTACGCCTTTTTCAGTTCCTGATTGCATTTTTCTGAGCTTTTTTTTTTCTTCCTCTTCTTCTTCTTTTAGATTTTTCATATATATATGTGTATATTATATTTTTATATCTATTCTTATTTTATTTTTAGCATACGAATTTTCAGTGGTTCTGAATCATTAACTTCTATGAATCAGCTGAGAGGATTGCTTCTGGCTTTGGCATTGGGGCACTTGAAGAACTTGATGTTGAAGATGAGGATGTTTATACCTCTGGTCAGTATGTGATGAACAGTTTCGTGGTATATTCTCATTGTGATGCAGTATGGTCCTTTTTTAAGTATCGTTGTGGGGTTCAATGAGTTTTTGGGTTTCATACTAAGTCAATTCTCATAAGAAGAGGTGGCCCATTGGCCCATTCTTATAAGATTGGAGATGGATGGATGATTACTTTCTTATTTGGATGAGTTTGTTATTAGTGCTTTAATTGGCACCGTACTAATTTCAGCAGCTGTTGTTATTATTATTATTTTAAAGTTTGATTTTATTTCTTTCACCTCTAGTTAATCCTTTACTTCTAAGCCTTTTGATGGTCCTTCTTTCCATTAAAAATGGGGATGGTGACGAGGAATACACCCCATACTGACTTGAGCCCCAATTTATTTTCTTACTTTGTGCACACGCACGCACATATATTTTCGAATTAAATTGTTAATAGAAGACATTAAATAGTTTTAAAAACTAATTATTCATGTAACCATCATGGATTGACCTAGTTAAGGGGGCATGACCTTGATAAAGGGCTAAGAGTTCATGGGTTCCATCCGTGGTGGCCACCTACATGTGATTTAATATCCTACAAGTTTCTATAACATCCAAATGTTGTAAGATCAGGCGAGTTGTCTCGTGAAATTAGTCGAGGTGCTCGTAAGCTGGTCCGGACACTCATGGATATCAAAAAAGAAAAAAAAACTAATTATTCATGTAAAAAAGGTATAATTAAAACTTAAAAGGTTTTTAAACAAAAAATATTTTATTTTATGTATTTGTTAATGATCATTTAATTTTTATATAAAAAATAGTTAAAAACTGTCTACCTGATTAATTCCCAATTTGAGGAATGTTCCATCCCAACCTTCGCCTTGTTCCATTGCCATCTCTAGGTTAGATAGCATTCTACCTTATCGACAGTCTGAATATTACTCAGAATATGATGACAAGCACCATCCTTTATACTTTCTTAAGGTTTTTACCGTCATGTTAGTGAGAATATTTGTTTTTGATATGATGCGTCGGTTGGAAATATAACAGTTCATCATTATAATCTAGTCATATACATGACTATTGCAATGGCTCATTGCTTTTTGTTGGCAGGTTATGAGTTTGAGGAAACATATATACAAGAAGACGATGAACCACCTTCTAAATTGATCACAGATGGGAAACAAAAGTTGATTGGAAAAAAACTTGAGGGTGTCTTGCCTGGATTTAGAGTTGCCTTGAAATCTGACTACCAGTTGGAGAGGTGCAAAAAAAGGACAGATTTTTATTTCCTTTTGTTAGTCAGATCTAGTTATATGTAAATTTGAGGATGTAACAATTTGAGTAGTCTACACAATCTTTTGAAACACGAAAACATTTGGGCATTAGATTTTCTTCCTTTTGATCTTCATTTATCTATTTATTTTCAGGTTTGATCCTCCTGTAATACCTAAGGACTTTATACCGCAGCACAAATTTGTAGGGCCCCTCAATGGTGGCTATAAGCTTGCTGACACCCCTCCTGTCGAGGTTCCTCCTCCTGAGGATAATAATCTGAAACTTCTAATTGAAGGAGTGGCGACTTTGGTTGCTCGCTGTGGAAAACTATTTGAGGATCTCTCTAGAGAAAAAAATAAGTCAAATCCATTATTTAGTTTTCTTAGTGGAGGAACTGGCCATGAATATTATTCAAGGAAGCTATGGGAGGAGCAACTGAAGCGCGGGGACCAACCTAAGCCTCAATTTGATGATAAATTGTCCCCAAGCTTGGAGAAGATGACAGCTGAAAGTCGTGGAAAAATCCTTGGTGAAAAGCCTTTGGCAAGAAGCTCTAAAGAGTTGAATCCACTTCCACCCGCAACTTCTGATGGTGTGCACGTCCAATACAATCTTTCGGATACATTTACTAAATCTACATCATCCGTGAGTAGCTAACACTTGGTCACCTCTGTATTACATCCCTCTTAATCATTTTCTTTGATTTCTTTGGACTTCCATCGTCCTCTTCCAGTCACTTGATGATGGACGTGGTAGCCCACTTTCGTATAATCTTGAATGATTTGTTTGTCATGGGAGAAGGGATGTTAGGGCTTAGGCCCCCAATTCTTCGAGGGTTTCTTGTGTAGTTCATTTTTCCATTTCTTGTGTTCCCCTTCTCATTCGCAGGGACCTCTACCTTGACTCTTTGGAAGTTAAAAATTTCCAAGAAAGCTAGATTCTGTTAACTGACAGGTTTTGTATGGGGGAGTGAACACACTGGACCCCATCTAGCGAGAGTCTTCTTTTGTGTTGCATCTATAATGGTCCATTTATTATGGAGTTGCCAGTTTGTTTACACCCGTAGAGCTAGTGCTTGAGCTCATTTGGGATTTGTTTTGGCTTGCATTAGAGACATATCTGTGATTGAAGTCTCCTTTTTGAGATAAATTGAGATAAAAGGCAGGATCCTGTGGCTTGTTTTCTAATCTTTTTTCCTCCTTATTTTCTGGGATATTTGGTTAGAGAGAAACAATGGGATTTTTGGAGAGGTTGGGAGGTCCCATGAGAAGGTTTGGCAGGTTGCTAAATGCTAGGCTTTTGCATCTTTGTGTGAGGTTTTCTGTTATATTATGAAGAATGCCATTCAGTTCACAAAATCTAGGTATGGAAAAATGTGCTTCTTTGCACAAAGATAATTCTTAATTTGCTTGCTGTGAAACTTGAATTTGGATAGTTCAGTTAGGATAACCATCCATTCGAACACGTATCTTCACTAGATGCACCCACACCAGTTTGACCCTTAAATTAGTTTGGGGTTATTAATTTTTTTTCCATTCTTACATGTGAATATGACAAAAATACCAGAATGTAATGAATTTTGAAAAAGAAGATTACTACGGTAACTGTCGGTCTCTTTATTTTGTTTCTGACTGATTTATATTTATTATTTAGTTTATGGCTACACGAACTAAGTTTACTTTATTTTTCATAAATTCTTGAATGTGATGAATTCTAGGGTGGGATGCCAGAGGTTGTCAAACCTTTCAAGGATGATCCAGCTAAGCAAGAAAGATTTGAGCATTTTTTAAAGGAAAAGTATCAAGGAGGCCTGCGCACTGGTGCTCCTGTTGGAGCTATTAACATGTCAGAAGCAGCTCGTGCACGTGAACGCTTGGACTTTGAGGCTGCTGCAGAGGCAATTGAGAAAGGGAAAGGGTTGAAAGAAGCTAAGCTCTCTGCCGAGCATTTTGTGGATTTTTTAGCCACCGGAGGAATGCAGTTTACCTCTGGTGGTGTAGAGGTGTGTACAAGGTGCTGTTGTGCTTTCTTATGCATTTATGACCAAGGATTCTCATTGTTAACTGACATCGCTTCGACAGGAAGTCAAAGATACAAAACTAGAAAGTTTAATGATGGAGAAAATGTTCCCAAAACGGGAAGAATATCAGTGGCGTCCTGCTCCTATTCTGTGCAAGCGGTTTGATCTCATTGATCCCTACATGGGAAAGGTGCTGTATTGGGTGTACCTTATTTTGTTTCTAAACGTGCATGATTGGGAGTCTAAAAAGTCCTCATTCTTCTTTTTTCTCAAAAGCATTAGCCTTAACAACTAGGAACTAGTACCTTGCTCAGTAGCTTATGGTATTTTTTTATTTCAAAATAATTTCTCTTATTTTTTGGTGGGTAGGGCAAGATCGTTTGCTCCAGTCAATGAGTCAATAAATCAGATTGCGACTTCAATGCTGTCCTTTGTTCCAACTACAAAATTCATTCGCTCCGTCTTGAATTGCCTTTTTTTGGTCCTTTTTTATTCCCTGTTTAGACATTTTCTGATTTTGGCAAATGACACTCATAAGTATGAAAAGGGGTAGTTGTTTGTATCATCATAGGCACTGTGCGGTGTGAATTTTACATTTCTCATTGTTGAATTAATATTTGATACAAATGTTGAATAAATCTTTTGCAGCCACCACCAGCTCCTAGGACGAGGAGCAAGTTGGATACACTTATTTTCACATCAAATTCTGTCAAACCGACAAAGGTTGAGGAGCCTTTAACCCCAACACCTCATTCATTACCTCAATCGAATGCTGGAGAAAAAGACAAAGATGCATCTGAAAATGTAAATGAAAATGTAGAAGTTGAATGTGTTAATCGGCCTATTGATCTATATAAGGTACTTGTTCTCTGACGTAAAATTTTCCTTGCATGGGTTTACCTTTCATAGATGGGCAATCTCCATTTATTCTTTTGCTATCAATACTTACTGTATACAACCTACACGTAAAGCTCATCTCTGATGTACACATAAAGCACATCTCTGACTCTGATGAACTGCTAGAAAATTGTAAGATTGGGCGTCTAGTTCCTCTCTTGTAATTACTTTTGACGAACTGTCTTTCGTAATTAGGGGAAAATAAATCTGGTGCAAGGAAATTGCTTGGGTGGTTTCTGGATTTTTTTTTTTTCATTAGGAAAATGTATATATAAGATTTGTGCCTTTTCCTCCTGCATTTATACTCTCCATCTCTCTCTATCAAGCCAGTTTTATTTCTCTCCTCTTGATATCATATATAAGATCTTTCTGGTTTGCATGTGATGTTCAATGTTTTTTCCTTCTCTACAACAACTTTCATAACTTTTTATATCTGTGAGTGTTTGGGTTAGCTTAAGGGCACCACGACTAATCTTATGGACAACCCGCTTGACCCTCTCCCTTGACATACTTGGTGCTATAAATTGTTTACAGGCTATTTTCTCTGATGAGTCAGAAGACGAAGAGAGTACATCAACTCTCAAGCAAGCCGAGGATCCTAAAAAGAAAGTTGAAGTGGCTAATACAACTCTAAACCGTTTGATTGCGGGTGACTTTCTGGAATCTTTGGGTAAAGAACTGGGCTTGGAAGTGCCTCCAGATCTGCCTCCATCAAAGAAAGGCCAAACTTCAGGTCCTCAGACAGAAGCTGTACCTGTAGGTGAGCAAAAGACCCATATCCTTTCAGTTGAAGATAAGTCTTATCCGAACCCATCTTCCACTGTGATTCTATCAGACCTTCGAATGACAGGCACCACGGAACTTGATCTAAATGGCAGAAAAGAAGACAATGAACTCAATCATAACTCAGCTGGAACTGGCGGTAAAATTATGGAGACCAGTTCTTCCAAGAAAACTTTGGGTAAAGTTTATGAAGAAAAGATGTATAAGGACAAGGGAGATAGGAAGGCTAACAACAGGCGTGTTGACGACATTCATCGTGATTGTAGCAACAGCTCATCATCAGAAGATGAAAAGAGAAGAAAACGTTCAAGGAGGCACAGGTATAAAAGTAGCGACTCAGAGGATAGTGGATCAAGTGATTATCGTATGAAAGAGCACTCTAGATCACGAGATAGAAAGAAAGGATCTTCTCAAGAAAAGAAGAGCCGGAGAAAACACTCAAAACATCACAAGCACAGACGTAGAGATTCTTCCCCCAGAGATCATCATCGCTCTGGAAAAGATCGTACTGCATCCGAGAGATAGAAACATAGATGGAGAGATTGAAAACGGGGCTATGTTACCTTGGTTTTACTTTGTAAGTTGAAACTACCCACCACTATGCAGCATCAGATTAACAAATAGCAATGTCCAACGAAGGAAATCCAATTATAGCATCACTGCATCAGAAGATCCAGAATTTCTTAGTACTCACTCACAGAGATAATCATGCAGTTTCTTCGTTGAGGAATGCTAAATTGTTCTCTCTAAACTTCAAAGGACTATGGATTCAAATTTCTTGAATGCATCTCTGAGAAGGTAACAGTTTGGTGGGTTCATTTCCCTTTTTACATTACTCCCAGATACTAACTTAAGAGGTTGTTTCCAGTTAGGCGATGTACGCGATGTCAAACTATCAAGGTTTCTTGACGTAGTCATACAGACGTTGCTGTGTTCTTGGATTCTTCTGGGTCAATATTAAATTGTGCAACGATCATGTTCATAATGTTAATTGACGAGATCTACTTTTTATGTTGGTTTTTGTTTAGTTACAAATATGTTTGGAGAACCTTGACGCGGAGTTTGATGTAAGACTCTCGTTTGTCTTCTATAGAATCCATATGGAAAACTAGGATCCTATTCTATTATGTGAAGAAATGAAATCCTTAGAATGTACTACTACTTGTAATTGTGATTGAGGGCTTCGGTGCTTGATCATAAGTATCAGCTCTACATTATGTAGCTTGTCTATATAAGTTTTGGATAATTTGTCAAGGCTAAATTACGAAGAGTATCTTTAAATTTTGTCATTTGTTTTAAAATTTATTGTTATTCTCCTTTTTGACTTTTTCTGAATGTTTTGAAACTATTCTTTACAGCAAATATGAGATGATGAAATGCAATGGGATTGGTTGATAGTCGAGACCCCTGAATTTTGGGTAATGATTGTTGAAACAATACGTAAGTATAAATTCTTTAGAATTTTGGACGATGAATTTTGGGTAATGATTGTTGAAACAATACATAAGATAAGTATAAATTCTTTAGAATTTTGGACGAAATTGAGACTGGGAAGTATAAATTCTTTAGAATTTTGGACGACGAAATTGAGACTGGGAAGAATTTCATGTTTTAAAATTTTCGCCAGAGATTGTCAAATAGAGTCTTTCCCCGTCTCAATTTATGAAATGTTTATGAAAAGCTAAATCAATATTTCAGACTTAACTATTTTATGTATCTATATATTATTATCTCTTTAAGTACTATAACTTTTTATATTTCTAATATAACTGAATCATCGAAAGAAAGGGATTGAATCTTCCACTTTTAAAATGGTAATTAGTGTTCGTTACTCTTAATCACTTTCTTAATTTGTTGGTTTATATATTAAGAAGAGTAGTTGATAATTTAGTACCTTGTCCATATCCCCAACCCTTAAACCACTTTATTCCTACTAAAATTTCAGAAATGACAATAGGAGTGGACATTCCTCATGGAAAATTTGTAGGAGTGAGCCTTTTCTTTCATAAAATTAGTCATTTTAGTTTAATTTTGATTAGATTAAAAAGAAAAAATAAATACATATATATCTATTTTTAATATTATATCTCTTAAAAAGTTGGTAATCTTATAATATAAATAAAATATTAATTATTCAATCATTTAATTTGAGAATCAAAACACAGTTGTCCTCACTCCTAAAGGTGGGTCCTTGAATTGAAAATTTGTAAGGATATGATTATGTAGCTTTGGAAGGAAAGACTCTTTTATTCTTTTCAGCCAGAAGAAGGGTAGTTTGATTTGATAGTTCATAAGTTATAAAGTTCATATTAATTAAATCCATAAAAGTCTACATTATGAGCAAAAATACAAAACCAAAATCTGCATTAATATCTCCCTAGTAAAAAAAAAAAAATCAAAATTATAATCCTTTAAAAATAAAAAGAAAAAAAGAAAAAAAGAAAAAAAGAAAAAAGATCCATTTTAACCCTTTTGCAATTTTGCTAATTCACCTATTAATTTAACATAAATAATAAATAAAAACTTTATATACTTATTAATTACAATAAAATAAAGTTTTGTAAAGAAGTAAATTTGACCCATGCACGAATTAATTATTGAATAATATTTCCAAAGATCATATTATAAAAAAGAATCAGTTCTATGTTTTTTTTTTTTTTTTTCCTGTAAAAGTGTTATCAATTTCACATGTTTTTTTTTTGTTTTTTTTTTTTTTTTTATAAAAAAAAATAATATTTGGAGCCAAAATTTGTTAGATGGTAAAAATATTTAAACACTTGAATATGGATAGAAACTGAAAAATTTGGATGTTTTCCCAAAAAGAAAAAAAAAGAGAAGGTGAAACTATAATTTGTTGAAGATGAAAAGAGATGAGATGATAAAATGGATCCAGATTCGGATGAAGTCCAGAGGTTTGTTTTGATGATGATTAAACGCTAAGTTGTAGTTAATCGAAGAATCTAAGATCATGACGGGACGGCGTTGTTTGTTGATTGA
The DNA here is from genome assembly GCA_030954485.1 of Citrullus mucosospermus. Lineage (NCBI taxonomy): Eukaryota > Viridiplantae > Streptophyta > Magnoliopsida > Cucurbitales > Cucurbitaceae > Citrullus > Citrullus mucosospermus. The sequence continues at coordinate 26,980,041 of CM062060.1, forward strand.
TTAGATCAGAGTGGGGAAAACTTTTGATAATTATATTACAGTTTTCAGATTAAAGAGAAGAAACGATTCTGACCTACTCAGTCAAGAGATTGCAAGCCCTAGAAAATCAGCGGCAGATTTAGCCATTACAGATGCAAATTCATTGAAGCTAATAACTCCATCGCCATCCGTATCCGCTTCCTTCATCATCTCCGTTAACTCTCTGTACGTCAATGGCTGTCCCATTTTCGCCATGGATCCCGCCAGCTCCGCCGCTGTTATATATCCATTTCCATCTCGATCAAACGAGCGGAAAACCTCCAGAAGCTGCGTCTGATTTACCATTACCTCCTCGTTAAAATCCGGCATAATCGCTGTCACCAATTCGTCGAACTCAACAGATCCATTGCCGTTTGAATCCATATTAGCAAGAAGAACGTGGATTTGGTCGCCGGAGGGCTTCAGACCGAGCGATCTAAGCAATGCCGCTAGTTCCAGAATTGTGAGACTTCCGTCGGAATCCATGTCGAATCGTGCAAAAATGTCGCGTAATTGATTAAGCTGCTCAACTGCCAGTGCAGCCATATCGGATTTCACAAATGCCGAAACAATGCGATTGATTGATAGACACAGAGAGATTGAATTTTCCGTGACGGCGACGGAGACGGCGGCGGAAGAGAAAGAAGGACAAACAAAAAAAAAGAGGTGGTTATTTGAATCTGGAGGAGGAAATTGGCGGTGGCGATGTGGGATTTGTATGTGTTAAAATTAGAAAAAGCGTGTGGGTCGGTGGGGCCTTATTTTTGGTACACAGCAAAGCTTTAAATCTCTAAGGATTTTTTAATTTAATTTTAAATGTTTTTATCCATTGACTCTTTTTTCCTATTAAACTTCTTCCCTTTTATTAATAAAAAAAGAGAAAAAAAGAAAAAAAGAAAAACTCTTTCCCTTTTCTTGGAACTTCTCTTCCTATTTTGTACTTCAAATACCTCATGTTTATGAGTTGGATTAAGCTAATAAAGTTATATCTTGAATCTAAGGCAAATATTTGGAGGTTATAATTTTAGTAAGGAATGTTTAGTATTTGCTATAAAGTTCAATCGATGAGATGTAAATTTGACTGTTCACATTATCACTTTAATTTAATTAAATTATTGATTTATTTATTTATGTATTTTTGCTGAGCATAGTTTAGATAATTATAGTTTGATTTTTTTCCTTTATGTTTTTTTATAAAAATTATTTATGTATCCTTGCCCTAAAATGTCACATTTAATAGTTAAGGAGGGGCTTTTCAAGTACTTCAACTTCTCACATGGAGTGGCAAATAATAGGGCTTTTGTGAAACCATGTGCTTCAAACATTTATGTTTGATTATTTTGTCTCCCAAACTATCCACATGGATGCATATATATATATATATATATATATATATATATATATATATATATATATATATATATATATTATATCACCACAATGAGTTGGGTTTTCTCAAGTGAATAAGATTTGTTCATGAATTAAATTTTAGAATTATTTGAACCTATGAAAGTAAAAAAACAAAAAAAAATTATTATAATTTTTGGTTTCTCTTTATATATTAATATTGTTTGTTAGAAACTTATTATAGTTATAATATTGATTTGAATCTTGTTAACTATTATTTATTTATTTATTTATTTGTGGTGGTGAGATTATTTTAGAGTTTGTTAATATTTTTTTCTACCTATTTTTATTTTTATTTCTTTAAAATGTGAAGATGGATTAAATAAGTTGACATTTCTATCGCGAATAGCGATATAAATCTATCTTCGAAAGGATAGAAGTCTATTTATAATAAGTTCTATATATTTTTTTTAATGAAAACATGATTAATAAAAAAAAATCCCATGATTCTCGTTATTTAATTTGTGATAATGTTGCTTAAATTGTTATTTTGAATTTAAAAAAACATTTAGACTTGTGGTCCCTTTATATTTATACATCTGTAATTTCTTATTTTTATTTCTTTTTGACCGTGTATGAAATTTTGTATAAAAATATTAAGTGTTAAAAATAAGAAATTACGGATATATAAATATAAACGGACTGCATGTCTAAATTTTATTTTTACGTGTACGAAAATAAGAATTTTTTTTTTCGTGTATGAAATTTTGTATTAGTATTTTGTTTAAAGTGCGTGAAATTTTGGCAATATGTGCGCTACTTCGCTGCAATTAGTCTACATCCACTTTCTAAGTTTCGGTGAGTCTATAGATTAGAATCTAATCGCTATACGGTTCTTTTTGCAAGTTCAAGAATAAATTCAATCATTTTCATAGATAGCGATCAAACACTTACGATCACTTTTTTTTTATTTTATATATTATTATTATTATCAAGAATAACCCTTATCTCTCTCGAGAAGATGAAAATAAGAAAGTTGAAACTTGAAAATAGCAACAATGGAGGTTTTGTATTTTTGAAGTGGATTGAAAATTATGTAAATATATTTAAAAAGAGATGGAGGATGGTAAAATCCAAATTTAATTTGGTATTTTAGATCTTGAAAAGAAAATTCAAAGGCCTAGATTTCTTCATTTTTTAAAAACAATTAGCCAATAGACTAAATTTATTTTATTTTAAAAGTAACTAGCGATTAGACACAAACATATACAGTAATATTAAATTTCTTTTCTTTTTAAAACAAATCCAAAAATCAAAAGTCCACCATCTTTCATTCCTCACATACTTGTCACTAAAATTGTTAGTGAATAAGAGCAGATTTGTTATTATCAAAATATTAATTAATTATCAAAATATTAATTAATTAATTAAAATTATTTAATTTAAGATCAAGGGACAAAAAGCTAACATAGGTTGATTTTTTGTCTTTTAGTTCAAGGGTATTTTTGAAAGAAAATGTCCATCGAAAACTAACAGCAATGATATTTTTGAACTTTTCTTGAAAATTTAAAGGTATTTTTGAAGCTTTTAAAAATTTAGGGATGTTTTTGACATAAAATACAAAATTCAAGGTCATTTTTTATAATTTAGCGTTGGCATCTTTTTAAACACTTATAATGAAAATTGAATTAAATATTTAATTTTATTTGTCTAATTTTAATCCACGATGAATAAAGAATCAATTGAAACGAATGTGGAATTAATCAGTAGAGGAAAGTTGTATTATATTATATTTGAGTCTCTAAACCTTTTGTTTATCTCTAAATTTAGTTTTATATCTTAAAATTATTTATATTGTTTGTTTATTGTTAACTATTCAAATTCACATTTAATTTCTATTCAATTCTTCTTTATGAATTTGACTCAGATTTACAATATATTTTATGAAATTATATTATTTAACTATTTCGATAAAAAAAAAAAAAACAATTCAATCGAACTAATTCAATGATTTTTTTCTAAAAAGAACTTTAAAGATTTATTTAGATATTTTAGTACTTTAAAAATATTTAAATTTAGTTCAATTATTGAAATTTGCTAAATGATAAAAGTACCGAAATTAAAATTAACATTCCACTAGTAACTAAAATTGGACAAATCTTAAAATACAAAGATTAGAATAGTATTTTAATCCCAATAAATTTGTAGTGTATATACATATATTCATAGTGCAAAATTTTGGTCGAAACCTCGAAATTTCGATCGGGGATAATTTCGATTTTCCCCCAATTTATTGAAATTTCAAAATTTCCATCGAAATCTCGAAAATTCAATGGTTTTTTTCTTTTCTTTTCAATTTTATAGTTTTGTCTGAATTATTCTTGATTATAAGAATGACATATTTTCACACTACAATGTATAATTTCAAATTGAAAAAAATAACATATTCAAACTTTTTCATATTTTTAACTTTATTCAAACTTTTTCATTTAATTTTTGTATCATTTCACCTCAACATTAAATTAACGTAAGTTTTGTTTTTTTTTTTACCATCCTTTCATTTTCAAAAACCAAAATTGAAAAAAATAATATATATTTATTTTTAACTTCATTCAAACCTTTCCCATTATTGAATTTTGTATGCAAACATTTCATCTCCTTTAATTTTGCAGTTAATTATCAACCGTAGATATTATTTTGTAATTATTTTTTCATTTCTTTTTCAAATTTCCACTCTTGCATCGACATTTATACGAATAGTTAAAGTATACATCTAAATGTGTCCTACCTTATCTTATAGAAATGATGATAAAAATTGTTTAATTAATTACAACAATTTTCATAAAGTTTCCAAAATTTTCATAAAGATTGATATTTTCATAAAATGGGGATTGATAAACATTGACCAACTATAATTGGACAATTTTTCTCAAAATATATTTGTGAAATTAAAATTAAATGGCTAGGATTGAACAAGGAAGGAAGAGCCGAATCTAGATTTTAGCCATAAAGCGAAAGCTGGTGTACTCTGCTACAGAATTATTGGACTGTCCGTTACTTCCGGCCTTCAAATCTGCCGTCGCCTCGCTCCGGCGACCCGTTTTCCGGCCATTCTCAGCCGTTGATTTCATTTTCCTCTGAAAATGACGACAAAATCGCACCACCACTCACTCAACTCCATTTCTTCAACCTCTTTATAACACCCAATTTCTCTTCACATTCTTCCCTTCCCCATCCCATCTCTCTCTCACTTTCTTCGATTCCTCAAACTCCCCTTTCCACCTTTAAATTGATGGCAATGGCGATGCTGATGCAAAGGGGTTTTCCCTCTTTCATCCTTTCGTTTTCGTCTAGATCTGCCCAAACTTTTTACAATTCTTGATTTCGTTCGTTATTTATTATTATTATTTATTATTATTATCATTTGGGTATTTTTTTTTGTTTTTCTTCGTTCTTCAATGGGAGGTGGAGTCAGTGGAGGCAGCGGTTCATCGACCCCTTCTTGGGATTTGTACTGATTCGTATCACAAAAACACGAACCGGTCGATAAACCTCTGCATCCAGCGCTCTCTCTCGCTCTCAGTTTTTCCCCTTTTGTTTTTTCGGTGTTCGATTAAGATTTTTGGACAACTGGGAAAAGTGATCCTCTATTGCAGTTCGTTTCTTTGACCATCTGGGACCCGTTTGTGTTTCTGTCTGATTAATTAGACAAGGGGGTCAAGGGCATAACAAAATTTTCTTCCCACTTTGCTTTTGCTGCTTCTTTGTGGAAGATGGGAATTTCTCTTTTGAGAGAAAATTGAAGAAGAATTTGTATTGTAGTGTTATTTTGTTTGAAGCTGTTCTTATTCATACTATTTTTCCTTCAATCTAGCAAGTTACATACAGATGCATGGCAAGTGATGGTTTAACTTGAATTGTTTGGTTGGTTTGGTTGCAGCTCTAAATCTTTTTACCAATCAGATGATATTATACAGTTACTATTTATGGGATGGGATCATAAATTCTGAGCTCCTAGGGATTTAGTGGAATTCTATATTCAAATTAACTGGATGTTATTACCTTTTTTGCTTGTTTATCCTTCCATTTGATTGATTGATCTATTTTTTCAACTTTTTCTCATCCTTGGTGTTGTTTTGTTCAGTATATGTTATCTCTTGGTTCTTGAACTAACACTCAGTTTTTATCATTTGTTATTTCTTCTGCTGTTTACCAAATTTCCCGGCTTGTTTTTCCAATTCAAACTTGCTCTTATCTGACTCTCATTTTACTGCCTTATATGTTATGGATTAGATTATATAAACCATTCTTTGTTAGCTCTTTGGATATTTGTAAGCACAGAAGGGAAAATATGTGTTTGTGCAGATGGCTTGTTGTGTAGACTGTTCATGTCTTTTCCTGTCCATTTGGTCTTATATGAGATATGGTTCAAGAATTCTTAACATGGTTGTGGGAATTTGTTGTATGACTGATGTATCATGGATCTGAGCATAAAATGTCTTGATGTGGCAAATACCTTGATTGGTTAATTATTTGGGTTTTTCTTTTATTTTATTATTCTTTTTTTTATAAGTTTTCACTGGTTATGGATATGGAAATTACTCTACAAGATTCCTATGAAATGTAATTCTGTGTTTTTGGTGCTTTCTGTGAAGAAACTTTTCCACTTCTACTGATGTTGAGCTTCTGCTTCTGAGATATCCACCCAAATATCCAATCACAAGTTACTAGGAGACAATTTTTTTTTTTTTGGAAAGAGATATTCTTTTATATGTATATTTTTCCTTTTTGATTGAAGGGTACGCATGGAGATAGGTGCAAGGGTTACATAGAAGTATTACCCTTCTTTTCTTATTGTTTTATGGTGACATTTGAAGAAGTAAATGTCATTTTCTTTCATTGGTGGTGTAGTTTTTTTTTTTTTTTTTCATTGTTACATTTCAGTTTAGGGGAGGGGGGCCAACTTTAATGAAAGATTCTAATGGATGACATGCAATAACAATTCAACCTTCATTGTTGTGTTGAAAGTAACAGTTCTGAAGTGCCAAGTTGCAAGGCCAGGGGAGGTATCAGATTCCTTCCTTTCATTAAAACTGATGTTTGTAAATGAAATGAAGCAGACTTGATATTCTGATGAAGGTTCTGATATCTCATTACATAAATTTCATCAACAGTATATTCTGTTTTTTCTATTTGAAATTTTGAACTTCACTTTCTTTGTTTGACATTTATTATCTTAATGGACCTCTTTTTTTACTCCTTGTTTCTTTTTCCCCCTTTCCTCCTCCATTAACTTGGCAATTTTTTAAAACAATATTTCGATCATCCATCTAAAAAATTGAATTTATAGGTTTTTTTTTTTTTTTTTTTTTTTTTTTTTTTGGGTTAGGTAATATATATCTGGACTATTTTCACTAGACTGTCATCTAAAGATTTGAATCTTTAGATGAAAACTTAGAATCATAATACTGTGTTAGTCCAATCTCATAAAAAAAATAGTCTTTTTTCTTCTCCCTCTTTTTTGAGTTCAACAATTACGAGGTAAGAGATTGAGCACCAACCCCAAAAAGATTAATGAATGGTGATGTATTTATGTAAAATCTTATTGTATTTCAATTTTTTAAAAATAGATTTAAAAAGTCCGTTATTTTAAATAATTACATGACATTTTAAAGTAGAAAAATGATTTTCTAAAATTATCTCATCTCTCTAAATTTTATTTTAAAAGAAATATCTTTTCTAATTTTAAATATCATATAATTATTTAAAATATTTTATAAAAATTACTTCAATAACTTTTTAGACGCATTCTTAAAAATTTAGGGAAATATACCAATTCTTAAAAATTCAAGGATCAAATATACCAATTCTTAAGAATTTGAGGATTAAAAAGATATATTATTAAAATTTATGCATCAAATGTACCTATCATTCAAAACTTGAAAATTTAAAAGATAAGTTAGACTAGGGATTCATTTGACCAATATAGTTAATTAATAATGTGTTGAAGTAATCAAGACAACATTTTAATTTAGGGGTTGATTTGACCAATATAATTAATTAATAATGTGTTCAAGTAATTAAGACAACTTTTTTAATATGATTTTATTTATAATTTTCCACTTCTCATTCATTTGGAATTTGAAGCATACACTTAGCCAACCACTATGCCAAAAGAGCAAGAAGAAGACAAGAAATTTGCATTCATTAAAATCAATGACTAATTGAATTATTTTATTGACAACTAACCCAAAAGAATATATTTTACTAATAATTTTTGTATTTTGTTTATTGTCCTCACAACCAAACACGACTTAATTCCTTGACATCATCAATGCTCACCGTTTTGGCCTTATAAGGCCAAACCAGCCACAAAATACCAAAAAAGAAAAGAAAAAAATAATTGTCAAAATTGATGTGAACAACAAAGCTTCCAAACTTGAATTATACCACCCTTAAAATATCATTTTTGTCCTCTACTTTTAAATTTAGCCTTCATACTTTTTTTTTAATTTAATCTCTATTTTTCAATAAAGTTTAAATTTAGTCACTCAAAATTAATTTTTATCGAAAATTATTAAATATTAATAATAATAATTTTTATTAAAAAATATAGGAATATATTTTCAAAATTTATAACAAAATTTTATAGATAATTATTTTTTAACAAATAATAATAATAAATTAGCATTAAGAACTAAATTTAAGATTTTCTTAAAATGATAGAGACTAAAATTAGACAATTAGTATTAAACAAATTTCAAAGTTGGAAGACGAAAATAATATTTTAAACTTATATAATATATAAATTTATTATCCCCACTAACATATAATGTGAAAGGCAAATAATTGATAAGATAATGAAAACGACGTCGGTGGATGGTGACAAGTGATGTGTAAACAATTTTTTATTATTTTTATTATTTTTATTTTTTAAATAATAAAGTGATGTGTGATATTGAGGTAGACAAATGAAATGCAATAAAAAGATAAAGAAAATGACCACTATGCCATCACATTTCCAATTATGTTCAACCATTATGAGAATGGCATCTCACTTTTTTTGGGTGTCTTTTGTCCAAAATCATGCCCACTCTCATGAGCATTATAAGACAATATTTTATTTTATTTTTTTTTCTTTTGGTCTTAGATCACTTCCATTCCTTGTATTCCTAGATTTATGTCATAGTTTTGATTTGAAGTTTAACTTTTAGTTGTTGTTGATGTTTGAAATGTTTCTAATTAATCTTTAAAACTCATTATTTTTAGGTAAAATATCAATTTATATTTTTTGATTTTTAAATTAAAATAAATTAATAATCTTAACAATTTAAACCTTGAATTTTGGAGTTTGTATTAATTTAAACCTCAAACTTTCATAGTGTATCAATTTACACTTTTCTCCATGTTTAATTTGAAAAATATCATGTAAAATATTAAATTTTTTCAATTGAACTTATAAATTGTACATGTGAATCGATTTAGAACATTTATTAGGATTATATATGAAAATTGTTAATGCATAAACTTTTATACTTCTACAAATGTCGATTTAACAACATTGATTGTTATAATTTGAATGACAAATTTTCAAATAAATCCTAATTGAGAGTCTAAATTGATTTGCTTAGGTAAGTTTAGGGGTTTAATTGATAAAATTACAAGTCTAATATGATGTTTATCCAAATAAAATTAATAGAGGAAATTGATATACTTGTGAAAGTTTCATGGTTTAAATTGAAATAATTGTTAGTATAGGGTTTAAATTGATACAACACCAGAGGTTTAGGGTTTAAATTGATACAATGATTAGTTTAGGGTTCAAATTAATACAACCCTCAAAGTTTGGGTATATAGATTGATATTTGTCCTTGTATATAATAGGTCTCTAAACTTTAAAAATGTTTACTAGATTTCTAAACTTTTACTTTTGTATATGGCTTCTAATATATCTCAATTTTTTTAAAATTAATTGATCTTAGATATAAATTTAAATTTTATGTCTAATGGAATCATAAACTTTTAATCTTGTGTCTAGTGATTCTTGAAAATTCAAAGAATCTATTGGACATAAAATTGAAAGTTCGTGGACGTATTAGACACTTTTGAAAGTTTAAGAACCAAATAAACACAAATATCTAAATATATAAACTATATTGGTAATAAAGACCCCATTTCATAACTATTTCATTTTTTATTTGGGTAATTATTTTAAATGACAAAACTCTTTAAAATATTTTCAAATATAACAAAATACTATTGTTTATCAGTGATAGACAATGATAGACCCTCATAGACATCAATCAGTGATAGATAGTGATAGATGATGATAGTAGATTGCTGTCTATCGATAAACACTATGTCTATAGTGGCCTATCCCAATCTATGACTGATAGACAATGATACTTTGCTATATTTGTAAATATTTTCACTCATTTTGCCATATTTTGAAAATTTTGTTTTTGAAATTTGTGCTTGTTTTCTTAAAACTTTTTTACCATGGTTTTCATCATTCCTAACTAAAACACTTAGAAATATTAACTAAATTTCACAACAAACAAATAAATTAATTGATTAATTAAAAACTTTTTCTTTTTTAGTTTTCATGGCTTGACTTGATTTTTTAAAACAATTTTAAAATGTAGATACACAACAAAGAAACCAATATGTGAAAGTAGTGTTTATAACCTTAATTTTAAAAAACTAAAAATCAACAAACAAGTGGTTATCAAACGGAACTTTAATATTTTGATTTGTTGTTTGTGTTTGGATATTTTGAATTCCTATTTACAAAGTTGGTTGAGTTATATAACACGTCTAATTTATGATTTTATACATGTTATGAGTAATTATAGACCTAGGGACAAAATCGTCTAAGATGGATAAACCAAATAAAGAAAGATAATAAAACCCAAAATATGGCCCAAAGCCCAATAGGAGAGCTAAATAAAGGGTCGGAATGGGCCGAAGCCCATTATGAGTGCCTCGACCTCGGCACCGAGCCGAGGCTGAGCTGTTAGGAAGGTTTCCTTTGGGCCTACTAGTCCAATAAACCCCAAAAGTAATCCTAGATAGACTCGAAAACCCAATCCCAAAAGGATTAGGTCAAGAAGTAAACTATAAATAAGCCATGAGAGTCCTAGAAAAGTAAGTAAGTTCTGAATATTGAGTTATTTACTTCCTTCCTTTAATTCGTTTCTGACTTAGGCATCAGAGTTGACGTGGCCCTTGCCACCTTGGTGTTATCTTCTTTCTTCTTTGCAGATTTCTTTCTCTCTCTAATCAAATAAATTTAGCTTAATTGCTACCCAAACCAAAATTTAGCATCAACAATACATATGATAAATAACTAATATAATATTGAAATCAATAAATTCTTAAATTTTTTAGTATGGTTCACTTGCTTAAAGTATTAATAAGGGTCGAATAAATTGGCACAAACAGAAACGATACAATATCTATTTGGAAGATAATTTTAGCAAGAAAGTTAGAACATGGACGCCTTTTTGAGAGAAGCTTTTTTCACTCTCTCAAAACTCACCCACACACTTTCCACCACACAAACTTTGTACAATTCTCTTGCTTTTCTTTCTTTTTGTTTGACTTACAAATAGAGGCATATCTCTATGTGAGATTCATGGAGCTCAAGCAAGGAAATTTTCTAGGCTTTTCTAAGATCTAAACTCCTTCAGATATTTCTACGAGATTATCCTTCTCTAGAATTCTTTGGAGTCTAAAGAAATACTAGGATGCTTTTAGATCTCTTCCTTGAGATATTTATTTACAATCTTCTAAATGAAACTAGAGTTGTCTAATATTTACACTTAAGCTATTTATGTAGATACTTCAAAAAACTTCTAGAATAGTTAGTGTTGCTTCTTCTTCAACAATACCTTTATATTATGAGGTTTAGATACATTTACATGTCTGAATTGAATAGTAATATTAAAATTTTAAAATTAAAAAAAATAAATGGAAATCTTTGCTATGATCAAAAAGTTGTTTGTGCTATTCTTGGTGTAGGTTGTGATTTGTTTGAGCTAAATTGCCTGGTGGAGAAGATTGTCTCCTTGTCTATGGCCGTCCAGGTGGAGTATTTTACCTGGTGCTCAAGAGAAGCGAATGGGACGATGCATCGCCGTGTTTGTATAGCAGTGAAATAAGGTAATATTGGCTTACAAATCTCTCTTCTTCCTTCTCTGAAGAAGTTGGTTGAGATTCTTTTGAGCGGTTTAGTTGGTTCTTCTTTACTATTTATGAGGAGTCGTGTGTTTGAGACTCTTTTGTGGACCTGTAGTTTATATTATTATTTTTCAAAATATATACAATATTGTTATCTTCTCCCACATATATATATATATATATATATATATATATATATATATATATAATTAATTAATTAATTAATTAATTAATTAATTTAGATTTTGTAGTAGAACAATATACATTTTTTGTGACTTTAAAATTAAACTTATTATATTTAAATATTTAGGAAAAGATGATATAGGCAAATGTATGTGTGGACACATTAAATTTTTATCCTTTCATAGATCAGTTTGTCTTGACCTGTTTTAATATAGTATGATTTATCTACAAAAAAATATGAATATTAAAAATGTTCCCTATTTGCATCACATTAAAATAGGATAAGCTAAGTCATTTAATTAACTTAATAAATTACACACGGTTTATACTATGGCATAAAAAAAATTATTGAGGGACCATTGATATTTTTAATAGAGTAGCACAAACACAAAAAAAAAAAAAAAAAAAAAAAGGAAAACTAGGAGATATAGACAGCTTTAAGATTATTTTATCTAATGCATGATATTTTAGATTAGTTTTAAAACTTTATTGAAATTTGAAAGATTAAAATAATAGCTTCAAAGACCAAGTTAAAAGACAAGTAGCTTTATAGACTAAAATTATCTTAACCATAGATTAAAAATACTTCATAAAATTAAGACCAAACATAACAACAGTTTTTTTTTTTTTTTTTTTTTTTTTTTTTTTTTTTTTTTTAAATTTATTTAAAGGGTTTTTTCATATTAATTCTGATAATAAAGTGAATCCAATAAATAGCTATGATATTTAAATTCTCAAAAACACCTCTTCTTTAGGTAAGCAAACAAATATCATAAAAGTTGTAAATATCATATATATATATATATATATATATATATATATATATATTAATGAAAAAAAGAATTCAAGAATATAGATTACTTCGAGGGCTCTTTTTAAATATATAAAAAAGAACCAAAATATTTACAAATATAACAAAATTTCACTGTCTATTGCGATCTATCACAGATAAACTGTGTATTTTGTTATTAGTTGTAAATATTTTTAGCAGTATTGTCATTTAAGATAATTTCCGTTACTTTTTGATAGGTGTACATTCTTTAAATCAAGCATATGGTAAAGCAAACAAATGGGAAAAAAAAGTCAACAACTAAAAATCGTAAAATGTCCCGTGCACATGCATTGTTAATTCGAAGATAGTTTAACGAATAAGACATCAATTACTATCTCAAAAATTGATGATTCAATTTTTCGCCTAACAACTATGGAAATTAATTAAAAACAAAAACATGCAACATGCTTATTTATTTTTTTTTTTTAAAAAAAGTGTTTTAAATTCGCATGTAACAAATATAAACATACCCTTAATTATTCTCAAAGCTATAACATATACTCAAAACTTATGTCATGTAATCTCTCTCATATAGTTGACTCCTATCTTGTTTCTTATCTCTTGTTATTAAAAGAAAATTGTTTTTCACTTCTTTGCTTTCATCCTTTAATTCTTTAATCCAGAGTATGCTACGTGCTATAAGTAAAAACTAATGGTCAAAAGTCGAAAAGCATGTATTCATGGTGAGTGTGTGAGTTGATGTATATATAATAATAATAATAAACTTAAAACTAAATTTGCAATAGGTAACCATTTAATAATATGATTTTGCAATTATATTTTTATTCAAATTGTTTATTTATTTTTTCAAAATGGCTCCATAACAATTTCAATTTTCTTTTTTTTTTCTTCTTCTATATTTTTACAATTTAAATTTTTTTAAAAAAATTATAATTTAAAAAGTTTGTTTGGGACTTTTTTTTTTTTTTTATAAAAAAAGTTACTCTAATAACATAACTTGAATTTGAGCTTATTTTACTTTAATTTACTATATTTTCTTCTTAATTTTTTTTTTATTGCAAATTTTTTTTAAAACTTCTTGTTCATTCTTTTTTTATTTTATTTTTTATTTTTATAAAGAACTCTTCTCTCCCCATTTCTTTTCTTTCTTTGTTGCATCACTTTTTTTTTCATACTTTTTTTTCGTTAAAAAAACTTGCTTCCACTTTTTTTCCAAAGAGTTGAACTACGAGTATCTTGTACTCTGACTTTATCGTCAAAATATCATCTTTTTCGGATGATTATTGGTGGTCACTAGTTTTGCCGTCAGTGATTTGACTTCTATGGACATTATCTTTTTGGGTAGCCTGAAAGTTTTGGGTTTAAGCCCAACAAGTGCTCATAATGTAGATAGTAAATCAGGTAGCAAACACCAAGTACTTAGTATCAATCAATGTGTGTATCGTTATAAAATATATCAATAATACATCAATCAAGTGTATCAGTAGTGTAAACGAGTGTAACATTATAAAGTATATCCACAATATATTGATTAAATGCATCAACAGTATAAACGTATGTATTGTTATAAACTATATCAACAATATATCAACAAAGTGTGTCGACAATATAAACATATGTATCATTATAAAGTATATCTACATTATGTCAGTCAAGTGTATTAGCAGTATAAATGAGTGTATCATTATAAAGTATATCAACGGTATATGAATAAAGTTTAGTAGCAGTATCATTATAAAGAATATCAATAGTATGTTAGTCATGTGTATCAATATAAAGTATATTAACATAATTTCAATAAAGTTTATTAACAATATGTTAACAATATATCAGTATTATATTTCAACGTCAGTATATCATCAACTAAAGTACATTTTTTAAAAATTAATTGGTTGAAAAATATTGTACTTACTTCAAATAAATTAGTTGGAATTTTCTTTTCAAATTAATTGGAGATAGTAAAAGTAACAAAATATGAATGAGATAAAAAAAATTTAGGAAATTGAGCAGTGAAAAGACATGAGTGGATCAAACATCAATCAATAGATACTTGTAGTAATAGTATCAAACCTAAGACATGAGTGTATCGACGATATATCAGACCTAAGACAGTAGTATATCAAATGTATCAAGGGGTATCAAGTGGGTATCAAATGTATCAAGTATATTAGGTGTATCAAGCGTATCAAGTGTATTAAGTGTGTAACAAGCGTATTAGGTGTATCACGGGGATTGAGCTTGATTTTTTGCCATTTTTGCAAAAGTAATAAATTAGGACTATAAACCTAATTAATGTCTGTTTTGCTTTCTTTGTAAGTGCCTCTAAAATTAAAACACTTTAGAATAAATATATTTGGAAAGAAAGTAAATTAAATACTTTCTCTGGAAGCACTTGGAGTATAATCAATTTTCAGAATAAATATTTTTACCAACATATATATATAATAATAATAATAATAATAAAAAAAAAAGATTATTTTTAAATATAGCAAAATCAGCCAAACTATTTACAAATATAAAAAATTTTCACTGTCTATCAGTGATAGACTACGATAGAATTTATTGTGGTCTATCGCCAATAGACAATAAAATTTTTTTTATTTTTGTAAATATTTTGATATTTTTTTCTATTTATAATAATCTTCTATAATAAAAATATCAAAACCACTGTTGATTATTAGATTTTTTTTTTTAAATGCATTTTTAATGAGTAAGAATTTTTCTTTTTATAATGAACCAAAATATTTATAAATATAGCAAAATATCACTGTCTATCACTAATAAACACGGGTAAATATTGATAGATAGTGACATTTTGTTAAAAATATTTTCAGCAGTTTTGTTATTTAAAACAATTACCATATGCTATAATCACACCACTACTACTAACAATAATAAGTAATGAGTCGTTATAATCACTTAAAATGTTATTTTTGTATCGGAATATAATTTAACTAGTGAAACATATATATTTGACCAAGAAGTCAAAGGTCCATATCTCCTAACTGAACATGATGTTGAATTGAAAAAAAAAAACTAAAATAAATATTTTTTTTCTTACTCCAAGTTCTACTTAGGCAAGAATTGCAATTAAATTATAAACTTCTGAAATGGTAACCGCTTAATTGATGTTCTTATTTATCCACAATACTATGTTTAGATTTGTCTAATACACTTGTAACAGTTGAGGATTCTACGTTGAGAAAATTCAAGAAACGTCACAATCTTAATAAGATGGATGTGATATTCCAATGCCAATTAATTTTGAAATAAAAAGACAGTATTATCTAATAGTTTCATAACCATGTCATACACACTCATAACACGAGAGGAAGTCGGTACTTTATTTTTCAGCTTCTCCAGTAACACAATGGTAAGCGATATGAAAGAGAGAAGTGTAATTTTACATGGACGAAACTACATGGAAGAAGTACAACAGATTCCCGACTAAATAAAACTACACTAAATCAAAGCTTACATGGATTCATCATCATCATCTCTCCTTCTCCTACTTCACTTCTCAACATCAGAGCTAAAAGAAGGAGCTACAAACACAGAAGTATAAACTTTAGAACCCCCAAAAGAGAATCCACACCCACATCCTTTATTGTTAATATTATTATTTTCAACCAAATTCGTTGAAGAACAGAAAATAGTATCTTCAACAACCGAATCAATCAACTCATTATTTCTTGATATCTGCTGCTGATGATATTCATAATCAGCTGTTGATCTCAAACGGCTTCTGTTCTTCATGATGGCATGTTGAAGCAAACGGCAGAGTTTAGGACTATGTCCAAGTGCTTGTTCTTCATTAATGGAGGAAGATTTGAGGAAGCCATGATCATGATGATCATATGAGAAGTTTGTCTTTGCGGATCTTCCTCTGAGAAGCCTTGCAGCTCTGTCATAAGCCATGGCAGCATCTTCAGCTCTGTTGAAAGTGCCAAGCCATAGCCTAAGCTTCTGCGAGGAGACTTTGATCTCTGCAACCCATCTTCCAGAAGGGCGTTGTCTCACTCCAAGAAACCTTCTTCTCCCATGGTTGGCTTCTTGATTATTGGTGTTGGAATTCAGAGGATTTGGAGACTGAGATGAAGGATTGGAGCTCTGTGTGGCAGCCATTAATGGAAGGAAAAGGTTTGGTTGGCAGCTAGGTGTCAGCAAAATAGCATCCACTGCATATTATAAGCAGCAAAGGAATTTATAGAAAGCTTCCAACTAAAAAGTAAATGATTTATTTATTGTCTTATTGGGAGGTTCCTTCCCTTGGTTTGGGATCAGATCATGTGCATTTTTGGCCCTATGATTAAAATGATTTTGATAATTTTTTATTGTGTATATTCATTTTAATTCTACTTTTATTAAACATATCAATTCAGGAATATTATTGTACGTACAAAAATTGCTAATGGGTAGTGTATGAACAGTTGATTTCAGAAACAATAAAGAAAAAGCATACGAAAATAACAAAGTGTAGTCTTGTTATTACTATTATTATTATTTTATTTTCTGAGATTGTTTTTATAAACTCCCTCTTACAATAATAAGTTTTTTTTTTTTTTGCCCCCTAATAATATTGAATAGTAGGAAATATCATGCTCACCATTAAATTGAGAGAAAAGAGGAGAAGAGATACATTTTCTTTTCATAAAGGGTAAACACATACCAAAAGCTTAGTGGTGGACAAGCCCTTAGTAGGACAATATTTTCCTTTTTATATTTAAGAACAGTTTCTTATTTTTAGAAAAATAGACTATGATATTTGAAAAAAGAAAAAAAAAACTTGGCTTCCAAATAATCTCTACATTCTTTATTAACAAAAAAAAAATGGAAAGGAATATTGTTGAGATATTAAAATGTTAGAGACCCTCTCTCTGTCTCTAGTTATGTCTACTGGATAAAGGATCTATTTATATTGAGTTTTCGAGTGTTTAAAAAGAGTGTTTAAATGTTTAAAAAAAAAAAAAAAAAAAACATTTTTAAGCATTTGAAAAATTCATTCCAAACAAATTTGAAAACTTTGAATGCATTTCTATATTTTTATATTTTACCAGGAGTACTAAGATACTATACAAAAACAAAAATTTGTTGTAATGAGAATGAAGAGATCAGAAGCTAGTTCTTAAAATGACATTGAAGAGATCAAAGTTACTCATGAAATTAGGTAACCTGATTATTGTTGTTGGCTAAAGAGCTAATCACCTTCCTGATTATATTAAGTTGTATTTGATTTAGAGGGATGACCACAAGAAAATATACATTGGCAAATTCTAGTTTCATCCAGGCCTCATTAACTTTTGGAATATGGGTCCCTTCACTCTGTACTTGCTAATTTGGACAAGTGAAAAAAAGTCTAGAGTGTAGGACAACCTAAGTACTTGCAGATTGACACCTTGAAGAAGTTACCTTAAAACCTTCAGCTACTTTTGTTGGATAGTATAAGAACAATGAACCTATGTTTCTCTTCAGATAATTTATCATTTATTAATAATCAATTAATCAAGATAAATTTTTGTAATGGATAAGGCTTGCTTGGATTGACTTTCTAAATGTATAGAAATGTGTTTTCAAGTGGAAAAAAAAAAGTGTAATTAAGCACTTAGAATGTCAATGTAAACATGTCCGGATAGTGCTTTGAAGAAGGAATTAATAGGAAAAAGGATGCAATCTAATTAATTTAATTTAAATTTTAGCTGAACTTAGATCTAGATTGTATTAATGAATTTGCATCAAAATTTACCACACCTCAGTTTTTTTTTTTTCTTTTTCCAACATGGATTATTCTGTTCACTAATTTCAAATGTCTCTAGTGGCTTCATTTATATCACATATAGAAGAATGTAATTTAGAAGTAGAAATATGAGGAAATTTCAAAAAAAAGAAAATGTTGACAAGGAAGGCCTATGGTATGTCTAAAAAAGAGAGAGAGGGAGAGAGGAAATTGGTTAGAAAACCTACAACTTGCCAAGTTGATGAGCTGGGGTTGATCAATATTATAGTTCAAGTAGTTGGAGAAAGCTCCAAAGCAAATTAGGAGACTGACAAGCTATATGTGAATAGATGAATGATTATAATAATTAATTGTTGTTAATTCAGATAAATACCTTGAGGGTATAATTCCAACAGCTTCCAAACAAAACTCCCACCTCAAAAGCCTAAAAACAGACAGGACCCTGGTGTTGTTTTCTGACTTTGTGCTCATCTTCACCTGCCTTCCTTCAAAATTTGAAACTCCCCACCTGCTTTCTTTACCTGTTCTCTGACTTTGTCACCTAGTGAGAGTCTCCCTAAGAACATGCTTTTGTTAATTACTTTTGAAGGTATTTTTAATGGGAAAGTAAAATAAATAAACCTTAGTGTATGAATGTAAAAGTGTAACAATCATATGATTGGCTAAGCATAAAAAATATATAAGATGCTCTTATATTGTCTGTTTACATTCTTTTAAATATTTTTATTCATCATTTTCAAAGAGATCAACTTTACAGAGTTGGACATGTGCAGTAATAGAGTCTCAACAACATTGTTGATTTAAAGGCGGGCTACCTTGATTCTGTGGTAGGTTATGGGGCGTCCCACCCAGACAGGAAGGAGCTAACAGAGATTATATTTGGGGCCCACTTTTTGATCTATGGAGGGTTCATGATAGGAACCAAGATGTCCTCGTTTTATCTCCAAGACCAAACAAATGTTCAAGAGCTAAGAAGCTACAAAAGCTACAATTAACTTTCAATCTCACAATCAAACAAAGATGAACATAATAGAAGTGTTTCAAGGAACGAAAACTAATAAGAAGCTCTATTACTTGGTGCCAGATGCGTTGCTAGAAAAATTCACTATTAAAATTGTTTTACAAGCATACTTCATTTTAAGTGCTTATGTTTTGAGCCTTTGATATGACTTAATTGGGATTATGGGTGGAAAGGCCTTTTAGCTATAGCTAACTGGCTAAACAAAATAGGTTTAAGGGTTTTGAATGGTATGCTCGATTTTGTAAGTCCAATAAGTCTTTTGTAAATTTTATACATCAATAAAATCTGTTTCTTAATAAATAAAAAAAATGGTATGCTCAATTTTTGGTTTCTAGAAAGAAATTTTCTGTGTTTGAAGACTAAGCCTCATCACTATACATTTGCAATTCTGGATAATTGACTTACATGTTTGAATATTCAGGTAAGTTTAATCAATTTGCTTGTAGAGAGTTCAAACCTTAAGTAAGAAATTAGTTCTCCTCACCTCTTGGTCTTCGATCACAAGAAAAGGTTCTCCTAATTAGTACAGGTTGGAATTACATTTGTGCAATGTGAAAACCAATATATTTTAATCACTTTCCTTGTACTTCGAGTTGCGGATGTGAAAGCTACATAATGATTCAATGCAGTCGAGAGAATAAGAAACATAATTGAAGACCTTAAATTGCAATAAGAAAACGTTTGAAAGAACGCACCAGAATGTGTAGCCCATTTGTGCGAGTTCCCAATATCCAGAGCCAAGGAGGATCAATTCGTTTATATCATCCATCAGATTTTGTAAGCTCGTCGATTAGCTGTACGACATGGAACCTCATTGATAGCAGAGATTTATACTTCGACGGTCCAATCTCTTTTGTACTGTGGTCTTGGCGAATGCATTTCCAATGAAGCGACTGGATTATGAAGGTGTTCAAATCCCTAGATTTGTAGGACCAAGAAGAACTTTTCTGAACAAAAATCTTTCTTCAATTGGCGATTTTACGAACTTTCAGACTCTAGATCTTAAATGAACTCTGAATGGCCAAATGCCCACACTCCAATTATCAAAGTGAATCGATTCCAACACCTAAATCTAATTGAAATCAAGAATGCCAATTTTAAACCTTAACTTCATCTGGTAATGCTTCGTTAAATCTCAGGGAATTAGGGCTACCAGGGACTTGCAAGATTAGAAGAAGCTTATACAACAATGGCCGCTTACATTGCTTGAAGTTGGAAGGTTAGAGCAATGTGAACCAAAACTTCGGAGCTACCATTGCATAATGCATATATTGCAGGAAAACGCGGGAAAGTGGGTTTCTTATTATTTATTTAGATTTCAAAATCTAACTCATAAAAGGAGGAAAATATCGGCGGTTATATTGATATATCATGAATTCAAGGTTTGATTTTGATATTAAATATCCACATTATTTTTTATAAATGGTTGTAAAATATAAAAAAAAATGTCATCTATTTAATCCAATATAAAAATAAATAGTAATATAACAATATCTATAACTTAGTTTAAGAGGAAAAACTACTTAATTATTAATCTAAACAAATTTTCTAATTTTTTTATTTACCAAATATTCGTTGATATTGATGTTTTATCGATATATTCATAAAATTAAAATTTCGAGATTTATATCAACATCAATATTTTAATCCTTGATTTCAATTTAGTCTCTATATTCCAAAATGTTTCAATTTGGTTTTTGAGTTTCAAGGTTTACCTTCTTAACCTCAATTTCTTACTAAATACTCATTTTTTTATCTTTAATGTTACTGTCGGTTAATTGGATTATAATAAGGGTAATTGGATTAAATGACAAAACTGCTAAAAATATTTTTAGATATAGCAAAATGTCATTATCTATCAATGATAGACAATATAGACTACTATCATCTATCACTGTCTATTAGTGATAGGCTGATAACTTGTAGAAATACAAATTATTATAGTCACTATTTGAATTAATTAGAGTTACTTTAGAGCTAAACGCATGATTTTGGTAGTTGAATTATGTAAAATGTATTACCATGCGTTGGCACTATTTACAAAAGAAAATACTTGAAAAATTATGAGCTTTTCTGTTATTAACGCAGGATTAAGAAGAAAAGAAGCACAAATAACCCTAGTACTAGAGACGAAGCTGCTGCGAGAACAAGTGGAAACCCATGCATTGAGACCAGACATTGAGAAAAAGTAGATACAGACGCCTGGGCAAAAGTTGTCATGTTACTATGTAAAAGGATAACATGTTATCAGATCATGGCAGAACAAATGGGCCAATGATGTGAAAAGTCTGCGCAGCAGGGCAAGGAATTTAATGTAAAGGTGTCAGGTCATCATGAGTTTCAACTATTCGACGCCTATAATAGCCCAAAGCTTCTCCATTCAAAAGGAGGAGAGAAACGAGTTCAAGAGGCGAAACCTCTGCACAAATTCTCCCTCACCATAACCAGCCTCCATTTCGAGCTCTTCTGAGAGAAGGATTCTGAGAATTTTCAGAGTCGTCTCCCAGTGAGTGAGAACCTTCACCCTATGAAATTTATGTATCAGATAGCAACCATCTCAAGCTTCCAGGAAGCAAGACATTGCCAGTGGCGGCTTGACATCTTCCATTTCTGTTTTATCTCCATTTCCCTCCTTCTTACTTATGTTTTGTTAATGACATTCAAGAGAATGGTTTATTTTCTTAATATGAGTTTGATTGACAATTATCTTCCATTTATTTCCATATTAAATACCTTACACTATGTTGTTTGAATGCTAAATGAGTTAGATGTTAGAGTTAGTTTTTCTTAAGCAATATTAAGTATGTTTCATCTTGATTAATGCATATCATTAGCTTGCATAGCTTTGTTTGCCAAACAAATGTAGTAAACACGACTGTCTAACTTGAGAGAGTAGATGGTTAATCTTTAGCATTTATCAAGACTAGATGAGGTGCAGAGATGTAGTTCATCTTTTGCCAACGTAAACTTACCATATGTCTTAGAAATAAGATTAATGTGGCGTCGAAACATCGAGAGATGAATTCACAAACTCAGTTTGTAGGTATGTAATTGTACTTAGATATGCTTAAGTAACAACTAGCTCCTGCGTTAACTCTACTTTTATCGCATGGTTCCATTCATTCTCAACGCATGCTATCTGACACTAAATGACATTTGACTAACCCTCGCCGCGTCCACCTCATTGTTAGTTGTAGGAAATTTTATTCATTCTTTATGTATAGTTTTAGGTACATACAACTCATGCACATATTACATGTATAGTTCTTATTACAAATCCCTGTGTTCGACCCTGGACTCACCAAGAAACCTATAAGAGCTTATACTTTAGTTCTTATAGGAAAATTTGCTTAATCATGATCATACTTGAGTAATTCTCGACGCATCTTTGTACGGAAATTATAACATCTATTTTTGTGCAACAAGCTATGAAACTCAAATCAAATTGAAAATAGAAATCCAACAAAACAAACAACATAGGCATTGATAGATTGACAATGATAGACACTAATAGATATCTATAGTGTCTATCACTGACCAAAAATGTATTTTTTTCCTAACGTTTATTTATTTTTTTTTACCACAAATACAAATAAATAAGTAAGTTTAAAGTTCCACTCATACGAAAGACTATAAGTCAATTATTGTTGCGTTGTCTCATTTGATTTGAACTATGATAAAATTGAGATTTCATTTCACCTCTGATAGAAATAGGATTTTAAAAATGGTTACAAGTGTGTATATCATGCATGCTCAACTATCTGTTTGGTCAAAATTCAAAATTCATATAATATGTATGAGGTACACACACAGAGATATATATTCTTTCATTGTGTTACATCTTCATTATTTTACAATGATGTGGAATCGACCAACATTGAAATCTTATAAAGATAAAATCATTATTAAACAAATGAAATATTAATCTATTCAAACAAAACTTAGTAGATAAGATATCAACTGCACCTATAAAGGTGAATTATTCAATCTTCCACCTTATAATTTGTTGAACTTGAATCAATTAAATGATAATAAGTGGAGTACCATTAGAAAATTTCGTGAAAGTAGCCTAGATAGACACTAACGTAACTTTATGTTATATAGACATCTTAAGATGTCCATGTGTCTAATTTATGATATTGGATTTCTCACGTCCAAGACACTATCTTCTTATTTTAACCTTTTTGCCTTCTTTTACACACACATTTGACATTTTTTAATAAATAAATAATTCATCTATTTGAATTTTTTTTTTTAAATTTTGTGAGCACAAAATTGAAAGTTTAATGTTAAATTATGGAAACTTATTAAACATTTTTAAAATTAAGATAGTATTAAACACAACGAGTTAGAGTTGGAAGGAAAAAGATTATTAATTATACTATTTGTCCGGCCAAGAAGTTTGTGTATCTACGACTAAATAACATCAACCATGGGCTCGTTTGAATTGATTTGAGAAAAACGTGTTTTTTAGATAACTCATTTTTATTTAAACTCTTTTGATAAAAATGGTTTAAAATACACTTTAAAATCCAATTTTAGTGGTTACCAAACATATTAATTTTTTTCAAAATGACTTATTTTTTAAATTAAACACTTGAAAATGTATTCTAAACACACCCATATGTCTTATTACTTTCGAGTTTCAGACTTTACAACTCTTCGAATTTTACAATTTTTTTAGATTTTATAACTCTACTTCTCTTCGCTAAAAAACCAAATAAATACAAATAGGAATTTATACCAACATTTAATATAAATGTATAAATTTTTATTGGTTAAAAATCAATTTTAGTCTCTAAACTTTCATAAAAAGTTATAATTTAGTTCATGAACTTTGATCTGTAATGATTTAGTCCCTGTAGTTTCAATTTTTTAACAATTTAGTCTCTGGACTTTGCTATATAACAATTTAATGCTTATATTTTAAAGTTTGTAACGATTTAGTCCATATTGTAGAAATTAGTGATAAAATTTAATAAGATTTCTTGCATAAATAAATCAATAAACTAATTAGAGACTAAATATTTTTACAAAATACATAATCTATATCATAAAATAATAAAAATTGCATCTTTACATTAGGGACTAAATTGTTACAAATTTGAGAGTACAACGACTAAGTTGTTATATACTAAAGTTTAGAAACTCAATTATTACAAAATTGAAAATACAAAGACTAAATAGTTATAAACTAAAATTTAGGAACCAAAATACTATTCCCATAAAATTATAGGGACCAACATTATTTTTTAACCATTTTTATTCTATAGAAAAGAAAAAAGAAAATACAAACCTATGCTATGCAACAAAACGATGACAACAAACATGAATAATGGATGAAACCTTCTTAACAGTTATCTCTCTCAATCTCGGTGACTCTACAGCGAGCGAAATCCCCAATGGACTACAAAACTTTGGACTCCATTACTGTGATCGACATCGAAGCTCTTGGTATTGCTCCTCAAGTTGCCGAGAAACTCCATGGACTTCTCACAGAAATCATACGTAGCTACGGAAATGGCACTCCTGAGACTTGGCGCCATATCTCCAAGCGAGTTCTTAGCCCCGACCTTCCCTTCTCCTTCCACCAGATGATGTATTACGGATGTTACAAACACTATGGTCCTGACCCGCCTGCTTGGATTCCCGACCCGTGAGTTCCTCTTAATACTTTAGCTTTGTCGATTAAGTTATTGATTTTCCGAACAGCTATGTGCTGAATGCTTTCGAATAGCTTTTATGATTACAATGGTGATTTTAACTGATGTATTGGGTAATATCGAATTAAGAGGTGCATTGGACTGGAAAACAGTGTTTATTATCAGTAATGTAACCAAAGGTCGATATGGGGATTGTTGTACTTGTTGAAATATTAAAGAGGGTGTTTCCAAGTATATAGCGAAATGGAAAATAGAAGAACGAACTGGTGTTCAATGCAACAGAATAAAGATGGCGAGTTTTCTGTGGGAATATACTTGGAAACAAATTATAGTTTCCAAACATGGAGAGAGAAGGCTCCCAGTGAGTCTATTACCGTCTGGGTGCTCTTTTATTGTCCATGATAACCATTTGGTCTAAGTTATTTGTTTGGTTATGCACTTTTTACTTATGATTTTAAAAAAACAAGCCAAGTTTTGAAAACTACAAACATTAGCTTTTAAAAATTTGATATTGTTTTTGGAATTTCACTAAGAATTCAATTGTTTCTTTAACAAATGTGAAAAACCATAGTACGGAAATTGAAAGGAAATAAGTATGCATTTCAAAAACATAAAACTAAAAACGAAATTGTTATCAAATAGGGCCTACTAGTATTTTGGCTCAGGTATGGCGGGTTATCGAAGATGGCTTTCTTTCCTTAATTAAATGAACTAGTGGCTAGCACTACTGAAAAACTTTATAATCGTAATAATATCACGTGGGATGTTGAGATTCCTGCAAAATTTTCTCTACCAGATTATTAGCAAAAGATACAATGAAATTCATTTGATGCATCGTGATTAGGGAGAATGCGGTCTTCACAAATGTTGGCCAGCTATTAGAGAGGCGAGGAAAGGAGTTTATGGAGTCAAATTATAGAGACCCCTTATCAAGTTTCTCCTCTTTCCAGGAGTTTTCAGTCTCAAACCCCGAGGTACTGTCAGTTTTGAATTAAAGTTTGTAATCCGACATTTTTACTTTAAATGTTTGGATTCAAATTGTCTTCTGTTTGTCAGGTCTATTGGAGAACTGTACTAGATGAGATGCACATAACATTTTCTAAACCTCCAAAATGTATCTTGCAAATGAATGGATCTCCAGAAAGCCAGTCTCCAAGTCCTGGTGGTCAATGGCTTCCTGGAGCAGTATTTAATCCAGCTAAGGATTGCTTGTGTTTAAATGAGAACAGGAGTTTAGATGATGTGGCAATCATTTGGCGTGATGAAGGATGTGATAATCTGCCTGTGAAGAGATTGACAGTTGGAGAATTGCGTACAGAGGTTTGGTATTTTACTGTCTATATCAGTAGCTTGTATATTTCACAATTACAGGCGAGTATATTCCTTCTCAGAGTTTTTAGAGTATATGGATTACTATTACATATTAGCTGGGTGACCAGCTTTGTTTCTTGTACAATGTACATATTAAGCATACACTGCATCTTAGCCTTACCTTTCCCATTCCCATCGAAGAGGTATCTCATGAAGTCAGCTTCTTCAGTTCAGACTCGAACATTCCTTTTTTATGACCTTGTCAGTTGAATATTTATGAATTGTTCCTTTAGCGCTAGTGGGGTATGACAGATGCTAGCGAAGAACATAAAGTGGTAGGTAAATATATTAACTGCTCAATCTAATGAAAGAGTTTTTCATACCAACGTGTGCTGCTTTGGGGGAATGTTAGCATTTATATTTTTTATGGCAATAGTAACTTTCAAGTGATTTGATTCATGTATTGCAATACTGGTGCATCATTAAAGGTCCTTTCTGACCAAATAATTCTGTTGGTTTAAATTTTGTAGGTTAATTGCACATGCTCTCAACTCAATTGGTTTTGAGAAAGGAACTGCGATAGCAATTGACATGCCAATGAATGTTAATTCTGTGATCATCTACCTTGCCATAGTTCTGGCTGGTCATGTGGTTGTATCCATAGCTGATAGTTTTGCTGCACGTGAAATATCAACAAGACTCAATATATCAAAAGCAAAAGCTATATTTACTCAGGCAAGTGCAAGTCTCCTTTAGAAAATAGATGCACCAAAGTCTTGAAATGCTTTAATTTCTGTGGTTTATTGTCTCAAATGTTGAGCTTGAAAAGGTTTTGCTGGGTTTCAGTGGTTTATTTTCTTAAGTTTTGTTCAATTGATGTAAACTATACGATATGTAGCATGCTGTCAAATCAATCTCACATGCCTGCTAGTTCAACAAAGAGATTCCTCCATAGAGGCATGGAATGTTAAGATATATTCAAGGATATATTGCTTGTGTGCCTATGAGGGGATGGCATGATCACATGAAGATGAAGAAGGTTCCCCACTTGAGGTTACTCGACGTTGTGATCCCTCTCCTCCTAATCCACAATTTCAATTTTCATCCGTGTAAATTTTTTCATCTCTTTGCTTTTTTATTTTCAAACTGCTTAAGCTTTTCTATTTTTTGCACCTTTTCCTACCTGATTCTGATGAATTTAGAGTGCATATTATGTTGACCAAGTCATGTTTAGTCAAATGCTGTATAAAACAAAGTAACAGAGGATTTAGCTTGTGCTTGACTGATCTTAAGATGGTGTTACTTACTGATGTAGGAGGAGATGTAGTTAATATTAATTTAGTTGCTAATCTCGGGTAATTAGTACTTAATTAGGACTTGGGATTTAATTAGTTCTTTGTTCATTTTATTGTAGAGCTATTTATCGTCTATAAATAGCCTCTTCTTGGTGGGCAGTCCATCGTTGATTTTGGTGTCTTTGATTACCGTCCATGATTTTGTATCTTCTTGGAAACATCCAAAGCCTCTAATACTAATTAATGAAGTGGATTTAAAATTAGGCCAAGTCCATGGCCAAATAAGGAAGAAAATTCATCCTAAAAATTGAGAGAACACTCTCTAAGAACAAAGTTCTATTTAAAATAATATTTAAAAGCAAAAGCTCACTTACAATTCTTGAAAGTGGCTATTTATAGCTTACAATAAAATAAACAAACAACGGATTAAGTCCAAATTACTAATTACACACTAATTAACCCAAAAGTAACATCTTATACTCACTCTTACATTTCTATATTCCATTTTTTCTATTAAAACCTTCTTATCTTACCTGAAAAATTCAGGATCTTATCATTCGTGGAGATAAAAGCATAGCCTTGTATAGGTGAGGTTACATTATCTTCTTCATGGAGTTAAATATCTAGTCTTTTTCCTTCTCCTAAACACTGAAATGCTCATGTAACTGGTTCAACATTGCAGTCGAGTTGTAGATGCTCAGTCACCTTTGGCAATTGTAATTCCCACCAAGAGCACTGGTTTTAGCATGAAATTAAGAGATGGAGATATTTCTTGGCATGCTTTTCTGGAGAGAGTCAAAGAATTGAAGTATGCATTATTAGTAGTGTGCTTAAGTTGACTTGATAATTAGTTTCTTAATGATACTTATCATGTTCAGATTCTTTATTCATTTCAAACTTTTTATTCCAATTTGACTCAAATGCTTGATAGTTGAATTTCTTAAATTTCTGTGTCCTCTATTCTCGCTTAGTTTATCATGATGTGTACTGCTTCTTTCTGCATTCAGTTCAAGGAGGTCTCTTGGTTATATCTTAACATGTGTAGGTCACTGGTAAATTCAAATTTAATATATAAAAGTATTCTGGAAATCCACAGAAAAAAAGAAAAAAATTCTGGTTGAGCTGTTGTATTTTGTATATAATTGCTCTGTATTTATTTAACAAAGAGCATGCTGAAGTACTGTGATTGAACCATTCTAGAAACTTGTTTTCTGTGTTATGATTACACTTGTAAGCTGAAAACAACAAATATTTCACTGTCTCTAGATAATATATTTGAATATGCAAAAGCCCAGTAAATCATGATGTGATACAAGCTTTGGAGGATTGAAGGGGCAATATCATCTTTTCCGTCTCTGTTTGCAATTTTTCTCCACCTTTTTTAAATGACTTGCATTAGTTACTTTCTCCATGAACTACCCGTTCTTTAAAGATTCTATAGGACCCTTGTACATATATTTTAAAATTTCAATTTAATTCTTGCAGAGGAGTGGAATTTGCTGCTGTGGAACAATCAGCGGAATCATTTACAAATATTCTTTTCTCATCTGGAACTACAGGTTAATTCAGAATGTGGTCCTTAGCCTCCGCACTCACAACATTCTTTAATTCGATGCTAGTGCATTTCTGGTTTCCTTGACAAAATGTTTTGTTTTATTTGGTTTCAAAATGCATTAATATATGTTGATATATAAACTTTGTGAAGGACGTTAAGGATCTGACCTAATTAGAAACAAAACAGACTCCTTTAAGCAACCGTACACCATGCCATTTACCATGTAGAAGAGCAGAAGATTTATCACGTAGAGGCCTCAAATTTTCAGCCCAGGAGGTCTTCACTTTAATTCTATCACATAAATGATTAGATACTTTAGGACTCTCATGTATTCTCTAAATGGTGTATGGTGTGAAGCTAAACGTGAAGATGCATGGTTGAAATCTGATGCTCGGCTGATGCATGGTACCACGTGAACATGCAAGGTTGAAATTATGCTCGTAGGTTTACTCGTGTTTGTTTCTTGGTCAGGAGAGCCCAAAAGCAATTCCATGGACGCTCGTAACACCTTTGAAAGCTGCAGCTGATGCATGGTGCCACATGGACATTCATAAAGGTGATGTTGTTGCTTGGCCCACTAATCTTGGGTGGATGATGGGTCCGTGGGTAGTTTATGCTTCATTATTGAATAGTGCTTCACTGGCATTATACAATGGATCCCCACTTGGTTCTGGATTCGTTCAATTCGTACAGGTAAACCCCTTATGATACATTATGACATTTTTCTTCTGAATCTACTTTTCTTGTTTATTTACTTCAAATTTATAGTATTCTTCAATCAAATTAGTGCAAACTGCTTTTGCGGTATTATGAATCAAATTTACTATTGTGATTCCTTGGAAAGTATTCCCTTTCTTCTTAAAAAAGTGTTAAATTAGTTTGATTTTTACATTTTAAATACATTATTCATTCATCTTTCATGTTTCCAGCCAAAAGTTGGTTTCCTATATAAGAAAATGATAAATAAAAACAAAATGCAGTATTCATTCTATTTAAGAACAGCAGAATTGTTGTAAATTTTATGAAAGCCAACAATGATGCTGTAAGTATTGGAAATATCAGTGTACTCGTAAAATTAAATCTCTTGACATTCAATATGCCGTTACTTTAAGTCAATTGGACTTCAGTTTCTATATAATATCATTTTTACACTTCACATATATTCATGAGATCTGTTTTCTGTAGGATGCTAAAATAACAATGCTTGGAGTAATTCCAAGCATTGTCCGGTCATGGAAAAGTACAAACTGCACATCTGGGTATGATTGGTCTTCAATCCGGTGAGCCTAAGTTTTTTCTTTCCATGTATTTTTGCTGTTTTTATTGAACCCTTATATCTTCAAACTTTAAGATTATTATTCTTATTATTATTATAATAAAAAAATGCTATTTTAGGTCGGTTTTAATATTTCACTTTTCTCCCCGTTTCTGTTGCAACTGCTAGTTGTTTTTCCTCCACTGCCGAAGCATCTACTGTAGCCGAAGCCTATAATTGAAATTTGTGGTGGAACAGAGATTGGTGGTGGATATGTTGCAGGATCACTGTTACAGCCTCAGGCATTGTCTGCTTTTAGCACACCGGGAATGGGTTGCAGTCTTTTTATTCTTGGCAATGATGGTTTTCCTATCGTAAGAACTGATCAACTCTTTGTTTTGCAGTGTAGGCTAATTAATGTCAATTGTCAATGGAGTTGAGTCGAAGAGAATTTGGATTTTTAAATGAATAGTTTTGAGATATTATGACTTTCTTCTTAATTCTTCTTTTAAAGAACAATTACATTTTTCAGTTCTCCTTGGACTCTCATGCATTCTTTATCATTTGCTTGCTTTTTGCTTCATTGAAATGCATCTGTGTACATTAAAATTTAAAACAATGACGGTGCTTAAAAATTCTACCCGATGATTAGAAGCTTCAAGTTGTCAAGCTCTCCATTTGAACTTTTTTTTTTTTTTTTTTTTTTTTTTTTTTTTACTTCCGTCTGTAGCCACAGAATATGCCGGGAATTGGTGAATTGGCACTTGGACCTTTCCTGTTTGGAGCTTCAAGTACTCTCTTGAATGCAGACCATTATGAGGTCTATTTTAAGGGAATGCCCTGTTGGAACAGAATGGTAGGCAATTCTTTTGATGTTACCTTTCTACTTGAGATGTGGCTTGCACTTCGATGTTACCACATAATTCCCTTCATAGGTATTGAGAAGGCATGGAGATGTGTTTGAGCGTTCTTCTCGAGGATATTATCGGGCACATGGTCGTGCTGACGATACAATGAATCTTGGAGGCATAAAGGTAATTTTATTTTAGCTTCTCATGGTAAGGATGCTCTTTAGTTGAGGCTCAATACTAACAACCTATGGTCATGACATGGGAAAAAGGAGCTTTGACATTGTTGTTGATCAACAAGCCTCCAAAATGCTTTGGATTTGAGCTTGCTGATTTCGAGACCCAATGATGCAGATTTCATTACCTTGCTACACAAGTAGACTAAGCTATTAGGGTCTTCCACGTATGTTAAGATTCATGTAATATTTATTCTTTGGTCATGAGTTTATATGTTCTTTTTTTAAAAAAAGGAAACGAAACTTTTTATTAAGGGAATGAAAAAAAGACTAATGCCCTGAGATATAAAAGTATATAATGAACAAAACATAATAAATCTAAAACAAAAGACTTGAATAAGAAAAAGAACTTACAAAGCACAAGATTAAAAGCTTAACAAAAGACTTAAACAAGAACTCAAAGATCATAAGTTTAGAAGGGATTTATATAAAAGCAGGCCAATTGCAGTAGATATCTTGAATGGAATGCCCTTCCAACTTCTTGGAGAGAGACACCATGATGAAGATTCAAGCCGAGCCGAGTTAAAGATGGAAGAATAAGGTTGAGAAGACTGCTGAAAGATGTGATTCCTTTCCCTTCAAATCAATGCTTTGACCGCATTGATCTATAGTAAATAAGCTTTCTGTTATAATCTTTCAAATCTTCTGTCTTTTGCACTCACCTCCTGCAGATTTCAGATGCTAACCAAAGAATAACATTTTGTTCATAACACCATTTGTCCTGTTCGTGTAGGTGAGTTCAGTTGAGATTGAACGTATCTGCAATACGGTCGATGACAGCATCCTTGAAACAGCCGCCATTGGAGTACCGCCACATGGCGGTGGCCCTGAACAATTGGTGATTGCAATTGTATTCAAGAATCCGAGTGAAACTAGCCTAGATTGAAATAAGTTAAAGTTGTCTTTCAATTCATCTCTGCAGAAGAACCTCAATCCATTGTTCAGGGTAGGATTTCGACTAAGTTCATTTCCTATTATATTAAAAAGTAATTAGTGAGTGTTGGTGAGTTTACTTTCATGTTTGATGTGCACCGTAGGTTCACCGTGTGGTTCCTTACCCTTCCCTTCCAAGGACTGCGACAAATAAGGTTATGAGAAGGATATTGAGACAGCAACTTGCGGTAGAACACAGAACAAAGCTCTAAATTGCTCACCTTGCTAGACTCTGAGTTAGCTGATAAAAAGATGTTAAAGGCCATGATGGATAATGTTTGGATTTTCGGTACTATGTAGCGCTGAGAATATGTTTGATAACTATTTCTATTCCTTGTTTCTTGAAAAGAAAAAATAGAAACTTATTTGATAACTATTTCTTTTTTTTTTAGGTTTAAATATAATTTAGTTATACAATATAAAAATAACATAACATGTATCTGAACATATTAAAAAAATTATAAAAAAAACTTATATTATCTAATATAAATAAAATTCAATGCAAAATTAATGAGAATAATAAAAATGTATCTATCCTTCAAATGTTGCCAAATTTTGATGTGCTATTTTTCTCCCTCGAGGTCTTTGCCTTAAATGATGTCGACTTAAATCTAACTCAAAGAAAATATTTAGGGTTGTTTTCAAATATAGCAAAGTGAACCAAATTATGTACAATATAGAAAATTTTTATTGTCTATTAGAGATAGACTCGATAGATTTCGTCTATCGCAGTTTATCATTAATAGACAAAGAAATTTTTATACATAGTTTGATTTTTTTTTATTTATAATAATTTTTTAAATATTTAAAGTATACTTATTGTAAATTTTAAATAAAAATAAAATATAAAAAAGAGCATAGTTCATCCATGTCATAAAGCTTTTAGTATTGATCTAGAGATTGTGGTTTGAATATCTTTTACCCACTAATTATCAAATAAAATTAAAATGAAAATATAAGTATTGCAAATTTTAAATTTCATCATTCAAATAATTTATAAATATACATATTACAAAATTAAATAATATGTCAATATAAATATGGGAAACTAAAGAAATAAAACAGTAAATAAAATAAAAATAATATGTGAAAAAAATAAAATAAAAAGATGACTTGCTGGGCAAGTTTCAGACCATGCCCACGGCTTGAAAGGACAAGCATAGGCGCCCGTGCGGCAATTAGCAAACTTCAAAAGACATTCATGCCCGTTTGTAGATAACAATATACCTAGAAACGGAAGACGGAGAAACTATTAAATCTCGCTTATCAAATTTGACTCATTTTTAGAAATGTTTTTTTTATAAATTTAGAAATGAGGGACAAAAATAATTCTCAATTAAGTTCATTTTTGAAAAAAACGAAAATATAGTTGTTTTGCAACATATCGTCTTTTTTCACAAGATGAAGATGTAATTCGTGCACAAATCTTTTTTACAAAAGACTAGATATTAGAAAATTTAAACAAAAATCTGGCAGTTCTTTGTCTTTTGATTTGAATGTCATAAATAGTATTTGTTGCTAGATTTTTTTTAAAAAAAAAATTTAATGCATCCTCGTTCTTTGAAAAGATGAGGTGCACAAAATAAGTTTGAAAACTACATATTTTCATAATTTGTTTAAAATTAACAATATTAATTAAAAAGAAACCCAACTCTTCAGTCTCTTGAAGGGTAAGTTAGGCTTCCCCAATAAGTAATTTATACCTGAATTTTAGTCCAAAGTAGTATATCTCAAATAATGAGGTTGACAAAAACCTTAAACATTTACATATTATTAAATTCAAATACAAATACATGATTTAGGAAATAATATTAAATTGATTTAGATTAATTTAAAAAATAAATATTTTTTAAATTTTCATTTTCATTTAAACATTTTTATGAGAACTGTTTAAAATAAAAACATTAAAACATTAATGATTTTCAAAATCTATAAACATTTGTATGTTTTTCAAAATAACTTATTTTTTAAATTAAACATTTGAAAAAGTATCACAAACACACGCTTAGTGTTCATTATTATTTTCTAATTGAGCTTTAGTTGCATTTTGAGCCTTAATTGTAATTTATTTAAATTTGGAGAATTTCATTTTTTTTTAATTAGTAAGATGTATTAACTGAAATTAAACCAATGTAGTTTGATTCATTGAAAAGTTTACAATCAAATTCAATACGACTTTCCAAGTTTGAAAAAGAAAAAATGATTTTCTTTTCACAAAATAGTATACAATAAAGAAATTAAATACGGACGAATTACAAAAATCATCTTTGAAATATGATATTAGTTACAATCACACCCTCAAATTTTCAATTGAATAAATTGGCCCCCTAAACTTCTTCAAGTGTTAAAATTGGACCCTCAAGCTTACAATAATTATAGAAATTAAATCCATAAATGATAAAAATTAAACCCTAAAACTTATACAAATGTTATAATTAAGTTTGAAAATCCAATTTGACTCAATTTTAACATTCATATAAGGTTGAGGGCTCAATTTTAAAATTAAAAATTTAAGAATATAATTACAACTACTAACATAATATAATTACAACTACTAACATATTTTATGGATATTTTTGTAATTTGAAAAGATTCAAGGGTGTAATTATTTAGTTGGAGATAGGATGCTAAAGAGAGGAGTTTCTATTAAAATGGAAGCAAGCTTTCTGTTTAGAGGTTTATATAAAAAGTGCTACCGTATATATATTATTTTATTTTATTATTCTCCATAAAAAAAAATGACAAGACAACTTTTCTTTTATTTCAGAACTTTTTTTAAATATAGTAAAATAAACAAAAATATTTATAAATATAGCAAAATTTTACAGTTTATCGCGATCTATTGCAGATAGATGATGTATTTTACTATTAATTGTAAGTA
This sequence comes from Citrullus mucosospermus, assembly GCA_030954485.1. NCBI lineage: Eukaryota > Viridiplantae > Streptophyta > Magnoliopsida > Cucurbitales > Cucurbitaceae > Citrullus > Citrullus mucosospermus. Next base: position 27,015,296 of record CM062060.1, read on the forward strand.
TTTTCAGCAGTTTTGTCATTTAAAATAATTTTTCTTTATTTTATTATCATTATTACTTTTTAAATTTAATGCATTCATAGTTCAAAGGTTCAATACAATCGTTTTAAAAGAAAAAAAAAAAAAAAAGTCAAAAGTCACTATATTTTAACTAGTTATTTGACATTGAACTTTATTATAATCTTAAAAAAAAAATGATAGAATATAGAATTATAGTGATGGAGTTAACATTTGAGATATCCTTTAATTATAATCCTAGTTAGTTATCAATAGTTAGTTATTGTTTTTCTTTTCAACATAAGCATAATTCAATTGGTATAAAATATATATCATCGAATAAAAGATTACAGGTTTAAATTTTATACTTCCCATGTTCTTAAACTAAAAAAATTGTTCATTCTTATATTTGAGGTATAGTTTTCATTTCATATCAATATTATAACATACCAAGAAAACTATCCTTTCGTTTAAAAAAAAAACAAGAAAATATGATTATTTTCTAAAAATAACAATGAGATATAGTGTGATAAAGAAGATTAAGTGCGCAAATTACTTCCCAATACAATAAATTTGTAAATAAGTTTGATGCATCACATTTATTTATTAAAGAAGAAAGTATTCGTCAATATGTTAATACATTCGTCGATATATCTATAAATTAAAGTGTTTGCTATCGATATTAAATATCTAAGTATCTCCAACATATTTTATAAATATTCGTAAAACATAAAAAATGTCTATCTATTCAGTCTAATATGAATACTAATACTAATATCTTTGGAGTAAAAACAACTTAATTATTAATCTAAATAAATTTTAGAGTAATTGTTTTAAATAACAAAATTGTTAAAAAGATTTTCAAACATAACAAAATGTTAAATGATAGACAGTGATGGACATTAATAGACATTTATCACTGTTTATCACTAATAAACAGAGACATTTTGCTATATTTGTAAATATTTTGTTTTATTTTGTTATATTTGAAAACAATACTAAATTTTATAAATTTAATTACTTTATAGAAATATTTATTAATATCAATTGATATTGGTTGATATATCTGTAAAACTGAAATCTCGATATCAATTTCGTCATCGATATTTTAATCATTGAGTTTGAACAATTAAATGGTTTGTGGTTCGAATTTCAATTTTCAATTCCATATTTTTAAAAGATTATCCATTCAATTATTTTTCGACTTTTTTTCCTTAAAAAAAAGAAAAGGTTTTTCCTTCTTTTTTCCAACTATAAAATAAATAAGATGAGATAGGATTCAGCAGGCTCGAAATTGGAGAAAATTCAATTCGATTTGCTTACATGATGAACCAACCATCTCGTGATCATTCATTTGGTTCAGAAATTAAGCAAATTAAATCGTAAAAACTATTTCGAAATTCTGGTTTAAGGTAATTTTCGTTGTCATGTTCGTTAAATTTTGATGTATTTCATAAGCACTCGATTTCACGCATTCTTCAATCGTCTTCTTCCCGGTCAGGTGGTGTGTGAATGATTGTTTCTCATTAGCAGTTAGCTCTCTGTAAATCTCCGATGGATTGGAAAGCTCTGGACTCCATTACTGTGATTGATATTGAAGCTCTTGGAATTGGTTCTGAAGTTGCCGAGCAACTCCATGGACGTTTGGGCGAAATCATCCGTACCTATGGGAATGGCACTCCTGAGACTTGGCACCATATCTCCAAGCGAGTCCTTAGCCCTGACCTTCCATTCTCCTTCCATCAGATGATGTATTACGGTTGTTACAAAAACTATGGTCCTGATCCGCCAGCTTGGATTCCTGAACCGTGAGTTCCACTGAATATTTTGATTTTCTCAATTAAGTTATTGATTTTCGAGATAGCTATGTGCGGATTTCTCTATCAACTAGCTTTTGCATGCAAGTTTTCAATGGTTGGTTTTGCATACTGGACTCGAAAACGATGTTTGTTATTGGTATTGCTACAAATTATGCTTTTGTTGTTGAGTATCTCACGTTGAAAAACGTGGGGATCTCATAATTTTTTTTTTAAGACATATGAGTTGCTATTTTTAATTTCCAATTGATTTTTAGATGAAATTTCATGTTTATCTAACATGATATCAACCCAAATGGACATTTGATGAATAAAAAAAGACACTATTTTAAGGAGGCATATTAAATATTCCAAATTGGAAAAATATGCTGAGACCTCATAAGTCATATGAGTGTACTCTACCCATTGCGAATTGGTTTTCAATGAACCCATGTTTTTTAAATACATTTCCCAAATTGAGAGATGCCAGATTGAGAAGGTTCCCGAGGGGATTCTTTCCATGGCTTTATTATTGGGTATATGCTCTTTTACTACTTCCATGATATTGCATCATACAATTCAATCAAATACCATTGTATCAGCACCTGGACTCTGCTATGGGGGTAATGAAATACTAGCTTGCTTTTCTGAATTCATAAACGTGGTAGTTGTTATAATATCGTATGGGATGTTAAGATCCCAGCAAAAAATTTCTACTCAGATTATTAGTACAGGATATTGTGAATTCTCATTTGATGCATCTTCAAAATTAGGGAGAATGCAGTTTTCACAAATGTCGGCAAGTTATTAGAGAGGCGAGGGAAAGAGTTTTTGGGGTCAAGTTATAGAGACCCCTCATCAAGCATCTCCTCTTTCCAGGAGTTTTCAGTTTCAAACCCCGAGGTATTGGCAGTATTGATATCAAGTGTGTGATCCAACTTCGTTTCTTAAAATGCTCCGATTTAAATTGTAGTTCAGAAGATGCAACATTTTCCTGTCTTCTATCTGTCAGGTCTACTGGAGAACGGTACTAGATGAGATGAATATAACATTTTCTAAGCCTCCTAACTGTATCTTGCAAATAGACGATTCTCCTGAAAGCAAATTTTCAAGCCCGGGTGGTCAATGGCTTCCTAGAGCAGTGTTTAATCCAGCTAAAGATTGTTTATCTTTAAATGAGAACAGAAGTTTGGATGATGTAGTAATCATATGGCGTGATGAAGGATGTGATGATCTGCCTCTGAAGAGATTGACACTTAGGGAATTGCGTGCAGAGGTTTGGTATATTACTATCTACCTCATCAGCTCTTATTTTTCATGATAACAGGCTAGTAGATTCCTCATCAGGGTTTTTAGAAATAAGTATTGAATATCAGCAGAGTCAGCCTTTGTTTTATTTTACATAGTTAAAAGCATATACTGCATCTTAGCGTGACCTTCCCCATTCCCCTCACTGAAGTATCTCATGAGTCAGAATTTTCACTTCGACTTGGTCATCCCTAAATTTTTTGCCATTTCCTAAATTTCTAAGCTTGAAAACATGCCTTCCTTATGACCATATAAGTGGAACATTTATGATTTGTATTTTGTACATTTGCCGATAGTGGGATTTGAGAGATGCCAGCAGAATACATTTAGTAGCAAGTTAATCTGTTTAATTTCTCAATATTGGAAGAGTTCTTCACGCTAATTGCTAATATGCTCTGTACGGGGGAAATATTGACATTTATATTTGTGGTTGCAACAGTGATTTTTAAGTGAAGTTGGCTCATACATTGCAATATTGGCATTTCACTAAATATCTTTTCGTATAAAATAATTCTGTCGGGATTAAAATTTGTAGGTTAGTTGCACATGCGCTCAACTCAATAGGTTTTGAGAAAGGAACTGCAATAGCAATTGACATGCCAATGAATGTAAATGCTGTGGTCATCTATCTTGCTATAGTTCTGGCTGGTCATGTGGTTGTCTCCATAGCTGATAGTTTTGCTGCACGTGAAATATCCACAAGACTTGATATATCAAAAGCAAAAGCTATATTTACTCAGGTAAGTACGACTCTTCTTTTGAAAAAAGATGCAGCAGGTCTTGAAATGGTTTAATTCTCATGGTTTATCGTATCCAATGCTGAATGTGAAAGGTTTAAGCTGGTTGGAACTTTCAGTGGGTTTCTTTTTATGAGTTTTGTTCAATTGATTTGAACAGTACACGTGCAGCTCACTGTTAAACCAATCTCATATGCTAGCTAGCTCACAGTACATGTCCCCAAGTAAAAGTCCAGACTATTGCCTCTATAGATTTTTCTTCTGTCTTTGCTTTTTAAAGAGTATTAATAGGGAATATATTGGGAATTTTAGTTGCATAATTGTAATTACTTGGTGAGCTGGTCAGAGGGGGGGATATATATTCCATGCAGTTACAATGTTTCTTTCTTATAATCAGAATCCTAACAAAAACCTTTTTACTTTCATTCAGGATCTTATTATTCGTGGGGATAAAAGTATACCCTTGTATAGGTGAGTTTACATTTTCTACTTCAAGGAGTTCAGAACCTGGTCTTTTTGCTTTCCCTTTGCACTGAAATGTGCATGCAATTGATTCAACATTGCAGTCGAGTTGTAGATGCTCGGGCACCTCTGGCAATCGTAATTCCGATCAATAGCACTGGTTTTAGCATGGAACTTCGAGATGGTGATATTTCTTGGCATGCCTTTCTGGACAGAGTCAAAGATCTGAAGTATGCACTATTCTGTTTATTTAAGTTCAATTGATGATAGGTTTCTTATTTATACCCGTCATGTCCAGGTTCTTTACCCATTTTGAACTTATCATTCTAATTTGACTAGGTGAATTTCTTAAATTTATGTGCCCGTATTCTCCCCTTTATCATGATGCACCGCATGGGGCAAGCATTAAGGTCTAGGAGGTCTCTATTTTAAATCTTAACATGTTTAAGTTACTGGAAAGCATCAAAATTAGGTATTTAAAAAAATTCTGGGTATGCACATAACTAAAGCGAAGTTTTTGGTTGAGCTGTTTTATTTTTGTATTTATAGAGTGAAGAGCAAGTTATATTAACTATTAAGCTACTGTAATTAAGCCACCCTAGAAACTTGTTTTTCCAAGTGATAATTACATCTGCAGGCGACAAAAATCATCAAACATTTCATTACATCTAGATTCTTTTTAGGACAGAAACCATAAAAGTCAAGATATAGATGTTTCGTTACATCTAAATTGTACATTAGAGTAGACATGATTTCTGGGCCCGGCTGAACAAACCCAGAAAATGAGGATGTGATGCAAGCTTTGAAGAATTGAAGGGAAAATAACATCTTTTCTCTATGCCTCTTTGCAATTTTTCATCAGCTTTCTTTAAATTGCTTGCATCAGAACCTTCCTTTGTCTATTAAATACCTATTCTTTAAAGATTGTATAGGACCCATGTATCTATTGAACTATCCAAATTGTACTTGATTTATGTTGTTTGATGTTGGGTATTGTTAAAATCTTACCGTTGTATTATTTGAAGTTTTTTAATACGATTATTACAGAGGAGTGGAATTTTCTGCAGTGGAGCAATCTGCGGAATCATTTACAAATATCCTTTTTTCATCGGGAACGACAGGTTAATTCAGTATTCGGAGTTTAGGCTCCTAATTCTCTCTTCTTTAATTTCTTTGCTATGTCCAAAATTGTTGCATTCTCTTTATGTCTTAGCCCTCAGTTAGGAGTAGTGGTTATCTATCCGAGACATTATATGTCCTACAAGTTCCTTTTTATGCGAAAGTCAGGCTAAGGGGAGTGTTCCTTAGATTAATTGAGCTATAGACAAACAAATTTAGACACTCACTAATTATTAAAAAGAGAAAAATAACATAGTCCATTTATGACTCTATCCAAAAGCGTCTTTGTTCATCTACGCGGTTAAGTAATTCACCTCAATTACAAGTGTCCATTGGATAATCTCTTACGTTACAAAGAATTCTAATTCTATTAGGAGACTTCACAGTAGCTCAATGTAAGGACACTAGGTCCTACTTGCGATATTGTATATTCAGAATACATATTACAAGCTAACGGCCATTCCGAGAACACCGGACCTCTCCCAAAGACAGCTGTCTATTCCAACAATACAGCAAAAGATAACCCTTCCCAAAACCAGCTAACATACTTAACTCTGTCTAGAGCAGAGCCAAACCTGACACACACAAGCACAAAACAAACACCCGACATTTGGCCCGCTAATGACTAGGCCCGTTATCATCGCCCCTTCCCCCTCCTAACATAAGTATTTACAATTGGAGGTCTAACACTCAAAACTCTTTGTTCTAACAGAGAGGAGCTCTAATCAGTTAGGTGTGATGCACATTCTTAATGTGAAAATCAAAATTTTAGTATTTTCTGCCCTTTTTTCCTCATCATGAGACTGTAAGGACTCCCTTCAAGGGAAGTCACTACTTTACTGCAATATTAACAACCAAAATACTCTCCACCTTTCAAGAGGGTGGTTCTCTCCCACATTACATGAAGTTAAGCCAAAATAAGCCTCCCAAAATACATTCACAAAATACTATAAATACTCTAATCCCAATTAACCTAGTAAACAGGTAAATTTCCCCTTTTACCCTTCCTAACATAAGTATGTATAAGTGGAGGCCTAATAGAGACATGAACAATCTAACTTGTTCATTCAAGTCACCTTGACAATCATCAGATATCTTTTATTGTTTTGTAGACTGTCTGACTTCAATAATGAATTTTGACTTTAAAGTTGGTTGAACTTTGAAAATAATGGAGCCAATATCAAAGAAACCTTTTCTGAATTACCTTACTACTTGAACAGGATTACTTAGCTCTTGAGAGCTTAAATGTACAAATCTATGTTCCTAGCATGACTTTCCAACCTTATGAAAGTTGTGAAATCAGCAGCTCGACCAACAGAATCTTCACTTTACTCAGCGTGTAACTCATAAGGGATAGATTTGGTGTTAGCTGTACTCTGATAGACTTAGTGAGAAGAAAGGGAATGTCATCTTTGAGACAAAATTGATGACATAATAAAACGAGTTTCTAAATTATCATCTTATAAAACTAGGATGCACCATTAACAACCATAGTAGTTTCATGCTTCTAGGCTTAATAATTTTGTTTGTTTGTTGGTCAGGAGAGCCAAAAGCAATTCCATGGACCCTTGTAACACCTTTGAAAGCTGCAGCCGATGCATGGTGCCACATGGACATTCATAAAGGCGATGTTGTTGCTTGGCCCACTAATCTTGGATGGATGATGGGTCCATGGTTAGTTTATGCTTCATTATTAAACAAGGCTTCCATAGCATTATACAATGGATCCCCTCTTAGTTCTGGATTTGTTAAATTTGTACAGGTAAACCTCTTGCCAAACTCTAAACTTAATACACAAGTTTGTTATATGAAGCAACTACTTTAAACTTTTAATAGTAGTTTTTAATTAATAAATATACCAGGTGGTAACATTTTTCTTATTTCATCAATCTGTAATGAGATAAATAATGGATGTTACAAGTTCCTTAAATTTGGATACATGTAGATGTAACTGATTTTGCTCCATGTTTCAGAGCTATGTCTCTCTAATTGCGTCATCTGGGCCACCATATACTTTACTTTAATCCTTTGGAGTTTAGTTTTTTTGTATTATCGTTTTTATAATTCAGTCTCACGGTCTCTGTCCTCTGTAGGATGCTAAAACAACAATGCTTGGGGTGATTCCAAGTATTGTCCGTTCATGGAAAAGTACAAACTGCACATCGGGTTATGATTGGTCTTCCATCCGGTGAGCATAAGAATTGTACTTTCAATTTGTTTATCTTGTTATATATAATTCTCATGTCTTTGAGCCTTAAGATTAAAACTGTCATTATTTTAGGTCAGTTTGATTTTCTCATTTTTTCTGTTGCAACTTCTAGTTGTTTTGCCTCCACTGGAGAAGCATCTAGCGTAGATGAATACCTATGGCTAATGGGAAGAGCTTGTTATAAGCCTATCATCGAATATTGTGGTGGGACAGAGATTGGTGGTGGATTTGTTACAGGGTCACTGTTGCAGGCTCAGGCATTGGCGGCTTTTAGCACACCAGCTATGGGGTGCAGTCTCTTTATTCTTGGCGATGATGACTCTCCTATTGTAAGAACTGATCAGCGCTTCATCTGCAGCCTAGGCTGATTATTGTCAATGGCATTGAGTGGGGGAGAATCTGCATAGTTCTGAAAAATAAGTTTGACTAATACAATAAGTTTGATTGATACACAAATTAACCACTGAATAGCTTTGTCAAACCTCACAAATTTTCAAACTTTAGCTCTAATATTGTTTTTCTTAGAAATTTGATCAAATTTGTATCTTGCATACCTTAAATGATTCATTGAAGGTACATGACAATACTTCTTTTAACAAATTCTGAAACGAAAATTTATCAAAGGATAAAAGTTGCAACACATCTTCAAGTTTAAGGTTGCAACACTTATAGTTTGGGTTGCATGTTGCAATTTGATGAAATTAAAAGTTTAGGGAAAAAATTAATACAACTTGATAAGTTATAGGCAAAAAATTGATCTTTTCTCAAAAAAGAAGAGTTGCGTTTTTCCTTTTCTACTTTTTTTTTTGTTTTTAATTTTTAAAAATGATTGCATTTTTCATTTCTCCTTTGTTTCTCATTCATTCTTCAACATCTATTTGTTTTAGCTTCATTGAAACGCGTCTGATTCATTTTAAAACTATGATTGGTGCTGAAATATGCTACCCCTTAGTTATGAAGCTTCTAAAGTTTCTTTGCTAGTTCTCTCAATTGCCATGCATCAAATTGAAGGGTCTGTAATCTGTATGTTAAAGATTGTTACTCGAGTTCTTAAATGCAACATTTGTCTTTGTCTTCTTCCCTCTTTAGCCACAAAATGTGCCAGGAATTGGTGAATTGGCGCTCGGACCTTTCATGTTCGGAGCTTCTAGTAGTCTCTTGAATGCTGACCATTATGATATCTATTTTAAGGGAATGCCCCTTTGGAATGGAATGGTAGGCCACTTTTCAGATTTTCTGCTTAAGAAATGCTTCTTGCACTTGAGTATTACTATTACCACGTTACTTTCTTAACAGGTATTGAGAAGGCATGGAGATTTGTTTGAGCGTTCTCCTCGAGGATATTATCGGGCACATGGTCGTGCAGATGATACAATGAATCTTGGAGGCATAAAGGTAATTTTCTTTCAGCTTCTCCAGGTGAAAAGAATCTTTTTGCTGAGGCTCAATGCTAACAGCTATGGTCATGACATGGGAAAGAGGAACTTTGACATTTTGTTGATAAAATGTCCTCTAAAATGATGGAACCATAGAGATAATCGTTCTGTTTGTTTAGTTCTTGCAGTAAGCTAAATCTAATGCCTACTTTTATAATTAAATATTTCGCGTAAATTTGAAAGTTATATGTGAAGGAGAATATTGAGTGTAGGTTCTGATTGATTTGTCAAATAAAAGGTAAAATCTTCACAAATTTAGTGAAGTACCAAGAAAGGAAATTAACGTCTGCGTCAGAGATTAATGTCATCTTTGAATGTGAGGTTTAAATATCCAAAATACAAGATCTATCCTTCTCATGCAGGTGAGTTCAGTCGAGATTGAACGCATCTGCAATACAGTCGACAACAGCATTCTTGAAACAGCTGCTATCGGGGTACCGCTGCAGGGTGGTGGCCCTGAACGGTTGGTGATTACAGTCGTATTCAAGAATCCAGGTGAAACTACCCCAGATTTGGATAAGTTAAAGCAGTCTTTCAATTCAGCTCTCCAGAAGAACCTCAATCCACTATTCAGGGTAGAATTTTTACTAAGCTCATTTATATATGAAAAAACTAAGGGCACGTTTGAGAGTGATTCTAAAATGGTTAAAATCACTTTTGTCATTTTCAAAGTCATTTGAAAATTGATTTTACTCCTTCAAAATCAATTTCAACGTATAAAATTAACCATTGAATTGATTTTAAATGATGAAAGGTATGTTTCGAAGTGATTTTAAATGTGACAAAAATGATTATAACCATTTTAAAATCACTTTCAATCATGCACTATGCAAAAGTGTTGACGAGTTTACTTCATATATGTGTGATATGCATAGGTTCATCGTGTGGTTCCTTATCCTTCCCTTCCAAGGACTGCAACAAATAAAGTTATGAGAAGGATATTGAGGCAGCAACTTACACTTGAACACAAAACAAAGCTATGAATTGCAAACCTCAAAAACCACCCAAAATTCAATGAAAAACACTCTTGAATTGGCAGTCTGAAGATAAGAAGATGTTATTTCGAGCCTCTTCTCGGACAAACTGAGCTGCCTACTAAATAATTCTTGCCTGAACATTGGTTCACATAATAAGGCTATATGGAAAAATCTGTGTACTGTTGAAAATTACTTGTAATACGGAGCAGAACAACTATGAGTTTTTTATGATATTTTCTTCGTGATTAATATAATAATTGATGTCTATATTTACTACGCTATGTGTCATTTGATGAACCAAATTCTTGGTGTCGTATTGAGCCTTTAGAATCGTTATAAACTAAGTCAAAAATTTGAAAACTACAAAAAGTAACTTTTAAAAATTGTTTGTCTTCGGAGTGATGAAGTTGCTTTGATTACAGAACCATGCCTGTCTGTTGGAGCGAATAAGATGATGGAATCATCAAAGATTAAACTAAACCGACAATTAGGATAAGCACGAAAATGAAAGCTTATATGAGAAGAGAATTCAACAATTGTATTTAAGAACTAAAAACAAAATAGTTAAACGGAGATTAAACTTTTTATTTTTTTTTTTTATATAATTTTTCCTGTGATGGATAAAAAAAAATTAAATTACAAATTTGCTCCTATAATTGTGAAAATTTTAGAATTTAGTTCTTATAGCTTTAAAACTAAAAGTTAAAACTTAAAGCACTATTTGGTAATTATTTCATTTTTTGTTTTTGGTTTTCAAAAATTAAGCTCAAATTCTCTCAAATTCTTATTATCACATGCATCTTTCTTAACAACCACATTGAACTCTTAGCTAGTTTTCAAAAACAAATATAAGTTTTTTAAAAACTTTTTTTTTAATTTTCAAAATTGGTTTGATTTTAAACTTTTTGATGAAAGATAGATAACAAAGCAAAAATATTAGAGTTGGAATGAGCATTTATAAGCTTAATTTTCAAAAACAACAAACAAAAAACAAAAAACCAAATAGTTACGAAACAGATGCTTAGTTATTATAGTTGATAAAACTACATGAATCTGTCTCTATAATTTAATAAACCTCTCATAAAGAATCTTTATCATAAGCACTATTTTAGAGAATTTAATCAAATCATAAAGACTAAATTTTAACTAGTAATCTGTATATATACACTAAAAATTTTAACAATTCAATTTCCAAAGGAGAGAAAACAACGACGTCGTATTATGTGTGGTGGGGGAGTATCTACCCAAAAAGGCACAAAGCCCATCTCCTTGTTTCTCCCTTCTTCCTTTCTCCAGTCGCCCAGATTGCTCAATATCCCTTTCTGGCTTCTCGCCTCTATTATCTCCCATGGTGTTCATCAAACCCTTAATTTAGGGTTTCTTTCTATCTCCTGTGCGTGTTCTCTATCTCTGAACAAGAATGGCTTCCGTTTCGCTATCTAACCTTGAGTTGGCCAACCCTTTCCTCGGTCAAAATCTGTAATTCCTCTCTCTCGTTTTCTCTAACCTTTGAATTTAATGATTTTTGGCTTTATCTTATTCATGTGGTGTGTTTCTGTTCTTTTCCAGGCCTGGTCGCTTTAACAGGTTGAATGGCAAACCATTTCCCGCGTCGTTTAGAAGCCCCAGGTGTGTTTTGGATACACCATATGAAGGTACCTTTCTATCTTCTTGAAATTTCATTCTTGAAAGGGTTTCAATTAATTCTATTGTTATTTTATGAAGATGAAGCTATCAACAATTTCATATTGATTGATTATTTCTGCTCCTGCCAAGTTTTCTTTGGATATTTTTAAAATGATATAATTGGAAGAACGAGGGATTATCCTTACCTCGAGAAACTAATGTGCCAAGGAACATTATCTACTTTGTTTTTGAAATTCTAACCTCTTTGGCTTTCAGTACTAATAAGAAAATTTGACATAGCTAAGTGGATTATACAGCTTGGGCAATATTAAATTTGATATAGTTGCGTTGAGACTCAGCCTCCTGGTTGCGTCTTCGCAGTATGCTCGACTTAAAGCTTATTATATTTGTTTGTCTTACAAATATCCTTAATTTGTCCTAGCTGCTATGGTGCTAATCTGCGATCCTTAACTATTCGTAGGTAATGTCACGAAGTTCCCACGAATTCGTGTTTGGGATCCATATAAACGCCTTGGTATAAGCACTGCTGCTTCAGAGGAAGAAATTTGGAGTGCACGGAATTTTCTTTTGCAGCAGTATTCTGGTCATGAAAGAAGTGAGGAATCTATAGAAGCTGCTTTTGAGAAAATATTGATGGCAAGCTTCCAGCATAGGAAAAAGACAAAGATTAATTTGAAAACCAGGTTGAAGAAGCAAGTAGAGGAGTCCCCACCTTGGATTAAGAACTTACTGAATTTTGTAGAACTTCCTCCAACTGATGTTATCTTCAGAAGATTGTTTCTTTTCGCATTTATGGGTGGCTGGAGTATTATGAACTCGGCTGAAGGTGGACCTGCGTTTCAGGTTTGTTCAATGCTCCTCCAGTAAACATCTTCTTTGCTTTATAATGTCATCTCAATATATATGCATAAACATATCTTTAGTGATGTTCCAAAGGCTAGTGCTTCTGTTGGGAAGTAATTGAAGCTGTAAAACCGGAGCTTCATGTTTTGAATGTTAGGTTAGATTGGTGGAGTGATGAAGGACGAAGAGCATCTGGGAACTTGCCACGAAATTGATACTTCTACCTTGTCATATCCGCAATTCATCCTCCAAATAACAACAATAACAATTAACAATAATAAAGTATAAATAAGATAAGGAAAATAGGGAAGGCAGGGAGTTCACGGTTATAAGCCCATCTTTACCATCCACTGTAATGCCGTAGCCAATCCTCTTCTTTAGTTTTCCTTTTTATGACAGTGACCATGATTTAATGGTTGAATATTCGAATTCTGAATCTTGATTATCATCCTGAAAAAATAGATTATTGTGCTAGTTCTGCTATGTCATGCAAAATTTAGTATTAAAATGAACACGTTGAGATTAAAAATAGATGGGTGCACAGAAGTCTTGATGATTATAAGGGTTTAAGATATAGGTTGTGCTGAAGGGAAGGGTGCCTATCTTGCTAATCAATTAGTCATTTCGACCGTAGCCAACCTTTGCATTTATCTAGCATTAGCTCGTGCATCTTAGCTTTATTGCTCTTCCTCTAGTCGAGCGTTTTTCTAATTATTCTACTTTTTTCGTCCTCTTGTTCTACTATTTGGAAGGGGCTGTTCCAGTTAAAAACACATGCTGTCCTTTTAGTCAAATTTGGGTACTGTCGAGATGTTTTAGGCCACATTATCTCTGATTAAACTCTGTATATCAATCAATGCAGGTTGCAGTGTCCTTGGCGGCTTGCATATATTTTCTAAATGAGAAGACTAAAAGTTTGGCTCGAGCTTCCATCATAGGGTAAAACTTATACAAATTGCTTATCTCTCATTATTTATCTCAGAAAGAAAAACTAAAACCCAGTGGCTCATCTGCCCTCCCTTACTGTTCTGCAGACTTGGTTCTCTTGTGGCTGGTTGGGTATGCGGTTCGTTGGTCGTTCCGAGCATTCCTTCGTTTCTATTGCAACCGACGTGGTCACTCGAACTTCTTACATCTCTAGTAGTATACATCTTCTTGTTTCTTTCCTGTACTTTTCTCAAATAGATGTCTCTGTGTTGTGCTTAGCTTATGATCAAGTAGTAACAAGGAAAATGGATTTAATGGGGGAATTTTCAAATATTATTGATCGGAGCTTATCTGTGAGCCTCCCTTCTTCTTTGATTCTCAATGTGACTCATCTCTTATCATCACCATTCTACTCCTTTACATTTCAAGAAATAAGCCATGGTGGGTGTCTTTCGCTTCAGATTAGTTTCCTTACAATCTTAATGTATCTTTTATCATTATGCTTTCCTGTTTATTTATTTATTTTTTAATAAAATCCATAGTTATTGATAATAATGATGTGCCATTTGTTTAGAAAATGCTCTTATTCTTTTAATAGTTGCAATATTGGACTTATTTTTCATAAATGTCTCAAAACTATATTAAATGAAATTCGTTTAAGATTTGGAGTTTTTCTTGTCTTAAGGATAGCTTTGGAGTATTTATGAAAAGTTAAAGAGACAATTTTTTTCTTTTTCTTTTTTTTTTTATTTTAGAAATTTCGATGTTTTAAAGCTCAGGATGGGCCAACTTACGTTAAGAAAAAAAATAAATACAATGATAAAAAGAAAAGAAATCCTACAAACGAGAGCATTGTAGCGGAAGGGTCTCCATACAAACAAAATATGACCTAAAAAAAAAAAAAAAAAAAAAATCACGGATGGTGTTGAATTGAATTTATGTCTGTTGTTTGGGATGTCGAGTTAACATGGTATGTTAATATGCTAGGGGGTACTAGTGTAGTTTCTTTTTTTTTTGTATAAATTATTGCATTTTATTTTATTGTTTTTTAAGCACATATGTATTGTTGAGAATTTTCGGAAATGGGGTTTTAGTGTTTATTTTTGGATCATGCATTTTTATTTTTTTTTTTATTTAAACAATCATTTTACAAATTTGTGCATGTGAGGTTTCTAATCTAGAATTCAACATTTTGATGGAACTTATTTAGTTTTGAATTCAACATTTTACTTTTTATTGATGTTTATATGTATTTTTAAGCGCTAAATTATAGCTTTATTGACTATTTTATGTCATGAACGTCAAAAAAACAAAAAACTCATGTGTCAACATAGTCCAAATTTGTAGTAATCATAATCTAAAATAATGGTCGTCGAAGTTGGTGAAGTGGTGACGTTGGAGGTCGCCGGAGTTGGCCGTAAAAAATGGGTGGTTGGATGTTGATGGAGTTGGCTGCGGGTGGTAGTTGTCAGAGGTGGCTATCGAAGGTGGTCGACGAAATTGGATGTCAAAGGTGGTCACTAGAGTTGGATGCCAGAATTGACCAGCAGAGGTGGTCACTAGAGTTGGCCATCAAAAGTGGTCATCGGAGGTGGCCATTGGAGTTGAGCAACGAGGTATTGGTGGCAACAAGGGCTTAGTACATTGTTAGTGAACATGGTATAAAATGTCGATGACATGCAAAGTTATCCTCTCAAACAATGAGTTGAGTTCATATCTCAACTCATCTCATCTCTCAATTCCAAACAAGAGGGAGATAAGGAATACATTCTCAATCTCCACCCCACTCTTACTTCCCATCCCACCCCGATATATGCATAATCTCACATTTATATTTATGTAGTTATAACTCTATATATGAATGTGCTCTGTGCGTTATATATATATATATATGTATAAATTACTGTGATATATTTATATAAAACATCCCACATTCATATTTATATAAAACTCACAATAATTTTTTCAAAAAAATAAATAAAATTTTAGAAAATTATTATAAATATAAAAAATATCAAAATATTTACAAATATATTAAAATTTTATTTTTTATCTGTAAAAGACATGATAGATCCAGAAAGACATCTATCACTTTACTGAAAAGACACGGATAAATGTCTATCTGGGTTTATCATGTCTTTTCGTGTCTTTTTGGTAAAGTAAAATGTCATTATTTATCTATAATAGATAATGTTGATAGAAGTGATAGTAGTCTATCATTACATTTTTCTATATTTTGTAAATAAGTTTGACTCATTTTGTTATATTTAAAAATCATACTTTAATCAATATAAAATTATTGCTATTTATTGCTTTGACAGATGATTTGGAATTCGCCCCAATGGAGCCCTAAGTAACCAATTATTGTAGTTGATGGTTTTGTCGATCTCATAATAATAATAATAATAAAAAGAAAACTAAACATGCGGCAAATCCTCCGGATCTCTTTTTGAACATGATGTATTATTACACAGGCCGTATTTATCACATTAACTGTAATAACTAATAAATTGATTAATAAATATAGTCTAGATTGAATTTATCTTGCTACTATCTTTGTTGAACACATGTAATAATAAAATAATAATAATAATCGGAAATACTAATAAATGAATTTAGAGATTTTTTTTTTTTAATCTTTTCTGTCGGTGGTTGATTCAACTCTTCCCATTTAATTACCTCACATTTTACTTGAATCAAAATTATCAGGTTTTTTAAGTTCGTTTATCCAAGAGGAGATTCAATTCAACACTTCCAAACATAATTTAAATTATTTGAGAAATAAAAGAATAATCTTCAAAATTCCCCTAATTAAAAATTAGTTGACAGCCTAAGTGGACTTACTATTGTTCAATAATTACTATTTTAGTCTCCATATTATACAGATCATTCAATTTTGGTCTCTATATTTTTAATTATCTAAATTTTAGTCTTCATATTTTTAATAAATCTTAAATTTAGTCCCTCAAAGTTAATTTTTACTAAAATAGATCAAATAATTATAATAATTTTCATGTCGAAAAATAAAATATGTGAATATTTTTTCAAAGTAGTAAAAATATTATAAATAACAAAAAAATATTTTAAAAAATCAACAACTAACTATCATTGATGACTAAATTTAAGATTTATCGAAAGTACATAGATTAAAATTGAACAATTAAATGTAAAAGTTAACTTCAAAATATTATAATCTTTGCACAATATTAGGTTCAAATTATTAGTGATAATATACAAACTTTATGTTGATTCAAGCATGTTATATTTACCGACATAGTAACGTCAGAAAAGAAAATCAATCTAATCCAACATATACATGCAAGATGAAATGATGAACATCAAAGAAAAAAAAGAAAGAACCATGCAGATAACACACAGAAGTTTGATATCTATAACTGAAGTCAAAATATATAAATATTAATATATAATTAGTGAAATCTCTAATCATAATCTTTTTCAACCACAAGAAGATTAAAATTAACAAGAAATGTTAAAAGTTAAGTTAAGAATAGCCACGGTACTTGGGATACTTGGGAGGAGCCTTGTTGTTTCTTGTTGCGCAACAGCCAATGCAATAGATAATGGTCACGATCCCAAGCACACAGCCGTTAAAAATGGCGAAACGTCTCCATTCCTTCCTTATGTTAGCCAACACTCCTCCTTTACACGCATCGCAACCGTAGCACAACGTCCTCTGCTCGTTGCTCCATTTCTTGCAATCGCCGCCCTCCGCCACCGCTGGCCTTGATTTTGGCACCGTCCAGAACGTCGCATTCTTGAATTCAAATCCACACTCCGATGGCGGCTTACAGCATCCAGACTTCACCAATAACAGATCACGACAATTTGTCTCAATAACAGTGTAGATCTAAATCGATCGAATTCGTTTGAATCGAAAAGGAAAAAAAAAAAAAAAAATCAAGCTAATCCTACACAAGCTTTGAATCGATGGCGGCAAATTCTTATGAATTGCATTGTTAATTAATTGTTGTAATTTATGAAATGGAGTCAATTAATTAACTCATACACAAGCTTAATTTAATTAATTGTTCTTCAAATCGTAATCGAAAATGAGAATCGTCTAGTGACGAAACCCTAGGCTAACGTGAAAATCGTACCTGAATTGGCGATAAATTCTTCTTATAAAACTCATCTCGAACTTGAGGTACATTATTGCCGAGACTCTCACAAAGCTTAGCATCAATCAAACAACTCCTAATTTCATCCCAATTCTTATCATTCACAACATATTTCTGCAACCAATTGGAGAAATCTCCGAGGTGATACTCCTTATATCCCTTTCCTGACACCGTCCTTCCGACGCCTTTATTGGTAACCAAAATAGCGAAAATCGTAAAGGCGAGGATTCCAAGGATCATCAGAAACAGAATAATCAGGTAGAGGTAGAGTATGAAATTGACTCGGCAGAAGGATCCTACGAGACCTAATAGTGAGACGACGAAGAGGAAGATTCCGAGTGTGAGGAGACAATTTTGCATTACCTTATGGCAGTCGGAGGCGCCGAGGGTTTGGAAGTAGAGAGAGGTGACGATTCCGATAAGGCCGAGGATGAGAGTGCAGCAGTTCAAGACTCCGACGACGGCGTTGCTCAGGCGAGGCATTTTGTTAGAGAGAGAGAGAAAAGATAATTAGAGCAAAAGAGAAGGCGTGGTGATGGAGTTCTGTAAATGTGTGTTTGTGTTTTGTGTAATTTTCATGCAAACCACAAACCAACGGGAACGGTTATCTAATTTATTTTATTTTCTATTTTCTATTTTTATTTGTTACATATACCGTTATTTTTGCACGTGACTTGCACGCAACTAATCTTCACTTTTTTCTGTACACTAAATATGCCACGAATAATCGGGCCCCACAGATCCACGTTGGATATTATCATATGAGTAATATATTTAACAAATCTTTTCCCTATAATTTCAACAAAGTTAGAATTTGGTTTTACGCTTAAAGTTATAATTTAATCAAAATCTCAAAAATAATCTCTATAACTCGATGAAATTCTCTTACATGGTCCCTATTACGAGGATTGATACTAAATTCTAATTACAAATCTCCCACTTATAAAATCAAATTTTACAATTTACCCAGAATAAAATTTAAAAATATTTAAGAAAAAGGAAAAAAACAAGTTTACCAAGTCAGACTTAACTGTTTTTTTTTTTTTTTTTTTTTTTTTTTTTTTGAATTATAGTAAGAATATCTAATTAAAAATTAATGAATTTTGTGATTTTTTTAATAGAAGCATAGAAGTTATTAATATGTGAATTTCGATGTTTCTTTGAGGTTATAAAAATAATAGAGATATCTATTTTGTAAGATATGGTGAAATTCGTTGTGGCCACGTAATCCATTAATGGTAATCCGAAAAGTGGATCTCAATCGATTACATTTGTTGTTCTTTACCTATGTTATGTAATTGTATTGAACTGTAAGGCTCGCATCTAAATCTGTAATCAAAACGAGTAATTTAATTGAGAAAACAGAGAGTGTTCAATCTAATTATGCTTGAAAATTACATAGGGCACACGACCTTTATTATTATCGTGACAAATATTGTTACTCTAATAGTATAAAAATTATGAATTTGCCACATTTTTTATTACATTTGCCGTTATCGTTACCGTTATTGTTAGGTCAAGCAATAATCATAAAGTAAGGGTAACAATAAAATGTGACATATTCATAATTCTAAATAAACGTGATTAATAACAATCCAATTACATTTGTGATTCAGGCTCACTACGGTTGATATTAATCAATAACATCTCATTACAATTACACCAATTTTCTCTAAAAATTGGTAAACACCTAAGTCTATATGAGGAGTGAAAAAAAAAATAATAATAAAGATGTCATATTTGTAGCTAAAGCTAGAACAACTAAAATAAAATGTGAGGCAAAAGGGTCAAAACTTAGACTTTTACGATAACACACCTATCTATTTAGTAGACTAGAGTCTAACATGTAGCTTACTCCAAACATAAGCGATTATACATGCGTAAACATCATATCTGAGGAAATAAATTATAAGTATTTCAAAATTGAAAATATATAACAAATCGAGCGACGAATGTTTGTGATATAAAATTAATATATCTAAAAACGTAAGAATTAATATATATGAATCGATTTAGTTCAAGTTGATCATAAATTTGTTTTGTTTTTTTCTTTTTAATTTACAAACCCTTCAATTCTTGCAATTTTCAACCTAACTCAACTCTTATGATTTGATTGGTTGAATTTTTTATTTTTATTTATTTTTATTTTTATTTTTATTTTTATTTTTATTTTTTTTTTGTGGATAGTTGGGTTTTCTTAACACCTAGGTTTTCATGAAGTTTTTTAACATGTGTAAAGGTAGACTTCATTTTCTCGTAATTTTAGTATTTTAGATTTCTATCAACAACTTCCACATTAAATTTTCTCGAGAGAATTCTATATATAAGAGGATTTATTGAAAACTCTTATTTGATTCTATATATTGCAATTTGAAATCACTTACATTACTGTGAGAAAGAACAATCACAAATTAAATTGAATAACTATACACCTACTTAAATATAATTTAATTATTGATTAATATATGTGTCGTCCTCAATCAAGATGTCAAAGGTTCGAGTTTCATCTTTAAATGTTATAGTGAACTAAGGCCAATTTACATAAGTGCAATCATCAATAGTAATATAAAAAGTGGGACCCAATTAATATAGGTTGTCTGTAATCACAATGAATGTTTGGCCTTACAACAAAAACCTTAATCCATAATTTCATTCTAGATGAGAGGGTGGCCAATCAGATTACTATTAATTATTACATGAGACTCATTCTTCTTTTTGTGTGAACCTTTCAAGATTTTCCAAATTTTGCAATTACATGTCATCCATCTCATTCAATTACCGTCTATATAGTTCTCATTGCATTTAAAATCAATATTAGTATCCGTGTATAAATGGCTCCAAATGTGTATCAGTATCAATTACGGATACCGATGATACTAATACTAATCTAAATACAAGCGAAGTCGATACCCTTTTTGTTATTTTTAATCATGTAGTGTCAATAATGATTAATGCCGATATTGATATGGATTCTAACTATTGATATAGATACCAATATCGATATTGAGACATGTATCGTTCGAATATTGATCTTGTATACGAAATCAAATATAAGCAAAGAAACAATACCAACACAGTGACTGGCCCATAAAACTAGATAACAATGAAAGGAGTGAAAGGAACGATTAAACAGATAATTAGAAACTCAATTACTGAACTTACTAATATTAAACAGACAAAGAACAAAGGGAGTTTGAGCTAGAAATTACAAGAGGAAGACACTTCAATGTGCAAAATGGTCAAATGTTGGAAAATCTGAAATCACAAATGTTCAAAAGCTTAGTTATTTTTTATTATATCTCGAAGGCATTATAATACTCATAGCAATAGAACAACCTCAATGAAAATTAAATTATGACTGTTGATTGCCTATGTAAATTAGCTAAAAGAAATTTTCAATTTCCTTTGTGATTAAGTCCTATTATAATTGACACATGAATAAGGCTCATTATAGTTGAACCAATTTTGATTACTTATGCATAACCATGACAAAATAATAATAATAATAATAATAATAATAATAATAATAATAATCTTTTCTTCTTTTCAAAACATGGGTTTGAAGGACCCCACCCCCACCTACCAATCTCATAGTCTAATTAATTTCAAATGTGGGTTTGAAGGACCCCCCACCTACCATCCTAACTATACTTTAAAAAGTGAAAAAATATATATATATACACTTTTTTGGATAATTATTTTAAGTGGCTAAATTCTTATGAATATTTTTAAATATAGCAAAATATCATATATCTGGTAAACACTAATAAACTACTGTCATCTATCACTACTTATTATTAATAGACATTGATATGTCTATTACTAAAAGTGACATTTTGCTATATTTGTAAATTTTTTTTTAGACTCATTTTGTTATATATTTGACAACAATCATACTTTTTTTTTTCATACGTGACGTCCAAATACACATGCGTTAGTAGTTAAAACTTAAAAGATATGTAATAGATCATCTAACTCTCAAGTTTGTATTAATTAAAATTATAACTTACTAGATAGTATAGATACTTTCTATATGTATGTATTAAAAAAAAAATTGAAAGAATATCATTCAGTTTTCAACCTAATAAATCAATAATATTTTCCCTAACCTTGAATAAGTAAAAATATGTTAGACATCAAATTAAAAGGTAAAGAACCTCATAAACATTTTTATACTTTAGATATTTATTAAATGCAAAATTTAAAACTCAATAATATTGTAAATATTTAAAAATAGATGTAATTTAGATGTTCACGCTTAATGTCCAAAAACCATGTGTTTCATAATCACACATTTTTAGTGACCATGTATTTTCCAAATTGCCTATAAATAGTGGCATTTAGTGGACGTTTAAATGACACACATTGGTGAGAAAATCCATTTCTAAAGTTTCATACAATTTCTATAAATTCCTATTTTCATTATTATATATATTATTATTTTATTTTCTTTTATTTATTATATTCATTTTATTATTATATTATACTTTCTCCATAATCGTATTCCCGTTGTGCTTCTCAATTTTACAACAAATAAGCTTTTATAGACATCTTTCATTTAGTAATGGTTAAAAAATGCTTATAGTGTCTAAATTTACATGAAAGTAAAAACTTAGTCATGCAATTTTAATATGTAACAATTTAGTCGGTATACTTTAAAATTTGTAACGATTTAATTTCTATTGTGAAAAATATTAGGCTAAAAAATTCCATCTGGTCCTTATACTTTGAATTTTGTTCCATTTTAGTCCTTGTAATTTTAATTGTCCAATATTAGTCCCACAATATTTCAATAAATTTAAAAGTGGTTTAATATAAAGAAACTAAATTGGCAAAAATGAGCATAGTTCAACTATAATAGAACTTGTGGTTATCAACCTCGTGGTTAGGGACTAGATTCTCCAACTCTTGATATTGTCCAAAAAAAATGACTAAATCGTTGCAAATTTGAGAATATATATATCAAATTGTTACAAATTTTATTATTTTTAATACAAGGAAAGATTTGAACACATGGCTCTTAATCACTAACACATTTTATGCTAGGTGAGTTATGCTTCAGTAGTTGCTGTAACAAATTAAAATTTGATTACTAAAGAGTTATATTTATATATATGTGTGTATATATATTATTAGTGTAGTTAGTAATTATATTTATATATATGTGTGTATATATATTATTAGTGTAGTTATTTTGTCTTCCTTTTTTTTTTTCTGTAAGGATGCCTAAATTTGGTTGTGCCAAATGATCTCGATTCTAAAACAGAATAAAAACTATCATTTTGCTCTCGTTACAAATCACCAACCAACATAAAGTTCACGCCCATTGCGAATTTCATGAGGCCTCGAATGCGATTTCAAGGTGCATCATGATTTTTATAAAAATACAAACTCTCTCCCATTATTAAAAATTCGCAATCTTTTGACTCTTCTCCAATGTGAAATCACGCTCGAGTCTCATCAATTCTCAATCAATGATATCTACGATCAGGAATCGACAATTTAATGTTGGTCTATGCTTTGTGATGTAAGCAAAACATTAGTTTTCATTATTTTTAGAATCTGAATAATTTGATATTAGTGAAACCAAATTTAGGTCATACGTAAAAAAAAAAAATGAGCAAATTGCAAAAATCACCCCTGAAGTATGGTGGTAGTTGCAATTCAACCCTTAAATTTTCAATTTTAAAAATTAAACCCTCAAAATTATATAAATATTAAAATTGGGTCAAATTGAACCTTCAAACTAACATAATTGTATAAATTGTAACATTTTTATAAGTTTAAGAGTTAAGTTTTTATCATTTGTTGGTTCAATTTTTACAATTATTATAAGCCTACGGGTTCAATTTTAACACTTGTGAAATTTTTAGAAGTGATTTTTGCAATTGTATAAAGTTTGGGGGTCTAATTTCAACTATTACTAAATTTCAAATTAGTTTATGCAATTTGTAAAAAAAAGAAAAAAAAAATTCTATTTAGTTAGCCCCACCTAACTGGAGTGTCCAAATGTCCATTGTCGAGTGAGCGTCGCTTTCAGTGTTCTCGTCGCCAATTCCCAACAACCACGCTGCTCCTCCTGCTGGCTGCTCTGCTTTGAACGCCCCTTTTTGGCGGACTTTCCCACCTTCTTCTTCTTCTTCTTCTTTTACACACACACCCACCCACTCCCCATTTCCATTTCTCTGCATATTAACTTCCATGGCTTCTCTTCCTTCCCCACCCACCATGAATCTCCTTGACAAATCCCTCATCTCTTCCACACCTCAATCTTTCATTACCTCAATACCCTCTTCTTCTTCTTCTTCTTCAAAACCCCTTCGCTCCCATGCTATTCGATGTTCCGTTGCTGTGGCGCCTTCTGCTTCCACCAAGGTCTCGAAGGAATTCAAGTTGAAGTCTGTGAAGGCCCGGCAGATTATTGACAGTAGAGGCAATCCCACGGTCGAGGTTGATTTGATTACTGACGATCTCTACCGATCCGCTGTCCCCAGCGGGGCTTCCACTGGGATCTATGAGGCTTTGGAGCTTAGAGATGGGGATAAAACCGTTTATGGAGGTAAAGGTGTGCTTACTGCTGTTAAGAACATCAATGATATCTTGGCTCCTAAGCTCGTCGGCGTCGATGTCAGGTTGATTCAATTCTTTCTTTTAATTTGCTTTAATAGACATCAATTTCAACGTTATCTTGCTAATTGCCATTGGGTTCATCTGATTAAATTGTTTCTTCTACTTTCTGACGTAATATGGACATGACTCTTCTCTCCGAGTGTTTTATTGTTTCGGGTTTTTGTTCTTTTAATTCGTTTGCTGGCTGCAAATCTGCTTTGACGTTTAAGTAGGCCTTCTATAATACATGTCAATGAGTCTAGACTACAAATTGCAGAAGAGAATTTGTTTTCGAAACTTAACAGCCTGTTTTGAATGACTTTTTATGCACTTTTCTTTCACTTAAAATTACTTTTTCAAATACTTGGAAAATCATTTCATATAGCCGTTCAATTACTTACCTCGACCTTTTCATCCTGATTGCGAGGCTTGTGTAAAAGGTGGCTTAATTCACACCGAGTTTTCGCCCTCACTGTTGCGAGACAAGGACGTGAATGGAACAGAAAAGTTTTTTTATTGGAATAGGAAACAAAATCATAGTGGAAACTTTCGTAGTTGGGGATTCTGAAACTATATGATTTTGTGTTGAACTTGCTAATATCTGACTGGGAAAGTTGGTAGTCTTTTTATTCAATTTATTACTGAAGATGTAAAATTCCAAGCGTTCTCATTGGTTTATCTTTGTGTGGGTGATTTACATAGAACTAAACTTTCATTGAGAAAGAATGAGCGAGTACAAGGGTATAAAAAATAATATGCCCACATAAAGGAAGTCCCACCTGAGAAAGGGTCTCTCATTTGTCTATCTTTGTGGAAGTTGTTAGAGAAGAGAATCAAATTTCATTGATGCATGAAATGGGTAGTAAAATTCCCAAACACTTTAGGGTGTGTGTTACAAGAAAACTTTCCAATTATTGATCAAAGAAGAAATACTATAATCAGAAGACAAAATGTGTCTTTGTGGGAGTTGGTTCACTCTTCAAAACTTCTGCTTCCTAACCTAAGTTTGTCAACTTCTGTAGGAATCAAGAAGAAGTTGATGCAATCATGCTGGAAATTGATGGAACCCCGAACAAATCGAAACTTGGGGCAAATGCTATACTAGGAGTTTCTTTAAGCGTCTGCAGAGCTGGTGCTGGTGCCAAGGGACTACCATTGTACAGGCACATCCAAGAATTATCAGGCACCAAGGAACTTGTTATGCCAGTTCCTGCTTTTAATGTTATAAATGGGGGTAGCCATGCTGGAAATAATCTAGCAATGCAAGAATTTATGATCTTACCTGTAGGTGCTACATCTTTTGCAGAGGCACTGCGCATGGGAAGTGAAGGTTAGCAGCTGCTTCTTAAGTGCTGAAATTTTCTTTTCCATTGTTATGGTTTTAGTTTATGATTCATTTTGCACCTCATAAATATGCTTGTTTCTAACATATATGCATGATTTATAGACAGTCATTTCATTTTCGTCATTTTCATACTTAAACCAGACATTTATGAGTAACCTAACTTTGGTATTTTCTTATGAACAGTTTATCACACACTTAAGGGAATTATTAAAGCAAAATATGGACAAGATGCCTGCAATGTAGGAGATGAGGGTGGATTCGCTCCAAATGTTCAAGATAACAGAGAAGGACTGGTGTTGCTTATTGATGCCATTGAAAAGGCTGGTTATACAGGAAAGGTATAGGATTCTAAATTTCGCTTTTTGTTTTGGAATGGTGTAGCAGTTTTCTTACATGTCCTGTTAAGACAAAAAATTAAAAATTTAATTTGATACAGATCAAAATAGGAATGGATGTTGCAGCTTCAGAGTTCTTCACTAAAGAGGGAAAATATGATCTGAACTTCAAGAAACAGCCAAATGATGGAGCTCATGTTCACTCAGCTCATGGCCTTGGCGAACTCTATAAACAGTTTGTCAAAGATTTTCCCATTGTTTCCATCGAGGACCCCTTTGATCAAGATGATTGGAGCTCTTGGGCTTCTCTACAATCTTCTGTTGATATCCAACTTGTGGGAGATGACTTGCTTGTAACAAATCCAAAGAGAATTGCTGAAGCCATTCAGAAAAAAGCTTGTAATGCTTTACTTTTGAAGGTAAGCAGCTTCTTATTTTCGTTCTTTCCTTTCTCTCTATGTTTCAAACTAATTGGAGGATTTAGGTTAGTCCTTAAAAATTTTACTTGTTTCCTGAACCTTTGGTTCTCTGTTGATTTAGGTTCACCAGTCTCCATATACAGTTAGAAACATGTGATTTTGATGCTGCCATTTGCTCATATGTTAGAAATTTCTCCTTCAGGTTAACCAGATTGGATCAGTGACCGAATCAATTCAAGCTGCTCTTGATTCCAAGGCTGCTGGCTGGGGAGTGATGGTCAGCCACCGAAGTGGTGAAACTGAAGATAATTTTATTGCTGATCTTTCTGTTGGCTTAGCTAGTGGACAGGTTTCATTCATCTTCAGCTCCTGTCCTATAACTATAAGTCTATAACACTTGTATGTTGTTGATATAACATTCACAACTGAATATTGTGTTACTATTCTACAGATAAAAACTGGAGCTCCATGCCGAAGTGAACGGTTAGCCAAATATAATCAGGTAAAGTTTGATCAAATCAGAACTTCCAAAATTATTGTCCTTGTACTGCTACAACAGCTTTAGTTTTACTCAATATATTTACATATATTTCTTTTTTTGGATGCAGCTTCTTCGCATTGAAGAAGAACTTGGCAGTGTTCGATATGCCGGTGCATCGTTCAGATCACCTTAGGAGATAAAAATTCAAGGTGTCAGTGTTAATGTATCAATTTTAGGCTGAAGGGTGGCTTGATAGAAGAAAATGTAGAGGATTTCTGCAAAAATAATATGCACAACTTTTCTGTTCAAGGTGTTCGAATCTGACACGTTACAAAGTTGACTCGAGTGTTACCATGAGAGTTTTTAAATTTTTGTTTCGAACTATTCCTTTCAAAATAATGCAGTGCTTTGATTCCCAAACTACCATATGGGGTTCTCTTAGTTTGAGAGCTATTCTATACAGCCAAATATCAGAAATCTGATTAGTTAATCTAAAGTATGTCATCAAACATTGAGCAGATGCAAAATCTAAAACCCAACCATTAACTCAAGACAATTCAAATCGAACGACTAACAGTAATCAAGTAAAATTAGGTATCTACTTCCAAAAGAAAATGTAAAAGCAGGTACCATTTTCACACATGATGAACAACTGCATGCAGCTATATTTATCAGTTTCCAAGGTAAAACATGCAACTGAGTGAAGCTGTTACATTACATCAATACTGTGCCAGGAGTATATATAATCCCATATCAGTCGATGCCTAAATTTGAATAGCAGGACCAGCATACATCCCAGGTCGCATATATAGATCATCAGGGGTCTCAATTTTTGCAAGCCAGGCATAATCTTCTACTTCTTCATCATTTAGATTGGGTTTGGAATCCGCAGCTGATTAGTGCAAGCCACTGTGTTAGATTTGTTGATTAAATAAGAAGCATAAAGGAGAAAAGGTTCACTTACAAATAGTTGAATAAGGATAGTCATGGTAGTATGTACATCTTCTTCCTTTATCTTCGTTATAAGGAGGCGAGAGAACATCAAGCACTGCACAAGGCGAAACCGCAGTGAAACAATGCAGATTACCTCCAGCCTTAGGGTACAAAACTGAAGGTGCGCTTGATGCAGTTAGAACTTTATCAACTGCTAACTTAGCCAACCTTGCTGGAAAAAAATATTTTAAAAAATTAAATAAATAAATAACTAATGTTAGCCTTTTATCATCAGTCATTTATATATTAAAAAGAAAAATCAGTCATTTATGAGCTATCCCATTTTTGTTTAATACCAACAAGCAAGCAAGGCAGCACACAGAAACCTGCTCGTCTGTAGCTATTGGAAAATTATTGCAGCAGTTGTTTCAAACAATTGTCTAATCATAGATTCAGTCAACTGCACAATAATCTAAAATTGTTTGTTCTGGTATACAATAGATGCGAATGAAACTTATAGATGCTCAAGAGTGTTGATAATGTTATGTGGTGATATTCCGATCTAGCAGAAGTTCATGTTAGGCTGAAAGCGAAAAAACATGGCCAGTACATACAATCTAATGAAACTATGAAAGTAGAAGTGTAGACAACCATCAAGCCAATACTCAAAATGATACATTACAATTTGTTGATTGTTTATGTACATCCTGAAACAAGTTGGCATTGGAAATGAAACCTGGAAAATAAGTGGAGCCCTTGCTTTCCTGAATGAAGGGAGGTTCAACCCAGTCATAGGCTTTTACGTGAAGAGAACCATAGAGAACTTTGCTGAACACAGTCATTCCAGGATGATCATGCAGCGGAATGACAGAAGAAGTTGGAAAGCAGAATATGCATATCTGCATCATGATATTAAGTACATTCATAAGCACACTTTTCACAGCAAGGGCTTCAAAAACAACGAACAGAAATCCCGAGCTAGTTTAAGTCAATTGAAGATACAGTTGCTGGTAATTTTGACACTAACTTCTCCAAATGAGCAGATGGACAACTAGCTAATAGAGTGGAAAATTCAAAGTATAATCATTTCTCAAATGTAAGAACAGAATATTAGCCATGCCTCATGTTTTTCTCCCTAAATAAAACACAACGATGAATATTGTATAACCAAAATCCTATGTTCTAAAAACTTTCCTTAGAAATGAAAGTAAAAAATTCTCTGAATCCAGTTTTCTGATTACTGAACAATGAACGAATGCGGCCATTTGATAAAATGGATGCGTGGGACTGACCGTAAAACTTTCACATTCAAATATGTCAACATATGTTATTGGTTGAGCCCATCGAGCTATCCTATTGAATTGGCTCAGTCCAAAAGGCCCAAGCCCTCGGTCGACATCAACATTCTCTTCTTTAAGCCCAACATCCCCTGGGCCAACTGTGTCTGTGAATAGAGCATACAACTGGGATATGTCAAAGAGTGGAGTCAAATGCAGCACATAATGTAGTATGACCTACTTGAAGAAGACTTTAGTTTTTAAAATAATATTCTTTAGAACAGCTAAAGAAAACACGCGCAAAAGAACATCATAATAATCAATTGTCTTGTCATAAATCGTTCCTCAGAGTCAGGGAGAATAAGGAAATATAGACGTATGCATTCGTCCATTGACTGAAATCTCCAGAGTCCAATCATCATTGTTTGCAATTGTACCAGGAATTGCAGATATAGTAACTAGAGGAAACATCAACACGTGACCATATGTTCACTCCAAACGATTAAATACCAATCGTTGCAGCTATACTTCACACACACCTTATCTAAATTCTAAACCACTGTTAGCCTTTTAACTGAAGATTGAGGACGATTGAAATTGCTCATGACTGGAAATTCAAGACTATTTGAACTTTGATGAGAAACATGTAATTCCTATTCATAAATCAAAGTTAAGGGAATGAGTAAAGTAACTCGTATGAAGAAAGTTGTGGCTACAAATCCCAAATTAATGCCACTAAATCCCACTGGTTCATGTAGAAAACAAGAGATAAACATGTTCAATTCACAGCTTGTAAATTTATATCCAAATAATTAAAGATAATATAACAACCTCACAGCCAAATTAAACAACATATCCAAGCCAGAAGCAATTAAAGCACGTGTAATTCCCAAATGGCAGAGCAACTCAGTTACACTCTCAAATGATTGAAACACCAATTTAACCACCAAAAAATAAGCAAACCCAGCAATGAATTACTTGAATTTTGAACCCCAGATGAGAAATTAAGCAAGAATCACAAGAAGAAGCAAAAGGGTTGTTTGAAGATCAAAGGTAGAATATAATGCGGTATAAATTTCAAAGAAAGACAGAGAAATTACCCAAAAGGGAACATAGATTCTGGATGGTTTGAGAAGAAAGTGGAGAGTTGGCGGGAGTTAAGGTCTTCTTACAGAGGTCGTAGATAGCCTGAATTTTGGAGCTCTTCTTGTGGCTCATGCTCAAGAACCGAAGAAACACTGAGCAATCGACCTTGTTTTGCAAAAATAGCCTGATCTTATCCGTCGCTTTTTGGGTTTTTGAGAACATTTTGAAATCTACACAAAGAAATATAAATGCAAATTTGGATTTTGGAATGAGATTATGAATATCGCAGCCGTCTGCTTTTGCGCGCGATGATGTCATGAACCTCAAGCAAATATTATTTTGTAAAAAATAGATTGCGTTATATTTAAAATAGTTTTAAATTTTTATTTATCTCCTACCCTTTCAATATTTCATTTTTACCTCTAACCTTTTCAAACAAAACTTTTACATTTGTTTCGAAAAATAGGCTAGGAGAGTTTTCCTTTTTATGTAAATAAAAGAAATATTGACGCGTAAATTAAAGGGTAAAAATTGAGAGACATACCTGACATCATTTACAACATCATTCTCGTAAACTGAGATAGTAGTTTGATGTGTGAAGTTTATTTTTGATAATATCTTTTAGATGAAATAAATAGTAATGATGATCTTGAAAAAAAATCATTCTAAATAATTTCAGGTGTAATTTTAATTTTATCATATTTTTTATTATGTCAATTTTTGAAAAAGTATATTTGTTGGAAATAATTTCAAATTTTGAAGGGTATTTTTTTAAAAATAAATAAATTTTCAAATAGGAAAATAAAACTTTTCATAGAACATAAGTGAAACCTATCTCAAAATAAGGTTACTTCAAATAGTTTTTGAAATATAGTTTTTGAAGAGTAGGTATTGTATATTAATTAAGCTTAAATTTTGTGTAAAGTTTATTCTTTTTCATATACTTTTGATAGTTTCTTACATTATTTTTTTTCTTAAATAAGAGGATAAGTAGTATATAAGTTGACAAAAAAAAAAAAAAAAAAAAAAAAAAGATTTCCATACTTATCTAGTTTAATAAAATTAAAAGTTAAGGATAAAAATCTATTAATCCGATGTCCGATGAGAAGTAAGAATAGCGTATTTTGATCTCTAAATTTTTAACAATCTATTTTTGTTTCTAAATTTTCAAAATATTCCTTGTTCACAAACATTCTCAATGTCTATTTTAGTCTTTAAATTTTTAAAATAAACGGCTTCATCCAAACATTTTATATTAATTTCAACAAGTTAATAACAAAACTTAAATTATATGCTTTTAACATGTTGACACTAAAATATATTTTCAAACCACATTTGTTCAAATCTTGAGTAAGCAAACTTTCAGTGAAAAAGTAATCTAAGAATTAAAATGGTTTGTGTTTTAAGGTTAGAAAACTAAAAGAGACATATGGAAATTAAGGGATCACAGTAGTATTATCTTTTTTTTTTTTTTTTTAATACTTTTTTTTAAAAAAATTTCAGTTTAGAAATTAAAGATAACAAATTATTTTTTAATTTTTTGTTTTTAAAATATTATTTATTATTTAATTTATTTAGTTTAAAGTTTATAGATGAAAATTACATTATATTAATATAATTGGTTTGAAAAAAAAGTTAGAATTTAGTATTTTAAATTTGATAAATTCTTTCTAAATAGTACCTACAATTTAACTTGAAAAATATCTATTAAAATTTTTATCTCACTATAAGAGATATTTATGAGATTTTATCACACAAGTTATATTCTAAAACTTTTAAAATTAGGGTTGTTTTTATATATAGGAAAATGAACCAAACTATTTACAAATATAGCAAAATTGCACTATCTATCTGTGATAGACCGTATTTTTGTCTATCATATAGTAGTCTATCGCAGTTAGACTATGATATTTGCTATTATTTTTAAATATTTTCAACAATTTTGTCATTTAAAATAATTTCCCTTCAAGTTATAGAGACTAAATTCTAATTTTTTCTAAATCATGGACTAAATTTATAATTTAGGTTAAAAAGACACTTTTGGTCTCTAATCTTTCATGAAAGTAACAATTTAGTCCCTAAACTTTAGTTTGTAACGATTTAGTTTCTATACTTTCAATTTAGTAACAATTTAATCCATAAAATTTAGTATGTAACAATTTAGTTTTTGTACTTTCAAATTGGTAGTAATTTAGTCCTTAATGTTTAAAAAAAAAAAAAAAACCATTAAGATTATATATCAATTTTTATTATTTTATGTACACTTTGTATTATATAAAAATATCTAGTCTTTAATTTATTTATTGGTTTATTTATACAAAAATCTCATTAAATTCTAACACTAGGTTCTACGATATGAACTAAATCGTTACAAATTTTAAGTACAAAAACTAAATTGTTACATAGCAAAGTTTAGGGACTAAATTATTACAAAATTGAAAATACAGAAACTAATTTTCCCTTTTGTAACCATTTCGTTTTTTGTTTTAATTTTTTAAAAATTAAGTTTATAGACACTACTTTTACTTTCAAATTTATTCATTTGTTTTTTATCTATGGATGGTTTAAATAACAAAGCCTTTGAAAACTAGAAAAAAGTAACTTTTAAAACTTAGCTTTTGTTTTTGGAATTTAGTAAACAACTTGACTATTGTACAAATAGTGCAAATTAATGTAAGAAATAAGAAAAAAAAATAAGCTTAATTTTTAAAAATTAAAAATAAAATAATTATCAAACGAAGCCTAAATCATTACAATCGAAAGTGGTAGAGAAATTGTTAGTTTAGGAAAGTTTAGGAATTTTAACCTTATAATTTAACTCATATTTATTTATTTGTAATTCAACTTTGATTTATTCCCATTTATTAGCATTTAGCGCGACTATGTAAGCCCGCTCCGTGTCCCCATCATTCTTCGTCACTACCATTTTGGCGGCAAAATTTCATCTTGGGAGCTTCCATTTATCTCTCCATTTGAATTTCTCTTCATTTTCTTCATTGGGGAACAAGCTTTTTTCAGGAGGCGAAAGGGTAATTTTGATGGAAGGAAGTAAAGGCGAAGCAGTATTCGATTCACTGAATCTGAATCCGCAGCTCTTCATTAATGAAGCTCTCAATATTGTCGACGATTTGCTTGATGACGCTTTCGATTTCTATCAATCGTATTGTTCTTTCTGTTTCCATCTCTTCAACATAGGTTTTCAATTTTGTTCGGTTAATTTTATTGATTCTTGTCAATTCCTTTTCCCTTCAGACAAGCATCGGCCGCCTTGAAGACCGAGGGCTCCGACAGATCCCAGGATCTTACCCTGGTAAGGTTTAATTTGTATTATATTACTTGGCATATTCTTATCAGCCGTTAATTTCTGATTTCTTAAGTTTGTGCTCTTAAGCACTTCTTTGAATTGTTCCGATTTTCTTTGAACAAAATTGTTTATTTGCCTCGTTTCTGTAGGGAATATCGCGAGTCCGAGCGTTGGTCCAATTGGGTCTGGATAAGCGGTTGGCCATGTGGGAGAAGTACTGTCTCAATCACTGTTTTTCAGTTCCTGAAGGTTTTTCTTTACCCTCAAATGTAGGTTTTTCTTCTACTCTTTCTGTGATAAGGCTCCGGTGCCCAAGGATAAAAATATCGAAGTCCGTATCAGTATCGAAATTTCAAGTAATAGTTTATCAATTGAATATCAATATCGACAGATATTTTTGTGTAAATCAATAAGTTTATCCAAAAAAAAAAAATTAAATTAATAATTAAGTTATTTTTGCTTTCAAAGAAGTTGTAGTTCTTATTGAGATTAATAGATGACAGCTTCTTATGTTTTTTATATATTTATAAAAGATACCGAGATGTCTAAGAACCCTTTATACCAATGTCAAATCTTCCTATTTATAGATATATCAACATATCAACAAATAATTGAAACCTTGTCTGTGCTTTGTTACGTGAAGTTGCTCTATTAGTGTTGTTTTTATGACTGAATTAGTGGCCCTCTATGTCCGAATCATTTCACAAGCGATTAATAATTGAGTATGTAAAATGGCTGCTTGTTGATTTTGCGAGTTTCCCACTTCTTGTGTACTGATTAGAGAGCTTCCTCAAATTTTGGTTCTGGGGCGAATAAATTTTTGGAACTTTGGAGAAATGTGCATCATCAACTTTCAAGTTTTTTACAAGATATACTCATTGTTTAGATGCAGTTTCGAGTTTCCATATTTTCTGACCTTAGAGCTTGCACATTTTGTTTGCTATAAGTCAATGTGGTTCCACTGTCACTAGAACTATGGTCATGATGGTAAAAGATTGTTTTTAGCTCTAAAAGGGAATGTAAGCAAATGTCTGCAGAATTTTTTAGAAAATCTGTCGTTGGTGCATCATGGCTTTTCTTTTTCAATCATTTTTTAAAGTCTAAACTATGTGAATTCCAGTTCGACTCCTTTCATTTTGAACCAATATAGTCACTTGGGGTTGGGCAATCTCTGTCTGTTTCACTGGCATCTCAATCGAATCTGCGATATCTTATTGTCAAGTTGCTAAATTATCAATGGTTCCCATATTCTGTTTGTGAACTTTGAGTTATGGTTAATTGAGTCTATGTATTCTCTTACTACTTTTTCTTTTTTCTAATGCAATAAACATATTTCTGATTCAGATCTAAATATTTTCTTTAAGTTGTCTT
Organism: Citrullus mucosospermus; assembly: GCA_030954485.1. NCBI lineage: Eukaryota > Viridiplantae > Streptophyta > Magnoliopsida > Cucurbitales > Cucurbitaceae > Citrullus > Citrullus mucosospermus. Next base: position 27,050,050 of record CM062060.1, read on the forward strand.
AGGATGAATCACCTGGTGTCACTTCAATAAGTCATGACTATGACGTGGATCTGGATACAGAGTTAGATTTTTTGAGGAATAAGCTCTCTGAGGTATTGAGTGTGTCGTATGTTTATTACTTTTGTGTTTATGTATATCATATTTCATGAGGAAATGTATTTTTCAGGCCAGAAAAGAGAATATTGTATTGAGCCAAGAGCTACAAGCTTTGGAAAGGCAAACTGCTTCCAGTAACTCCCAAATTAATCATTTCAACGAAGCATTACAACTATATGAGCAAAATTCTGTGAATGAGATGTTCCAGGGTAATTAAATTGTGCTTAATTAAAATCATTTTTCTCTTCCTGCACTCCTGGGTTTACTTGCGCCCTACTCTACTAGTATACTCATGAAGGCATACTCGAAATGAAATATACAAATAATGTATGAAGCTGTTTTTTCTTATAATGAACCTTTATTGTCATAGTCAGCTTGGTAGAGCAAAGTTTCTGTAAACACTAACCTTCTCTCTGACGGATCAATCTGGCCTGCATATCTCATGGTGACACAAATTCTAATAGTTCCAAATGATACTTTTTATTGAACACCTGCAAAATCACTTCATTTAGGCAATTTTTAGATTACCCTAAAGTAAATTCTGGTAGTCCCATTTTCTGTTGTCCATTCCATAAAAGAGGAACTTCAGTATGTGAATAAGGCAATTTATTTTCCTATTTTCATTTTGAAGGCCACTTGGACAAAATTTATTCACTAGTATTAAATTTCATTGTACTGAAACTTTAACGGTTGGCTGGTCATTTGGGGTTTGTGCTATTTTGTGGGATATTTGGGAGAAGACAAATAACAAAGTGTTTAGAGCTGTGGCTGAACCATGGTGATGTTTGGTCCTTGGTGAGGTTTCATGTTTCTCTTTAGAATTCAGTTTCAAAAACCTTTTGTAACCATCCTCTAGATAGTGTCTTATTTAGTTGGAAACCCTTCCTATAGAGGGGTTTTGCAGGCTTGTCCTTTTTGTTGTCTTGTATTCTTCATTTTTTATCTATAAAAACCGTTTTCCCTATCAAACTTCAATGGTTGGCAAGTTAAAGCTGTTCATGATTTTAGGAAGCAGACTTCTTATGCATATCAACTTCTTGCAGAAATGATGGGAACTGCATCGGAGCTACGAGCGAAAATAGGAAAGCTGAAGAAAAGGGGGATGGAGGAAGCCAAGCTCAGTAAAGTAGAGAAGGTTCATACAAACGGAGACATCTCTCACCATCACAATGGTAGTAGGATTTTCAAGCTACTTTATTATCAATCAAGCTCATTTTAGCTTTCTGGAAGTTGAATTTCATCTCACATGCTGGTTGATACTTGTTTCTGTTCTGTAGGTTTCTCTAATGCTAAGCTGGATGACATTCAAGAATTCTTAGCTGATTTGAAGACCCTTTGAAGTCATTTCACTATGACTTCAACTTTACTGTATATGATGCTTGCTGTTGAAACTTGTCACTGTGAGTTCTTCAATGTTTAAGCTTGATTTAGCTGTTGTGAGATATTCTAAACCAAATTTGTATAATATATCGTTTGGATTGATGACTATCCTTAGCTCTCTCTTTAGAGACTTTGCAGATGGCCATGAGTTTGGCTTAATCCCGTAAATTATTATGGTTTGTTTGAAGCTTCTCTTTTGTTTTATAAGTAATATTACTCGACTTTTTATGAACTTTTTCATACACCTTCCAAAACTACTCAACCAAATCTCAAATAAAACTTGAGACTTGGTGATTTAGGATGGAAATTTAGATCACCAATTGTTCTAAATTGCTGCCACACCATTTCAAATTCTAATTTTCATTTAAAATTTTAAAGGATTTTTACTTGAAGATAATTCTGAAACGTTCTTGAAATGGAAGAATAATATTGCAATATATTAAATAAATGGAAAATCTCATAAGTGTTCTTTATAATTTGGCAATTCAGAAAGTTGGTTCTTGGGTTTGGCACTTGCACTTTTTACTTGTGCTCCAATGTGCTTGTTTTGAAGTCGATGGTTTTCCCACATAGCCAATTAAAATAATTCTAATAATAATGGAAACAAACTGCTAAGCTAAACAGACTATCTTTTCTAAAATATTGCTCGTTTTACAACAAACTTGGGTTAAACAACACTCGTGATCTCTAAACTTTTACGAAAGTAATAATTTAGTTCCTAAATTTTGGTTTGTAACTATTTAGTTCCTATATTTACAATTTTGTAACAATTTAGTCATTGGACTTTAGTATGTAATAATTAGTCCTTGTACTTTCAAATTTGTAATAATTTAATCCCTAACATAAAAAAATTTCATCAAAATTATATGTAAATTTTTATTATTTTATGATTGAGACTTTGTATTATATAAAAATGTTGAGTCTGTTAATTTGTGTATTAGTTTATTTATGTAAATAATCTCATTAAATCTAAACACTCATTTCTATGACAGGGATTAAATCGTTACAAATTTTATAGTACAAGAACTAATTTGTTACATAGTAAAGTTTAGGAACTAAATTGTTACAAAATTGCAAGTACAATGACTAAATCATTACAAAACCAAAGTTCATGGACTAAATTGTTATTTTTATGAAAGTTTAGGGACTAAAACTGTTTTTAACCTATAATTTGCAATCCCTATGGAAAATGATTTTAAATGACAAAACTGTTGAAAATATTTATAGATAATAGCAAAATATCACCGTCTATCTATGATAGATCGCGATAGACTACTGTTTGTGTCTATCATGATACAGATATACAGTGAAATTTTGTTATATTTGGTAAATATTTTGATTCATTTTTTCTATATTTGAAAATAACCTTATCAAATATATTAATTTATTTTGTAGACTAAACATAATTCTCAAATTCTATTTTTGTGCTAAGCAATGAATCTAGTATCGAAATTTTTTCCCAAATTGAGTGGATCATGAAATAGTACCTTTATAAGATAAATGAGTTCAGTTAACTATTTTCATCAATACGACTTAAAAAGTTTTTTTTTTCTTGTTTTACCTTACTATATTACTAATGTTATGAAGAATGTAATTACTTTAAAGTAAACGAAGTCTCCTTCCAAAAGAATTCATGATGTAGGGGTATTTTAATGAGCTATTTTCAAATATAGCAAAAAAAACCAAAATATTTACTAATAAAATTTTACTGCTTATCTGCGATAGATCGACACAAATAGTAGTCTATCGCAATCTATCGCAGATAGACTGTGTATTTTGCTATTAGTTGTAAATATTTTTTTTTGACAGTTTTGTCATTTAAGATAATTTCCCTATCTTAATTTTGAAGGAAGTTTAGATAATTGTTATTATGTGTATTCGTTTCATTTAGGCTGTTTATTCTTCTTTTATTTTTTTTCCCACTTTTTTTTATTCATTATTCATTATTACTATTATTGAAAAAAAGGTGAATCCTCACAGTTATTGCCTTAAAAAATGCTTAATTTTAACACTTAGACAAATTTGATTATCTACTTTGGCTCCAAAAACCAGAAATCTCATGTTTTCATTTTCATTCAATATTTGTTGGGACAACAACATGATGTTGATGTTGAACCAGCTTTACATTTTGTTTAATATATTTTGGTGGTAGATGGTTCTTTTTTTAAATGGAGTTTGGGCTGCACCCATTTCTGTGCAGACCAGAGCACCTAAGCATGAGATTAGGTGCAACATATGTTACACCTACTACACCATAAAATAAAGAAATTGCATGAAATTAATCTAAGATTCAACCAACCATAGAAATATAACATTAGCTACTTAGGGTCTTAAAGTAACTTGATACAAGATCAAATCAGTAGTTTTTTTGTCAATGACAAGTCACTATCCATATATGATGTAGCTGCATTTCCTAACGCATATTGTCTTAAGGTTGAAACTAAACTGCATCCATGCTCAACTCCCCCTTGTTTACTATTTTTAATCAGCATTCAACCTAAACACTTATTATTCACAATTGGTTACCTTCGGTTCCATTGATTGCATTGCTATTAAGAATTTAAATTGAATCTAAACTCATGGATATGTTTGCACTTATACCATAACTATTCAAATTGCAAAGTAAATGAGATATTTGATTTAGTTGGTGAGAGACAATCTTCCTCATGATATTGAAGGTAGGAAGTAACAAGTTTTGTGATTCTAACCAACTACACTTAGAACATCATAACACGTCTATTTTTGAGTTATTGAAAGTCCAAAACTTCATTCAAAACATCATAGAAATTACTCTCACCACCCCAATCTTCAATTTTTTTATTATTATTATTATTATTATTATTATTTTATTATTATTATTATTATTATTATTATTATTATTATTATTTTGTGTGTGTGTAGAATCGAACTAATCACATTCAAAATCTATTACCATTGCCAATTTTCAGCCATGGGACAAGGAAATTCAACCTTAAAAATAGAAACTTTACGGAGGCGGCGGCAAATTTGTAAATCAACGGCGAAATGGGCGGTGGTAAACGGCGGGAAGGAGGAGTGGTCGGAAAAGAGCACTGAAAGGAGGAGGCGTACGAACTGGGAAGGGGATGAAGGCGGCAGGCGCGGAATAGAAAGGAAAGCAGTTGCCGGCAGCGCACTAAATGAGAAAGCGGTCGCCGGCGGTGGAGAAGTGGCAGCGGACGTGGGTAGCCATTTTCAAGAATCTCTGTTTTTCAGTGCAAAAATCCAATGAAAATCAATATCGACTTCGAAAACTTCTTTTTCTTTCTTCTTTATGTTTTTTTAAAGGGTAAAACTGCCAAGTATCTACATTTATATATTTATAAATAAATTAATTTATTTTTCTATATTTGAAGACAATCTAATCTTATTATTGATATTATGAATAATATAATTGATCTGAAGTAAATGAACTTTCTTCCCAAAACAACTCATAAGGATGGAGTATTTTATGAGTTTAAATTATTGGTATTATGTGTATTCGTTTCAGTTAGGCCATTTATTATTAGGTGTTTGTGTATTAGTTTCTCTATAAAAAGCTTCGGCCTATATCAATAAAATCATATTATTTCCCTTCAACTAATCAATGCCAAGGATTTCATAACTTCAAAGATTATAATCAAGATTCAATTTAAGATTGGATTGATGTGAGGTAAAAAGAACAGTGACCCCTTTGGAGACCAGAATCCGAGTAAGAAATGGAGAATGACCTATCAACATATAACGGAAGGATGAACATTGATTTTTTTTTCTTTTCTTTTTTTTTTTTTTTTTTTTTTTTCTGGATTAGATGAAAGAAATTGAGAGTTTCTTTGACCATATGAATACGTCCGAGAATAAAAGCTAAAAAGTGGTGGGATCGAAAAATGTAATGGCAAACAAATGCTTAGACTAAGCGTGGGAATAATAATTAAGTCTGAGCCTCCAAGAGATGCTTATTTCATACGCTTCTTAGGCTTCTCCAATAAGTTTTATAATGGGATTTCAATTCACTCTACTCATTCTCATTTTCTTTGAGAATACAAAAGCAGCCCTAATTTCCCTTATCATACAGCTTGAAAATTTCCATTTTTGCATTCCAAATCTTCACCCCAACCATGACCAAAACAAGAAACAAACACACAAAGGCGAAGAGGTACCGAGCTCGAATGATAGCAAAACGGTTTAAAGTCAAGAAGCTGTCAATAAGGCAAAAGCTTGGCTTCACAGAGAAGCTTGAAAAAGCCACAAAGCAAAGAATGAGAGTTTTTTGTATCAGAAGAACTCTGCCTCAGATCAAATTTGGGATATCATTCACAATTCCAGACAGAATGGCTACAGAGATTAATGACAAGAAGATGATAAGTGGATTACACCCACTGAGAATCACTAGAGTTCCATGTGGTGGGCCAATGGAGTTTCATGAAATTGTAAAAGAAGCTGAGAAAGGTTCAGCTCCATTGAAGAACACGCAGCATGGCAAGCCACCAAATCCTAAAGCATCATATCACAGGAGCTGCTTGAATGAGTGGTGTCCTCAAGTGTTTCATTTCATATCTAATCATTTATTTTGAAATATGGGGTAGGGATATAGACCTCTAACCTCGAGGTCAATAACACAAGTCTTGTGCTAATTGAGCTATGTTGATAACTATTGTTTTTAGTTGAGTTATGCTCACTTTAGCCATTAGTAACTTATTTTAAAAAACATAGGATTAAAAAGATACATTTTAATGACTCAAAGTCTAAAAAGGTAATTTTCTTTACAAGAATTTTCCGATACTATAGGTAGTTTCTCAAACTTTCATCCTTTCATTCCTAATCGTTCATATCTTCCGCTTCATTCTGAATTGTCCAACTGAGGAGAGCATTCAAACACCCACAGAGCAAGCCTTCTACCCATCTATTTCTCAACATTGCTCCCTGGCTACATTGAAGCTCAACCACTGACTGTCATCCTAGCGATACATTCTTACATGCTTCAACAGACAAAAACAAAAAACAAAACAAAAAAAATGTTGATTTTCCCCTGTTTGCTGATTGTAACGGCATCCCAACGTGAAGATGAGGTTTATCGAATAATCTGGATAAATAATAGTGGGACTTATCTATTTAAAATTAAAATTGTGGTTATCGCTCCTTTTCTTCTCAATTTGAATTTTTTAAATCTAAAGACCCAACATATTAGATGTATTAAAAATAATAATAAACATATAGCAAAAATCGAAAAACCTAGTGAACAATATTAGATTTCTCAATAAGAAAAGATATAAACAGATAAAATCATGTGAAATAGCCTAGAAATTTCTATTCGTATAACATTTTAATATATTGTAACTTCTTTTGATATTACAATATATTACTATCTTTTGATTTATCTTGTTAGGTCTATCCTAACAAATTTCTAGGCTATTTCACCTGCAAAATGAAATCCTTTTAAAGAGACAAACATTTATTCATGAATAAAAAGTTAAAAGTCCAACTTTGAAAATATGGTAGATATGTAATCCAAAGTGAATAATTTTTTCCATCACATTAACCAATTTGGCTAAGCAAAACCATAGGTTTTAACCTCACTCTGAAAACACACATGGGAAGCTACAAGAGCTGCACTAATAGATTGCAAGATGTATTGCAACTATATAGGATGGAAATGTACCTATGAAATTAAAAATAACAGCAAGTTGGGCAATGAAATAAGTTTTATAGAGAGCTGCAAGATAGCGACTACAAGATCTAAACTGAAATTAAAGTTAAAAATACATATTTCCATAAGAAACCCACTTAACTAACTCTTACAAGAAGATGACAGTGAATTCAGCCTTTAAAAATCCAAACTGTTTATTAATTTGCCCAATCAGGACTCCAGAACCCTAACCTATTTAACACGAACCATTGGATGAAAATGACTGAAGACATATAAATCGTTGTATATTAAATACCAAAAATTAGTCTGGCTGAAATCATGCCAATAAATGTTAAACTTTCATGGAGAGTGAGTGCAGTTGGTTGAACTGATGGTTTGACATACAATTGCACCACAAATGGCCAAAGTTTCAAGTGTGGTTCTTTAGATGAGAGCTTAAAAGTTGAAACGAAAGGGCCTTCGGGTTTTCGAAACATGGGACGCATATGGTGTTTGGAGAAGATTCATGAGAGAGTTAGCTGAGGAAAACCCAGAAACCTACAGCAACCAAAAGAGCACACCCACTTCAGCGAGAAACCAAATGTAACCTCATAGTTTAAAAGCATGTTTGAAAGTGATTTCAAAATATTTAAAATCTACCTGAAACACACTTTTAATTACTTAAAATCAATTCGATATTTAATTTTACAGTTTTAAATGCATTTTTCATACTATTAAAATTGATTTTGAATGATTAGAGACATTTTAGGAGTGATTTTAGCTATGACATTCTAGGAGTGATTTTGAAAATGACAAAAGTGTTTTTAATTATTTTAGAATCACTCTTAAACATGTCAGGAAACAAACTTTATTAGAATCATTTGATGTTGTTTTCAACCTGAGAAAAATAGATAACTTCCACTGGAGGGAATGAGACCCCAGAGGAAGGTAATTGATAATTGATAGATTATGGAAAAGGCTTTTCAATCTACCAGGTCAAAGATAAACAGTAAACACCATGAACTCCACATTCTTTTATTTATCCAAAGCTCCACGCACATTCTTGTTATATAATCTCCATTAAATTGAATAAGAAAACAAAAGGACAACTTGAAAAATAAAAATGAAGTGCAAGGTTTACTTACACGTCTCATCGACTGTGGAATGAATACTACAAAAAGATCTCGATGCTAAGTTCAACAAAGGAACATGGATCGGGAATGTCGAAGTTATCCAAAACCTGAGGTCAAATGAGAGACATCATTAGTAGTATGGTACCATACAAATACCAGCTATATGTTACACAAGCAAGATGTGTAATATGTATATCATGGTCTTGGGGTTTAAAGATAATTCCCAAGAGGTGTCGCTACCTCGGGATGAACAATGCCAAACGTGCCAATTTTCTTTCCTTTATAAATGATGTGAGCTTGTCTACCAGTAAGAAACTCCGGGTTCTACATGACATGAATAAAATCCAGGCCAAGAAACAGAGTCAATTCTAAGTTTCCCATTTGTAACATACTGTGAAATAAAGCATATGCTCAGAATAATTCACTTACATCTGAACATTTTATGTAATACCCAGTTTCATCGCCAACTGAAACAAAAGGAGCTCCTACGACTTCCATAATTCGGTCGACCAAACCGTGAATCAACTGAAAAATCAAAAAGAATAAAGTGCTTCAAAATACAAACGGTACCATGAGTTACCACTCGAAAAAGATGGCCACAGAAGAAGAAAAAGACATAAAACAAAAGAAAAGGAGATAGTTTATAAGAACAATTTGTTTCTTTAGAAAACAATGTATTGTGCATGACATAGAAAATGCAATATATTAGAGCATACAAAAAGAGAAACTCTCATCGAAACCTAACTTTAAAAGATAGAGATTCTTACGGTATTTTTTCTAGAAATTATATATCATCAGAAACTGTACTCAGTCTAATTCATCAACATTTCTCTATTTTTTTACTTAATTAATCATTCTTGCAACGTTCTATTCGTTTCATAATTTATTCAACTTGTTTGCACAGACATAAAATAATACATGTCTAGATGTTAGATAACAACAGTAAATAAATAGTAAGTTTAAAAAAACAACCGACTTTTCTTTAGATTCTTACTTCAAATCCAGAATTGGCACCGCAATATAGAGCAGCAAGATGACGATGATTTCTTGCCCCAACATCTTTTGCATCATCCAGCAATGATACATCACCAACTTCAAATATCTGGAACAAAAAAGTTGACAGACCATTTAACTTTCTAAGCTTCAAATATCTAGAACAAAAAAGTTGACAGACAATTTAACTTTCTAATCTTTTTTAAAGTTAACTTTATTACAAACCAGCTTTCAAAAAATATAGTCAAAGAATAGCTTAATAAACAGATAACATCGTTGTTTAAAAAAAAATCCATGAGTGCATCGCTAGCCTACCTGCACCTTGAATGATAGCACAGAACAATCGTCATAAGATAACAAAGTATGAATAATTGTAAGAATGGACTACACATAGAAATCTTCCCGAGACATTAAAGAATGCCTATCCAACTGGGGAAACTCTTAAACCCTCCTTTTCTTCAGAAAATAGACTCAATAAGCATGAAAGTACAATTGAGTACAAGAAGCACACAAACAAGGAAAAGCCAAACTCCTCTTCCCAAGAATCTAGATAAAGTTTCTACCACTTACCAGCATACTTCAGAAATCAATAACCAATGAATAGAACATATAGAAATAATGAAGACAAAAGACCTATTTTATCAAGTAATTCAGCTTCAGCTCTAAAGACCTAATAAAAAGAACTGTCCAAACTTCTTATCTTTTCTTCTCCAAGAAGTGACCTTCTCGACTAGGAAATCCAAAATGTAGAGCTTTTCTACTCTTTCAGGTCTTCATTGTCATTTAGAGGTTAAACCAACATAACAGTCACAACTCACCTCACCATGACAATTGAACTCTATGATTTCTGACCCGAGAACAATGGAGTATTAGCGTGTTTCGTAGCACTGGACCTACTATTGCATCCACAGCAGGACAGCAATCCACAGGCAACATCAAAATGCAATAACTATCACGTAAATTTCACTCTTAACTTAGTACAATTGCCACTTGTATAACTTCAGATTATGTATACGCTAAAACATGCAAGTGTATTAATCCCACATGTCTGTACCAGTATTTTTATCACAAACAACCACAATTAACAAAGATTTGCACCTTAATGTTGTAAAAAGACGAATGGTCAAAAGAAAATTGAAACATGTACCTTTATGGGCTTTGGGTGATCCTTATTGTGTCCAACAATTTTCAAAAGACCAGGCATAAGACTGGTTCGTACAACCTGGAAATGTTGAAAAAGTGCAAAACTTTATATAATTACCAAAATATTTGTGAGAGTATACATTACTTCAAATGTTCTGGGTGATCCTCATTTCAAATGTTTGTGAAAGCATACATAATTCAAATAATTTCTAGCATGTGTCATATTTAGATCAGTCTCCCAAGTTGATAAAAAAACCAAATGGGATTCACAAACCTCAAAATCAGTTGAACGAGGATTTCCAATGACAACAGCGGTAGATTTATCATCTTCACGCTTTAGCATGGCGAAGTTCTCTTTATAAGAACATAGGATCCACGTAAGTACCTCCGTGAACCCACTCATTGCAATCTAAACAGAAACAAGGGAATATAATAAAATGATAAGCAAGAGAAGTTACATATACAGAGCATACAGGAAAATCAATGATTACTAATATGTACCTCTCCTCTAATAAGGTCACTGAACTCATTTAATGGTAGAGGCTGCAAAGATGCTGGTTTACTCTTTGAGATGTTATTATACCCATAAGCAATAGCAACATCCTAGAAAATAATAAAGTTGCATGATCAAAAGCTATTAGCAAGGTGCATAGAAAGTATGCATACACATGTATTCACAAGATTATCTCCTATTTACTATTTTTACCTCCATGACGTCACATGGGTGAAGCACATCACTCCTTGTTGGGGGCACAGATATAGTTATACTAGACTTGTCACCAGATACTGACTGTTCAGCGTGCAATTGCATCCTATTTAACAAATTGATAACCTGGAAAATTGTAAAATATCTTAAGCCATGCCATATTTGTTCCATTGAACCTATATACCTGATTATCAATTCCCCTCATTTTGCAAGTGCTTAGAATTGGAACGTACCCAAACTTCCAATTGAAGGCATGCTATAGTTAAATTTTATATTTTTGTTCTTTGGGTAAAAAACCAAGAAAACTGAACCATCATGACTGTTGACCAACCTAACGTTATCTTATAAGATTTTATAGTTTGCTTTATATATATATATGATAAACTCAAACCTAGAGGAAACATAGTTCAAAGTGATCATAAATTATTGATTCTTACATAAGTCCCCATTCTGAAATAAGACGTTACTGAAGCAGGGTTAAGCCAGCTGTATGGCTAGAAATGAAATTTGAAAAACTTCTATATGATGCTATTGGAACTGAAGTAAATAATAGCAGAAATCTTTCTCAACAAAATTTAGAAGTAAATGACAGAAGATATATATATTATACACTAATGAGCTTATACAACTACCTCTTCTGCCTCCAATGAGACTCCAATACACTTATTGATATAAGACACAGAAACTTCCATATTGTAGAGAGATAGCTCTGGATAAATACACGACCTGCCATCCGGATATATCACTTCAACTGGTTCAATTTCAAACTTCTTTTTGCACAGCGTTGAAAACATAGTTACCTAAGAAGATTAAAAGAAAAAATCCAAAAATTAGAGATTACTTTACATCACCATATAAATTCTTCCACAACATAAAAAATTCTTACCATAGTATTCAAGACAATATTTGCCTTTGTCAGATCAGTCGCGGTGCATTCAATAAACACATTCTTTGTCTTCAATGTAATAGCCGAATGTGCACCATTGATAATTGGTGGCAAAGACAAAACAGTTCTGCAAGCAAGGAGCTCAACTTATTTTAATGTTAGAGCAGTTCTCAACAAAAAGTTAGACAATTCCTTTTTGTCAAAAAATTTTGGAAAATTTTATTGAGTTTTTAACTTGCAAAACCATCATAATAGAAAACAACAATTTGTTTCTCTAATGAATAACCAAGCTTTCATTGAGAAAAAAAAAATGAAAAAATACAATGGCAAAAGAATATATATTAAAATAACCCACAGAAAATGGAGACATCCTACCAGAAGGGTCTCCACCACTCAAGCAAAATAAAACTAACAAAATAATTACAAAAAAAAAAAAAAAGAAAAAAAAGGAAAAGATCTTAGTAACCGAAGCCTACAAGGAAACGTGGACCCCGTTCTTCTCTCCCCAAAGACCCCACAAGTATGCACACAACCCCCACTTGCCATAAAAACTTTCATTTCTCACGGAAGGGTGAGTAAGGAACTCACCAATCATTTCCCTACAACCATGCTGTCTAGCCAAACTCATTAAAGAAGAAAGTCCACACACAACATAGGCATCGGCAACAATTTGTTATTAAAATCACCAATTACACTGTTGCATGCAATGCAGAGAAATGGGAAACAAAAAGTAAGAAATGAGAACCTCTATTGGTTCAAACAAAAAATAAGAAATGACAATCTCTATTGGTTCTTGCATCACAATGTGATCCCGTTTATTAACCCACCCCCCCCCCCTCCCCCCAAAAAAAACAAAGAAAAGGAAGGAAAGAACCGGCACCAACCAAAATGTAGGAGTAATTACAAATGGCCCAAAATAAACTATAATATTTGTCAACAAAAGAAAGAGAAATAACTACAAATGAAAAACTGTAAAACGCACGTGTTTTCTGTAAAAACAAGTAAACACAACCAATTAAGTTCTAGAATATCTATAACTAGTTCAAACACAAGAAAATATAGTGGTAGTATACCTGTTGCGGTCATACAAAATGGGATATACAGGTGATTTTTCTATTATGGGCAAGTACTTCCTCAGCTTTAAATCTGACTGCAAACAAGCATGGAAAAACATGAATCAAAATATATCGACGTCTATTTCAGAAACAGGAAATCTAATAAACATACATGATGTAGTTTGTGGCTTATTTTTCTGTTAGTTTTCTGTTTCAGCATCTTAGTTCGATATTGTTCTGTTTTGAATAGTTAATATTGTTCTGCTTTAAGTTTTCCTTAGTTTTACTTTTACCAAGAGTTATTACTTAACTTGTTACTGTTTTAAGGCTTAGCTTAGTTAAGTATCAAAGGCTGGTTCGTTGCCTTTAAATAGGGGTCCCTAGGTTGCAATGATTATGATTCAAAAAATAAGACAAGAATTCTCCAATAATTGAGTTCAAAGTCTTGGTTCACAACAATACATCTACTAGAAGGACTGGATATCAGAAATAACAGATATATTTTCATTAAGGCACGTACTTTATAGAACTCCATTAGCTCATCAGCTCTGAAATTCTTCGTCTGCATCACATAAACAAGATAAGAAAAGTTCATTCCAAACAACATTAAAATAATGTATTCTAAACTAGGTCAATGGTTGAAGAGGTAAGAGTATATCTCATTCTCCGAACACCCATAATGAAATTGTTGAAGTAGAGCTCTACTAACAAAGAATAAATCATTTCAACTAAGGCTATTTCAAAACCACTTCCCAAAAAAGTGCAGAAAGGAAGCAAAATGAATCAGTTCACATCCAAGAACTTGATGAGAGATCTGAAATACTCATTGTTTTCAAACTTAACAACGGATAAAAAGAAGGAAAAACTTGTTCTGGGGAGATTATATATTTTACCTGTTTCAGTGGCACAAAGTTTATAGCTGTTGGTGGCAAAGCCTGAAAAGTGAGATGAAAGCGAGAATGGCAACATTAGGAACTATATCCACTGAAACAAATAAGTATCCACCGGAATTTAACGAACGAGAGAGAGAGAAGGAGAGAATAAACCACAGCAACAATAGACAATTGTTAGAGAGCATAATCTATAGTATTGCACTACAGCAGCAGCCTTTTTTAGTTTTTCATTATTGTCCCACAACAAACACTTCGAGGATGAAAAGACCAACTTCACAGATTAATTTTCCAGATACATTACAGAAACTGGGATTTGTTGTAAATAGACACAAACAATGTCTTTTGGCCATCAATATAATGCTGCACAGCACATTCAACTAGACCAACTGCTAGAAACAAAATATATATTCTCCCAAGAATATGAGCACAAGGAAAGCCCACCTCATAGGTGAAAGGGCCTTCAAGTGTATCCAGGTCGTGTGTTCCAATGGCAACAAGACTTCTTCGTCTAAAACAAGTAAACAAAATTCTTGAGAGAATTCTTACAGTCTAAATAAAATAAAACAAGAAAAAGAAGAAGAACAAAAAGTACAATCTAAAAATCAGTCCTAGCAAAAAGAATATAATCAACAAAGGAATTGCTCATCCACCCAAAAATAGCTATGACTTGATCACACAATTACTTCAATGCTACATACTTGGACTCCATATCCTATGTCTTTTAAGAATCGCTAAGATAAAACAATCCAACTTATAATTTGTGAGTCTGTGACTGGTCTGGTTGGAAATCAGAACGATGCACGAAATAGGAGAAGATCACACATGATACCTATAACTACGCAAAACTTACCGACATATGTTCTGATGAAGTTTCTCTTGCAGATCAATGAAACTCGCATAAATTGCTTCATCAAAAGTCATGTCTCTCAAAACAGCACAAACGATGTAAGGACGGATCAAGGAAGTCTGTAAAACTTGACAGTTTCAGACCGATACAAATAAGTTGAAATCATTTGTAATAATAACATTTCCAAAAGGAAATCATACCTCCGGTTTTACATGCATTTTATGCATAGATTCCCTGCTGATATTGGCTAATGTATATCTGGGTGTCTCCTCCTGCTTATTAAAAATGCGCAGGGCTTGAGCAAGTCCTTCAAGACAGAGCAAATCGTATCTACAAAACAATAAAGTATATTTACCAGTTATGTCCCAGATGCCTACAATTAAAACATTAAAATAGTTTTATAATCTCCAATGATATTCACAACTGTCTTTTATTTTTGTGAAAAAATTAAAAACTTAAAAGGAACCCGATGCAGGCAAATTTACATATAGATAGCATCTCTTCTTCTAGAAGAAAATAAGTTGAATCAAATGTGTTACCAACTTACAAAACAAGAATAACCAGAGAAATATGCCTAAAAGCAATCTCAAAGTTCGTATTGAATCTTAGTTGCAAATAACAGCAAATTTCGAAGAAATGTACCTGTTTGCGGGGACTTCAATCTTGTAGATGACTTCTTCATCTTCATCCGCTTCTTCTTCCAAATGCTTCTCTTTCCTAATGATCGCCTTCTCTGTCGTCTATACAGGCAACAACCCAAAGTGAAAAAGAAAACTCCCATCCAAATCATTGGTGCAATCGATTAAACGAACAAAAATAACAGTGAGCTATTAACGCAAGATACTTACAACGTCATCAAGCTCAATTCCAAAACTAAAGCACAGCTCTTCAAACTCTTCCTGCGCTAAGAAATGAAAATGAAACGAGCAAAAAAATTAAAAATGAACGAAGTGCATGATTGAACAACGTGGCATATGGAAAACTGCAAGCTCACTATAAGTTCTTCCAATGGCAGCAAATAGAAGATCTCTTCCGACGCTGACGGTCGGCATGGTTGACTTTTCTGTAGGACAGCAGGAAAATGAGAGCTGGGCGTTCACGTGGGTATGGACTCAGTCTTCGCTACCTTGCGCTTGTGGCCGCGGGAGTGTCGCCGAAGAAGAAGTCTGAGCAGAAGGGGGCGGGGTGGTCGGCGGCTACAAGGGGAAGAGGAAGAAGATGATGGAGGATAGGGCTTCCTCTTTTCTCTTTTTCTTTTTTCTTTTTTATTTTTTATTTTTTATTTTTCTTTTTCAACCTTCTAACTAAAATTTTAATTCAAAAATCACAAGTATGAGAATTGGATATAAAATTTGGGTCTTTCACTCAACAATTTGGATCTTTAATCCATTTTAAATTTAATTTACTCAAATTAAATTTCAACAATTCAAAATAATCCCAAAACTAACTCCAATTAATAAATTCATTTAATTTGGTTTAATCCAAATTAAACTCAAATTACTTAATCAAACTAAAAAAAAATAATTGCATTCAAAAATGTAAAAAATAGTATTTATAGATTTGAAATTTGAAAATACGAACAAATGCATTTATGACAGTAATTGTTAATATGTGTTTGAATAGGTGAGTTTAGTCTCAAAAATTAAGTTAAGACACATGATAACACATTTTAACTACAGGAGTAGTTAAAAAAAGAAAGAAAAAAAAAAATAGCAAGTGAGCTCATAAGTTTAGCCTCACAATTTATTTATATTTGTTTAGATTTTTTATTTATATTTCTTATTGTAACATTGGACAGTTGAAAAAAATGGTAAAATGATTGTTTTCATATATGGTAAAATGAGTCTACTTATTTACAAGTACAGTTAAATAGTAAAACGTAGTTTATCATTATCTATTAGTAATAAATAGTGATAAATGATACTATGCTATCACTGTCTATTAGTTTAAGAATGTTTTTTAATATATATATATATTCATTTTAGGGGAAAGTAATGTTTAAATTAAATTAAAAATATATATATATTGAAGTGAATCTAAAATGAAAATGAATGTATATATATTCATTCAGGTGCATATATATATAAAAAATAAAAATGAATCTAAAAAATATTATTTTTTCAGTTTGAAATATATATTCAAGGGAATCTAACAAATAAATTATTTTAGGAAAAAATGGTTTGGCAATCACTTAAAAATGATTTTTGGAAAAATGAGTTTATAAAATTAGTTGGTTTAGGATAAACACTCGAAACCAACTTTTAGAAAAATGAATTTTGAGTGTTTCTAATTTGTATGAAAAACTCCCGCCGCCACCACCGACAAACTTACAACTTCCAGCCACCATGCTGCCTGATAAAAATTTTTATAGTAATTTGACATTAATAAAAATATTTTTAGTATGTAACAAACCAAACAAACAAGTTGGTATATAAAAACACTTATTTACTGATCATTTACAACACCAAACCCCATATTACCTACTGTAATAGCTGAAGATTTAATTTCTGTATTGAAACAAAAGTTGTCACAGAACAGAATTTGCCACCATTTTCAAACCAACTGCTGTTGATCATATTGAATTATTTCTGAGAATTCAAGCTCTTGAACAAAAGTAAACCTAAACTACCAACTGCAAGTGTAAGCAAAAGTGGGGTGCTGATGGATTCAAGATCAGTAATCCTCCACCTCCCTTCGTCGTCAACTTTTCCCCGGCGACCCCTCTCACTCAAGTGCTCCCGGAGAAGATTGCTCAAATTGTCGACTTGGAGAATGATTTGACGCTGCGCCCGTGCTATGTTTTGTATCTAGAGAAATGTGAATGGAAAGCACAGAAATCAAATTTACCTCAGTTTGAATATTAAAACCATAGAAGAAAACAAGTGATATTCAGCAAAATACCTCTTCCAGAAAGGGAGATTCCTTGGCCAATTGGGAGGATGATGAAGAATGAGGCAGTAGCGATCCGGTTAAGGCACCGTTACTCAAGCCAGATATGAAAATTGAAGTTGCTCCGGAGCCATTGTTGCACGCATCGGATTGTGAAACCAAGTTCTGCTGGCTAGCAGAAATTTTTCTAGTACAGATCTTAGAGTTCAGCTCTTCAATACGAGTTGTGAACTCATCCATTCTCTCACTGAGAGTAGAAATCTGTTCTGAAAGTTGAGTAATAGCTCCCTGAAAGATTTTGAGATCGATCAGAATATTCGGCTAACGACTGTCTTTACCATTCAGAAATATTGTCCATCAAGAAACTAAATCAATATTTATCTTCTTCGAATCAAAAGCTTCAACCAACATGTTCAACCTTTATTTATGGGTGATCAAATTGCACTCTGATGGATATTGAACCATTTTTGATTCGTTCGAAGTTCTTTGTCACCATGTTCTAGAAATGAATCACGAAATGGCATTCAATTTGCTGTTAAGACAGCATGTCTTTCCAGATTTTCACAATGGTGAGATTTTGTTCACTTTTAAGCCAACAACGCTAGATAAAAATGGAGTTGTTAATAGCTTTTAGATTCTACCTAAAAGGTATCATATTAAGTAATAAAACTGAAACGCCTTAGACCAACAGAGAAGTTATATTTTGACGGATAATAAGATTCATCATCTTCCTCCGGGATCCTATATCGTCTTCTATACAGGTGAATAGAATATAGAAAGTATATAAAGCACGTGAATAAGATTATCTTGATGCAGAGAAAAATTTACCTGGTTAGAGACTACTGCAGGGGAATCTGGAGCCCTCACATCAAATCTCCTATTATTAACAGCAAGCTTTGTAAGCTTTGACAAGGTCTTGTCCCTCCGATTTGAAAATGATTGTGATAAGCCACTGGCGATGATATGAAATATAGATAAGGATCCACGAATATGTAAACTAAGCACTTCAAGTACCCTTCCATAAGAATCTAAATGAACAAGTAAAAATCTTCACTTTTCAATGCTGCACCAATATAATTACATAGCGATTATACCCTCTGATCAAACAGAGATTGTTTTCAACCAACTTTATTTTATTAAATCTTTTTGTTCATCTCAATTTTGGTTTCAAATTCTTCTAGTTTTCTAATAAGAAGTATATCCAACAGTTACAAAAGTAGGATGATACCGGTTAAGGTACTTATTTCTCCTATCTGCAGAAGCTCGGGAAAGTGCTTCCTTTGGACTCGAAAGTGACTCGTCGTCTATGCTGAGCTTGGTTTTTAAATCATCCGGCAAGGCCTACAAATGATCCCATCAGACTTACTGCGGATAACAATCTGCTTAATCTGTTGCCTTGCATTGCAAATATCTTACCATAACATCATTAACAAGCTTCTCCAGCTGTATCTGTTCAATATAAGTTCGAGGGATATAGGAACCATCCAAACCCAACTGCTCAGCAACACATTTAACGTGCACCCGATCTTTTCCTTGCACCTTCATCCAACGTTCGCCAAGTTAGTTGTATGATAATACAAACCTGCTCAATTTAAAAACACTAAAGTTTCTAAACAAAATTCTGATATCGTGATGGAAGGTAAAGAATTGAACCATGGCTAATATATGTCATACCTAGAGGTTCCTATATTATCTACGAATGAAAAAGGAAAAAAAACATTTTCCTCCATAATTCAGTTTTTTTTTAAAAAAAAAAAAAAATTATTTTTAAAATTGGTAAGTTTGGTGTCTCTCTCAATTTCAATGTTAAAAGAAACGTACACCAAAGGCATCTTTTAAAGATCATACTCCAATCGTCCAAGGGCAACAACCTAATTTCTATTTTACTTCTCAGGTGGGAGACTTTTTATAAATAGAAGAATTAGCAGAAAGTAGGATAAGAACAAAGACATACTGCCTAATTCCTTAATAAAAGAAAAAGAAAGGTAAAGAAGCTCATGAAACCTATATAACTAATATGGAAATCCCTTCACAATGGAACTAATGTAGAAAGAACGCTATAGGTTTTCTTTTTTTCTTCTTTTCTTCTTTTCCTTTCATCAAACTGGAAGAACCCATCTAAACGCAGCATGAGAGGACTTTATACGGAACGGAAAGTAGTGTTGTTGCATGAACATTTAAAGCAAATCAATGTCCCTCATCAAGAAATTAACCTATTGCAGAAACAGCCAGACTACTATCTAAAGCAGCATGGATAATGAGTACACGATATACCTGAATGTATTTTCGGTTAAGTTGCTCCAACCAATCAATCTTTATACACACCCTATCATCAGAGAATATGTGGCTGCTTCTTTTAAGAATAGTGGCAATTGTGTATCCAAGTGCCATAAGCCCTCCAAGAAGGCGCACACTAACTTCAAAAGTTATTCTAGGTGATATTATGAATGGAATATCTGTAACCCACTCCTGAAAAAAGGGGAGAAAAAAAAAAGATATGTCCGTATAAGTAGCCAATAGGTACCTTATTAACAAAAATAATAATAAAAGGACTGATATGCAATGCCACTTTCCTCCTCTTTTTAATTACTCTACATGGAAATTCATATAACTGTTCAAATAATCAGAAGCAGGGACAAATAAAGACAAGAAAAAAAATGGATTAAAAAATCTACTGTGGCATGTGCATCCACTGCATAAATACGCATGGAATACAGGCAAATATAGCTTGAAGGAACTCAGTTATATAGCTTTAGTTAATATGACCTCAAACATGAGATTGTATTTGCCATCCCTATTCCTCATCCTCAGATAGGATTGACACACTTCAGGATCTTCACCAGGAGGTAGAAGATAAATGTCATAAGTTTCCTCAGTAGACTCCTTGTGATTCTCGGATATAACAGCCTTAATTTGATCCACAGGTACTGCTTTCATTGACTGTAACCAGAAAATGAACCCAGCTCATGTAGAGTAAAAGTCATATAATTTAGAGGAAAACGAGTAAAGTTGAAGCAGCGAACCACTTAAACCTTAAGAATATAAGTAGGATTCTGGAAACCGGTAAAGGGATTGAATTTGTTAATAATTCTTATATGGGCAGTCTGAAGATCTGGCTCAATAAAAGCTTTATACATTGGATAGACCTGCATCCAAAGAAAATTATATGAACCACCACCAACAATTTTATTGCACGTGATTGGTGACGGAACCAACATTTGAGAAATACAGCTAATAAAAAGGACACACCGTTTCAGAAACTTGATGTATTATTTCTTCTGGCTCTTGGCCAGCTCGCTGAATATCACGTAGTACCCGTTTCACTAAGTCAAAATGAACACCACCGGTCACTGATACACGAAGATCTAGCAATGGACGCAATTTTTCACTTAAAGCATAGATGCCCTCAATAATGACAATCCTTGATTCGGGAACTTCAAGAGTCCTGTTAGTAGCCATTAAAAGTAAGAAGGTTAAATGGTAAAAGATAAACAAATGTTCTAGTAAAATAAACACTAAGAGGGTGTTTGGGACACTGAGTTGAGTTATGAAGTCTTGAGTTAATATGTTGGAGTTAAGAAGTCTGTGTTTAGGGTGCTTGTAAAGATGAGTTCCTCGATAAACGTGCAAAAGAGAGAAAAGGGAAAGATGGAATTTCTCAATAAATATACAAACTTCAATATTAAACTCTATTGAATTTGAGTTATTTAAGACCGCTTATGAAATTAGTGAGCCAAATACCCCCAAGAGAAAAGGGAATATCTAGATTTGCAAACGTTGAGAGAGAAGCTATAACTTTAAAAGATTAGTGTAAGATGCAAGAAGTTAAGCTTCTAAACCACCCTTTTTTTCTTCACGTCCAATCTGACTGCTAGACCCAACGATTTATGGTATGACATATTGACCGAGTAAATTTCAAGCAATACAGTCCTTAGCTGCAGAAATGTTAAATAAAACAAAGCCTAAATTGACACATTACCTGTAACCCACGCGACTGCTAGTCTTGAAATCATAAATAGGAACCTGGACAGGTTTTCCTTCTCTTAAACCATTAATATTTTCCAGCAATGTATCATAATCTGTTAGGCGTGGATCTGGTGAGAAAAGCGGTCATTAGAGATTTCCAGTGACTTGAATTGCAAGAAATAATTGACAAGCACACTTCCTAAAAGGAACGCAAAAAGAGCATACTTTAAGGACTACCATAAATTATAACTAGGAATGAAAGCTGTTTATAGTATGTTCATTACACTGCTTCAAAGGTGGATTACAAAATATTTGGTATAAATGAAATTTCATTCTTCAAGGTAATAGATAATGTCTACATATATGCATAGCCATGACTGCCTAAGAGGAAAAATATTAGATGCAGGCTAAAAAAACTTACGAGAAGCTTGTGGCTCCATGATTTTGTAGATGGCAATGGAAAATTACATGTTTCCCTGCCACCTCACTTTAGAGAACAGAAAAACAAAGCAATCATCAAAGCTTGTGAAAGTATTAAGTACTGGAGGACTTCAGACCGGTGTCACAGAGTTGTAAACCAAAAGGTATAACATTTAGCGGACTCATACTGTTAAAAGTTTTACTAAATTGAGATAATGAATGGTCAATAGAATGAAATGATACCATCAAAGTTGCCATCAATGATACGACTGGAATCATTGTAGTTATCCATCGTGATAACAGCAATGCTGGGTATAAAGTTAAGCACCTTCTCAGTAAATACAGTCTTCCCAGCTCCCGATGGTCCTGCCACTCCTACTAGAATTATCCCATCATTCTTTTGAGACAATAACTGGCACGCACGTATTACAATGAAGAAACCTTTCTCAAATGAAAGAGGATCTTGAATGGGAAGGATCTCGTAGCGATTCGAGTCCTTTTTCCTAACTAACTGAACTTGATCTCGCAAAAGGCCAGAACGCCTCCGAGGTGATTCAATGCTAGGAGACGTATCTTGAGCCATTTAGAAGTTTTTTCTGTTTGCTGCAGAGAGACAAGAACATAAAATAGAGCTATATGCACTTCTTAAACCAGGAAAACCAATTCTGCAAAACCTCTATTTTGACCAATAGTTGATATACAAAGCAAAACCCATTATTGTGCAACATAAGGACAGTGCCAAAAAGCCCACAGGCCAAAGCTAAGGCGTTACAAAAAGCATCTTTCTGAAAAAAGAGTGTAAAGGATACAAAATTTGACACATAAAGATAAAATAACAACATGAACCCTGAAATTCTACACATACCCAGAACACAAATTCAACAGAAATATGAATCAGAGTCCAAACAACGCGTTATACACAAATTAGCACAAATTTTACAATAAAACAGAAACAAAATAGAAAGCAAACCTTATGGAAGAAAGAACAAGAACTATTCTCAGTAATAACAGTAAGCGCTGTTGAATTTCTGTAGCTTCTGCCTGGTTTCTGAAATTCAAACGAATGGCTGAGCACTAATTTTTGGATGTTTTCAAGTGGGGTCTTCCCCTTTTCGTAAATGGGTGTTCCTTTTTCATGAACATGAATGGTGGGGCGTCTGAGTGAGAGGACATGTGTTCCGATTCTCTGAACTAATGGGTCTTAAAAGGACCCAGGAACATGAAATCGAACTTGGTGGTTAAAAAGAAACAAACAAATTAAAGCAAATTGAAGAGGGTACTAGGATAAGATTGAGAAAGCGTAATATCACCGCGATCGACTGGCCAAAAGGAAGACAGGTGGAGAAAGCTACAAACGACTTGAATGCGTTGCTGTGAGTGATTCGCACAGACTTTTCCCTTCTCTTTGTGGGAGGAGGGGTTTTTTGCTTTAGCCCCATGTGTGAGATGCTGTTGCAATTGCCAAATGCAGGTAAAAAATCGAAGGAAGGACGACAGAAACATTACCCAACTTTCACAATCGTTGGAAATTTGAAAAGGGAGGTTGCCACTCGAAGATGGTGGAATAAAATGACAGCAGGAAAATGATCGAGAAGGTTGGAAAATTAATGGAATCAAATGAAAAGGCTATAACGATCAACAACAGTTTGGAAGCTCCGCGTGGGCCTATCATCAAAGATACAAGTGAAAAGTTAACTTGCCTTTAAAATAATAATAATAATTATTATAAACATATATATAATCAAACTTCTTGTGGATAATTGACATTCTAGAAAAAGTTTTAATTAAAATATTTATAAATATAGTAAAAATTGTATTGTTTAACATAATCTATTTGTAAATTATAAATATTTTCAATAATTTTACGTAATTTTACAATTATTAATTTGTTCTATTAAAATAACTAATTTAATATTAACCAAAGCAAGCTCTGTTGGCGGTAATGCCCCAATTATGCTCTCTTCAAAACCAACAAAAATGAGGCAATTTTCCTAAATTAAAAAAGCTTATATGCGTTTGCCAAGAGTCGAACCCAAGTCTATTACTTAGAAGGCAATTATCTTAACCGTTGGACTACAAATGCTGCCATTATACAAGCGGTTTTTTTATAGATATAGGTATGGTTAGATTGCGAGCTTAGTTTATTTTATTTAATATTTATAATTCGTTTTTAAAAGATTATGTAACAATTTTAGAATTTTTCCAACTACGTGAACCTCTAACATTAAGTTAGCTTTTATGCTGGTTGAGAACTCAGGTTGCTTAAGTATATATACCAATAGAAAGTTTATTGTTTTTATATACAAACAAAAAAGTATATATACCGATTATTTTATACCTAAGTATTTTTCTTATTTTATCTATTAGGAGGGAGAGAGTAACATAAAAATTGTATTACAAGTTTGAAAAATACTGAATATTCTAAGCTGTACTTATCTTTGTCCATCCGACTAAATTGTCCAGTCATACATTTTTTTTTCACAATAATTGTTTAAATGTAGTTTGCCTCTTGATAAATTCTTAAAGGGGTGAGTATGATAGATCGAGAAATCAAGCCGAATGGACCGAAGGCACTCGGTAGGAGAAGAGGAGGGACTTGGTTAGCGTCGGTTTGGGACAAATCCAAGCTGACATTTAAAAAAAAAAATCAAAGAATAAAATTGATTGCCCGCCCGCCCGATGATCGGCTTGCACTCCTTGACAGTCGAGGTCGATTTGAACATTTACTAAACCAACCATAGTCGAATTCAATGGAGTTTGGTCAGAAAACCGACTCCGATCGACAGTCGGTTTGCACTCCTTGATAGTTGAGGTCGATTGAAACATTTACTAAACTAGCCATAGTCGGTTCGGTGGTGGTTTGGTTGAAAAGCAGACTCCGATCGACTACTGTATACCTAAATTCTTATTACATCTTTTTTTGGGCTAAATTATATAAAATACCCTTAAACTTGGTACTTTTTTGTCAAGAATACCCTTTTAACTTTTAAAAGTTTTAAAAATTACCTTTAAGCTTTCGAAAAAATAAAAAATAAAAAATACCTTTTACTGATGGTTTTGGAGGGAAACCATTATTGTTTTGTTTGAAAAATAATCTTGAACTTTCAAAAGTTTCAATAATACTCTTAAACTTAAAAAACTTAAAAAAAAAAAAAATCATTATTGTTGGTATATGAACACAAAATGTTAATACTTGTTTATAAAATATCATTAAATTATCAAAAGTTGCATTACTTAATTGAGCAAGTTCAAAAATGCTCCTGTCATTGGTATAATGATCGATTTGTTTGAAGTTTTCTTGAGATTGAAATGCCAATTGGACTATGTTTGCTTTAGCTATATATATATATATATATATATATATATATATATATATACTTTCATTTTTCTCCATTTCTCCAATCCTTATATCAATTTTATCACAACATAATATAAACCAAAACTAAGTTAAACATAAAATCTCACAAAAATCCCAAACTAGAAGCTCCCCGAAATTTACAAAAATGATAAATAGCAAGATGCAAAAAAATGATGTAATTTTATTAACAAACATTCAACTACTAACATATGAGCTTATTAAAACATTCAAGTCCTAAAGTTCATTTTGTGCTTTTATTCTTTTATTTATTTATTATTATTATTTTTTTTTGTTATAGTCTATATACCTTAACTGAAAGGGGTAACTATTTTTTTTTTCTTTGTGACATAAACAAAGGTCAAAACAGTTAACAAGAAAGAGAGTAAAAGGGGAGAAAAAAATAGAGAAAATAGAGAAGTGGTAGGTTATATATCGAACTTAGGGGAGAGAGTAAGTAAAAGTAGGGTTGGCAAAAAAACTCTCAGAATCAAATCCCCAGTTGGCGAATCCCTGGTTTGATTGGGGATGAGGGTCAAATTGGGGACCTTTTTAGGTACCCATCAGGGACGGGAAGGGTATCCCCGCCCCAACCCCGAACCCCCTACACCAACCCATATAGAAATTAATTTTATAGTCGACTCTCGCGCTCTCGCTCTTGCATCATGTCCTCATTCACAATCACTCTATCTCTCTCGCTCTCTCTTACACTCTCGCTCTGTCTTGATCACACTCCCTCTCGCCCAAATCCAAAGGAATTACAAGCTTGTGAATTTTGTTTATTTTTTGTGTAGTCTCTTAACTTATTAACTGGTAGTAATTTGGTCACTCTCTCGAACAATCTCTCGCTCAATCTCGCTCTCTCGTTGGTTCACTCTCGTGTTCTCTCATTGGCTCGCTCTCGCTCTATCTCAAAGAATGGGTCCCTACGAGGACTTGTTTCCCCGATGGGGAATCCTTGTCCCTCGTCCCCGCCTATTGTAGGAGGGGAGGGGGTAAATTCCTCCCATGGGGACGAGGACGAGGAACCTCGCTTCACCATGCCCCCACCCCGTTGCCAACCCTAAGTAGAAGACGGCGATGATGATGTGTAAATAAATTGTAAGAACATTTTAAACTTTTTTTTATTATTAATTTTTAAAGAAAGAGTAATAATGCAACTTTTGAAAATGTAGACTTTTGTAACAAAGTATTAACAGTTTCAATTGATATATTAATAGCAATGGCACTTTTTAAACTTTTCTTTAAGTTTAAGGGCATTTTTTAAACTTTTCAAATTTCAAGGTTTTTATGGGCTAAATTATAAAAAATGACGAGCGTTGCACGTGTTAAAAATACTCTTGAACTTTTAAGAGTTTCAAAAATATCCCTAAACTTTAAAAACAAGTTAAAAAATACACTTGTCATTAGTTTTGTATGGAAACCATTGAAGTTTTGTTTCAAAAATAATCTTGAACTTTCAAAACTTTTAAAAATACCCTTAACTTGAAAAAGGTTTTAAAAAAATACCTTTACCGTAAGTTTGAAAAAAATTTGTTAAATACCTCATTGTAAAAATAACTTTAAAAAAGAAGAGAGAAAAGTTTAGAAATGCTCATAATGTTAATATGATCATTAATTTGTTTGAAGTTCTCTTCAGTATGAAAATGATAAATTTTAAAACAAACTATATAAATATCCTCAATTTTTTGTACTGATACTCTTTTATTTCTCTTAGTTTTCCAATTCTTACCTTCCACTAATTTTCTAAACAACCAAAATTTTAAGCTAAAACATAGGATCTCAAAAAATCTCACAAAATATTCAAAATCAAAATCTCCCCTTAAAACATACCAAAACGGTAAATAGTCAAATAAAAAAAATGTATTTGACTATCAACATACACTCAACTTTGTTAAAACATTTAAGGCTTGAAATCTTTTGGTTATTATTTTATTCTATTTCTTCTTAGGAGAGTTTATATACTTTAATTGAAGTGCGCAATTTTGTTCATTCATTTATTTTAGATAAAAAAATGTCACATAGTTAACCCAAAAAGGGAGGGAGAGAAGGGGAGTAAGAGGGTATTGAATAAAGAAGGGGATAAAAAGGATGAAAAATAGAGAAGCGAGACCATAAACTGTTTCTTATATAACAGTATTTTTTAAACTTTTATTTAAAGTTTAAAGTATATTTTTGAAACATTTGAAATTTCATGATATTTTTTACCGATTTCCACTCAAAATTGATGGTGAGAGTATTTTTTTGACTCATTTTAGAAGTTTAAAAGTAGTTTTGACACATAATACAAAATTTAAGTGTATTTTATATAATTTAGCTATTTTTTAAAATCATACACAAACAATTTTCGTGTCTATACTTTTGAACTCTTTTTAAATGTTTATGGGTGCGTAGAAAGTTTAAGTTTTTTTTTTTTTTTTTTTTTTTTTGGGTGAAATGCATAAGGTTCTATTAATTCAAACAATATAAAATTATGAATATCAAAGAGTTCACGCCGACCACTCTGTTCTCTCTCTCTCTCTCAGTTCATTGGTCACATCCGTGCTGACCTTGTATGCCTTTTCTTGTCTCAGCTGCTAAATTTTGACCCCTCACAATTCCCGTACTCAATCGCAATCGTCGGAATCGGAAGCCAGAGGAGGTAGAAGGAGCATATTTGCCGCCATGGATTTGGAAGGCAGTCCGTCTCTTCTTCAATTTCACATGCCCGCTGAGTGGGAACCCCATTCCCAATGTTGGATGGGTTGGCCTGTAAGTTCATTGCATCGCTCTATTGCTTTCCTTCTCATTGTTTCCGTGTGTTCCTCCCTGGGTCTCTGTTTTTTTCGAGCTTCGGTTTTCGATTTCGCTGCCGTTCTGTTTGTGTTGACATGTATGTAATGATTGGGGATTTTCCCGATCTTCGCGAGTTCTGTTGCTGCATGCTTGTAGTTGGCGGTTAATATCAACTGTGAACCATTGTTGAGCGTCATTACTATGCGTAGTTTCGTTATTCTTCTTCTTTTTTGTTTCTCTTTCTTTGGCATTGAAGTTTTACTCTGAATTACAGGAACGGCCTGATAATTGGAGGGATAATGCAATCCATGGACAACGTGTATTTGCTAAGGTGGCATCTTCAATCTCGAAGTTCGAATCGGTGACTGTCTGTGCTACTGCCTCCCAGGTATTTGTAGGGAAAAAAAAATGCCATCTATCTACTCTTCAACATGTACTTCTCTTTCTTTCTTCAAGTGTCTGAAAATTTACATTTGTTATATCCCAGTGGGAGAATGCCCGCAGTCAGCTACCAGCAAATATTAGGGTTGTTGAGCTAGGAATGAATGACTGCTGGTTCCGCGATACTGGGCCCACGGTAGGTTTCTTCCTTTTTGCTGATTTTTGGATCAACCTCAGCGAGCTTTCTAATTGCCAATAATTCGTTATCGCATAGTTTGTTGTAAGGAAAAGAATGTCAAATTCTGGTACAGCAGTGCAATCTGTCGCAGGAATTGATTGGAACTTCAATAGTTGGGGAGGTAAGGTTGTAGATATGCAAATCTCTTATGTACTATGATTAAAGTTATAGAATGTTTATATCTTCGTGGTTTATTCCTGCTGTGGGCAATCAAAGTCATGTTGCCTTGACCCACTTTCCTGTAGGGCTTAAATAATTGGCAGTTATACCTGGAGTAATAACTCGTCATCAGGATTCACTTAGGAAGTCACTATCTCTTAAAGCGAGTGGCAGTACCTATTGTGAAATTTCCATCATATGAGTGTTCTTTAACTGTCATTCTCGTTGCTTTCTTGAAATTGAATATCTCTTGGCCTTGGTTTTATAGGTGTCGAGGATGGTTGTTACGCCGATTGGAGTCTTGATCTTCTAGTTGCAAGGAAGGTTAGTGTGGACTCTTCTCTCCGATTCCCCCTTCATCCTTCCATATTGTTGATTTTGGCCTCCTTTATGATTTTGTGCAGATCCTGGATATTGAGAGAGTTCCTAGGTTTTTGAACACAATTGTTCTTGAAGGTGGATCCATCCATGTAGATGGAGAAGGTAACAATACCTTCTAGTTGGTTCGTGTCTTCATTTTCTCTCTCTCTCTCTCTCTCTCTCATTTGAGCAAATCTTATGACCTAATTTCATCCGCTAAGCAAGGAAGACTTCACACCTTAGTAGAGAACCAGTCTTCAAATTAGACACAACACAATGCCATGTCAAATTATTATGTCTGTCCTCTTTGTTACAAATATAGAACCAACATACAATTGCTTAATTGAAATCACCCCTTCTCTAGGACGTGGAGTATTGTGTACGGTGTGGTACAACCACCCTTCCCTGTTTTCCTATCCCATGCATACTTCACTACGAGAGAGATGGAGATAATTGTAGCTCATTGATAACTGTGTAATGTTAAATTTAGTCAATACAACATTTTTTTTTCTCTAGGGACTTGTCTTACCACGGAGGAGTGTCTCTTAAATAAAAACAGAAATCCACATCTGTCAAAGGGTCAGATAGAGGATATACTGAAGGCATATCTCGGGGTGGAGAAGATCATTTGGCTGCCTCGTGGACTATACGGTACTTGATCTGCATTTTGTGCTAGACTTGGTTCTATAGTTTTAAGAATTATTATTATTATATAAGATCTCTACTGTAAGTTCATTTTCAAGTTCTTCACGGTCTATTTAGTGTTTTTTTCCCCTGTAAGTGGTGGTAAGCTTGGAGTTTTACTTGTTCTTTTGTAGTCATGTACCCGTTTATTTATCTATTTAGTTGCTTAATATGAGAGTTCTTACTTTCTTAAAAGGGTAAAGAAATTTGAAAAGTATTAACTTCGAAAGTCAACAGGCGATGATGATACAAATGGTCATATCGATAATATGTGTTGTTTTGCAAAACCTGGAGTGGTTCTGTTATCTTGGACTGATGATCAAACAGATCCTCAGTATGAACGGTCTATGGAGGCATATTCTGTTCTCTCAGAAGTTACTGATGCCAAAGGTAGGAAATTGGAAATAATAAAACTCCATGTGCCAGGGCCACTTTATTTGACAGATGAAGAGGCTGCAGGAATCGTTCAGGTAAAAAATCAGTGTCCTTAAGTTTCTCATTGTACATCCGTACAAAAAACTTATTTCTTGCATGCGCGTTTGCTTCCGATACAGAGCTTTAAGGCAACCCTTTTACTCTTTCCCTCTTTTTGTACATTTATTTTCCTTTTTAATGATATCAGGGGAACGACATGAATGCAATATCTTTTCCAGTATTTGCTTCATTTCATTTCCTTTCTTGATTTTCTCAAATCTTCTTGTCAGGATTTCCATGTCTATGATATTATTACTCCATTTCCTTTTAAACAAATAAAATGCTTCAAATGTACTCTTGCCAACAGAGCTTTCTTACAGTAATTAATGAGTCATGGATTTATAATTTCCAATCTTTTAATTATGCAAGAGTGAGAAGTTAACCCACAACTCACAAGACCTGTTATTGAAATATTGTATTTATTAAAAATAATTAGGAAAAATATTGTAGTTTGGAAACTATTTAGTAAAATATGGTAGTTGGGAGGAGAGAGAAGATTTGATAGTGGAGAGAGGAAAAGGTCGAGACCTCAACCTTCGACCAAGGCATAGGTTGAGACCTCAACCCTCGACCAACGCAAGCCTTCGACCAACGCATGGCCTGCTTCGACCAACGCAGACCCACGGATGGAAACTTTTACAGAGATTCCGTCCGCCACAGGTCTCGTCGCGTCGTCGCAGAGATTCAAAAGAAAAAAAGAAAAGAAGGTCGAGGGTTCAACCCTCGACAAGTAAAAGAAAAGATAAAAAGAAAACACCATTCCCTAAATCCCAAATACCAATAAAAACTACCATATTTTCATAAATATTTCAAAAACTACAATATTTTCCTAAATAATTTATAAAACTACAATATCATTTCCTTCGTCTTAATGATTTTTTTTCCTCTTTGAGTTACAGGATGGTGATGCTAAGCCAAGACCTTCTGGTCTGAGACTGGCTGCCTCTTATGTAAACTTCTACATTGCTAATGGAGCAATTATTGCACCTCAATTTGGGGATCAGAAGTGGGATGATGAAGCTGTCCGCGTCCTAGCCGGAGCGTTTCCAAATCATGAAGTAATATATAATGCATTCAAATTATCATACATTTGCCATAAGTAACACGTAGATGGATCAATTATTGAAATTTCATTTTGTCCCTGCTTTAGTATCTTACTATTTTTCGGATAGATAAACTCTTAACCCCGCACTGAGTAATATTGTCATACTATATGGTATAGAATTTTTAAATTAACTATAAAGTTCGAATGTCACCTTGTACTTGTGGACTGTGGTTAGTGATAAGGGAGAGGTCACTGCTACGAATAAAAAGGCCAAACCGGGCCAACAAGAATTTTTTCCACGTTGTTTTATCACCTTATGTAGACCTAGTCGTGTGATGGGCAAATCACCGGGGCATTTTCGACCAACAGAGTATTGTTTATAACATCCATAGACTATAATTGCATCTTAAATTTAGCATCAATTTCTCTGCCCTCTTATCATTTTAATTACAGAAGTTGTAAAATGGTGTGTTGGTATTTTGAATATTGTACATCTTCTTTGAGACATTTCCATTTCTAACTAGTTTTTTCCAATGTCTGATTGTTTCAGATAGTTGGAGTTGAAGGTGCTAGAGAGATCGTTTTGGGAGGTGGAAATATACACTGCATTACTCAACAGCAACCAGCAACAACTTGTACACCTCCAAAACAAGTCTAATTGGCAAAGACAGATGAACCATTTGATTTGAATCAACAAATGGCATAAACGGTGAGAGGAATAACAGGTACATGTTCTTGCAATGGAGGGGCAATCATTTAAATTTGTAGTATTGGAAATAAGGAAGAACGTTAAGTATGTTGATTTTCCCCTTTAATCCAGCAGCTTGAGAGAGAGAGAGAGAGAGAGAGAGAGAAGAGGGAGGGGGGGGGGGGGCTAGAGATGTAAAATGTATGCTGGTAAAATATTTGCCTGTGTTTTGATCTATCTAATTATCATTCTACATGCATTGGTACATTTATTTGTAGACTTTTATGACGTTTCATTTTTGCATGTGACTTGAAAATATTTTGTTATAGTTTCTGGATAGGAAAACTTTTTTATTTATTTATTTATTTTTATTTTTAAATTTAAAATAAATAAATAAAAATTAATTATATTACAAACACGGAGCAAAGAACTTAAAAGGCAAAACAAATTTGAGAAGCGTACAATCCACTTATGGGGTGGTCTTCTTTAAACCACACAATCTAATATTGAAATCTTCGAGCATGGTTATTGGTTAGCTAGATCATGTGCAACGGAGTTACACCTTCGATTGGTCTAAAGGAAACCATGGATAGAACCAAGAAGATGGTGATCTCATATGACATCAACAAAATCCTAAACCTCATTCACGTAGTGACAATTTCTAATCAAGAGATTTCAAAGAATTTTGGGATCAAATTCGATCCAGGCGGTGCAATGCCAACTTGAATAGCCCTAGAGGGCAATGGCCTTCGCGTCCTCCACCAATCCTGTCATAACAAAGAAACTCTTCGAAGTAAGTAAAACATCACCATTCATGTTATGGACAATGACACTGAAACCCACCTCACCATCCAAATATGTTGCATTAGAGTTGAGCTAAAAGTACTAATAGGATTAGCAGACCAATGAGGGGATTCCTCCACAACCAGGGGTAGCGAGCTATTTGGACGAAATTCGCTCTAGATTGCCAATCAAAAAGATTCCACTAAATTCACCACCCATCGGATAGGATCAAAATTGAGGTTGTTGTGGCCATAAAAAGCTAAAAGGTTGCGTTTCTGCCACATAACAAAAGTGATAAATGAAAAGATTTTAATGTACAACGGGTTGAAAATCTCCCCTGTCCTACAAAAGAAAGAGACAACATCACAATAGTGGATGTCAAAAAGATAGGCTAGGAGGCCAAATGCTCCAAATCTGTTTACTTTCCTTGTAGTTCAAAAGAGCATGGAGAGGATAGATACTAGATTCTAAGACATGATGCTTAATGAATGTTTTCCATTAGTGATGATCGAAAGATGAGGCAAGTCATGACATGTTGGAAGAGAATTAAGACAGACACATAAATTTTTTCGGCCTTTTGTATTAAGGCACACATGCCATAGAAAAACTATTTAAATATTTAATGTTTGGATCTTTAGTTATTCATTTACTTATGGTAGTTGTGTGTAGTAAATAATGATAGTCTGATAGACAAGCATGTCCAAGATCTCGTAATTGAAGTTCTTAGGTGAGATGACCTGAGATTTGAGAAAGAATCGATTTAATGTAAAATCTTGTTGCATTTTATGTTTTTTTTTTAATTGAATCTCAGTTTAAATAATTACTTTTTGTTGTAATTATCAACTAAATATTAGGTTAAATTTTAATTGATTCAACCTATTTTTTTTATATTAATTTATGAACATATTTTTGGTATAAATTAAATATCATTATTAATTTTCAATAATTATATAATTTATAATAAAATATACATTAAGTTATACTAAAAAAAATGATATATTATATTATGCATATCATAATTTTAACATCAATTAAATGTCATTATGACATAAAATGGTAAATTTTTACTTCTTTTATGCGTAAATTTTCTTTTTTTTTTAAATTTCAAATTCAAAATTTAGTTATAAGACTTAAAATTCGGTTTAAATTAACTTGAAAAATAAATATTTTTCAAAAGCTCATTTTCATTTAAATATTTTTGGTAAGAAGTGGTTAAAACAAAAATATTAATAACTTTCAAAATTCATCTTGAGTAGTTGTCAATTATTTACATTTTTTTTAAAATAACTAATTTTTTAAATTAAACACTTCAAAATACCAAAAGGTATTTCAAACACCCTCTTATAAGAGTATAAGAAATTCAGTCTTCAACGATTACTTCAAGCCAAACACGCCAATATTAGTATTTCCATTTCATTATTTGATTATTAATATTTTATTATTTAAGAAAAAAGAACTGTCGGTAACGGATGATTTTTCGTTCTATTTTTTTCGGTGAGTGATGTTTCTTAGTTTATTTAGTATAGTGGGTCACACTCAAACTACATTTAATGAATGAAACGGTAGTCTTCTTTGGTTATTCAACAAGTACTATTTATTACAATTATTTTAAACAAAAAAAAGAACTGTCGGTAAGTATAGTTTTTTGTTTTTTTTTTCCTCATCTGTGGTAAGTGATTTTTTCAATTTAATTTTTTTTAGTAATTGTTGTCTAAGAAATTATTTAAATGACAAAACTGTTGAAAATATTTACAACTAATAGCAAAATACACAATTTATTTGAGATAAACAACGATAGATAATAAAATTTTGCTATATTTGTAAATATTTTGGTTATTTTTTTACATTTAAAAAGAGCTCTATATATGCGTGTGATAAATTTTAATCCACAAATTGTAGACCACTTTCTTCTTGAACAAATAAAATTATATACTTTTCTTTTTGCAAAGGAAAATTGTTAA
The DNA here is from genome assembly GCA_030954485.1 of Citrullus mucosospermus. Lineage (NCBI taxonomy): Eukaryota > Viridiplantae > Streptophyta > Magnoliopsida > Cucurbitales > Cucurbitaceae > Citrullus > Citrullus mucosospermus. The sequence continues at coordinate 27,084,983 of CM062060.1, forward strand.
ATTATTTATTTAACAAATAATTTTGTGAAAACAATACATATGCATATATATATATATATATATATAGTAAATACGTTAATATAGTTAATTTGTAACTGTTTTTTTAATATATAAAATAATAAATTAGTATTGAGCTAACTCAGATATGAAGTTCAGCTCAAATCACAAAACTTCGGTTCTCATGAATTCAGGAGTTTCACATCTCACTTCGGGAATCTGACTTTGACATTTCTCGATTGGGAGGCGGGATTTCGAGTCCGCGGTGAGATCTGTATGCATTCAGATTGAACAAGAAATGGGCTGCACATTTTCGGGATTGAATGCTTTCTACGATGCTGTGAATAGCGGTGGAGATGTGTGGATCAATGAGAACAGATTCAGGATCGTTAGGCAGCTCGGTGAAGGTGGCTTTGCTTATGTCTTCCTCGTCAAGGAGGTGCTCGCTGATTCATCTTCAGACGCTGTTCGCACTGGTTTGCGCAAGAAATTCAAGGACTCCACTCATCTTTCTGGTTTCAACTTTCTTTCCCTTTCACGCGCACACATTTCGCTGATTTTCTTCTTGTTTTTTGTTGTGTTGATTGTTTAAGAACTTCTTGATCCTCGAAATTTGTTTTGTATCTACATTGATTGGTTGATTCCGAGCGAAATAGTTTTGTTCTGATGTTTCATGATCTGGGTCGGTTTGCGTTTGAATCTGAATCTACGTCAAGTGTTTTCTTAATTTAGTATGATATTAGCATGGCCCTTCGGTAGTTTTCCGGTTGATGTGAATGTATGATGAAGATTTCCTCTTAACGATGCCTAATAATTTGAAAACGAAGTCGTTCATGCTACTCATTGATTTAAGTTTCAAATTGTAAATGTAAAGCTTAAGTTGTGATTCGAATTTCAACTTTGTTTAACCTTCATAGAGTTATAGGCTGCTACAGCTACCGAATATGCAAGCACGTGTCTTCGTTTTCGTATTGAATTTGATGCAGTGGCTACTGACTTTTGACTAATAAAATAGGGTTCGCTGCTCTCTCTCTCTCTCTCTTCTTTGCGCTTTATCTTCCAAGCTATGGTCGGGTTGGGCCGTCACTTGCTCCCAGTACCATGTTATATGTTAGTTCTTAGATAGTTTCTTAACTTTGGTATCTGTAGTGAATCAGTGATGTTTTAATATACTTAATCTTACAGATACCCACCAAGAAATATATGTTTTTGTACATGTATTTATAATGACTATTCACTTGCCCTCTCGCTTGTTCAAATGTGGATGTTTCATCTGTGAATATCCTCAGCTAAGAAAATTAGGTTCTACTGTGATCTCTTCATAATTAATTTATAGATAATCTCATCTTCATTTTTAGTTTTTACCTCCATCTTAGACTCTTAGACCTTAGTGACGGACCAAAAATTTATAATGGCAATCCGTCTTGATCTAAAGGTTTGGTTCTTCATGGATAGAAGTGTTGGAAATTTTTTTTGCACAGTGCCATTCTAATGAAATACATTTTCAATTTCATGGCTAGTCAACTAACTAAAACCAATTTTTGTTGCTTTATTTGCACAGACGATGGTTCGTATGCATTGAAAAAGGTGCTCATTCAGAATAATGAACAACTGGAATTGGTGAAAGAGGAGATTCGCGTTTCATCTCTGTTTAGTCATCCCAATCTACTTCCTCTTCTTGATCATGCTATAATAGCTACTAAGGTGATTGTCAAGGCCTACGAACTAATAAAACTAACTTTTCTGATGAGAGAAGCAGAAAAAAAATGTTTCCAAGATGTTCAATGGACATCTTTATTTTCACCCAGTTTCATGTGATCAACCTTACCTCTCTTTATTCTTCTCTTAAAGCAAAATGCATATGAACATACAATTCCAAATTTCTTGCATACATTGCGAATATTTCTTGGAATAATTGTTGATTTGAACGCATTTATTGACTTGAAAATGAAATTTATCCTTGGTGTACACTTCATACGCTTTTAGTAAAATTTTGGTTTATGGTTCTATCTCCATTTTTATATGTCAGGTGGCATCTGCCCATAGCAATGTACACTATTTGTGGTTATCTCTGCTATTTTACGTCTTACTCTCAGTATAACCTCATATATGTTCAAAAAATAATACCAACTGTTTGTTGAATATGCCATTTTTGTATCAATGGTCAGCCTACCCAAGAACGATCTTGGAACCATGAAGCATACTTACTATTTCCAGTACATTTGGATGGAACATTATTGGACAATGCAAAAACCATGAAAGCAAAAAAGGAGTTCTTCTCAACATCAGATGTTTTGCAAATATTTCGACAGGTAATTAGGAGTTTGGAACTTCTGATGGAATTCTTCTTCAGATAATTCCTCATCTCGTTTAACTTCTTTAGGGATTGCCTTTGTTGCATTAATTCATTCCAGAATGTTAGTTGTGTCATGGTGTTCATCTGTTTTCGGCTGGATATTTTGAACGGTCCTAATCTATTTCAATTTTCCATTGGCATTTTCTTCTTCTTCTCCCTTCTTTAAACCCAAAATGATTTTGGTATCAAACATGCTTTGGAAAATCCTGTTCTCTTACTGATTGAATTAATTGCACACAGCTTTGTGCGGGTCTCAAGCACATGCACAATTTTGATCCCCCATATGCACACAATGACATCAAACCGGGCAATGTTCTCATAACTCGTAGAAAGGGCCAGCCTCCTCTTGCTATATTGATGGATTTTGGAAGTGCCCGACCTGCAAGGAGGCAAATTGGCTCCCGTTCAGAAGCACTGCAGTTGCAGGTTACTTCTATCACTGTTCTTCCTTCAAGTCCACTACAGTTCAACCATATCATTTTGCACTGCTGCCACATGAAACTTTGCAGATAAATGGGAACTTTTTGCACTTCACTCTAAAGGTAGAAAAACATACATGAGCTGATAGTTATCATAATTTTCTGTGTAGGAATGGGCATCTGAACACTGTTCTGCTCCTTTCCGGGCTCCTGAGTTGTGGGATTGTGCAAGCCATGCAGATATTGACGAAAGAACTGATATTTGGTCTTTAGGATGCACGCTGTATGCAATAATGTGAGCACCAATTTGTTACCCTGAAATTATGATCATTCTACTGATTTTGGAATTGTATGCACGTGTCACAGCTTATGTAAATACCTCCTATGCATGCTGCAATGCTATAGAATTCCTGTGTTCTCTATGTCAAACCGTCCTAATATTTCTCTGTTTTTTTTTCTCTCTGTTATTTATACTAGAATAAATTGGAGATGGCAGTTGGGTCAACTGAGAAGAGTTTAAATCATGGATATAAGTGCCTTGGATTATTATTGTTGTTGTTATTTGAGCATGAGTTGTAACTTTTCTGCCATAATTCCCTATCAAACTCTCTCCCATTTCTTTACTTTTAGATTTAGATGGCGACTTCTGTGAACATGTTCAACAAGTTATAACCAAAAATTTTCATCGCTCATGACTGGACGTCTGTATATCAATAGGTATGGGGTATCCCCATTTGAATATGCGCTTGGGGAATCTGGAGGAAGCTTACAGTTAGCAATCGTAAATGTTCAGATCAAGTGGCCGGCTGGACCAACTCCTCCATATCCTGATGCTCTTCATCAGTTTGTGAAGTGGATGCTTCAGCCACAGGCTGCAGTCCGTCCGCGCATCGATGATATAGTAATTCATGTTGACAAGCTTATCTCAAAGTTCTCTAACTGAGACATGATGGAAATGAGGCAAACATCGGATCCTTATTCTCGTTTCGAGTTATATTACATTGAGCTACCTGGCTTTTCATGGCTGACGCACCTGGCATTACTTGGTGTGGAAATGAAGCAGGAGCAGTTCCTATTCCAATGTTATACAGTTAGTCGCCATAGTTTTGGCAATTGTTCAATGTTCTTGGACTAGCCATGGGAAATGATATAGTTCTAATATTTTTGTATTTAAACGACTACAGATTATTCTCATCCTCTTGATTATAGTTGTAGAAAATGCACAATTGTGCTACCCACATAATTTATGTTTCTAGAAGCATTTATTTGTCTTCAAGAGTTTCCTGAGCCTAATAATGTTCCCTATCATTAAATTATGATATTTTATGAATGTAAATTGAATGAATTTCCTTGATTTATTATTCAGTTCTTTAGCAATTATTCTTTCTTCAACGTTGCATCACATGAAATTTGGTGACAGGTCATTTGTGGTTCCACCATTCAGGCATCATGGTTACATGATAGCCGCCGATGGAAAGCTGAGGTCCCGTATACTTGAATTTGTCTTTAATGAATTGTTGATGTACAGGTCTCTATTGATGACTTCAGGTGTGGTCTTCAAGGAGAACATATTTGATTAAAAGCATCATGTATCGAATATTACACATGAAAGAAAGCATCAAGTCCTCAGAATTTTCACTGTACTGCAACATGATCAAGTGGGTAAAATATACTTTATGTTTTGCTTTATTTCCTTCCATATTGATTGCATGTTGTAAAGAATTTGCGTTCTAAAGAAAAGGGGGATGATTTCTTTTGATAATATTGATTTGACTATCTTCAAAACTACTGCACATATAGGAATCAAATAAGGGATTAGTTCTCCACTTCCCAGCCGCCCCCGTGCCCTTGGAAAGGTTCTGGATGTTATTTTTCATGGACAGAAAACCATTAGACAGCCACTGCATACTTCTCTTGTTAGTTTACACTTTGGCATTCAGATAAATAGTAAATAGATGTTTTAAATAACTATTTGCGAATTTATATATGCTCTTTAATTGCACAACTTTGAAGAATATTGTTGAATACAAGGTAAATAAGAAGTGAAAAATACAGTATTCATAGATCTTAGTTTCTGTTTAACATTCTCTTTGAACCTAACGAAATTCTGATTAAGGTTTAGGATTAAAAAAATATCTCATCTTCTAGCATCGTTATCAGTTATTGCTTAGTTGGATACTACGGTATAAATTGAGGCGAATCCCATTTTTTATGAACAAAGCAAGGGAGAGATGAAAATGATATGGAAAGAGTTCTTGCAATGGAACTCTCCCATCCCATATATCTTTGGAGGCCTTGCCATTGTTTTTGGAATCTCTTCTGCTGTTCTTTTGATCCTTGCTTGCTCTCACCAAATGCGGATTCGAAATTCTCCTACCAACGATGACAAAGAGAAAGCAAGCAAGAACAAAGGAAGTGAGCAGTTTGATACTACTCCAAGTATAGCTGTAATCATGGCTGGGGATGATCATCCCAGGTACATGGCAAAGCCTGTCTCTTTTGTTGGTAATTAGCTAGTCGATGAGTGTTGGAGAAAAGAGAGTAGAAACTGTTTGTTAATTTAGAGTGATATTCTTAGAGAAATGTATGAGAAAATAGTGTCATAAAGAAGAGTTAAATTTTCAACTGTTTGAACTAAGAACTGAGCTCTTACTAAGTGAAATTTTATTCAGTTTTGTGGAACTAAACTACTTCTGATTAAAGAAACAGTGATCTTCTTTAGGATTAGTTCATCTCTCTTACTCTGATTGGGATATTATACAAACTATACAAAACAACATAGGGCATAGAAAATTTCACATACAGATCCTGAAATCAGATAGTAACTGTAGTTTACAGCGAAACATGCTACATGTTTATAGAAGATAACTTGTGTCAGAGAAACTAGAAGTTCAGGGGCATAGTGCCCTTTCCAAGGTCCCTCCATCCCTAGAAGCAGATATCTAGGCAGCAGTAGCAACACAGGCCAGCACAACTATTTCACAACAGAGAAAACTCAAACAATAGCATAATTGTGGGGTGGGGGGGTAGGGAAGAAAGAGAGAGGGAACTTACAATCCTCTGCAAAACCCATCACCTCTAGACTTAGTTTCACTTGAAGGAGGTACAGTTTGAGACTTGGTTTCCCCTTGAGAAGGTACAATTGGAGGGTATGGCTGAGACTGACCATGTTGCATTGGATCACACATAGGTGGGGCTACTGGGTAAGGACCTGGTCCAGTATCTATAAAATTATGCTAGAGACAATAAATTCAGAACAAACTTTCCTACAATAATTTATGATCTTTCCTTTTGTTTTCCCCTTCAAAGGAAACTATAGAGAACAAGAAAAAGTAGAGATGAAAATTGCAAAGTTACTTATTACTTTATATGGAAATCAAATCATCTGGCATGAATAATTCTTTACTTTAGTGGATTTTCCTTTCTATTTCAGCATCATCTCTTGCAAAAGTAGCTACAACTACAGAACAATTATTGATAGAAGAAAATGAAGGATGACCTTGAGGTTGGTTCTGAAAATTTTGTTTCATGTTTTTGAACTCTTTGACTTTGATTGTTAGAAGGTAGAATGTGCATTGAATTAGGCAAGATATAAAACAGGGCGAGGATTCAAGGTTTTCACTTTTGCACATAAAAAATATGATAGATTGTGGAGTGGTTGCTTTTCTTTGTAAACTTCTACAAATTTCTACACCTACTGACGGAAGGATACAATGTTAGCAGTTGTTTGTGAGGAAAGAAAATAGGCAGTTCTTTTGAAAATTAGGTAACCTGCTGCATCACAGCAAGACACCACCAAAATTATAACTCCAAATGCATAACAACAAGATACATTCTTAATGCTGCCCAACTGCCTCAAGGGGAATAATATGTATGAAATCAAATGGAGGAGCAAAGTAAACATCGACACGTCTTTAGGGGAAACCCCGATTTTCTCCTAGGTGACGACGGCACCACTCATGACCATCTATGTGATATATTTGTGGTGTAATAGAAATTTATTGATGAAATCATTTATAGAATATATTAGCTATTATTCCTATTATGATATAAACTTGTAAAGATGAGAATAAGGAAAATCTATGGGCATAAAAGGACAGGTTGGAATTTAGGTTTATTCTTGTACATGCCTTGGTTGAATAATCCAAACCCTTTAGAATAAATTAAGTAGCCACTCAAAAATGGATTATCTCTAAGCAAACACATGGGTGAAGGGGTAGGGGACTATTTAGAATTGTGAGCTAGTTTGGTGAAAAATGACAGAACATACATATTTAGAGAGACATAAGATCAAAGTTAAAGATACAAATGTTGGCCATGAGCTTTTAAAAAGTAACCAATTGGTCTAAAGAGAACATTAGAATAATGAATATCCAAAGATTTGGACAACTTTGAGTTGTCTTTTTCACTTCTTCAACTGCATCCATTAAGGGCAGAAAGTTCCAATTTGCATGTGGTGCTAAGTTATTATTATAAAAGCACTGTTTGTATATTCCTTAACAAAATACTAAAAATGGGCCTTCTCAGGTACACTGTTTCCCTTCCTTTCTATATCACTCACAGAAAAAGATAAAAGTAAAAAAAAAAACAAAAAACAAAAAACAAAAAAAAAAAGAAAAAAAAAAGAAAGAAAAGTTATTGTTACTTCAAATTTAAATATTTGAGTTCTAAAAACCATGTTTTTTTTTTTTTTTTTTTTTTTTGGTATATGAACATAATGTCTAGTTTTAGTCATTAAAGATTTGCTTGATTGCAGACAACTTGTGTACTGAAAATGCTAGTTTTGTTGCACATTTATTGGTGAAATGAACAAAGATATAGAAAAGGTAGATATTGGTCAAACACAGGATATGATATGGTGAAATGAACAAAGATTACCTCAACTTGTTGAAAACCCAGTTGCAAAAAGGCATTGTATGAGTCATCCCATGAACCTTAAGTCAAAAAGGATGTGTTCCAAATACCAAACAAAATAATAAATGACTTAAAGATCTCATTTTTTTTCCCTTATCTCACGTGAACTTTGAGTCATATTTTAGTATTTTTTTTAAACAAGAAACAAACGTCTGAAAAATTAGGCTATCACAATATGGTTGTTACTTAAGAATTGTATGTTACCTAATAACCAATTGATACATATTTGAGATACTTTTATAGCATCCCTATCGTACATTAAACATAAAACTGTCATACATTGTGGCAGCCTCCTTGAATAGTTTCTCTTGACTTTAATGACATTGTCTTGATTACAAAACCATTTCTTCAATCCTCTCATGTGGAGGCTAAAGAGTAGAGTGAATCCAATGTGTGATACTTTTGTAGTTTCTCTTTCATGCACTCAAAGTTTCAATAGTTCAAAATTGTCAGCTACATTGTGGTGGCCTCTTAGAATAGTTTCTCCTGACTTTGACAACATTTTCTTGGTTACAAAATCATATATCTTCAATCTTCTCATGTGTAGGATAAAAAGTGGAGCGGATCCAGTGTGTAATACTTTTGTAGTTTCTCTTTCATGCATTGAACCGTGCCAAACCGTCAACTACATTATGGCAGCTTCTTTAAATAATTTCTCCTGGCTTTGGCGACATGCTCTTGATTACAAAACCATGCTTCAATCCTCTCATGTGGGGGCTAAAGAGTGGAGGGAATCTAGTTTGCTATACTTTTGTACATTCAACAATACAAAACTGTTAACTACATTGCGGTGTGGTGGCCTCTTCAAATAGTTTCTCCTGACTTTGACGACATTGTCTTGATTACAAAATCATATATCTTCAATCATTTTATGTGTAGGCTAAAAAGTGGAGTGGATCCAACGTGTGATACTTTTGTAGTTTGTCTCTCATGCATTTAATAGTGCAAAACTATCAACTACATTGTGGCAGCCTCTTCGAATAATTTCTCTTGACTTTAACGAAATTCTCTTGATTACAAAACCATATCTTCAATCCTCTCATGTGGAGACTAAAGAGTGGAGGGAATGGAATGTGCTATACTTTTGCACATTCAACAATACAAACTTGTAAACTACACTGTGGTGTGGTGGCCTCTTCGAATAGTTTCTCCTGACTTTGACGACAGTGCTTGATTACAAAGCCATATCTTTAATCCTCTCACATGGAGGCTAAAGAGTGGAGTAAATTCAATGTGTGATACTTTTGTACCTTCAATAGCACAAAACTGTCGACTACATTGTGGTGGCCTCTTCGAGTAGTTTCTCCTAACTCCGACAACATTGTCTTGATTATCCAACCATATTTTCAATCCTCTCACGTGGAGGCTAAAGAGTGGAGTGAATTGAGTGTGTGAATGGGAAGGTGCAAAAAAGGACAAACAGCAAGAATAATACATGGGCCAAACACTGTCTAGTGAGTCTGCATAACAAGTCATGGTGAAAGGGGAAGAGAGTGGGGAACAACTAAGCCATGTTTACAAGTGTGGGGGGCAAGGGATGGCCAAACCATCTGGATATTTGAACTCTTAACTTCATTTTGTTCCTGCCCTTCCTATCAATGAGGTCCCCATTAATAGGACTAGTCAATTATCTCTGCCAAATTATGTACAACTACATGCAACAAAAAACCAGCTATTCTTTTCTCTAAACTCCAAAACTTCAAAATGGACCATTCTACCTATCTTTGTTGCCCAACCCCTTGAATGCAACACTTGACTTGTTTTTGCTAGTTTAATGTTGAAAAAGCACCCCTTTTTTTTTTCTTTCTGATACATAAACATAAGATAATGAAACCCATTTGTTCATCTTTATTGATTCTTTTTACATTCTTTTCACATGGAAGGACAGAGAGAAGAAAGCATGAAAAAGAAAAGAAAAGAAAAATGGTCATTTCAAGAGTGAATGCTGAAGTAAATTCTGGGAGTTGTCTGTCTGATCACAGTTATTTCACTTATCAACTCTGTTTCAGAAGGAAAATAGCAACAATAGCAAAAGGACATTTGCTTCCTTTACAGTTCATTTCATTAAAAGTTTAAATTCTAGTGCACTGTTGTTATTGCTGTTTTCTTTTTCTCTTTCTATATATATGATTTTAATTAGTCCTTGAAAATAGAAATGACATTTTCCAAGGAGCTGGATTGCCAATTGGGATAAGGCACAGCCATTTTTATGGAACCAAATAATTGAGTTGTATTGAACAAAAGGAAAAAAACAATCAAACAAACAAACAGCCACCTTCATCAACCTGAAACATGAGTCACAATCCTGCTTTCTCAGGACCTAAACCTGCAAATAGAAAGAAGACAGAAAAAAAATAATAAATAAAAATAAAAATAAAAATAAAAATAAAAAAGAGAAAAGAAAAGAAAAAAGCAGACAGATTTTTCTTTTTCTTTTCCTTTTTTCTTTTTTGTATGTGACAAAATTTTCTCAGGCTGTTTACTCTGGAAACCTAACTCTGAGTTGTGTTTATGGCATTTTTTTTCCCTAAGGGTGAAAAATGGAAGAACCAAAAGAAAGAAAAGAAAAGCCTTCTCTTTTTTTTTTTTCTTTTTCTTTAAATTTAAAAAAGGAAAAAGGAAAAAGGGAATTTGAAGGTTTATGAAGAGGTCCATTTCCATCCTATTTAAGAACATAAGTCTTATATTCTCTCTAGTTTTGTAAGCCTGAGCCAATCCATCTCTCTGCATTTAAAGCTACCCTTTTCTAATTATGACAGAATTCAGAGAAGAGTTAAGATGATTATTGCCATCTTCTCTTAAGAAACCCAAATGACCAAATGAACCAACCCCATGTCCTTTCAAATTAGCATGTATATACCTTTTGCAATAACAACTATTTCTCTTTCATTGACACCTTCTAGCTGTCTTCTGCTCACTGAAAGTCAGAAAATTTATTTGCCTTTGGATTTCCAGGTGGTGCAGTGAGGGTTTTTATCTATCTACCCATTAAAAACTTGTTTTTCCTTTCAAAATTTGGGTTTTGTAGCTTTCATATTATTAGATAAGCCTGTTTGGATCAGAGAGGTAGCAAAATGGCATGAATGGTCTCTTCAGGTGTCTAAATTCAGCTTCCCCATTCAATAACTTTCCTTAATTCTGTTATTGATTCTTCTTCTTCTTGTTCTTCTTGTTCTTCTTGTTCTTCTTCTTCTTCTTCTTTTTTACCTTAAACTCCTCAAATTTGCTTGTTCCTAGTTATGGAACCTTCCCAAATTTTTGGAGTTTCAGAAGAATGTCACAGCAGTGAATCTGGTTGGACTATGTATATTGGATCTCCTGCTAATGGTTCAAGTGATGCAGCTTCTGATGAAGATGAGGATGAAGATAAAGAACATAAAGGCTATTATTATGCAGCAAATAACCAAGATGACAGTGATGATTCCATGGCTTCTGATGCTTCTTCAGGCCCAAGTCATCAACAAGAACATCAATTTAAAGGGATGAAAAATCCTCATGGTGAAGTAAAGTCTTGCTTAGAAACAAAAACCAAGAAGCCATTAATGGAAAAGAAGAAGCAAAGAGCTGAGAAAAAAGAAGTCAAAGTGGGACAAAAGCCTAAGAGTTCAGTTCAAAGCAGTTCTAAGGTAAGAAAAAGCATCTTGATGGGTAAAAGAAACTAGCCAAGCTAGTTCTTCTTCTTCTTCTTCTTTGGGTATTTCATTTATGCTTTGCTGTAGGCTGAAAAAAAATGAACACTTGGAGAAAAAAAAAAAATGAGCTGTTTCTTTTACAAGACAATATTTTGGTACAATCAGTTTAGCTTACTATGGTTTCCTCTACATATAGTTTATGGTGGTTTTTTTTTTTCTCTTTGTGTAAGAAGAAACTAAATATAAGAATCAAGACAAATAAACTATACAATGGTCAGATGAGGTTTACATTGTGCATAGATGGATTTTATACTTTTGTACTGAAGAAAAACAATGTCAAAACTTTGCCTCAAAAAGAGCACAGTGTATTTGGTTTTGGGTCAATTCCCAGAAAAGAAACTGAACACATTCATTTCCTTTTGGAATTTTTTTTTCTTTCTAATGCACTGTTTTTGAGCTATTTGGTCACATATAGTTGGAGTAGGACTGCTCTTAAAGAACACACAACCTTTTTATTTTTTTTTTTTTTGGCAAATATCGATTTATAACTCTAAATTTTGGGATTCGTATCAATTTAAATCTAGAACTTTTGTTAGTGTATCAATTTACATACTATTTCATATTTTGTTTGACCATTATCTTGTAAAACTTATCTTTTTAGTCAATTAAACTCCTAAAATTTTCTTAAGACAATTGATTTAAACTTTTTGAAAATCATTCCTGTATTAATTCTCAAATGTGTGCTTGAAAATTCTAACTAAAAGTCTAAATTGATTCCTTTGTGAAAGTTTATGAATTTTATCGATACAATTACAAAAGTTTAGGGTTTAAATTGATACAAACTCCTAAAGTTTAGGAATATAAATGATTTTTTTTTTTTTTTAAATCGGTCCATGTGGGATTTTGTCTAAATCTCTTTTTTATAATCTTTTTATGCTGAAAATTAGAAGTAGTTGAAATTTAAGTGACATTGTGTTTAAAATTTGGATGGTTTCTAATGGCCAAATTGGATATCAATCTCTGACATCTAAGGATTCAAAAGACTCCAATTTTCCCTTTTTTTTTTTCCTTCCATCAGAAAGATTTAGCATTTTTTCTATCAAATAAGAAAAGTGCAATTATTTTCAACAAAAAGCCTCTTTGTCTTTGTTGATTCAAAATTTTAAAAAAATAATAATAATAAAATAAAAGATTTATTATTAAAAAAAAATAGAAGTAAGGGAGTTTATAGGAATATAGGTACCAAAAAGTGTAAAGACAATCTCTCGTGGTTGAATGCAATAGCAAATTCGACCTTTATGGTTTAGAACTAATTAATTATTAACGCATTTATCAAAATATTGCTTAAAAAAAAATAAGGTTAGAATATCATTTTAGTCCCTATATATAGGCCACGTTTACTTTCCGATAAACGTAATCAATCAATCTTAATACAAAAAGTGAGGTTCATTTAAATACTTTAAAAAAAAAAAATAGTTAACAATATAATGTGAATTGTGAATAATAAAAAAAATTCATTACGATTGCAACAAATTTGGTTATGGAGTAGTAAACATGGTCGATGTTAACTTTTCAATAAATCTTAAAAGAAGTTATGCCTTATTGATAACTTGTCTTTTTTAATACAATCGAGGTTGCATTCGCCTCCATGCATCTCTTTCAATCACGAGAAAATTTCTAGTACTACGAGAGTATTACAATATTTTACATACTCCCTCCAATCATCGTGTGCCACATTAACATGTTTTTAAAAATAAAGTAGGACTCATTGGCATTAATGTGGAGTCCACTAACGTTTATGGAGACAAATTTATAGTGTAAACAAAGGGAGTATGATATTTAGCTAGTACTAGAAATTTTCTCTTCAACCACAAAGGAAAAAATTATATATTTTGTTAGGAAAACAAAAATTTGTCATGTGATAACTTGTGATTAGACATTTAGGTGAGCTTCATAAGGATAAGTGCAATATCAAATGCACTCAAGTATTTTTTTTTTTTTTTAATCTCTATATTAGTTTTTTCTTTGTAAATTTTGGAGCATATTTTCGTAGTGTATTTTTTGCCTTGAGGTTATAAGTGTTGTTTAACTGATTTTAATGAAAATTACCTTCAAACTAAAAACAAGAACCAATTTTAAAATTTATTGAAAGTGTAGAGACTAAATTTAAATATTTTAAAATATAAAGTTTAAAATGTAATCATAATATTAAATTTCCGTCGACATATTGATATTCCATCGATATTTCCACGTTTCCATGGACTCAATATTGACATGAGCGGGGAATCGATATTTCCGTTATATCGTAAAAATATTCACAAAACATAAAAAATAAGCAACAAAATGTCACCAATGTAAATATAATATAAATAATAAACATGTTAATTTGTTTAAAAATCATAAAATGTTTATTTACTGATTTAAATTTAAATTTGTTTGTTTTTATAGTTTTACTAGAAATATCTATCGAAATCGATATTTTATCGATATCTTCATCAAATTTTTCATAAAATTAAGACCTCGATTTTTGTTTACATCAATATTTTAAACCTTTAATATAATAATACTCAAAATACCGAACCAAAATTATATTTTAACCAAAAACAACGAGTTATAAGTTGCTTTTAGAGTTTAACAAAAACACGTGAATAAAGACCTTTATAAATTATGGGACTCAACTCATCATTTTAAATTATATTATAAATAAATAAAAGCATGTGAAAAAAAATAATAATAAAAAATCTCATTGCATGGCATCAAAAATAGAAGGCAGTCACCTTAACATTTTTATGACACTTTTTTTTTAAAAAAAAAATAATATTTTCGTTAAGGTACTTTAGAATTTATTCTATTTAATTTTAGTCTATATATTTAGTTCATACACTTTCCGCTAATTTTATTTACAAAAACCATCCTTCATAAGTCTTCTCGAAAGAAATTTGGAAAACATTATTCACTTTATACTTCTTCTTGCCAAATATTGTAATTATTATTTTACCAACTCGTATAAAATAGAAAGTACATTTTTTAATTATTTTTATTAGTACGTTCTAAAAAGTATAAGGACAAAATAATATCTTTATTATTCGTTTTTTATATGTATATAATGGCATTATTATATGTGCTTCTCCAAAAAAAAAAAAAAAGAAGTCCAAATTCATTCTAACATGAAAGTATATATCAATTCTTAGTTGTAAATAATGATGTCTATTTTAACTCAATTTATTTTACTTTGTTATGGAATGATCAATTTCAAGCTTGATGAGTTACGATTTTCGTAAAAAAAAAGGTTAGAGGAAACTATTTTTTTTTTTAGTCCCTAAATCTCAAAAAATAGGTACATTTGTTCTAGGAATTTTCAAAGCATACCGTTTTGGTCTCGGAGATTTTTAGAATAGGTACATTTAATTTCAAAGTTTTCAAATTTTATATTTTAGTGGTTGAGTTTTTAAGAATAGATTTTAAAAGATCATTAAACTAATTATCATTATTATTTTAAATAATTCTATTACATTTTAAATTAGAAAAATAAGTTTAAAAATGAATTCATTTAAAATAATAAAAGAAATAATCACATGAACCTTTTAACCTAATTTGAAAAACCCAGTGACTAAAAAAAGGTTACATTTCAGAAACTTAGGAAGCAACGGTATTCGTAAAACCTTGAAAACTAAAATATTACATTTTAAAAACTTAGAAAAACCAAATACGTGTATTTTTGAAAAATTCGCTAAAAAATAATAATAATAATAATTTCCCAAAATTTCCCAAAATTTCCGTAAAATAAACTATATATAATGTAAAAATGCATGAGAGAGGGTTAAAAAAAAAAGGACATGGTTGAAGACAGAAAGAAAAAGGCTTGGTGCGCACGTGGGAAGGGAGAGAGATTTTATTATTATTATTATTATTATTATTTTGAAAGAGAGAGAGAGAGAGAGATTTGAAAAAATAAATTAAAATGAATTAATTTGGGGAAGATATTGACAATTGTACAGAAAAGGGGGCCAATACGAAGAGTAATGCTTCCCCATGCCCCTACATTTGTTCTTTTTCCTTAGATGTGCCTCCTCACTTGTATCTTTCACTCCAATAATACTCTCCCCACTTTTCAAATCATTTTCCATATACCAACTCAAAATTCATTAATATATATATATATTATAAGCTCATCTCTTTGGTATATGTTATCTAATAATCAATTAAATGGAAAATATGTAATAAAAATTGGATAAGCAGTTTCTAAACTTTCATTGAAGTAACGATTTAATCCATAAACTTTGGTTTGTAACATTTTGTCTTTGTATTTCTAGTTTAATTTTGTTGTAATTTAGTCTTTGAATTTTAGCATGCTACAATTAATTTTGGTCTCTTTTTTCAAATTTGTAACAATTTTGTCTTTGTCGTAAAAAAATCTAATAAAACTTTAATTACCAATGTTGATTATGTAATTTGGATTAATTTAAAAAAATAAGTGTTTTTCAAAAATTCATTTTCATTTAAACATTGTTTAAAATAAAAACACTAGTTAGTTTATTAATATACAAGCGTAGGAAATTTTATTAAATTTTAATCGGTATTTTTCACGATGGGGCTAAATTGGTTGCAAAGTGAAAAATATAAGGATTAAATTAGTACTTATTAAAGTTTAAGGACTAAATTATTCTACATTTAAAAGTACGGGGACTACATTATCACAAAATAAAAGTTTGAGACTTAAATTGTTACTTTTACAAATAACTTATTTCTTAAATTAAAGAATTGAAAATGTATTTCAAACATATACATGTCCTTAATTCAAGTGGAATGATTTTAGGTGAAATTGAATAAATAAGTTGTAATATGTTGTCTGAAAATATTGTTTTCTATGAGCTGACTTTTTAACTATCTATTCTTACCCTACCTACTTAAAAGATTGGGATAAAGTCAAACTTTGATACTTTAATTAGGTAAGGTTGGTTGGATTTTATAATAGTGGATAACCCATGTTACATGTTTATCACATTTTTATATTGCCACTTCATGCCTTTCCTTTGGTTTTCATTTTTAATCTTATGTATTACTTTATAGGATCAAAAGTTTTCATACATTCACTAACCAATGTAAATAAGAACTACATAAAGGGAGAAAAAAGGGGTTTGACTATTTAATTTTATGGTTTTTTTTTTAATTGTGCTTATGATCATGGTTTTCATATTTTATACATGAACCACATTTTAGAAACAAAAATAAAATTTTAAAATATTTCTTCTTTTAGTTTTCAAATTTTGGCATGAATTTTAAAAACACTCATAAAATGTAGCAACAAAACATACACAATAATAAATGGGAGTGGTGTTTATAAACTTAATTTTTAAAAACAAAAAACAAAATGATTGCTAAAAGGACCTTAATTTTTAAGTTTGTAGCAACACGTATGTGTGGTCTCTAAACTTTCAAAATGTAACATTTTAATCTCCAAATTTTCAAGAATAAGTTTAAAACGTCCACTAGTAATGTTTTTATTATTTAAATATTGACATTTTAAACAATATATAATAATTAAAGAGGAAGAATGGAAGGAGAAAGAGAAAATATAATATATTTTTTTTAACTTTAAAATGTCATGTCATTGCTTAAAATAATATTAAGAAATTATTTCATAATCTTTCAAACATATTCCTCCTCAAGATTAAAATCGTAGATTTTTAAACTTTTTAAGGATAAAACACACTTATTTCTGGAAACTCAAATACTAAAAATATAATTTAAAAGAAAAAAAATTGGAAGATAAACTTTAAGATCTATTATGATAACGATTTAAATATATCATGGTATATAAATCACTCAATATTCAATATAAATCATATTATATATATTATAAATTCCATTTATATCATAGTATATATTATACATTTAATATTTTTAAATAAACAAAGCTATATACGAATACATAAATATATATATTATTTTTTTATAATATGAATGAAATTTATGACATATACTATGATTTATGTTAAATATTGAGTCATTTATATACCATGTCATATTGAAGTTGTTAAATTAATTTTGAATTATACTTATGTTAATGAGTTGTTAAATTTTGATTTATTGGGATTGCATATACTATGATATAAAAGAAATTTAAGGTATGTACTGAGATTTATGTTGAACATCAAGTCAATTTTGTATGTTTCATATATTGGTTAGAACATTTGCAAACATTTAAAACAATGTTCTAAGGCATATATAAAATAATCATGAATCCGGCCGAAAAATCGGTTGTTTAATACGTCAAATGGAAAATAGAATTATATTAAATGCATTTTTTCTCTTCAATTGAAAATGAAAAAAAAAATCAAATAATTAATAAAATATAATAATTACATTTATCTTTCCAATATTAAAGATGTTTCGTAAATTTAAAAAAGTATATCATAAATGCATTTATTCTCTCTAATTTTCTCTCTCTAACCACCCACCACAAAGGGTATAATTGTAGGTTCGAGACTAAAAATTAATTGAATTCTAATTTGTGTGTAACAATCTCGTGAAAATAAGAAAAAATGTTGATATAATTAAAATATAGGCCATGAGAATGAGAGTGTTATGTGTTGTTATCTCTAAAATTATTTTAGAACGAAATGCGAAAAGCCTAGGCCCAAATTGAATCGATAACGAGCCTAAAATGATGGGCTTTTCAAGTACAAGCAACTTGCAGCCCGGCCCATAGAGAGAAGAAAATACCCAAAACACCCTTTTCGCGACCTCGTCCACTGTTGTACTGGGCTTGACTCCGGAAGTCCCTTGGTTTGGTAGCACATATACCCTTTGATTATAGATTATATACGAATTTTACCCCGTGATATTTTGTTATTACATATTTACCCTCTCTCGTTTCTCTCCCTAATAAAACTTGTCATTTTTTTAGTTCAACCACAAAGCGATTGCCATTTCAATATCATTTTTGTCTAAATATTTAAAATAAGTTAGGAGATGTTTGGAGAATTCAGGTGGAATAGAGTAGATTTATTAACTCTACCTTTAACTTCTCGGAATGAGTTTTTAAATTCTTACCATGAGTCTACGATTTATTAACAACTATTATGTAGAGTGATAATGATGGAGTGTATATCAACATTTTCAAAAATACAAATATAACAAAATTTATTAGTAATATGATAGACTACTACAAACAATATGATCTATCACTAATAGACTACTCATAGACTTTACTAGCGATATGGTCTATCGTTGATAGATCCCTACTAATGACATAATCTATTACTGATAGACTTCGTAGAATCTAAATTTTGTTATATATGTAAATTCTTTTGCATTATATTATATTTGCAAATATTTTAGGTTTAATTGTTACAATTTGCAATTGCTCATAAATTTAATTTGCATAACATTTTATAACATTGATAAAAAGAAGCCCTCATATCTCATTTCCACCGCGTGTGATTTACAAAATTTATAGTTTAAACCAAAGTATTAATAATTTTATTTTTTTAAGACCATATTTTTGTATTTATCTAAAATTTTGGAAGTCATTTAACTAAAGTTAATAGCTAAAAATATATGAATAATGTTATAAATTTAAGCTGAAAAATGTTCATTTCCAACTAACTCAACTTGCTATTCATGTTCTGACCCGCTATAGGTGGACTCCGTTCAAAATATTGATAAGTGTTGTACCTAAGTTATTATTTTGTTTGGCTCTTATCTTTCTTTAAAAAAATATATAAAATATAAAAATATAAAATATAAAATATAATTTTGGTCCACATACTTTGAAATTTGTTCAAATTTAGCCTATGTACTTTCAATAAATATTAAATTTAATCTATACTGCTAATTTGTTGTTGATTTTCTTTAAAAAAAAAACACCTTTTGTCTCATATTGGCATTTAATTTTTAAAAACATATTTATATATTGTATTTCATTGCATGAAAAATATTATTATTATTTAACAAGTTTTGGTAAAAATTAATTCGAGATACTAAATTTAAGATTTACTAAAAATATACGGAAAAATTGAACAAAATGTAAAGATGAAGAACAAAATGGTATTTTAAATGCTAAAATACCATTTTTGATCCTCATATTTTGAAGTTGTTCAATTTTTGTCAATATATTTTCAATTTTCTAACCGTAGTCCCTGCACTTTTAATAAATCTTAAATTTAGTCCTTTAAAGTTAAATTTGATTGAAATTGATTAAACGATAATAATAATTTTCGTGCAAGATATGTGAATATGTTTACAAAATTTATAGTAAAATTGTTATAGATAACAAAAAGAGTAATAAAAAAAAACCAACAATAAACTAAAATTGGGACTAAATTTAAGATTTATTGAAATTATAGAGACTTAAATTGGACAATTAAAAGTTCAAGAAGTAAAATTGAACAAACTTCACAATATAAGGATCAAAATAGTATTCTATCATACCTTAAACTATAATTTAAGAAATTAGTATGTAAAAATGTTAACCTATTAAAAAAAAATGTTTGATTTTCAAATTAGATTCATTTCTTCTTTTTTTTTTTTTGTTATTTTGTTATTGACAATAATTATCTATACTCATTTCTTCTCAACTTAATAAAATAAAATCAATATAATGAAAAAACTAGTAATATATCGGGCTTCTTTCAAATATAAAAGAAAAAAAATAAAATATTTATAAATATAGTAAAATTTTATTGTCAATTTACAATATACTGCTAGTTGCAGTTTAGTATAAGCTGAGGGTATATTTTTCTATTAATTATAAATATTTTTAAAAATTTTGTAACCGACGGTATATTTTTCTATTAATTATAAATATTTTTAAAAATTTTGTAATTTAAAATAAATTTTCTAATATTATATATAGAATTTAAGATGAGGACATAATTTAACCAACAATTCATTAGTCCACTCCACATTATTCTTTTCGGAAATTCAAAGAAAAGAAAAAGGAAAAAAAAGGAAAATCATGCTTTCGTTGGTGCGTTCGATAAGCAGAGAGTGGAGAAAAATCGGTTGGGTTTGTCGAGAGAAATGGCGAAGCTGCTTCTCCATCTTCAAGCTCCTCATCTCGTTTCTTCACTCAATCGCGGAACCCTTTCATTCATACTCTCCAAACCAATTCCACTCCTCTCTTCTTCTTCTTCCTTACAATGCCGCTTCACTCACGCTCTCTCCTCTTCTTCTGCTTCACGCCGCTGCTTCTCTGTTCGCGCATTCGACGACTCTGCATCAGAGACCAAACGCGTTGAAAAAGAAGAAACAGACGCTTCAAACGAGGCTCCGATGAGTAGCGAGGGCGTCAGGACTCGCGATGAGGATTATCCAAGTGGAGAATTTGAGTTCGAGAAGTTTGGCCCGTGGAGGAGCTTTTTGGTGAAGCTTAAGATGCTGGTGGCCTTTCCTTGGGAGCGCGTTCGCAAGGGCAGCGTATTGACTATGAAATTGCGAGGGCAGGTTCTGTTTCTTAATTTAATTTCTGGCTTAGCTCTTTAATTCGTAAACGAATTACTTGTGTGAGTGGATTGTTCGTCTGATCTTCATGTTCCTACTGCTCAATTTGCTGGAAGAATTTGAACCTTGGTTGCTGCTGGAAAAAGTATTTTCGTTTTTAATGTTCCACTCCCTCAATAAGTAATTAGCTAC
This sequence comes from Citrullus mucosospermus, assembly GCA_030954485.1. Lineage (NCBI taxonomy): Eukaryota > Viridiplantae > Streptophyta > Magnoliopsida > Cucurbitales > Cucurbitaceae > Citrullus > Citrullus mucosospermus. Next base: position 27,105,940 of record CM062060.1, read on the forward strand.
GGAAACACTACAAATTTCTGGAAAAAATAAATGCTGATCCTATTCATGCTTCGCAGCTGGGAACATTGTTTTCGTTCTAATGTCACACTACAAGCAGTTAGCCATGGAAATACTTTAATATTGCTAGAAAACAGTGTTATCGTTCTATTGTCACACTATAAGCAATTAGCTATGGGAATACTTCCATATGTCTTGAATAAAATGGATGTTGGTCGCTATTCATGCTTTGCAGCTGGAAATAGTGTTTTCTTCCTATCTAAATGCAATTTTGTTGATGATATTTAGTTGAAAATGTCTAACAACTTGTTCCGGCTACATCGTTGTTGATAAATAGCATTTTTCAATGTTTGTGTCAAATTTTGGAGTTGAGATTGCTCTGTCTTTCTCATGTTCAGATATCTGATCAGCTAAAGAGCCGTTTCTCTTCAGGGCTTTCTCTACCTCAAATCTGCGAGAACTTTGTCAAAGCCGCATATGATCCTCGTATTTCTGGGATCTATTTGCAAATTGAGGCTCTAAATTGTGGGTGGGGTAAAGTTGAAGAAATTCGAAGGCATATCCTGAATTTCAAGAAATCAGGTAATGCGACTCTTCTAAATATCCCATATGAATCTCTGTATACAATGCAAATTTTTAGGACAGCCATCTGCATTGAGCTTATACGGGTGTAAGACAGTGGTCAACCTTTATGGCAACTTTGATTAATGTGATCAATTGGGCGGATTTTCTGCGAATAGTTAAGTGAATTTCTCGGGGGCACTGTGCTGCATGTACCTATACCCCGTCTTCTTTTGTTGTATGGTTATAATTCAGAGAGAGTAGCATAGAATTACCATAATTTATAAAATGACAGATTTGGATCTTAACCTGCAATAAAATTATAGTAAATAGAGGATGAAAATACAAGAGGATATTAACAAGTAAATCCTACGTTTATAGTGGTGGAAACTTAACCGCTATTATAGTCAAATATTCTTGGAAAGCCTAAGTTCCTTTTTTTTTTTTTTGAGTTTAACATGTTTGGTGGTGATTCGAACTAGCTTTTGTTAAGGTTAGAATGCCCTAACGAGTTGAGCTTGCTCAAGTTGGCTCAACACAAAGACCAAAATGAACCTTTTAAAAGTATGGAAACTAACCTAAACTGAAGTCGAAAGTATTGGGACTAACATATTATTTAAACCTATTTTATGAGTATAGCAAATTTCAAAGGGTTTCTTTTCCCCTTAATGAAGGGCCTATGGGAAGCCATTATTTTCATCAAACAGCTGTTTGTGTATATTTTCGATTTAGATGAAATCATCAAATTCAATATGTACTGGCTTTCAGGTAAATTTATCGTTGCCTACATTCCTACGTGTCAAGAGAAAGAATACTACCTGGCATGTGCATGTGAGGAGATATATGCGCCTCCAAGTGCTTATGTTTCTCTGTTTGGTTTGACTGTTCAAGCTTCATTTCTCAGAGGTAAGTTGACTTCTTTTCTCTGCTTTATTTCTTGGACTTTTGTTTTAAGAGGTTGAACGAGGTGTTTTCTTTTCAGGTATTTTTGATAAAGTAGGGATTGAACCACAAGTGGAAAGGATAGGTAAATATAAAAGTGCAGGTGATCAACTAGCACGGAGAAATATGTCAGAAGAAAATTGTGAAATGTTGACAACATTGCTTGATAACATCTATGACAACTGGCTGGATAAAATTTCTTCAATAAAAGGTACTTCAGTCAACATGAAACTTATAGCTCTTTTCTATTAACTAATTTCAATCTTATTAATTTTTTTTAACTAATTCCAAACATTTATTCTTTTCTTTTATAGGAAAGCAAAAGGATGATGTTGAAAGCTTTATTAATGAAGGAGTGTACCAAATTGAAAGGCTAAAAGATGACGGCTGGATCACCAACATACAGTATGAGGACGAGGTACTCAATGCACTTATCCTATTTATTAAGATGTCTGGGCTTGAAACAAATATTTGCAGATGCATTTTATTTTGGGAGTTTGAGTTAGGGGTAGCAAAGCCTTTTATGTATGTTGCGCAAAAAGAATTATTTGGAGGGTAACAAGTTTCAGCGGAGAGGAACAAAAAGTGGAAGAAAGAAGCATCAAATAATTACTCTAATTGGCACAATAAGAAAAGAACGGAAAGTGCAAAATCTATGAGAAGAGAACTCCAACGGGAGATCACTAGTGTTTAATTTGTGTTTTTCACTTTAAAGATTATGGGTTTTGTCATCTGTAATTTGCAGGTTCTCTCTATGCTAAGTGAAAGACTTGGTCTGCCAAAGGACAAAAAGGTTCCCACGGTTGATTACAGGTTATTAAATTTGGAGGTCTTCTATCACATTATTTATTTCAGTCTCTATTCGGTTTTCTTGCTGTCTTGTACATTGTCTCCCCTCTCTCTTTGTACTTCCCGTAATTTTTGTAATTTCAATTTAAAAAAAAAAAAAACTTATGTTTGTAATTCTAAAAAATTGCTGTGATACTTGCAGTTGTTCAATTAATCACATTATCCCTCAAACTCCTTTCAATTTAAGACCTCCATTCTTCATACTTGCAGTTGCAGACAAACTGACATGGGTTTGACTCTTCATGTGTTAGATTTCAATGATTGCATTGTACTTTTGTGCCCTCCAATTCCATATAGAAAGAGGTCTTTTAGGCACAGAAAAGGCTCAGCCTTTTGAGGTGTGACGGGGAAATTTCTCGAAGATTCTTGCCATGCCTTAGAGTCAATTTTATATTGTTAGCACCTTTCAGCTGACTGTTATAATTATTGTTTTTTTCTTGCTAGAAAGGAAAAAAAATCTCGTACTCCTTTAAAATATTGTACTTCCTGTCGTTTTTTTGGGGTGCGGTGTTCTCAATGATTTTTAGGGATAAATGACAAATTACCACTTTTGACGTAGTTGTATTGGTACCCACAGAGTATTGTAATTGTGCCCTTTGTTTGGAGAGGGTCTTTTTTGCGCTTTTACCTTGCTTTTAATTCTTCCCATGAAGTATAGTTAAATTTCCTTTCAGTGAAATGTTTGCATAATTCTATCATCCGTTGATCTTTGTAAAATGGAAAGTTTCCATTTGCTTGCTCCTTCTATTTTGCATCTTTGAACTTTAAATTTTTTTCCAGCACTCATTATTCAGCCAGTTCTTATTGCATATATTCTATTTGGGTAACTATAATTTGATTTTAACTTATAACTGATTATTTAATCCATGGACCTGTGATTTGTTCTCCAATTGCATACTAATGTTATTTCCATTTATGTCGGTTACCACAGGAAGTACTCTAGAGTTAGGCAATGGACCATTGGTTTATCAGGAGGTGGAGACCAAATAGCTGTGATTAGAGCTGGTGGAAGCATTACTCGTGTAAAAAGTCCTTTAAGTGTTCCCAGTTCTGGTATTATTGGGGAGCAATTCATTGAGAAGATTCGGAGTGTTAGAGGTGAGGTAAACTTGACATTTAAATATCGTTGAATGGTATATTGCCATGATGCCATCTTCTTTTATTTATCTCATTATGATCATTGAGCTCATACCGTGTGCTTATTATGTAGTTTATTAGTTATGTTCAAGAACCACACAAAACCACTTTTCTCTCACGGGCACAGCATTCTGATTCATTAAAAACTTCAGTGAGCGAAAAATTGCTATGTGCATTTCTTTTGTTCAACCCTCTCTTTGTTTGTGCTTAGAGTCGAAAAGATTCAAGGCTGCCATCATCAGAATTGACAGTCCTGGAGGTGATGCTCTTGCTTCTGATTTGTAAGTGTCATTCTTTATGTGATACCTCGAGAATCTATTTCTGATGGCATCATACCTTCATATTCCAATAATCACAATTAATTTTGGACAAAAATATACAATTTTTTTGTTCATTTTATCGTTTTTTAATTACTTTTCATTCCTTCCCTTCAGGTAAACTCACTTGTCTTGAAACAATCCCCTTTTCAAACAAAGAAACCCAAACAAACTTTCCTGTTAATATCCAAAGAGTTTTCTCCTCCCCCCATTTACAGAAATGAGTTACAAACGAAAATAGAGTTGATGAATAAGGTTTATTAGTTTTGACTTGAGCAATGAAAATTGCCCCTACCATATCCTCTATGTCAATGTACATGCCATGTGGTAGATATCAACTATCAAGTAATGAAAAAGGGATCTTTGTCAAGAATGCTTATCTGAGTTATCAATGAATTTCGGATACTAAAAATGGATTACATGCATGCTCCTAAGACCTCCCCCGAAGCACTCTCTGAACAATCATAATTTAGATATATGATTACTTCATTATTTAGAACTGGTTGATAGTTAATTTTTCATATCCAGAAAAGGCCTTCGATTATGTTTTTGTACCTTAGAATTTATTTTGTGATATTGTTAGCAATTTTTCTTTTTCGTGAGAAACAAGTAAAAATATACTCCAGATTTGAGAACACAGCCTAAAGGCCTTAAGGAAGATAGATCCCTTAGTCTAAACCCAGGGTTAGTCAAAGAAAGCCCTCCGATCTACATGAATGAGATAACGTTGTGTATTACAAAAAGAATTATGTAAAGCATTCCACATAGAGGTGGTAGACTGTACTCTGTAAGAGGACTTATCTAAAAGCACCTGCCAATTGCTTTCGTTCCAAATAGACCATAGTTGTGAAATCATTAGAACCAAAATGGGTTAATGGGTTTCATTACCATTCTGAGAATATTTCTATTGTAAGTTGATCGATGGTATGTTTGTAGCATACGAGTTGATGGATACCATTTCTACTTTTGACTCTGAGAATGGGTTTATTGCGTGTTGATTGATACTCTATGGCACACAGGATGTGGAGAGAAATCAGGCTTCTGGCTGCATCAAAACCTGTTATTGCATCCATGGCTGATGTGGCAGCCAGTGGAGGATACTATATGGCAATGGCAGCTGGGACAATTGTCGCAGAAGATCTAACCTTAACTGGTTCTATTGGTGTTGTCACAGGTGAACTATAAATATCTGCAGCGAAGAAAGAACATGATGAAATGTGTGATGCTTGGAACCCATTTAATATGCATTTGGAAGAAATAATTGAAGCTGTTAGGTGGCGGACAAAGCTCTCCTTTCTGTAGCTCATTGTCTGTGCTTTTTTTTTTTTTTGGCTTTATACATTTTTTTTGTAAAACTGCTGTAGAAAAAGGATTTAGACAAATTCTTTTAGAATTTCTCCAAACGGAGAGAACCCAAGTCTAGGAATAACCTAAAGCCTTTGAAACTTCTTTACCGAGGTAAAATATACCATTAAACTTCTTATCTTAAAGGAACTTTAAAGATTTATGGTCCAACCTGCAAGAGCAAGGACAATTGGACAAAGGACCAAAACACCATGACTGTCTAGGTTAGCGGCGGCTTGCCTATGTAGCCTTAGACCTGTTAGGGTTCCATCCAATTTCTTGATTTCATCTTGGTTAGCTATTAACACAGTATTTTCTCAATAGTGAATCCCATATCAGTATCATCTCCAGTACCCAACAATGACTTATTGCAAAGATGAAGTAACACGGAGCTTGAACTTGTTGCACATCCCTGATAGATGAGCGAGCATAACCGAGAGAAAAAACATGGACCAAGTTCCTGGATGTGACCAATTGCTGAACTTGAAGAGAGAGAGAAGATTTCATATGGGGCATGGATGTATGCTATTTAGAGTGACAAATCTGGACAGGAACCATAGTTGTAAATCGAAGTTTCTGTCTGATATCTCCCAGCCACCCAAACAGCAACAACTTATGTAATAGGAAAGACAAATATTAGAAGCAGCATAGTTTGTAGTTGTACATCTTCCTGCGAAATTTGTTTGTGTTGTCGTGGACTTCGGTGTTGATGAATTTTTTTGGCTTTAGGGAAGTTTAACTTGGGAAAACTATATGAAAAGATTGGCTTCAACAAGGAAATAATATCAAGGGGAAGATTTGCTGAGCTTCTTGCGGCTGAACAACGACCTTTCAGGTAAAATTTTCTTAGCTTTTACAAAACCAATAGATAAGAGCAAATAGCATGTGGTATATCATATTTTGACAAACGAGGTAGACATGACCAATAGGTGTAGTGGGTACCAAATCCATTGATACTCTGTAACACTAAGATTTGTTGGGTTCAACCACATTAATTATTGCTCCAGGAAATTAAACGAACATGAAATACCATAATTAAATGATGCGTAAACGCTATTTGGAATTAATTTGAATTTCGAAGTGAATTCATAGTTGCTTTCAGACAACCATCAAAACGAGCATCCTGGCTTCATGATTCACCTCGTTTCACCAAATATGCTTCAACACTTGTACAAAAATAGGGTGTAGCTTAAATGCCTCTTTTTCACAGAAGAAATTCACTCTGTTCTACTTCATTTACATCTTGCATCCTTTTTTCACTAATAATAAAAAGCTCTCAACTTCTGATACAAATTAGAATTAGATTGAGTTTAATTTTTCATCATTAGTGCATCTTCCCATCAATAATTAAAGATTACCAGTTTCTGATCAGACCGGAGGAAGCTGAACTCTTTGCCAAGTCTGCACAAAATGCGTACAAGCAATTTCGGGACAAAGCAGCCTTTTCCAGATCCATGACTGTATGTTGGTCGTCAAGGATTTCTTTCTTTCTTTTTCCTTTTCTTATTTCTATGAATTTGTCATTTTAATGTCTTAATATCTACCGTGGGTAGGTGGATGAGATGGAGAAAGTTGCACAAGGAAGGGTTTGGACTGGTAAAGATGCAGCATCCCGTGGTTTAGTGGATGCTATTGGTGGCTTTTCTCGGGCTGTTGCAATAGCAAAACTGAAAGCCAACATTCCTCAAGACAGCCAGGTTTGTTTTCTTAATAAATCAGCGGACCGCTTTGTTTCTTTCCTAATTAAAATTTAGGTTTTGTTTGGAAGTGCATAAAGAAATGTTTTAAAATCTGTGTTGGAGTGTCTCGAATTTGTTATCTAACGCTTTGAATGACCAAACACGGGGTCTTGCCAGAGTTTAAAGGAGTGTGCTATATATAAACACTTTAACCAACAAGCGCCTCTGTAGTGTATATTATTTGATATTCCTCTATGTTAATAAAATTGGTCTCCACTTCTACTTGTAGATGTAGCAACACATCGTTAGCAAACTACATAAATCTTTGTGTCAATCATTACTGTTTACGTTTTCTTTTTGCTCTTCATTTGTCGATTTCATAATAGTTTGAAAAAAAAAAGTATTTTTAAACTCTTAAAAAATCATTCCAAACATACTCTTGAATTTACAGTACCAAAGTCAAGTAGATATTTCATTTATGTTGTAGGAACTGATTAGTGTGTGTTTTTTACTATGGTAAAAGGTTAATCTTGTGGAATTATCGAGACCGTCACCAACGCTGCCGGAGATATTAAGCGGAGTAGGGAGTACAATTATTGGAGTTGACAGGACAATGAAAGATCTTCTGCAAGACCTTGCTTTGGCAGAAGGAGTTCAAGCTCGTATGGAAGGAATTATGCTGCAAAGAATGGAAGGATTTTCTTATGGTAACCCCATACTTAGTTTGATAAAAGATTACTTCAGTTCCCTCTAACCTCTTTTGATGGGTTATAAGCCATTTGAATTTTTCAAGCACATTTATTGCCTCATCATTGAGAACTTATGATATAGGATGTCCCAATTGAACAAGAAATGTATAGATAATATGGCATTGATTGATAAATTCGGATCACTTCGATTAATGTGCAAAACATTCTTTTTTTTTTTTTTTTTTTTAGTACAACAACTGCAACCTTCGACCTCTAGGGACGGAACACATGCCATTACACTAAACTCACTTTGGCAAATAGAAATCTCAAACTAATAATCGTAACAATTTAGACTTTAGTTTTTTTTTCCCTCTTTTAGTAGCATTTTCAAAATTAAAGTGAAATTTTGGAAGAAATTTTTTTTTTTGAAAGCTTGTTTTTATTTCTAGAATTTGGTTAATAATTCAAATATTTATTTATATAAAATGTAAATCATAGTTAAGAAATGGTAAATGGTAAGTAAACAAACAATCTTCAAAAATTAAAAATTAAAAAGTTATCATTCCCTCTTTTAGTAGCATTTTCAAAATTAAAGTGAAATTTTGGAAGAAAAAAAGTTTTTGAAAACTTGTTTTTATTTCTAGAATTTGGTTAATAATTCAAATATTTATTTATATAAAATGTAAATCATGGTTAAGAAATGGTAAGTAAACGAACAATCTTCAAAAATTAAAAATAAAAAAGTTATCAAAACTTAATTGGGAAGAAACTAAGATAGTTCCAAAAAAAAAAAAAAAATCTTGACTGACAAAGTTTTGTATTTTTTCTTTTTTCTTCCTGTTTTTCCTTATAGACAATTATCCATGAGTTGATATAAAATTTTTGGTTATCCCCTTTACACCCATGTTTTAAATATGAAATCAAAAAAAGGTAGTTTTGTTTTTATGATCCCAAGTAAAAAGGTTTGAGGAGGAATAAATATAAATTTTAAAAACTAAAACTAAAAACAAATTCATCATCAAATGGAAAAATGGAAGTTTTTGTACGGATACTCAAATTTCACATTCATAATGTCATTTGACACAAATTTTGAAAATAGTGAAAAAAAACCAAAATAATTGCTAATGCCTTTTTCCTTAAAAAGGAGAACATGAGTGCAAGCGCGAATGAGAAAGTAAGGAGTAGTACCACGAAGATCAGAGAGTAAAGTAAAAAGAGTTCTAACATATGAAATACTATTACATTCATTAGTTGAAATTAGTTGAAAGTGAGAGTGAAGACCAAGAAAGAGTGAGAATGCAAGGGAATGACACAAACTAAATATTATACATCTTTATTTTTAAATTTTGGATCAAACGACATTTTGACGGTATAGTTTAGATCATCTTCATAAAAATATAATCCAATTCAAATGGAGAAAAGATGGGAATTTTGAACTCAATTCTTCTTGTACACTCACATATCTGCATAAGAAAAACTCGAAGACATGTAACAATTTCCATCACTTGCTAGCATCAAGAAGCTCTCTTTAATGGCTGTGGTGGCGCTGCCATTCTCCGCCCGCCACCGCCCTCCAATCATATATAAACCAACTCCAACTCCCACATCAATTTTAAAAAATTCGCTTATTTCAACTTCAACTCCAAAATCATCCTTCTCTGTCTTTGCTCAGTCCCATCAGTCTCAATCCATCAACTCGGTTTCTCAGCTCTCACTTCTCGAAGAGATTTGCAAGCTCTGTGAAGCGGGTGATCTCAATGGAGCTCTCGATTTTCTTCAGAGAGCCTGGAAGAACAATGCTGATCATGATTTGGTGCAGAGAAAAGAGGCCATGGGTGTGTTGTTGCAGAAATGTGGGCAGCATAAAAACGTGGAAATTGGCCGCAAACTTGATGAAATGTTGTGCGTCTCCTTTCAGTTCAGCGGCGACTTCGTTCTCAATACCCGTCTCATCACTATGTACTCGGTTTGTGGATATCCGTCGGATTCTCGATTGGTCTTTGATCGTTTGCAGAATAAGAATTTGTTTCAATGGAACGCACTTGTTAGTGCTTACGCTAGAAATGAACTGTACGACGAGGCGATTCACACTTTCATTGAGTTGATATCGGTAACTGAATTTCAACCTGATAATTTTACATTGCCTTGCATGATTAAGGCCTGTACTGGGAAGTGTGATGTTCATTTGGGGCAATCGGTTCATGGGATGGCGGTGAAAATGGGGTTGATCATGGATTTGTTTGTGGGTAATGCGATGATTTCGCTGTATGGAAAATGTGGGTTTGTAGACGAAGCCATCAAGGTGTTTGACAAAATGCCCGAACGAAACTTGATCTCTTGGAATTCGTTGATTTGTGGGTTTTCTGAGAATGGATTTTGGCTGGAAGCTTATGGTGCGTTTAGGAGTCTTTTAGACGGTGGCGATGGCTTCATTCCGGATGTTGCTACAATGGTAACTCTGTTGCCTGTGTGTTCAGGAGAAGGAGATGTAGATATGGGAATGGTAGTTCATGGGATGGCAGTGAAACTGGGGCTTGTTCATGAACTAATGGTGTGCAATGCTTTAGTTGACATGTATTCAAAATGTGGTTGCTTATCGCAAGCAGCGATTTTATTTCGTAAGATTGAGAACAAAAATGTAGTTTCTTGGAATTCCATGATAGGTGCATATTCTAGGGAAGGATTTGTATATGAAACGTTCGAACTGTTGAGAAAGATGTGGATGGAAGAAGAAATTATGGAAGTAAATGAGGTCACCATTTTGAATTTGTTACCTGCTTGTTTGGAAGAAACTGAACTGTTGAGCTTGAGGGCACTTCATGGATATTCATTCCGATATTCATTTCAATACGACGAGTTGATAAATAATGCATTTATAGCAGCCTATGCGAAGTGTGGATCATTGATTTCTGCTGAGCATGTCTTCTTTGGAATGAATACTAAGTCAGTTAGCTCATGGAATGCAATCACAGGTGGATTTGCCCAAAACGGTGATCCAAGGAAAGCTTTAGATTTTTATTTTCAGATGACACGTTCGGGCTTCCTTCCCGATGAGTATAGCATCGTTAGCCTACTATTGGCTTGTGCCCGTTTGGGACATCTACAATATGGCAAAGAGATACATGGATTTGTGCTAAGGAATGGGTTAGAGATGGATTCATTTGTTGCTGTCTCATTGCTATCACTTTATATCCATTGCTCTAAACCTTCCTCTGCCAGAATTTACTTTGAGAGAATGGGAGACAAAAACTTGGTGTCTTGGAATGCAATGCTTTCAGGTTATTCTCAAAACGAACTTCCAAACGAAGCACTCTCTCTGTTTCGTCAAATGCTTCCTGAAGGACACGAACCTAACGAGATTGCCATAGTGAGTATTCTTGGGGCTTGTTCTCAGCTATCAGCTCTTGGTCTTGGAAAAGAAGTTCATTGCTTTGTCTTGAAAAACTATCTAATTGAAGACAATTTTGTTGCTTGTTCACTCATGGACATGTATGCCAAAAGCGGCTGTTTGGGACAATCTCGACAAATATTTAACGAGTTAAATGAGAAAGAAGTGGCTTCATGGAACGTCATGATCACAGGATTTGGTGTTCATGGACAAGGTAACAAGGCCGTGGAGCTATTTGAGGAGATGCAAAGATCAGGTAAGCAGCCTGATAGGTTCACATTTCTAGGAGTTCTTCAGGCATGTTGTCATGCTGGATTGGTGTCAGAGGGGCTATATTATCTTGCTCAAATGCAAAGTTTGTACAAACTAGAGCCAGAACTCGAGCACTATGCTTGTGTGATCAACATGCTGGGTAGAGCAGGCCGACTAAACGAAGCATTAAACCTCATAAATGAGATGCCTGAAGAACCAGATGCTAAAATCTGGAGCTCATTGCTCAGTTCTAGTAGAATTTATGGTGATCTAGAAATGGGAGAGAAATTTGCTGAAAAATTGTTAGCACTGGAAGCAAACAAAGCTGACAGCTATGTTTCGCTCTCTAACTTGTATGCAACAGCAGGAAAATGGGATCATGTGCGAATGGTGAGACAGAAAATGAAGGATCTCAGCCTTCAGAAAGATGCTGGCTGCAGTTGGATTGAACTTAGAGGTAAAATCTATAGTTTTATAGCTAGCGAAAACTCGAATCCAAGTTCAGACGAGATTCAAAAAATGTGGAATAGATTGGAGAAACAGATTGTGGAAATTGGCTACACACCTGATTCTAGTTGTGTTCTTCATGAATTGGAAGAGGTGGAAAAGATTAAGATATTGAAGGGGCATAGTGAGAAGCTTGCAATTTCTTTTGGCTTCTTAAAGACTAAAGAAGGCACTACATTGAGAATCTCCAAGAATCTAAGAATTTGTAGAGACTGTCACAATGCAGCCAAGTTTATAAGTAAAGCTGCTAAAAGGGAAATAGTTATTAGAGACAACAAGCGTTTTCATCACTTCAAAAATGGGATTTGTTCATGTGGAGATTACTGGTAGAGGAAGATCATTAAAATATTTCTTGATTTTTCTTTAAGATTCTCAGACCAGTACCCAGAAAAGGAAATGGGGCAAATTGCAAAATGGCCCCTTATATGAAAAAGTTATTTTCTTTAAGATGTTAAATTGAAATTTGAGTTAACTTAAATTTACTTAATCATAGACTAACAAAAAAGAATTTCAAGATCAAATTTTTGTCAATGGGTTCCTCAGTTACTGAAAGGAAACTTATACCCTATCTATATTAGGAGAAGACAATGAAAAAGGTCCTTTTTTTTCTTTTTTTTTCAAAAAAAAATTTTTTCGTTTAAACCTTTATTAGGTTTGGCGAGAAAATTTTGTTGCACTGTTATTTCTTTCTTTCACAATTCGAAGTTTCGTCGTCTCTTTCTGATATCGTTCGCCGTTCGGAAAATCTTGAAGAGCGGCATGCCGTCGTCTGCGTCAGCTCCGGCCTCTCCTCCGTCGGCGTCTCATTCACAGAATTCTGCTACCCAACCTTCCCCTCGCAAACACTTGGTATGTTTTCTTCTTTATTCTCTTTCTCGTTGTTTTTTCTGGTCCTTGTGTTGATTCTTCTTGGGGTTCAATGTTTCGAAGGCCGAGGCTGCAACCAATAATGACGGACTTTTTAATGCCGAGGAGAAGAAACCCGATTTGTCGGATCAATTTGAGTATGCCCTTTTCTTTTTCTTCCTCTCTATATTTGATTTGAAGTTGAAATTGGTACTGTTTCAATATCTCAACAGTTTCTACTGCAGTTCCTTTCACTTCGCGATCTTTTAGATGGTTTTCCCTCAGATTTGTTTGAATATTCGATAGGGGAAATTTATTGATTATGTACGTTTCTTTCCTCTAATTTTCTGCGAAACGAAATTGAACATGAAGTTTTGTACTCCGTACTATGCCTTTTCTTTTCGAAGTGAAGAAGATGAAACGAGTTCGTCATCGAGAAAGTTTCAAGCTTCATATTAATTTATCTAGAACTCAAATTTTTCAATCCATTGTATGAAAAGAGAGATGTGTTAGAAGGAAAAAAAAAAACCCTAGTTCGTTGCTTGGATTATCTCTAGTTTTAGTCAGAACTAATGTTGATGGATATCATCAATGGAAGACAAAATTCGAAAGGTTCGATTATTCTCAAGCGTAAGGATATAAAATTACTACAAATGGCTTAGAGATTTTATTTTATTTTATTTTTTCCCTTTTCAGTTTGTAGTGCTAGTTCTTGAGAATGGTATGATGGAAAAATGAGACAGATGTTTGGTCATTAACTTCCCTTTTTTCCAAATAAGATATTGAATCTCATTCAAAGGGACAAATAGATTACCCCCAAAATATAAGTGGTGGTTGGTTAGATATTCGAGTGTATGAGAACTCATTGTCAGATTAGTTCTGTTTGGGAATTTCTTTTGAACATCCATGAAATGTGAAGGTTTAAACTCTTAACAGCCTGTACTTGCTATTTAGTATATTAATACTCGACTGAACCGAAATCATCAAATTACCTTTCTAAACCTCAGAACTCGAGATATGAACAAGAAGAACAACCAATGGAAGTTGTTTAATCTTGCTCTTTTTTTCATTTCTCACTCTCATGAAAACTTAGTCATCCTCTGCTACGCGATTGAATTTACTACCTTTCTCTTCGTTAGCTCCCGTATGTAGATGGCTTATTCTATTACCATTTGTTATTCATTTATACTTCTTGATTTAGTGAAATATGGGGAGGAGACAATTGAGTGGTGAATGTTTTTTTCTTTTTTTTCCCCGATAACCGGTGGCATTGGGAGCAACTCATGTCTTCCACTCTCTCTAATCTCTGGAGAAACTTCACCTATCTGGCCTTCTCCTGCAGAGACAATTATTTGTGTACTGCCTTGTTTAAGAACTCTGATTTGCTTGCTTCCCAATTGTCTGTGTACTGAATGCATGCCAATAGTCTCCTTTGGACCCTTTTGACTACAAGAACTAAGGGTGTACTTAGAATACTTTTTTAAGTGTTTAATTTAAAAACTAAGTCATTTTTGAAAAAAACCAACTGTTTGGCAATCACTCTAATTGGATCTTGAAAGTTCTCAGTGTCTTTATTTTAAATAGTTCTTATCAAAAGTGTTTAAATAAAAATGTAATTTTAAAAAACATTTATTTTGTAAGTTAATCTAAACAAGCCCTAAATTAACCAGGATGTGTTCTCCTTCAGATAGTGATAGTGGCTCAATATCGTGCTATGTTTATTCTTTCCAGAGATTTTGATAATTTCAATTCCAGTGAGAAGTACAAGAAATATGAATCTGACTACGCTCAACGCCTAATGGCCAAATACTTTTCAAAGAAAAACCTCTATGGAGGTAGGTATAATTGGTATATATCTTTCGTTGCTTCCTTATAAATGTTATGTGCGTAAGTGATTGGCTTTGCCATTTATTAACTTATTTTGAGTTCTATCCCCTTTTCCTGTTCTTCCGATTTCATAACATTTATTAACCTGATATGAACACAAACCACACCAGGTCAGTTTAAAACAATGCATTGAGAAAAGAACTAGCTATTGTTATTCTAGAGGTCATGTTTTGTTTTTTATTTTCGTTTTTCCAATATTTGTGACCAAAAACCGTTAATTTCATTTAGAAAAGTAATTATTGATGCCCCCATTCCTGCATATGGAAACATCTGCCATTTTTGCAGGAAACATCTTTGAAGAGAACACAACAATAGACGACGAGATTATAAAGTCGAGCAAGTATAGTCAAGAACTGGCTTCTATATATCTTTGTTGATTGTGGTTGTGATGATCGTTGTGAGCTAAATTCTGTATGAATCTATGTTACAGGTGGCCTTGTACAAGGTCCTTTGCAGATCCTTTGCAGGGTTTTGAAGATCACAGAAGCAGCTGTTCAACATCCGCCATGGAAAGCCACAGTGCCATCTCAAATGGGAAGCATGCTGTGAAGAAGAATGGATGATATGTTTAGGAATGAGGTAGATGAAGCCTGGGGGTGGGACTTGGTGTAGCTCAGTGCAGATGATTTTTGGGTAAATTGCAAAAATCATAACTGAAATATAGTGGTAATTGCAATTATATCCACAAACTTTCAACGATAAAATTTATGAGCCCTCAAACCTACAATAGTTTTAGAAATTGGTCCTCAAATTGATAAATATTGAACCCCCAAACTTATAAAATTATTACAATTTCTATAAGTATGTTAGTTCGAGAGTCCAATTTTAACATTCTTATTAGTTTGAGGACTCAATTTTTACCGTTGAAATTTTTTATGGTATAATTGTAACTATCACCATACTTTTAAGGGTAGTTTTTGTGGTAGTAGTTGCAATTTGTCCTAAATTATTTTAGACACTATAACAAATAATCACACTTAATTTAGTATAATTGTTTTAAATTGGCTTGTTAGAAATATTTTCAAATATAGTAAATTTTTTATATTGAAAACAACTCTTTAATTTATTTTTAATCCTGATTTTAACTTATGATTTGTAATGATTTCAGTTTCTTACCCTTTTAATTTTGTAAATGGAATTCTTGAACTTTATGTAACTTAACTATTTAATTTCTACCTTCAAATTTAACAATTTCTTTCCAATCACAACAAATTTCATCAAACTTATTTTCTAAGTGTCATTATGCAATGACTTCAAGAATTAAAATTGTTACAAATTATAGAATATAAGAACAAAATAAATTTAAGATTAAATTATTATAAACTAAAGTTCATGAACAATTATTACATCTATGGAAGTTCATGAACAATTATTACATCTATGGAAGTTGAGGGACTAAAAGTAATTAAAAAATGGGACAACTGTGAATATATCAATTCGGCTCAAAATATTTGTAGATATAGCACAATACAAAAAAAATTGCAAATATAGCAATATTTAGAATATGTTTTCGAAGTATATACCATATCATTAGTATAGGTATATCATGATATGGTCTATCACTGGTCTATCAGTGATAGACCATATCAATGGTAAAGTCTATTAAATGATAGATTATATCGCTGGTAGGAGTTTATCACCGACAGAATCTATCATTAATAGATTTTGCTATATTTACTATTTTTTTAAAATGTTGCTAAACACTTAATTATTTCCTCTAAAAGGGTTACCTAACACAGTTACCCTAAAAAATTAACAAATGAAAGTTATAGTCAAGGAAAAATTGTAAATTTGATTGTAAATTTGGTATGCTTTATAATTAGAAATTTAGTCCGGATAAAACTCTCAAAAGTACTGTAGACTATTTTTTAGGTTCTATCAAATAAAGATTAAATTCTATCTTTGGACCAAATTTGCAATTTAACCTATAATCAATTAATATTTGAGATTGACAAAATGAGTAGTTGTATAGTTCAACTAGCATACTGGTACTATCACCCTCAAAGTCAGAGGTTTGATTTTTCTAACTCACATATTGTCAATATAAAAAAAGAATAAAAATAAAATAAAAGAGAGATTAGTTCACACCACAACTAAAATAAAAATTGCTCAAAATGAACCAAAATTTGAAGGCTTTCATGGAGGACCACCACATGGGCGGAGGGGCAACGTCAAACAGAGAAGATTGGGGGTGGGGGAGCTTCAGAGATCGGACAGACTATTGTGTGGTCGAATTTTCTTTTTCAAATTTTTTTATTGAAACTTCACTTTTTATTTTTTATTTTTTTAAATATTTAAAAGAAAGTAAAACTTTTTTTAAAAAAGGAAACTTTTGTATGGTAGTTTCCGCCAAATGGGAGTCCCAATTCTTTACGAGTCGAGTGACTTTGGTTCAACCGGTTTCGATCAGCCAATTCAATTTTTTGGATTGTATTGCTCACTGTTAGATGGTATGATACTAAATTTACTTTCACCCATAAACTTAAGCTTTCGAGTCAATTAATAATTTAAGATAATATCAAAGTAGGTGTTCCAATAAAGTCTTGTGTTCGCTTTTGGGTTGGTGATTTAAGACTTTCCCTAAATAAAATTGTAAATTTGGCCTGAGCTATAATATAACTGTACATTCTCATTGCTTGCAAATTCATTTCAATAAAAAAGTTTGCAGGTCAGACAAAATAATATAATTACACAAAGGATCTATTTCTTTCCTACCAACTCATAATTTACACCGTAATAATCTTCCTACAGATTCTAAACAACAAATTCAAGTATCAAAAAAGCAAAAATGCTGGGGTTTAAGATCCAGCAGCAAATTGAACAATACAGCCCCATCTAACGAACTCTATATGTAATGTGAATGATGTTCTAGTTTAGAGACAAACCGCTTACTTGATTGATGACTTCAAGAACGGATTTGAGGGGCGATTACATGGAACTTGATTTACAGGTCCTGGCTTCACCTTCTGATTATTAGAGGACTTGAAATGTTGGTTGGTTTCAATGTTGGACTCTACCTTACTCAATGACACTGCTTTCTTTGCATCTGCTACATTTGTGTTGTGCATTTTTGATGTCTCATTTACCCCTGAAGTTTGCTTATCTTCTGTTTTTTCAGAATTGAACTTTGCTCCTTCAGACTTGAGTTTCTTTGTAAACAAAGGTGCAGAGAGTATTGGACCTTTAGGTGAGGATGGGAGAGTAACTTCTGAAGTTTTGGCTTTTACTGCAGAATTTAGTGTATTGCTGGTTGGAGCATTAGGTAAGACAGATCCATTGCAGTTAGGTCTTGAAAGGGTGGTTTCTAGAGTCCCTTTGGTTTCACTAAGCATCCTTTCCTGATATTAGAAAAAGAATAAAAGTTGATGATAAGCAAACACGTGTGTATATAAAAATGAGACCCCATTGCTAAGATTAAAAGATTTAAGGCCGTTTCTAGAAGTTTGTCCTACCTCTAGTATAGCATTGAAACGTTCGGCCAAGTTAGGAAGTTTCAAAGCAGTAACTAGCTTAATTGCACCCTTGACTGATTTCTCCAGCGACAGAAGTTTTACGAGTTCGGTAGCCCTGACAAGCTTATCACCTGGAGAAAAAAAAATCACCAATGCCCAGTTAGATGAAATCTCAGATCGTTAGTTTTAATTCCTTGTCAAAGGCAAAAGCCCTATAGGAAGATGAAATGTAAACTATCTAGACGTCAAAGTAAGTTGCAAATCCCAACCGTTGCAGCAGGAAGCAATGAGCCTTAAGATGCATCTGTCTTGAGCAGCTTCAATACTGAATGCCTCATCATCCAGTTCAGTGTCGTACAATCCAAGTAATGCCATTTCCTCCATTCTGCCATGGATCTGTAGCGTACACTCACATTACTTAGACAGCAAAAGCATATGAAAGGAGACGTATATTAGAAAGAAAAATGAAAGAATATATCAATTAGCAAAGATTAGTTCCTATTGCTGAGAACTTCCACGATAATCGAAATTGACATAAATAATAATCTTGAGGCCATAGAGAGCTAAAAGCTATAAAATTGGGATAAGATTGGAAAGTAATGGACTGACCTGTTTGAGATGCATATCATTCATCATAAACTCATTCTCAAGTGCTTCTGCGCCCAGGTCAGAGAGTGCAAGAGGAAACGAAAGGTTTAGCAGAGTAAGAACAGGTTTAGGTGTCACCTGAGGCAGAAAGAAATTAGACTCAGCAATTAATACAAGGTAAATGAGTTTCAGAGGGACGAAGTTATCTGTGTTACCTGTGGGTATGAGTCAGGATTTTTGCATATCACACAGAACAACTTGTTAGCGTTCAACCCAGCCACCCAATAGTTTTCATCCGACTTTCTCTCTTTACTGGCACTGCACAACAAATCGTAATTTCAAACAAATGGCAAAAAGGTAGGCGGTCAATTTTACTTTTAGTGGATATACAGAGAAAATTTTAGGCTGTAGATCAACCTGAATAATGGTACCCAACTGCCACCATATTGACTTGTAAACACTCTGAGTACACCCTATAAATATATATGGGAAAATAAGATCCATTGTTCGCAATAACCCCAACTGAAGTTTATATATATATATAAATGCTTGACAGCAGAGCTAATGTACCTTGGAATCGTATGAACTCAATTTTCCTCCTTCACTAAATCCAAACCATGTGAGATGTGAGCCTGGAGTTAATGGCAAACGTCCTCTTAAGAGCTGTGTTCCATTAGAGATGTTTAATATTCGGAACTCTAGCATCTGCATATTTAGGATGAAGTTCACGTCAGAAATTACATCTTCCAGATTATAAATTCCACCATTATAAACCTTTACTGACTATAGCCGTGTTGCTTCATATTATAAATGGTGCTAAAACTATGCTCACTCAAACGAATAATGATTTTCCTGATGTCCAATAGAAATTTTTAAATGCTGACATCAGACATCCTAAGCATAGATTCCATAAATCAATCGTGCTCAAAGTAGAGGAAAGTATAATTGAGTATAAACCTGGTCGTTTGAGGGAAGACAGGTTGAAGAATGAGTCACAAATGCAAGTTCATCCTTGAAGCCAGATGCAGTCACCACTGGCCCATCAAGGGAAAGAATATGTTTCTGCAATGAAGTCATTCAGCAAAATTACTATCAATGGTTTTAGTAAGATTTTATAGTTCTTTATTACTCATAGTAAAGGAAACAATTGGCATTTAACTCGAGTTCCTAGCTTCATAAAGCTAACAGAAAAATCCACATCCGAGTCAAGATAATAATTGTTTGCTGTAATCAGAATCATCTCTCTGGTTCAGTATAATATAGCTTCTTGTAACTGTAATTTGTTTCTTAAATTGCTATAATAAAGTTTTCTGACAATGTGATTCACTAAGAACTAGTATTTAGTTTTATGGTGAAAAAAAGTGCATAGGTTGCAAATATGCACTAGTTAAGAAATCTACCCAACAGACCTGTAAACCGCCATCTGTGAAGATGCGAAGATAATTAAGGCTGGTAAATGCAGCCACCCATTTGCTACCAATTGCGACAACCTTAACTTCTTCTCCATCAAATCTCATAGACCACTGATTTTTTACAGAAGATATCCGAGTCAGCATACTTTTGTAGTCATAGCATATGCAAAGGTATATAAAAGAATACAAAGGTTGCATTAATAGTATAAAGCTGAGATACTTGTAAACTATAATTGAAAACATTCTAACCTCGCTGTTATTTGCCCAGCTACCAAACGGGCGATACATTAGAGTGCTTGTATTCTTCTCACCCTTACAAGGGTTTGCAAAGACACTACCATTCTCATCCAGTGCAGCCATCGTAAAACCAAAATGGTCATTCATTGAAGGAACTCGTGGGCCACTTCCAGTGTCATGAAAATCTGTCTGAAAAGTGATGGCACCAGTCATTTAGAACACAGATAAACATTGTTTAATATGATTTTTACGAAGTGTTATAGTACATACTCCATGGACAACAGCAAGTGACAATATGGCAGAAACCTAATAGGTTTAAGTTGAAGGCTCAGCATTACCTCTATGTGGGAGTACCCATCATGTTCAAAAGTTGTTATACTTCCAAGCATATTGTAACACAGAAAGCGTTTCTTTCCTGGCTGCAAAGGAGTTGCTCCTGGTTGAAATGCCTCTTGTTGTTTCAATCTGCTATATGTTGCAATGCCTATAGCTCCCTCGTCAATGTTATCTGGTTTATCCCTTTTAACTCGATGTGATGTTTTACGGGAGTCCAACTTTAGGAGCAAGCTAAAATCTTCACTGTCGGCCTCATCCATGATTTCTTCATTTGTTGAATGTTTACGCAACCTTTTTCGAGTTGGAATTTCAGATTCATAATGACTATCTTCTCCAAGGTCACTCGAATTGCCATGTGCACTAGGCTCCTCATCCTCTTCATCAAACAAGAGCAAGCCATTGCTATTCCTTGATTGCAATTTTGGGATATCTTCAGTTGGAGATTTCATAGAAGATGGAACAACTGATTCCCATACCCCATACTTACCCATGACATCAATAACCGCCAAGGCATTGCCAATTGGCTTCCAAGCCATGCAACATATTCTTTCATCAAATTTTTGTCTATCAATATCCAACTTCTGGTCAACATCCCATATCAGAATTTGCCTATCCAAGGAAGAAGTAGCCATGTATTTGCCATTTGGTGACCATGACAGGAAACAAATCGGCTGAGTGTGATCCCCCCTCAATGCAAACAGTTTTTCAGCAGTATCTCTATCATACATCACAACATCATTTCTTAAACCTGGGACTGCTAACGTCTCTCCGTCAGGGCTCCAGCTTAAAACATTCATAACGGAAGGGTCCGAACCTGTGTGTGGAGCTATGCCTTTGAGGTTGTGTATTATACTTCCAGATTGAAGTTCCCATAAAATTACAGTTCCAATTGAATCCACAGACGCTAAGTATTCACTATTGGGGTCAAACGCCAGCCCAGTAACGGCTCCTTTATGACCTTTCAAAACTCTCGCAATTGAACCATCGACTGTGTTAATTAGCTTAATACCGTCATCGTCTCCAGCAGCTGCCAAGAGGCTTCCGGATTTATTAAACCCAAGGATGCGAATTGGCAGCGTAAATCTTGTGATATTGGTCTCAAATTCTCCCCCTGCAAACCATTTACCTTATAAAATTAACGAGAAGAGAATTCCAAAGAATCATGAAGTTAATAAGCTAATCCCTAATATTCATTTCCATGGAAAGTAAAAAAACTCAAAAGAAAATGAAGCAGCCAGTCAAGATTTCAACAAATGTGATCATTATGATTCAAAAGTCAAAATTAATAGAAGCAGTTCGAAGTAAAACTAACATAACCAAAAGAATCGTGATACAGTTCCTGCATAAGCGAATGTCAGAGAAATTACCGGGAAACTTGTAGAGCTTGACGGATCGATCCATGGATCCAGAAGCGAGACACGTAGAATTAGGGCTAAGAGCCAGCGCGGTGACCCCTTCACGATGATGATGAATGATTTTCGGAGTAGTGGAAGGAAGAAGAGAATCGTGGATGGATATGGCGGATTCGGAAGAGGAAGCAGTGACAATATGGTAGGCTTGTTGGTCCCAGAGGACGGAGCAGAAGGAAGCTTTGCCATTGCTGGCGGCTTTGTGGGCTTCTCGGAGCTTCACCGATCGGATTTTCATGGCAGCTAACAGTGAATTACTTTCGGTTGAGTATCTCGCGGCTGGATGTGGAAGCTTTTTGGTCTATATTTATTTTTTTAATTTTTTTATCTTTTATTTTTTGTTCTTTGGCGGGAAATTTGAGGAACATATTTCAGACTTCGCGGGAACCGTTTGGGAGAATTAGGTTTGATACCGTCCAATGGTAATGGGCCTTTCCTTTGTGTCTAGTGGCCTTTTGGAGCAACTAACCGTCTAAGCCCAGTTGAATATGGCCCTACTCCATCGATGGCCCAATATGAGTTTTGGGCGGAGTATGTTAATAATCGCCGTCAATAATTTTCTGACTAAAATAGTTTTTTTTTTTTTTGTCTCAAATACTTTTGGTCCATGAAACAACAATTTAGTCATTGAAATTTATTGGTAATAATTTAGTCTCTATAATTTGGAATTTGTAACAACTTAGTATCAGTTATGAAAAATCTCTTCAAAACTAAGCATAATTTTTCTATGTAATGACTTAGGCCCCGTTTTGTAATCATTTTTGTTTTTTATTTTAGTTTTTTAAAATTAAGCCTACAGATACTATTTCCATCTTCAAATTTATTGCTTTGTTATCGTCTTTTTACCAAAGGTTTTAAAACTCAAGGCAAAATTTGAAAACTAAAAAAAAAAAAATAGCTTTTAAAAACTTGTTTCTATTTTTTTAATTTGGCAAAAAATGCTATATTGTATTTAAGATAGAAGCAAATCAACGTAAAAAAAAATTGAGAGAAAATAAGCTTAATTTTAAATGGTTACCAAATGGGGGCTTGGTGTTTAAAATTTAATTGTTTAGGAGTCTATTTAACACAATCATACACATTTATGGACTAGATTTACAATTTAACCAAATAAAATTTTAAAAATAATAAGTTAAGGGGTTTGACTATTATACTAGGTTTTTATTTTCAATCTTATATATTAAACGATGAGAAAATTTAAGTTAAATAATCAGTATATTTGAGTTAATATTTGTTTAGTTGTTAATTTAGTTTATATAGCATTTTATAATTAATTAGATGATTTCCTTATTCTCTTGTAATACTATAAATAGCCACTTGTAAGTTGTAATAAGAAGCTTTTTGTCCTCGTTTTAATATAGAACTTGTGTTTTTAGAGACTCTGTTCTCTCAATTCTAAGATATAAACTTCTCTTCTTCTTTGGTCATAAATATGACCTAATACCTCAATTCGTTGCTTCATTAGGCTAATATGTATTAGAAATATTATCAATTTTTTTTTTCCTTCATAACTCAACCAATTAAAACGTTTATCTTCTACCAAAATATAAGATACCTCATTTTTTAGTTGCAAAATTCGGTGAAATTTACAAACCCAACGAATACCTTAACTCGAAGAAGTATTTGAAGGCCCAATAAGTGAATTTCCAATGAATCAATACAAAAACACAGATATTGAAAAGGTTAAATTACACAAAATAAATATCAACTTTCCATTTGTTAATAAAATAATAACATTACAATAATTTTTAATTTTGATATTTTGTATACATTTAAAACTACAATAAGCGTAAAAATCATTTAAATTTTCAAACGAAAATTAAAAGAAACTGAGTAACGAATTTTTAGATATATTATTTTACATTTCGATTTTTATTTTTAAATATAGTTTTGAAATATTTATAACTTGCAAACATTAATATTACAATTTTAAAAATTAAGAATAATGTCAAATTATCTTTTGTAAGTACATCAATTTATATCCTAAATTACTTCTATTTTGGAAAATCTAATGGAGAACTTATAATTTTATCTATTAAAATCTAAATTTTTATAGACTCTTATTCTCAATTTCATTTTTAAATCATTTATTCATTTATTCTGGCGGCATATTTTGTAAAGTTGGTATTTGAAAAGGTCTCCACACATTTGAGAGTTAATGGAGGAATAATTTTCATAGGAAATCATATCGATGGATATAAATTAGTTGGTTTACGAAAAATTACAAATTTAATGGGCTCGAATAATAAATTTTATACGTATGAATTGAACAAAATAGATGTAAATCGACACACTTACGAAATCTTAAAGTTTAAATTGATACAATTACTAGTTTAGTATCTTAATTGATACAACTCTCAAAATTTAAGAGTATAAATTGATATTTTATAAAAAAATTAATAAAATTATTTTTCAAATATATATATATATATATATATATATATATATATATATATATATAAATAAGGATAATTTTTATAATTTAGGGGTATGGAAAATAAAGGAAGAAACAACAGGGAGGGGAAGAGAAGAATGTGAGGTCCAGCGAGCCAAAAAAAGAAAGAAGAAGAAAGGATCACGTGGCAAAGCACGTGAGAAGGTACACGTCATCAGAAAACCTTGTGAGAGATCTTAAAAAATGACCCATACACGACAGGTCACTAAGGAAAAGCGAGCACATGCTCCCAGCCCTCCCACTACCCTTTTTTTTTTTTCTTTAATATAATATATTAGGTTAATTAAGTAAATTAAAAAATTACTTTTTCCACCATCTAATCTCATCTGCTTTTCTGGTGGGACCGGGTAGGGAAATTTGTGGGTCCTACCTGGCAGATTTCTCCCCACGTGACGCCGTCACGAGAAAGGGAGATGGAGAGATTCAGATATCCCACCGCCCCTCCCCCCTCGCATGCCCGGCACGTGCCTTCTCCCGTACTATTATTTTCCTGACTTCCCTCTCCTTTTTTCTTTTTTTCTTTTCTCTTTTTCAGTTATAATTTTATTTTAGTACAATCTAAATACCACTTTCCATTTTCGGGCTTACTTTTTTATTTTATTGTTTTTTTTAATTGACCCAATTTAACCAAATTTTAATATTACTTTCTTATCCTAAAATATTAGATTATAAACGAAACGACACCGTTTCTTTTTTTTTTTTTTTGTTTATAAATATTTAGAAATTAACTTTTTTAGTTTTCCAAAATTTGTTTGGTTTTTTAAGATATTTGTAAAAGAGTGGATACCAAATAAATAGTTATAAACGTATGAACTCTGTTTGATCTTTCAGTTTTACAATCGTTAAGTTAAAAAATAAAAAAAAATAAAAAAAAAAAATTAAAAAATTAGGAATATTTGTGAGTAATTATCAAAAATTGTTTCACAAGTAGATAATAAATATTTTATACTTGTTTATTACTGCCTCAAGTTTACAATTCGTCCGAATTTTATTGACATTCTTGTTACTTGATTTTCGATAGTTAACTTGGTTGTTTTTAAAGTTTTTTTCCCCTGGTTCTGTCTGAAATTTTTTTGTCTTAGTTTCCTTTAATTTGATTTTGGAATTGATGATGATACAATTAAGTTCACGAATCGATAACTAAATAAATAAATATATGTTGAGGGTTGTTCAAGATAAGATCAAAATTTGCATATCTAAGCTTAAAGGATGACATATGCATCCTAAAAAATACGATAAAATCCTCAAATTTTGGTTGACCAGCCGAGTTCGTGAAGTTTCACCATAGGAGAAATGACCAAGTCAAGCTCGGTACTAGCACTTAATCAACAACCTCTAGGATCACACTCATTTTACACCATTAGTATTACATTTATCATCGGTCTTATAAAGTCTTCATTGACAATCTCAAGGGATTTTTGTTTTGTTTTTTTTTTTTTTTTTTTGAGAAAAAAGTAAACAAGAACAAATCACATGATACATCTGAAGAGACAACCCGCAAAAACTTCTCAAGGTACGGAGAAAGAAGAATGGAAGATTGATGCTCCTTAAAGGTCCTTTGCGCCACACAGTGCACAAGCATATTTTGATTTGGCCTAACACGAGAAAAGGTGACAACTCCCAACTCTTGGCCTCGTCGATGAAAAAAGAAACTTTGAAAATATCCAATGTCACGTCATTAAGCAACCTAACAACCTCAAGACAATCAATCTCCACCAAAATATTAGTCAAGTTTAAAGAAGAGATGCTCTCAAGACCATAACATATAGCCAACGCCTCTAGAGTCTTCACCTCATTCATTGAGGGATAAAAGACATACCAGCAAGCTGAACATGTATAAGGTGATTGCAAAGCACCCAACCAAAACCGCACATCTTTGACATAGGATTCCAAGCAGCATTTGTATTCAATTTTCAAATGGATTATGCAGTAAGGTGTCGCCCAATCGACATACGGGAAGACACCCTAGTTGGAGAATTACGCATGGCATTATCTAGTTCAATGAAATGTCTCTCGACTAGGTCATAAATGGAATCAACATACCGGCTTCGTCTAAAGCACTATTTGCCAAGTAATAATCACGACCTTTTCCAACTCATAAGTTGAGACACGCTAAAAAGTCTAGTGCCAATGGTCTTGATAGCTCCAGTTACAACTGTCATCACAAAGAATACTAATATTAGTTGACATAAACCGAGATCATATGTCCCTAGTTACCTAACACTTCCATGGAAGGTGTGTTACAGATTCCTTACGGCACCTACAAAACACATGTAAGAGATCAAATTGAACATCTATTATTAAGATTAATTTTAGAAGGGAATATGTATTTATATTGAATTTAAATACTTCGTGTGATAACTTAAGTATCGAGTGTACTTGACTCAGTGCCACAGCAGTGCGAATACTCTTGAGTAAGTCCGTTCATACAATATAGAAAAAAAGTATGATAGACTGTGATAACTAAATTGACATGTATCATTTTACCAGATAAACATGGATAGATGTTTACCTAGGTATATCACGAATAAAATGTGAAATCTTGCTATATTTGTAAATAGTTTGATATTTTTTCTATTTATAATAAATTTTCAAAAAAAACTATGAACTTTATTAAATAATATAAAATACATCATTAATGATTAGTAAGTTAATAATATTCTCATTAATATATTCACATCGTGTATTTTTTTTGCCAACAAATAAATTAATATTTAACCAATTTTAATTATATAAAAAAATTAAATTCAAACTAAAAATAGATACTAGTTTTAGGATTTACTAATAATAATATAGAGATTTGCAAGCATATGATAGTACAAAAGTACAAGAATTAAGACTATATTTTTAACAACTTTTTTAAACAAAATAAAAAAAATATACAATTTTAGTCCCTCTAAATGCGGTTCTATTTTAGTTATTTTATTTTTAATTGTCTAAATTTAGTGATGATACTTTTAATAAATCTTAAAGTTATTATATATGTTACTAAAATTTTAAATTAAGTACTCCTAATATTCATAAAATTTTGTTAAACTAACAATAACAATAATGTTTTTCCATGTAAGAAAATTAGTCATGGAAATACCTTATTAAAATTTACAAAGGAATGAATACATTTTTAAGATCTATTGAAGACAAGTGAACTAAAATTGGACATTAAAAATTATAAAGACTAAAATTAAATAAATTCAAAAAAGGACCAAATTGTATTAAAGGAAATTGCAAACTATGAAATAATTTAAATAAACTTGTGAAAATTACAGAGACTGGGGTGTTTTGGGAACGTGACGGAGTTCGTTAACACCGAACAAACGGGGGAGAGACGGCGTGAAAAGGAGGAGTTTGGTTTAGGTCCCCACCGCACGCGAGGAGGGAAGGAGATGAAGGGCAAAGGATGGGCGCACGTGAGAGGGTTGGGGAGGATCACGTGCAGTGACATGCAATTAAAACGACATCGCTTAATACCCCCTATCCCTATCCGTTTTCCCTATTCTTAGGGCCTATATAAACTTAGGAACCAATGGGTCCCCTCACGTTATGCCACTGACAATTGCCTTCTCTTCTCTTCTCACATGCCCTCCTTTTTTCCTCTAATTAAATTCCTTCCCCAAACCCATATAAATATTTTACGTTAAAATATCAATTTAATCCCTATATTTAGAAGTTTATTCAATGTAATTAATTATATATTTAGTAGTTCAATTTTAGTCTCTATACTTTTAAAAAATCTTAAATTTAGTACCTCAAAATTTATTTTTACTGAAATTATTACATAATAATAAGTTTTACGTGAAGGAAATATAATATGTAAATATGTTTTAGGATTTATAGTAAAAACACTAATAGATATCAAAATATTTTTTTAAAAAATAACAATAAACAAGCAATGAAGACTAAATTTTAGATTTATTGAACAATATATGGATTAAAATTGAACAATTTAAAATATATCCACTAAAATTGAGAAACCTTGGAAAAAAAGAAATGAAAATAGTATTTTAACCAAGATTTTAATTTAAGTATAAAAACCCTTCAATCAATGACCAAACAATGCCTTGTTTTGTCCTATACTCTTAACTTACGCGTTATTGGGTGTGACTATATTAATTATCTTTATTAATATTAATAATATGGTTAATTTATCAAAGCGAGCATAACTTAACAATAATTGACATGATCTTTCATCATAAATTAGATTCTTCATCATACCATTGTTGTACTAACAAAAATATATACGTGGTTGCAATTAATTCATAATCCATAGTTATTAATATTATTTTCATTATTTTTGTTTGAATGTTATAGATTAGATGACATGTCAAAGGGGGAAGAGTTGGGATTTTAAGAGGAGCTCTGAGGGTGTGGTGTGGGATAGGCTGGCTACACTTTTTGATCCCTACACTCTATATAACCCTCCATTCTTCCATTTTTTATAAAATAAACCCATTCACTTACCTTCCTATTTTTAGGTTTCTATATAAATTCACATTTACACCTGATCAATAAATGCTTAGTTTGATATTAATTACTTGGCTGTTGGATTTTCATTTTTTTTTTAAAAAAAACTAGTTAAGTTCATAAATATTGCTCCAATCTATAAATTTATTTGTTATGTTGTCAATTTTTTTTTATACAATATTCTAACAGTTAAAAAAAAAAAAATTATTCTTTTTTAAGACATAGTTAACCATCCAACAATAAAATTTAATGTAAAAATATCATGAGAAAGCAATTACATTTTGGAAACATCGAAAATAAAAAATCAAATAATATCTTAAATTACTCATTTATGTTAAAGATAATTTTTTCTTTTTGACGAGAGAATAATTAAGGTATGTTTATAGTTTTATTCACAAAGCTATATAATCCGTGTATTGTTTAGGCCTCTACATATATTATTTTTATTAATTTTTTAAAGGGCTATGACCCTCCATAGTTTTCAAAAGGATGCCTCCTTATTGGGAATCGAGGGACGAATCTATATATTTTTTTTTATAATTGTGGACAAATTATAGCTTGACAATTTTAAGTAATATGACTGAGTGAATAATTAACACATATTCTTTCATTGAGATTGAAAATTAAATTTATCACACTCAATGATTTTTTTTACCAAGAAAATCTATGTATATCATAGGTTTAGAGACAACGTCATAAATAATTGAATTGAAATTATCTTAAAGGTATAGGAAATAGGGGCACCAAACAACATCAAAATTTGTATTAATTTTTTAAGTATCACCTAAAACTATTTCTTTAAATACTTAAAAAGTAAATCAAAACAAGACTTTGTTGTGTTGTTGTACTTGCAATAGACATATTGTGATATTGATATATATATATGTGACAATATATAATTAAAAAAAAGAAAAATTAGATGAAATTCATTTTTTAAAATTAGAATTTTCGGCCGCTTAAATCTCCTATACAATGAACGATCCGCGAATTTTTAAAAATAATTTTGTTTAAAAAAAAAAAAAAGCATCGCTTAAAAGAAAATAAAGTGGGTACTGCCAACGTAGTGTGTTGAGTTGGCCACGTGATGAAGGAGAAGGGAGGAGGATGTGGTGGGCAGACATTTTTTTTAAATCACGTGATACCTTCCGGATTAAACGGAGAAATGGCCACGCGTCCATTGACATCAAGAGAGTCGTGGGTATTAAAATTATAAATTAATTTACGTATTAGGCTGTAATTAAATTAAAGTAATCCAAAGTTTGATTGGATATTATGCGACAGTCACGCGCTTATGATTTGTTAACGGATCCCTAAACGGATTCCCTTCGCCAGAGAATGTTTATGTTACGGGGGAAACACTCTGTTCTGTTACCATAAATATTCAACATTAAATTAATTAAACCCACCCTTTTTTTATTTTTAATCAATCTTGTTTAATTAGTATTTATTATTTAATCTCCCGCCACCTCATCCACTTCATCAATTCCCGCCATTTCCGCGGCCGCTTTTGCTGGTTCCCGATAATACCTTTCCCCTCTCTTATTGTACTGTTTTAAGAGACCGCCATCTTTTCCTTCTAATATTGTTTCCTTATTAAAACCATTCTTTTAAATTCCACATGCTTTCTAATTTTTTTTTTTTTTTCCATTTTACTAATTCTACTTTATTAAGTGTACTTTATAATTTTTTTTTTAATAAATTTTAGGTTAAAGTATTATTTTTAACTTGTGTACTTTTATAGTTCTAGTTTATATTCTCAATTTTCTATCATCAATTTTCTATAATGTGACCATATATTCTCAATTGATCTTAAATTCAGTAATCTAAAAGTAATTTATACAGAAATTTATTGAATAGGTTAAAAAACACGTTGGTTTCTATACTTTCATGAAAGTGACAATGTAGTCCCTAAAATTTAGTTTGTAACGATTTACTCCTTGTACTTTTAAATTTGTAACAATTTAATCCATAACGTAGAAAACATCATCATAATTATATATCAATTTTTATTATTTTATGATGTAGACTATGTATTTTGTAGAAATATTGAGTCTCTAATTAGTTTATCGGTTTATTATGCAATAAATCTTATTAAATTTCAACACTAATTTCTACGATAGTAACTAAATTGTTACAAAATTAAAAATACAAGAATTAAATCGTTACAAATTAAAGTTCAAAGATTAAATCGTTATTTTTATGAAAGTTTACACGACCTAATTAATTTAGACATTCGAAAATACACTATAATCTTGACTTTGCATGTTCAATGTATATAGATAGACCGCTTTTAATTTAAAGTTGTTAACATGTGTGGTGGAGTGGTTTTAAAATAATTAACAGAATTGAATTTATGTCATCATATTCGAAATGATTCTAAAACATATACGAGTTTAATTTTGTAGGGTGATTATAATATTTAGTTTTATGCTTTTATAGCAAACTTCATTATGAAAACACTTTCTTGCATTGATTTTTATATATAAACCAATCAGGTAATTATTATGGATTTTTTTATGACAAAATTATGGATATTAAATTAATGCATATTTAAATAAAAAAATTAAAAAAAAAGGAAAGAAGTGAAGATAGGGTGATTAATATTTATAATGTGAGCTTAATTAATAATTTACTTAATTTGGATATATGATTGTTTTGGTTTTAAAATACGAAGAAGGAAGAAGGCAACAAGGTTGGTGCATGAACCTAGGCAGGGTGAGTGGATGTTTCTTTGTACGAGAATCTTTTCAATTACTTTGGAACCATATGTACATGTAGCTAGCAGCCTATCACCATAGCTACCTTGGGACTCTCAATTGACTTTTTCTTTATTTTTTTCCTTTTTATTTTAATTACTTTTTATCCCTAAACTGAAAATAATAATTTATATTTAGTATTTATATTTTTAATTTTAAAATAATATAGTCTTCGAACTTTAGTTTGTAACGATTTGGTACTTGTACTCTTAAATTTGTATCAATGTAGTCCCTAACGTCAAAAAAATAATCAAAATTATATGTAAAATTTTATTATTTATAACATAGACTTTGTATTGTGTAAAAATATTGAGTCTCTAATTTGTTTATCGATTTATTTATGCATAAAATTTCATTAAATCTTAGCACTAATTTTCACTATAGGGACTAAATCAATACAGTTTTTAAAGTACGAGTAATAAATTATTGCATAGTAAAGTTTGGGAACTAAATCGTTACAAACCAAAGTTTATGAACTAAATTGTTACTTTTATAAAGTTGAGGGACTAAAAATTATTTTTAACCTTTCTTTTTTTCATATTGGAATTTATACCTATAAAAAATGCAAACAAATTTTCGAGTTTCATTTTAGTTGGACAAGAGAAAAACTATGGATATAAGAGCGAGAGACGTCTCCATTTGAAAATTGTCCATGCATTTACTCTAACAATTTATTTTATAAAATCAACATTTGAAGAAGTTTGCACATGTTTGAGAATTAATGCATGGAAGATTTTTAAATTAGGCAATCATG
This sequence comes from Citrullus mucosospermus, assembly GCA_030954485.1. NCBI lineage: Eukaryota > Viridiplantae > Streptophyta > Magnoliopsida > Cucurbitales > Cucurbitaceae > Citrullus > Citrullus mucosospermus. The sequence continues at coordinate 27,138,195 of CM062060.1, forward strand.
ATTAAGGGTTTAAATTAACAATTTAGGAGTTTAATTGACTCATATTATAAGCTTCACACGAAATATGAAGGAGGGAGCAAATTAACACATTTACGAAAACTCAAGGTTTAAAGTGATATAATTATAGTTTTAATTGATACAATTCTAAAATTTAGAAGTATAAATTGATATTTGCCATAATAAAGTTATATGACATAAACTTGAAGGACCGTTTGATAATTTAGAAATAAATTAGAACCCACAAGGGAGAAAAAATTAAATTCCTAATTGAAATGTTTTAAGAATTATATTGTCAAAAAAACATAAAGATCTTCTATCTCTTATGTAGCCTAAACCATTCTCTAAATTTAGATTTACTAATCACGGAGTAGAATGTCATATAAAACTTATTGCACGTGGATTTAAGCATTTTTGTTAACAACTATTATTGAAATATTTAAATGTAAAGAAAGTAATTAATTATTTTTTTGGTTAAATATATATTTTAATCTATAATATTTTTTTCGTTTAAAAATTTACTACAAAATTAAACATTTTTAATTATTTTCAATTTAGTCTAAAAACTTTAGTTAAATAGACCCAGAATAAATAAAAATTTAATCGTAGAAAGGGAAATTTTCTAAAGAAATTGATAGAAACATTAGTATATTGGTAGACCAAGAGGGAAAAGGAAAAGCATAAATAATCATTAGACATGAAAAAAATAAACTTATCCATTGGCTTCTTATTTAATTTTAATTTTTTTTTTACTGGCCATTAATTGTTATTGGTGGTGGATTTATTTAACCATTTATTTATTGTGTGGGTGAGCTTTTATTTTTATATTTAAGAAAAATAATTTATTATTATTATTGGTGATAGGACATTAGCAGAGAGTCGCAGGGGTTTGGTCGGCTGTGCTAATCCGCAGTTTCCTTTTTACGAACGTCGTCGTTTTCTGCGGTTCTTTTTGCACGTGAGCTGCAGGTCAACTTCAACTAGCTTGCCCCACTCACTCACCGCTCCTTTCCATTTTTTTTTTCATCATTTCTTTTTCATTTCTATTAATAAAAAATTTAAATACTATTTTTGTTTATATACTTTTAATTTTGGTTCATTTCGGTATCCTTACTGTTCAATTTTAGTTCACTTTGGTATCTAACTTAAAAAATGTTTAGTTTCGTACTTCTACTTTCACTTTTGGTTCAATTTGGTACTTATACTTTTAAAAAATAATTATTTTGGTTATTATATTTTTAAGGGGCCAAAATAACAACTTTTTGAAAGTTTTTGACTAAAATGAATATTTTAAAAATATATAAACTAAAATAAACTAAAGCCAAAAATACAAATTCTAAAGTATAGAGTAGTATTTAAAAAAGAAAAAAAAAACTATTATATAACAACAATGACAATAAAGTTATCTTTACTTTGCGTACTAGTTGTTAATTCTAAACTCCATTAAATTAAATTAAAGATTAAGTTATAAATATCACCCCAAACTATGTGATTGCTTTTAATGATATAATTTAAAAATTTTCATTTTAAATCTGGAAGCTTGAAGTTTGCTTTAAAATAACTTTTGTAGACTTTTTTTTTTTTTAATTTTTTTCTCTTTTAAATTTATAGGTTAAAAAATTGTATTTGTTTATTGTAAACAAATCTTAAGCACGACCATGAAAAAAAACAAAGAAGCATGCCACATTTATAAACCATGCATGTTGTAATTTGCCTCTTGTTCATAACCACGTTCTCAATTTTATGTTATTTTGTTTATGATATTTTTTCACTAATCTAAAACTGCCGTATTTATTTTTCACGTGGGTTTAAATTTGTTCACTTAAGTAACATTTGAGTATATATGTATATATACAAATTTTCTTTTGTCTGTGAATTTAATGGAAAAAATCTTCAAGAATTGTTAAAAAAGACTTAAAACTTCAAAGGTTAAAATTAAATATTTCAAAATTTTAAGGCATAATTGAAACTAACACAATAATCTTGAGGTTTATTATTTATTTATTTATTTATTTTTATATATAATGTAATTTAAACTACAAAACTTATGAACTTTCAACCCAATTTGAATTAAAAAAAAAAAGTCCTGTTACTTTAAAAAAGGGTTTAATACAATAACTTTCAATTTTTGTATTAGATCTTAAACTTTAAAAATGTTTAGTAAATTTTCGAACATTCAAGTTTATATCTACATAAAAAACTATCGCATGTTTTGTCGTAGCGACGGACCCTTCATAGGCTTGTCTTTGGCTCACATTGATGTGATGCAAAACTGATCACACTTCGATGTCTAAGTTAGTACAAAAAATTTATAGTCTAGACAAACACGATGAGTAAAGTTAGAGTTATCCTTTGGAGTTTACTTATCCATTCCCTTAGGGGATTGTTAAAGGGGTATTTGTAACGTTTTATTCATTTGATCGCACTCATTTTGTGGTTACATGTAACGCCGGGATGTTAAAGAGATTATGGCTGTAGAGGTTGCATAGCGCCACATCGAGCTTAGGTAGTTTTTTTTTTTTAATTTCTTTTTATTTTTAATTTAGAATATTTCCTTCGAAGTAGATATTACGACATACTTAAAAATTTAATGTCTTATTTTAAATACTTTTTAAAATAAATAAATTAAAGAAAAAATCTAAATAGACACATTTGATGGACTTTAAAGGACTATACTTGCAATTTAAAGCAATTGACCAACCAAAAACTAACACTAATCCATCACAACTCTTCTTGATAAAATACAATTATTTATGTGAAAAATTTGAAATTCATAATTAAAAGACATTAAGAAAAAAAAAAAGAAAGTAAATCGATAATTCTGGCGGCAAGGTCAGATCAGCTCCCGTCCAAGAAAAAACATACAAAATTCCCACCCATCACTTTTCACGAATATTATTATGTTTATACTTTTATTTTATTTCTTAAAAAAAAATAATAATAATAATAAAAAATAATCAATTAAGGAGGCATAGCTGTGGCTCGAAGATTCGGTTGCGTGAATATAGTTTAAATTAATGTAACATTAAGCATATAATTATATAATATTATATATGTGAATACTGCTTGTTTATATGAGCTCCATGTTCCTTCAATTTTATTAGTGATAGTACATTATTAATAGCAAAGGGATATGAACCTTATATTACTTTTTTAAAATTAATATATGTTGCTAAATACATTGTCACGCCAAGCTGTTACGTGTTACCTTTATGTGCACAAACTTTGGCAATCATTATCCACCTTAATAAATTTACATTAACCAGGTTGATTTATAACTTAGAACCCAATTTAAATTAACTATATTCATTTATGAAACTACTAAAATAAGTATCGAGTTAATTGGGTAACTAATTACTTAATTAAGTCGATAATTGAAAATCTGTGCCCTTTGTCATCACTCACTCACTCTTTGTCGGTTTTGTCGTTTTAGTATACTTGAACAATGAATGCAAATTATTGATAATAACTAAATTATATTTTTACATATGATTTAGAGATTAAAGTAAAATATTTTAAATAACAGACACTAAAACAAGATGGGTATACAAATTGGAAAAGACTTATTATTATTTTTAAAAAATGGAAATTACAAATACCATTGTTGTGATTTTTTTTTTTTAATCTTTATAGTTAGAAGAAAATTAAAATTTAATTTTTATATTTTATAATATGATTTTTTTTTAAAGTAGAATAATTGTGCGAGATCAAACCTCTCACCTTTGGAATGGAAGTTCATATCAATTAGTCGCTTTGACATTTTATAATTAGAACTTAATCTCTATGGTTTGGTAAAATTCCTCTTAAATACTCCATTTCATAGGAACTATTTACAGGGTTTTATCAAACTATAAGTACTAAATTCCAACCTTTCAAATTATAATGACTAAATTCTAACTTTTTTCAAAATATATGCACTAATTTTGTAATTTAACCTATTATTAATTATAGGGATGTTTTCAAATATAGAAAAACGGTTAAAAATAATTATAAATATAACAAAATTTTACTTTTTATGGCATCTATTTGGATCTACCATAGATAAAAAATAAAATTTTGTTATATTTATAAATAATTTGATATTTTTTTTAATTATATGTTATGTATCATTTTCTAATTATATGCTATATATTATTTCTTAAAGATATGGATTTCTAAGGGTAGAAATTAGAATTTAGTTATTTTCCAATGGCGTGTTCCATAAAAAATGAGGAGTATTTAACATTTTCAAAAATACTATTTTGTCCTATCATTTATTCTAATTTTCCACATGATTTCAAATGTGTTATTTTAGTTTATATATTTTTAATAAATTTTAAATTTAGTCTATACTATTTGTTTATTATTAATTTTTTAAAATATTATTTTTGTTGCCATTAGTATTTTTTATTATAAATTTTAACATCTTGTATTTTTTTTTTAAAAAAATTATTATTATTTAGTCAATTTCGACTCAAGTTAATTTTTTAGGATTAAATTTAAAATTTATTAAAAGTAGCGAATTAAAATTCAATCTATTTTTAAATATACATTCCGTAATTTACTTGTAAATTGTTAAAAATGGAATTAAAACGTGAAATTGATTGGCTCTCCGTGAACCATAACCACACACACACGACACGAGCAAACGGGATGGGGAATTGGTGGACTGTTATCAGTAACGCCGTCAGGGTCGCCGCAACGTCGTCAGTCAAACGGCGTCGTGAAACCAAACGGAAAACAACTACCTACAATTCGGAAAGAGGGAGAATCGCCGAGTGTATAAAAAGATCAGACTGTCACTATGTGGAGAAAAGAGGGAGTTTCTTCCGACCTCAAGCCTCGTCTTCCGCCGCACTGTTTGCTCTCTCAAAAACACGAAAATTCAGAACCAAAAAAGATAATTCAGATCGAAACCAAATTCTTTTGACATTTTCCCTCTTAAATCTTCCGAGTTTTCGAGCTTCTATAATTAAATCCGGCCATTCCCGAAGATAAGGTTGCAGAATCAAACTCCATTATCGTTTTCCCGAAGCAATTCCGGCGTTGGAACTGCATCTGAACTGGTAAAAACCATCTGAATTTCAATTTTGCTTCAATTCGAATTCTCTCGCGTTTACTGTTCATACTGGAATTAAACTTCTTCTTATGTACATCTTAGTTGACAGATCTTCAGAATTTCGCTGTGGCGGAGAATTCGTCTTCGGTAGAGGAATTAGTTTCTCCCGAATTTGGTGATCGGAAGTGAATTTTCTCGAGAAACGATCAGAATTCAGGAATCGTGCGAAAAGCCTGTACCTAATGTGAGCGAAAGAAACTAAACCTAGCTTTGTCGTAAAGAGACTGATAACGCTTCGTCTTGGAGATCTCCAGCAGCCGGAGAATTACTCCAGAAATTTGCTAATTGGCTGCTTTCCATGCCTGGTGTGGATCTAAGAATTAATTCCAGAATTTTCTCGCTCTATCTCGCTCTGAATTTCTTAAACCACTGCTACCATTTCCGAAGCGATACAAATCAAAATTCCGCGAGAATAATTCATCTTCCAGTTCTGGACTATCAATTCCAAAATTGGCGATAATTCCGATGGAACTTCCTCAACCACGTCCGTTTGGAGCCGAAGGTACTTCTTCCTCTTCATCTTCCTCATAAATCAAAATTCATCTCTCGAAAATTACCAGTTCGATTCTGTAGCTGTATTTGTTTTCCACCAGAAAATAATCGGATTCAGCTTTTCAAAAATATCGAGCCAAATAACCACGAGAATTTAAAATCCTCAAACTCTAAAAAATTTGATTTAACGGATTATAAATCTTGAACGTGGTTGAACAGGAAGCAAATCAACACACGACTTCCTCTCACTGTATACTCATTCAAGTCCACAGCTAGATCCAAGATCATCTCCACAAGGTATTCATTAATTTTCAATTTTAATTTTGATATTTAAATATATATTTATGTTTTGGTTGAAGTCTGAGGCTTATATTTAAGAGGAGGGGAAAAAAAAAGGAAAGAAAATCAAGAAACGTATATGCACGTGACACGCATTGAATCATGGATCTGGGGCCATTATAAAAGCGTAGTCTCGGGCGGGGCTGGCTGGGCTAACCGCATAGGCTGCTGAAAATCTCAAAAAAGAAAAAAAAAAAAAAAAAAAAAAAAAAACGTTGCCTCAGCGGTTAGCAGCCAGCGCCCAATTTCAGATTGGGAGTGGGGGCGTCGGGGGACCCCTTTGCCCTCATCCCTTTGATTTGACATCTCACATGACTCTCAACTCTTCCTTTTTTTTCCATTTCTTCACACTACAGCTAAAAATTGGTTTTCTCCTTTCTTCTTTTTTCCTTTTTAGATGTCCATAGCCGAATCATGTGGTTGATAATTTTATATGGAGAGAATTAAAATGGACAATATTTACCAAAATACGTTGGTTAGATCTCTTACCGACTTCTAATTGGTATATTACAACAAAATAAAATTGAAAGAGAGAGAGAAAAATTAGTTTAATAGTGGGTATAAACAGGACAATTTCTTAAAAAATTATTCAATTTAATCGTCACACAATGTACCACCTTTTAATAATTGTTTTGGATGTAAAATTTTTGTCTACTGTTGATACCTTTGAGAGGTTAAATTATAGTACTTTTATCGTTTCTCAGATCTTATACATCCGAATGGTAAAAAGCTCATATGACTTTGAAGTTTCATTCTTTGTATTTGTTAGGTGCAAAATAATTAAGTTGTACGTTGATTTGGAAAAAGAGAGATTCATTATATATAAGTGAAAACAATTAATTTTATTGATATGCGACCTTTTTCATGATTTTAAAAGCAAGATGATTTATGTCCTAAATAATGAACAACATTTAATAGATAATTGAGTCCTACTAAAATTTAAAAATATAATGCATCATAAAGTCAGTAGGAACTGGTCAGTGATTTTTTTTTTTTTTTTCCTTTTCTAATAACAAATATGTAGAGAAGGATGATTGAATCTGGAATTCAAAATTAATAGTAGAAGTTTATGCTAGTTGAGGTATGTTGGGAAAAACTATTATTAGTATTTACAGTGTTTTAGTGATGATTTTGGTTTAATAATTTAACTGCGGATGGAACAGGTAGTTATCTTAAAACGCACGATTTCCTGCAACCACAAGAGCGCATAAGGAAGGCCAGTACCAAGGAAGAAACGGATGTGGAGAGGCCACCGCCCCCGGCGCCACCGCCTTCGGTTGAGCATCTTCTCCCCGGAGGGATCGGGACTTATAGTATAAGTCACCTTTCGTATTTCGATCAGAGGGTTCTGCCGAAGCCGGAAGGATCGGTTTACACTGGTGCTCGATCGAGTAGCAGCGTCGAGAGAAATGATGAGAACTCCAACGGCAGTTCTTTCGCAGTGGCCGGAAATGGATTCACTCTTTGGGAAGAATGTGCAGTTAAAAAGGGAAAGACAGGGAAGGAGAATGTTGTGGGAGATAGACCCCATGGTACGAACTTACAAAACCTTCTCATTTGCATTATCGCATGCAAAAACTATATATTATTCTATAATTATTTCAAGCTTTAGAACAATAAATAGTTGAAGAATGGGTGAAAATTAAATAGTAGATAATCAAATCTATATTGTGATCGTGAAAATTTGATAACTATATTGGTTTGAAAATGAATTTCAGAAGAAAATTAAACTCATTTTGGAATGTAAATGATGATGCTCTAGGTTGTATTTCATATTTTTATTATTTTTCATTGATCTAATGTAATATAAAGACCAAATCAAAACTACAATCAAAATATAGTTTAAAGCCAAATATTTTAATTACTCCTGACGTTGAAATTTCATAGGCATCTATATTGTGAATTTTAATTATATTCTATAATTTTAAATGATAATTATATAGAAAATTTAAGAAAAATTACTATAAATATAAAAAATATCAAACTATTTATAAGTATAAAAAAAAAATTTCACTGTATTGCAATAAAAGTCTGTTGTAGAAAGTAAGTTTTTTTTATAAATATTTGTAAATAGTTTGACTATTTTACTATATTTAAAATAATCTAAAACTTAATTTATTAGAGGAATTACAATAAAAAGTAGTGATATTTCACTTTTGCATATATATATATTGTGAATTTTAATCATATTCTAGAAGTTAAAATGAAAGTTATATAGAAAATTTAATTTGTAAAAGAAATTGCAATCGGCTTTTACTTTTGTTTTTATACACACTTGTTAGAAGCAAACAAATATATATGTAGTAGTAATTTTGACGAAAGTATTTCTGAAATTGTGCGTAAAATATAAATTTTACTCAAAGGTGGATATCACCCCTAATTACAGTACTGAAATTGTGGATATCACCCCTAATAAAAAATAGAAAAGAACGAAAAAAGAAAAAGGAAAATAGACAAGAAAGTGTGAAAGTTTAGGTGGGCTAGTTAAAGAATCGGGCTTAGCGCGGGGCCCATACAATAAATCAACGGTTTCTGTTTTCTTCGTTATTTTTATTTGTCCCTTTTATTATTATTATTATTATTATTATTTTAATTTCGGGTTGCGAACAGAACCTCGGGCGAGCACGAGCCAATGGACGGCGTCTATGGAGCGGCCGTCGCAATCTTCTTCGAACAACCATCACAACACTTTCAGTTGTCTCTCATCCTCTCAGTCAGTCTTTATCTTTCTCTCTCTCTTTCCCCTTTTCAGTTCAATTCTGAAATTCGTAGTGGAATTGATTCCAAGGAAATCTCGATAGGCCGACAGGAACCAAGAACCCGAGCTTCATGGAGATGCTAAAGTCCGCCAAGAGTACCTCTCAGGACGAAGAACTTGACGACGATGGCGACTTTGTTATCAAGAAAGAGACCTCTACCGCCAATAAAGGTATAATTTGTTATGCTCATACCAAACAACAATTCTTTCAACTTTCTCCTCATAACAAAACGTTTCGAAATGTTTTTGTAGGAGGATTGAGGATTAAAGTTGACGGAAACAGCTCTGATCAAAAGGCGAACACTCCTAGATCAAAGCACTCTGCAACAGAGCAGCGAAGAAGAAGCAAGATAAACGACAGGCAAGTGTTTCTCCTATTATTCAACTCAGAATTCGTTAGTCTGTCAGTGAATTATTGCTGTCAAACGGAACTTCTTTGCTGATTATCATTTTCCGGATCTGTTTTGCTTATATACTCGATAATATGACGGTAGCTTGCAGAACCTGTGGCAAACGTTGCTGTACCGTTCATATTAATAGCGTAATTCTTGAAAAATGATCGAATCTTGGTGGTTTTACGCACTTACCACCAACGACTAGTCTTTTGTATTAGGATTTCAATTTACGACTAGAAATTTAGTTTCATTACTTTGGGCCAAATCATAGATTGATAGAATTTACACAGTTCACACTCCTTGTCATCTGTATAAGAGGCAAAGTAGTTTGATTTCATGTGTTTTGAGCTCAGGCGGGATATAACTTTATTGATGATCTTTATTGGAACAAGAAATGAATAGTGTTATGTAGTTTTTGTCTTCTTTTTTCTACACTCCTCTTGAAGTGCTCTTCACAGTGGTTTTTGTAATAATTATACCTAAGCTAATGTCAGTAGGAACAAATATAAGACAACCTTACGTGAACTAGATCTGTTCTACAGGTTGTGTCCTTGAGTTCTAAGTAGGAACAAATATAAGAGTCTTTATGTATCTCCACTGTCTAGCCTTGTATAATTTTTTCGTCTGAAGAACTTTTCTGTTTCCTATACTCAAGAGAAGTAGCATTCCTCTTGGAGGCTGGTGGCAAGTACTTGTATAACATCTTTACTGTCTATCATACAGATTTCAGATGCTTAGAGGCCTCATTCCTCATAGTGATCAAAAGAGGGACAAGGCATCTTTCTTATTAGAGGTACACCTCTTATTAATTCCCTTTATTTTTTCCATGTTGTATTTTATTGTATATAACGTGCTTTGCAAATTTTTTCTTCAGGTGGTGGAGTACATTCAATTCTTACAGGAAAAGGTCCAGAAGTACGAAGGTTCATACCAAGAATGGAATCATGAAATGGCAAAACTGGTGCCGTTGGTAATCACATGCTTCTAGCTTTTGCGTTCAATTTGTAATCTGAAAGATTACCTACAGTAGTTAGAATTTTGGATCAGCATGTTTTATATATTCAATTTTGTCTATAAAAGAATCTATGTGGGACTTGTAATTAAGGCCCTAATCAGTATAGTAAACAGATCTTCCTTAAACAGCTAAATTTTATTTCTAAATATCACCTTTTGGTTGCACAGAGAAACAATCAACGGAGTGCAGATGTTTATAACGATCAATCTCGAGGGATAAATAGTGGTTCTGTCCCTGCACTAGTTTTGGCAGCGAAATTCATTGAGAAAAATTCTCCATTATCTCCGATTGTTCCTGGGAGTTCACATAATGCGGTAGATTCTGACACAAGCTCTGCTTCTACCTTGAAAGCAGTTGATTACCATTCTGGAAGAATAAATAATGCCGTACAGTTTCCCATGTCCATGCCGCCAAAACTTTATGCACCTACAAGGGATGGAAGTGTAGTGCCTCAACCCCCAAAACAATTGTCGTCTGAAACTGATCACCCCTCATTACGCCCCGAAATCCGGTCATGTGAGGCCAGATGCTACAACAACGATGTTGCTGTTGCAAGTGAAATGCAGAAAGAACAAGATTTAACCATTGAAGGGGGTACAATTAACATCTCTAGTGTATATTCTCAAGGGTGAGCTTTTGTAATTTCTATCAGCTTGACCATTTGATCTTCTTAGTATGAACCAGCAGTTTGACAACTGATTGAATAATCGAGTTACATTTTGACTTTGGTTAGCAGGTTATTAAATACACTCACCCACGCATTACAGAGTTCTGGAGTGGATCTATCGCAAGCCAGAATCTCTGTGCAAATAGAACTCGGTAAGCGAGCAACTAGGCGAGCCATATCTCCAACACCCATGGTTAAGGTATCCTTATGCTATCTTGATCTTATTTCCACTGTTTCTCAACATTATATTATCATATAATCTCTTGCCTAGAAAACAAATATTCAGGTACCTAGTTAAGGATATTAGTATGGTATTAGTAAGGGGCATTGGAGTAATTAGATAGGGAGTTAGTGTATCTTTTTATAAATAGAAGGAGGGTGAGGGACAAAAGGGAGGCAATTGTTGAGTGATCCAGGACTTGGGTTAGCGTACTCAAGAGGGAGGTTCAAAGTGCCTTTATACTTGGTCTATCTTGTAGTTCCTGTTACGTTTCTATTTCAATATACTTCAAGCTTAATTCTAGTTAGGAGGTGCCCTAATACTCTGCTGAATTGTTATCATTATTCCTAGGATGTAAACGATATGGGGATGACGATGCAGGCTAGAGTGTCAGCTACAGAGGATTGTGAGAGAGCCACAAAGAAGCTGAAGACTACAGTCAAAAACTAGTGTGAGAATTCCAGTCTTTTCGTGATCGTCCATAAATTTATTCATTTTTTTGGGGGCTCCTCTTCCTTTTTTGGGGGTTCCCATCTGTCTTCCCACTGGTTTCAAAACTACACAATTATCCAAAATTTATGTCTAGTTTAATTCATTTTGCTGGGGATAGGTACCTACCCTACACAATGCTATATGTAACATTAATCTCAAAATTCTTCTCTCTATTGCTATAATTGAGGCTTCCACCCTAATATTGAGAAGCCGCTTTTTCGTTATCTAAAGTATTCCAATTATGTAAATTATAATTGCATTTTTAATCCAAAGCCCTTCTCCTTCAGTTATGTTTCTTTCATTTCATTTCTACATCCCTATAAAGTCCCACTAATGTCTCGCATTCTGCAGGCAGCTTCCTTTTTTAACCAAGCTCGGATTTTTATTTCTTTAGAAAAATATTAAGTATATAGCATTATAGATGTAAGAGCGAAATTAGTCTCTTTAACGTATAAAGATTGACCAAAGCGAGTATAATTCAACTGAAACGTGGTATGTATTAGGAACGAAGAGGTCTGTGACCTGAATCCCCCCACCCCTACTAAAAAGAAAGAAAAACACGTGTAAAGAAAGTAATAATGTAGTTTGATACTTTATCAATTTATGTATTGCATTGGTTCATGTCTCCTTGTTGAATGATTACAACTGATTTTTCTTATTGCGCATTGTTCAAATGTAATTTCTTTTTAAGCTAAATAATTGTAAAATGGATTGAACCATTGATTTTTTAGATCTATAAATTATTTTTGGATTGATTTATTCATATTTATTAATGCATGTCCTAGATTAAAAAATATACATATATATACATTATTACAGTTCAGTTTGCAGTTCTACTCCAATTAGAATGGATAATTACTAGACTTATTGATTTAAATCGATAAACTTTTCCTTAACTGTAATGGTTTTTAGAAATTAATTTGTTGAGGATTAGTAAAGTTGAATTGACTTCAGGATCTTTGTTCAAGATTTAATTTCTTCATCCCATTTAATTTTTGTAAAAGAAAAAGTTACATTATAATACCCTTTCTCCTAGTATTTTCACATTTATGTCAATTTCAAATTTGTCTTTATATTTATTTTTATTCTGATTGTCTCTACCATAAACAACTGGCGTTTAAAAGGAAAGGAAAATTAAGGTGGCATAGTCAACGAAGAACCCAAATGTAAAAGTGACAAAATTTAACAATAATAGAAGAAGAATATATTCCAAATTAGTGTTTGGTTTAATTATGAAGCCACCTTTCTTGTTCATCACTCTAATTCTGTTTTTTGCTTTGAATAAAGATTTCTTCCACTCCCCTAAATTCCAAGCCTACTCTTTAAAGAAGACTAAATTGGGGCAAATAACCAACCAAACAACCAATCAAAAAGCATCCATTTTTTTAACCAATAAAAGCCTCCATTCTCCTGTCACTTTCTGAGAATAAAGCATCCTAAAAAAAACACCACCAACAAGAAATAAAAGTTGGAAAACATAAGGAAATTTGGAACTGCCCCCACACCTTGTTTACCAACTCCTAGCATTTAGAATTCATTTTTCATCAACAAAATGCTGCACCACTTCCCAACTAAAGCACTTTGTTTAATAAAGAAATTACTTTGTTGCTGCTCCCCAACTACATATGATCAAGTGAGATAGCCCATTATTTATTCTATCCAACAGCCCCCCATCCAAGATTTTTCTTCAACATGTGAAGAAAATTGAACCCTACTTGGTTGAATTCAGCCTTATTTTGCTTGCTACCAACAGGCAACAAGTCAAGAACATTCTCTGTCACTCACAAATAAGCAATCAAGAAGTAACTCACATGTCTAGCTCTTGCCCCTTTCCATTAACAGATTGAAGCCATCAACAGGAAGGGTGAAAAGTTTAAGTGTGAAAATATACTGTAATTTGTTGTATATCATGACATAACATATCGAAATCACAAGATTGATGGTTGATGAGAAAGGAAGAAACAAAAAAATTGGAAAGAAGAAAATAAAAAGTGAAAGATTTGGGGATTGACCCTCCTCCATGAATCGTAGTTGCACTAAACCGCGGTCGTATTTGCATCTTCTTCTGTGTACAATCTAACTTCACCTGCTCTCTTCTTATCCAAATGGCAGGCAAGCTTCTTCTTCTATACAGGATTATAGCATTAAAATTAAACATGTTCTCCAGCTGACTCCACAGATTCTGTAGGATTCTTTTGAAGTTGACCTCTCATAGTTTCCAGAATGCAAGCGGGGAACTCTATTTTAAATATCTCTTTAGTAATAAAATCTAGAGCTGAGAGAGCAATGGTGGCAATGTAATCGCAAGCTCCACATATTTATGTAAATCATGTACTACTCAACCCTTCCTTTGAAAATTGCAGACACTCTTCAGGGTTAGAATAGAAATAATCTTCTTCTTTAGGCCTGTCTGGGATGACCATTCTCTTGGTAGGGCTCCCCCAGCGACCTGCATGAGCTTCTTTCACTGCAGATGAGAATTCATCCCAGTTAAGCAATTCTCTGTTGTATTGATCTATCAGATCTACAAGTACTCTTCTGTCCAATAAGATTGTCTTCTTAAACCCCAGAAATCTACAAAGGATGAAAAGCAAACAGGTAGTTAGTTCAGACCAACTCAAATGAGCAAAATATAACTAAGAGTTTGAAAATTTAAGCAAGGCACCATCAAGAATGCAGCAAAATGAATAGAAATGGCACTTTCTATTATTAGATGAAGCTGGTTAACAAACTGTACCTGCGGTGACCTTCAACCACTTTAGCCATGTTTCCGTCATATGTAGGAACAAATATATCACTTTCCAAGGAAACAAGATAATCTAATGCTGACATCTGAGATGAATGATTCTGGAAGGACCTAAGTTCTGAAGGTTCCAACAAAGTCTCCTTTCTTACCTGTTTCAAAAATCCAAAAGGCTTCATGACACAACAATCAAATACCAGAGCTAAAGAGATTTCTATTAAATCAACATCTACTGACCAATTTTGGAAAAGCCTTTGCAAGAGCAGCCATTCTTCTGTCGCCGCCGTATATTTCCCCAGCAGCAATATAAATCTGGATACTGGGATCGATATCTAGTGCCCTCAGTGTAAGTGCAGTTTCCTCAGGTGTTAATGGACACAAACCATCTTTCCTTTTCAACTCGGAATTTATTACTTTTTCTTTCCACCAGGGATAAGCATATCTACCAACAGAATAACAAGTTCGCACAAGTGAGAATAAATCTATAGTTATAGCCCAATGTCACAATTGGTCATCATTCAATAGAAGACTAACCTCATTCTTGTCAACTCTTCAACCTCTTCATCATTGCAGCCTTGGGTGCACCCAGAAAATGCTAACATGTCCATTTCATATCTGAGATGAAGAACTAGAACAGGACCATTCTGCCTTAGGAGCTTTATAACTTTTCTTCCCAACTCCTCAATCTGGGAAGTGAACCTCAGAGCACTAAAGTTCACCCGGCAGCGCAGTTTCTGAATCTCCATAGGTTGACCATTATTGGCAAGTCGGGTGTCAGTTTTATTTAGATGCACAACTTTATGTTTTTGAATAAGAGGAAGGACCTACAATGAGGGAACAGATGAACAATAGTCAATACTCACTAATTTGAAACTAAATTCCAAGACCAGGTTCTATTAAAAGGCAAAGCTACAGAGATCATATAAGATGAACCGATTGCAATTTGAAGCTAAGGTATATCAAATGTCAGGGGCAGATGGGGGAGACAAAACTGACCTGATTATGGTAGTAAGATATATCAGACCAACTAATTGGTGGCATGGAATAAATCCTTCCCTGTTCCACTCTCTTCTTGAGCCTGGGAGGCAACTCCTTCAATATGCGCACTTCATCTCTCAGTGATGTAATAAAATGTTCCACATCAAATATGTCCTGGAACTCACTGCAACATCATTGAGAGAAACACTCGTTGGGTACAGAATACATTCATAGGCCAAATTCAAGGAGATAAGAGATCTAAACTAGTATTCCTGCTAAGCTAGAAAAGGATATTTAAATCCATTATTAAGAAGAGTAATCAACAAACCTGGGGTCAGCCCAGAAGGAAGTTTTATCAAGTTCAGGTACAATAAGTGTCACATTCAAATATCTTGCAATTGTAACCATGTCACAAATCTGTGAAGCATATAACAGGGAGGAAAAGTCACCAGGGTGATAGAGCATAAACTTAAGGATGAAATAAAGTAAACACTCGATATCACAATTCACAAGTAAAGAAAATGCACAAATGTGCTCCAACTCACTGCAGCTCTCATTTGATTGAGTCCTCCATTACAAGAGACCATCAGATAACCATTGTTCTTATAGATTCCTACATAAAAAGTAACAAAATCAGAACTAAAACCCAGCATATGAAACCACAAACCTGTGAGAAAGAGGGAATGAATATTCAAAACACTAATCAACAATTATACCTGTTAAGAAAATTAATAAGATGCTACAAGATTATCCAAAACAAGAACACAGAAAGAAGATAACAAAACAAAAACTAGATACCAAAGGAATGAGGAGAGGGAAAAGAAATAAGTCAACACAAGTATAAACATGGAGAGGATTGAATTGTCTTTGAAAATTGAATGACCAATCGCAACAAAATGGCCTAAAATACAGCAAACACAATCATGATCCACCATAGAAGAACTTACTCTTAGGAGGAAGAACTACTTTGGGGGGAACTGGAACAGGTTTATTGGGGATACCAAACGCATCCACAGATGCAGATTCTTGAGTGAAACAAGATGGCCAACCCTTCAAAACCCTTGGCCCCCACGTCTCTCCCAAGGCAGTCAACTGCACGATGCAAGTCCAAAGCAAAATAGACGTCATTGCACGGATCATCCATAGCTTCATCTTCGACCTTGGAGACACCATTGAACTCTTCAGCTTCTCAACTTTGCTCTCTCCCAATGCCTTCAATCCCATCACCATAGAGCTCTTCAATGTCCACTTATTCCTCTCAATCCTGCACATCTCGATCTCCCCGTTGCATCTTACACACACACACACACAATTTCCCCTCCTAATCCAAGATCCACCGCTAAGCAGTTCGTCCAAATTTCCCCTGAGTTTAATCAATGCCGGATCAGAAAATCCAACACCCAGAAACCAAAATACCCAAATTAAGTTCAAGATTCAATCCCAGAGTCTCAATCTATATGCATCTAGTACAAATACCCATCAATCTAATCGATTCAAAACACCCCAATTGGAAGAAAAAAGAAACCCAAGCTTCAAAACTCTTCACACATTACCATAATAAAGTCCCCACTCTCCAAAGACTCCGCCACATCTAAATTCACTCAACTCCTACTCCAATCCCCAGATCAATTAAAGTCTCTCAAATGGGATCTCCCCAATTGGGAAGCTAAATTCAAACCCAGAAATGGTATTGGATCTTCCGCCGACAAAAATGCCGCCCCCCGCCTGAGCTCCTCCACTCTCCGCCGGCAAGGCACGACAGCACAACCGCAAAAATACAGAGATATAAAAAGAGAGAGAGAAAAAAAAAACTAAAAGAAAAAGATAATGAGTTTGATAAGCAAGAGGGTCGTGGCCGAGTGTATTCGCACTCCACAGAGGAGAGAGAAAGAGAGAGTTGGAGAGAGAAAGGAGCCGTACACCGCAAGAAGTTTAACCCGCGGGTGACGGTGAGGGAGTTGGGTTTTTGGGTCTCCGTGCTTACCCATGGTTAAATAAACAGACCAATAAATGCAAGCCAGCTAAACATCAGGAAAACTGGACCCACGGTCATCAAAAACCTTATCATGACGTGTCAAAAATCGGACGGCCCTTATATACACGTGGCAGCTTTTTACGGCGGGTTATCGAGGTCCGTATGTTATGTGGGGTGAGTGTACCACCTCTTAGATTTGCGTGCATTTAATCTCCTGTCGATTCGCCGACAATATATCGCGATATTTTACTAATGTTCCGCCGGTAATTCGGTTAAAACTAAATATACACACACACAAATAAATATATAAATTTTCGTAATTTTCGGATTTGGAAATTACTAATATTACCTTTTTGTTCTTTGTTTGGTGTGAGTTTTGGAAATATAATCAACTGCCTCATCTCATCTTACCTATAAGAAAAGAGTTACTTTCCTTCAAATTTAAGGTATGTGGTTATTTATTTTATATTTTTAAACATTGCCCCCATGCCTTATTTTTCCTTACACAAAAGCATACTAATATTATTAATATTCACCTTTTACAAGTAATTATTCTTAAATCTATAAATGTCATTTCTTTTTTAGATCAATTTTATATGTTTGTATTTCTCTACAAATGCATATTTCAAATTAATGGATTAAAATTGGAAATATTCTAACGATCTTGAATTTTTCCTAAGTCTACAATTAATAATAAATAATAATAATAATAATAATAATAATAATTAATAAATAGCCGTCAAATTTAAAACATTAAACTATTAGGCATAACGTCAACTTCAGTATAGCCTCTCTTAAAGATATGAATTTAAGCTAACTTGAGTAACTTAAAGAAAATTTACTAAACTATTATTTTATAATTTTTATTTTATAAAATTTAATTTCTTTATTTAATAAATCTGTACATTTTAAATAAGTAAGTGACACATACAACAACATTTTGAACAAAATAATACAAGTATTTAGCATATTAGATTTTGAACCTCTAACTTCGAAGTTATTGTACATATTGATACCAGTTGAGTTATGCTTATTTTGGCACAACCATTTTCGTTTTTAGTTTTTAGTTTTTATTCGTTTTCAATTTTGGTTTGTAGGAGTTATTTGATGATTTTTTTTTCCCAACAACTGTTTTTTAGCTTTTAGATTTTTGTATGTAAAAGAAAGAGATGTTTAATAAAGCCAGAAAAGTGTTAAATAAAAAGAAAATTAGAGCAAGAGTAAAGTTAGGTGGAAAATACATGTTAACAGGAATAAATATAAATGAGAAAAACAAATAAAATTTGTAGTGAGAATTTTTTTTTTTTTTTTAAAAAAAAAGTATACAAAGAAAAACTTTTTGAAGAGCAAAGTTAGAGATACATTTATTAGACAGGAGAGAATTTATGAAGAAATTTTAGAGAAAAATAAAAGTTTAGAGAGAATTTTTTTCTTTTTTCTTTTTTCTTTTTTTTTTTTTTTTTGAAAAAGTGATCCATTTTTAGAAATATGGAGAAAATATGGTAGAAGAGAAAGATATTTAAAATTATTAGACACATGCTACAAAGATAAACAATAATTATTAAGAGATTAGAAAATTTGAGAGGGAGAGAAATATAATTAAGAGGGTAAATTGTAAATTTAGTTTCTATTAGCATAAAAAAATTAAAATTTAATCTATATGCTTTAAAATTAAGATTTAGTCTCTATAGTTTGATAAAACCTTTATAAATAATTCCTAAAGTACGGATTGAATTCTAACTTTTGTCCGACTACAGTGACTAAATTCTAATTTTTTTCTAAACTATAGATACCAAATTCTAACTTCTTCTAAACCATAATGATTAAATTTGTAATTTAATCAATAAAGATTATATATAATCAAACTTTTAGAGAGAGAAATTAAAGAGGAAGCCAAGAAAAATGAGTTTTTGAATTAAAAAAAATGTCTTTATTATCTATTTTTAAAAAAAATATATATTTTACTCAACTTCAACATCACAAACATTTAGTTTTTAGTTTTTAGACATAATTTTGTTATCTACTTTCTTGTTTTAAGAAATTAAGCGCGTTTATGAAAATTAAAAAAAATTATTTTGAATTCTATCCTCTTAAGAGAAAATATACTTTATTTTCAAATTAAAAATGCTTTAATAATTTTCAGATTGCTTTTATAAAACACATAACAATATATATATATAACTGGTTCCCACACAACTTTATTTTAAGAAAATAAAAAAAATAAAAACAATATGTTTACAATTATGTCCATGGTCTTGGAATAGTTCATTTTCACCTATTAACTTTGAATTTGATTTATTATTTTTTTTTAAAATAAACTATAAAAGTTGATATGATAAATATCATCTAAATTTTTGAATGCGTATATGATATTGTTTACCATCTATAGAAAATTGAGACCATTTTTTATTATTTATGTCATCTAGTAATGTACATTTACATTAGTTGTCATGTATAAATGACGATATATGTTTGGTAAAATTTTCAATGATTTTTTCTTTTCTTTTTTTTTTTTTTTCAAAAAAGAAACATGTTTCAAAGTTTAAGCGAAAAAAAATGAAACTTTTTCCAAGTTTAATAACATAAATTGAAACAGACTTGTAAAATCTGACCTATTTCTTTGGTGGAGTAATGTGTTTTAGATTTTCAAATTTAAAAACACAAAAAACATACAAAATATTGTTTTTGAAATTACTATTTAGATCACACAATTTAAAGGTAGTTTTAAAAACATAAATTAATCATATTGTGGCTTGTTTGATAACTATTTGATTATTTATTTTTTAAAATTAAGCTTATAAACACCCATTATACTTATTGATTTATTAAACTTATAAACACAATTTTTATCTATTGAATTATTTTTAAAATTTTTTTTTTGATTTTAAAATTTGGCCAAAAATTTAAATGAATAATTGAAAAAATTGAAACTATTAGTAATGAAATTATGTAAAAATGGAAACTATTGAATTATTTTTAAAATTTTATTTTTGATTTTAGAATTTGACCAAAAATTTAAATGTATAATTGAAAAAAAATTGAAAACTATTAGTAACGAAGTTACATAAACAAACATAATTTTTAAAATAAAAAAAATTAAATAATCATCAAATAAGGCATAAATTAATTTGATCAAGAAAATTTAGATCCAACAAAAAGGAATATGAATTGCATTTCAAACCGACCATAAATGAAAAAGGATGTATTTAATTAGAAGAAAGAAATAAAAGAAAGCGAAACATTGTCAAACAAAAAAAAGCAAACTTTTGAGATATCTTAAAAAAGGAAAAAGAGAAATAAATCTTAAGAAACAATAATTATCCATCAAAGAATGAAATACGAATCACATGGAAATTTCCGGATTACGAAAAATAATATTCTAAAAATAATTTAGAAAATTATGTAAAATAGAGAAAAATTGATCAATGATATTTTGATAATAAATTGTGTTATCGGTTAAAGTGTTGATTGTAACTCATTGATAGAGCTTGAATCACAACAATACCACAATCACAACAATCATTTTTTTTTAATGTTTACCTTCTCCATAGATTCTAAGTCATTTGATGGAAGCATGTGTCCAGGTGTCATAATCGAGTTAGTTGTAAGTTGGCCTACACGGCCGAGTGGAACTAATTTAATTGAAAGAGATGTCCTACTTGGACGAGCTCAAGTCCCACGTCACGCACCAGTTAGAGAAGAAAAGTGGGATACAGGCTCGCTATCGAGTGATTAAGGACTAGTTCAACATCTTTTAGAAGAGTAATGTACGTCGCATGATAACTTGCCGCGTGTGAGATTGCATGTGTATTTCTATTTTTCTTTTAAAAAAACATTAGTTTTTATCTTGCAAATTGTATTAATTTTCAAACTAAAATTTTAGTTTCACCACTTTTTACCATGAATTTAGATTAACGTGTAGTAAAATTTAACCTCTATATTTCATTTTCACTAATATTTTCTTTAATTTTTAACAAAAATAAATAATAATATTAACTTTAAACTACTCACTAATCCAATAAAAATCAAGTTTTGCACCTCAATTAAATTATTATAAATATTAAAGAAAATTAGATGTCCATTATATAAATATGCTTAGTGGCAAAAGGCCATGTGTCTACTAAAGACACATCCTTTGTGGCCATGAAATGCCACTACCTACTTGTCAAATTGCCTATAAATAGAGATTTTTTATGGATATTGTAATATACACATTGGAGAGAAAATAAGAAAAAGGATTGGTGTTGAGAAATTTCATAAAATTCCAGTTTCTTTATTTTAGTTTATTTTAAGTTTATTTAATTTAGTTGTTTTAATTACTTTTATATTATTTAATTATTTAATTATTTTAATATTATAATTCTCGGTTTTCGTGCTCCGTTTTTCCGTCATTTTGCTCCTCAATTTTACAACACGTTATCAGCACGAGCTCTTGTCGTTTTCCTGTTGAAGGTAGGTTCTGAAGGTATGCCATTTTCTCTTTATTATAATTAGTAAATTAAACTTTGTTTTGCATGTTTAATATATATATTAAATTGCTAATATAAATATAATTCTTTGTGATAGTGTTATCACGACAAATCTTACAAAAATAGAATTTGCAGCCCTTGACATCAATGGAAATAATTATTTGTCATGGGTGCTTGATGCTGAAATACATCTCGATGCCATGAACCTGGGAGAAACAATTAAGGAAGGAAATGCAACATCCATTCAGGAAAAAGCAAAAGCTATGATCTTCCTTCGCCATCATCTTCACGAGGGATTGAAGATGGAATATTTAACAATAAAAGATCCATGTATCTTGTGGAAGAATTTAAAACAGAGATATGATCATCAGAAAACAGTCATTCTTCCTAAAGCTCGTTATGAATGGATGCATTTGAGGCTCCAAGATTTCAAATCAGTAAGTGATTACAACTCCGCGTTATTTAAAATTAGTTCAAAATTATTATTGTGCGGAGAGAAAATTACTGATGCAGATATGTTGGAGAAGACATTTTCTACATTCCATGCCTCGAATATGCTCCTGCAGCAGCAATATCGAGAGAAAGGTTTTAAACAATATTCTGAATTAATTTCATGTCTTCTCGTGGCTGAACAAAATAATGAGCTATTAATGAAGAATCATGAATCTCGACCAACTGGAACAACACCATTCCCTGAAGTGAATGCTGTAAATTTTAATAATCGTGGTCGTGGTCGTGACTGTGGCAGAGGAAGAAATAGTTATTATTTTCGTGGTGATCATTCTAATCATCCAAATTTCAAAAGAACCACCCGAAATGATGATCATAAAGGAAAAGCTCCACAAGGTAAAAATTCAAAAGATGATGAGCATAAATGCTTCCGATGCGGGATGACTGGGCACTGGTCTCGGGTTTGCCGTACATCAAAACACCTAGTTGATCTCTATCAAGCTTCCCTGAAGGAAAAAGGGAAAAATGTGGAAGCAAATTTTGCGCACCAGGATAATAATATATTTGACCAATCCAATATGACAAATTTGGATGTGGCAGACTTCTTTGAATCTCCTGAAGAGAAAGTCAGCACAAATGATGACACAGCAAATGTTTCTTTTGATTTTGAGAATATGTAGAATTGTTTTATTTATCTTTCATTTTTTTTTTTTAGTTGAACCTTGTATTACAAGTTTTGTTTTCTTATTGTAATTATCTTGTTTAAATGAAGAATCATGGACAATTTTCATATATTGAGTGACTCAAAAATGAGGAATGAAGATCTATGTCTAGCAGACTATGCAACTACACATACAATACTTACAAATAAAAAATATTTTTCCAAATTGACAATGCTGGAAACAAAAGTCAATACAATATCAGGCTCTGCAAACCTGATTGAAGGATTTGGAAAAGCAAATATTATTTTGCCTAGAGGAACAAAATTTACAATTAACAATGCATTGTTCTTTAGTCAATCAAAGAGAAATCTATTAAGTTTTAAAGATATACGTTGCAATGGTTATCATATTGAGACTGATAGGATAAATGAGAGAATATCTTTATATCATATCTTCTGTCTCACATGAAAAACGTATATTGGAAAAGTTGCCTGCTTTATCTTCTGGATTATATTATACTCATATACGAGTCATTGAAGCATATGCAACAATGAACCTGAAGTTCATGAATCCAAATATATTTACAATTTGGCATGACCGGTTGGGTCATCCAAGATCTATAATGATGAGAAGAATCATTGAAAATTCAAATGGACATCCATTAAAGAACCAGAAGATTCTTCAATCTAGTGAATTATTATGTGATGCTTGCTCTCAAGTCAAATTAATAATTAGACCATCACCAGCTAAAGTAGGAACCGAATCACCTACATTTTTGGAACGAATTCATGGTGATATATGTGGACCCATTAACCCACCAAGTGGACCATTTAAATACTTTATGGTATTAATAGACACATCCAGTAGATGGTCACATGTGTCCTTATTATCAAGTCGAAACCTTGCATTTGCAAGATTACTTGCTCAAATAATTAAGTTAAGAGCACAATTTTCTGATTATACAATTAAGACCATCCGTCTTGATAATGCTGGTGAATTTACATCCCAAACTTTTGATAATTATTGTATGTCAATTGGGATACATATTGAACATCCTGTAGCTCATGTTCATACACAAAATGGTTTAGCAGAATCATTTATAAAACGTTTGCAATTAATTGCTAGACCATTACTTGCTAAGCTTCCTACATCTGTATGGGGACATGCTATTTTGCATGCTGCGTCACTTGCACGCATTAGACCAGTAGTTTATCATAAATATTCACCATTACAATTAGCTTATGGCCAGGAGCCAAATGTTTCTCATCTAAGAATTTTTGGATGTGCAGTATATGTTCCAATTGCTCCACCACAACGTACTAAGATGGGTCCTCAAAGGAGGTTAGGAATTTACGTTGGATATGATTCCCCATCAATTATTAAATATCTTGAACCCTTGACGGGTGATGTATTTACTGCACGATTTGCTGATTGTCATTTTAATGAGACAAATTTTCCAACATTAGGGGGAGGAATTAAGAAGTTGGAAAAGGAAATTGCATGGAATGCATCATTATTATCTCATTTAGATCCTCGTACAAATCAATGTGAACTTGAAGTTCAGAAAATAATTCATTTGCAAAATATAGCAAATCAATTACCAGATGCATTTATAGATGCAAAGAAAGTAACTAAATCGCATATACCTATTGCAAATGTTCCGTCGAAAATTGATATCCCAACACAGCAAGTTGTCACTAATGAATCTGGAACACGCCAGAAGCGTGGTAAACCAGTGGGTTCCAAAGATAAAAATCCTCGAAAAAGAAAAATAAACGATAATAAAAAAGACTTGGTTGGGGATGTAAATATCCACGAAGAAACCCTAGACATAACTAATAATACAATTAGTGAAGAAGGTAAAATACCTAAAGATAATAATAAAATTTCAATTAATTATGTCATGACAGGGAAAAGATGGAACCGAACTCATGTAATTATTGATAACATATTTGCATATAATGTTGCACTTGATATTATATCTGAAAATGAAGATCCTGAACCAAAATCTGTTGAAGAATGTCGACATAGAAATGATTGGATTTTCTGGAAAGAAGCAATCGAGACAGAATTAAACTCACTTTCAAAACGCCAAGTTTTTGGACCAGTAGTCCGGACACCAGAAGGTGTCAAACCCGTGGGATACAAATGGGTATTTGTGAGAAAAAGAAATGAAAATAATGAGATCACGAGAAATAAAGCAAGATTAGTTGCACAAGGTTTTTCCCAAAGACCTGGTATTTATTATGAGGAGACATATTCTCCAGTGGTGGATGCAATTACATTAAGATATTTAATTGGTCTGACTGTGTATGAAAATTTGGACATGCATCTTATGGATGTTGTCACAGCATATTTATATGGATCTCTTGATAATAACATTTATATGAGAATCCCAGAAGGATTTAAGATACCTGAAATACATAAAGCAAGTTACGAATGTGGTATAATCGCTTGAGTGGATATTTGTTGAAAGAAGGATATCAAAATAATCCAATATGTCCATGTGTTTTTATAAAGAAATCACAATCAGGATTTGCTATTATATCTGTATATGTTGATGACCTAAATATAATTGGAACTACTGAAGAGCTTTCAAAGGCAATAGAATATCTTAAGAAAGAATTTGAGATGAAAGATCTCGGAAAAACAAAATTTTTCCTTGGATTGCAAATTAAGCATTTAGCAGACGGGACTTTTGCTCATCAGTCAACCTATACAGGAAAAATTTTAAAAAGATTTTATATGGATAAAGCACATCCATTAAACATTCCAATGGAAGTTCGTTCACTAGATGTGAAGAAAGATATATTTCGACCTCGAGATAATAATGAAGAATTTCTTGGTCCTGAAGTACCATATCTTAGTGCGATTGGTGCACTTATGTATCTTGCTAATAATACAAGACCAGATATTGCATTTTCAGTAAATTTATTAGCTAGATATAGTTCTTCTCCAACAAAAAGACATTGGAATGGAATTAAGCATATACTCCGTTATCTTCGAGGAACGATTGATGTGGGTTTGTTTTATTCAAATAAATCAAATTTTGACTTAGTTGGTTATGCAGATTCTGGATATTTATCTGATCCACATAAAGCTAGATCTCAAACAAGTTATTTATTCACTTGTGGAGGAACTGCTATATCTTGGCGATCAGTGAAACAGACCATAACAACTACTTCCTCAAATCATGCTGAAATTCTTGCAATCCATGAAACTAGTAGAGAATGTGTATGGCTAAGATCAATGACTCAACACATTCGATAAACATGTGGCTTGTCTTCTAGTAAAAATCCTCCAACAACATTATACGAAGACAACACAGCATGTATAGCCCAAATCAAAGGATGATATATTAAAGGAGATAGAACGAAGCATATTTCACCAAAACTTTTCTACACTCATGATCTTGAAGAAAATGGCAACATCACTGTACAACAAATTTGTTCGAAGGATAACTTGGCAGACTTATTTACAAAATCATTACCAACCGCAACTTTTGAAAAATTGGTGCAAAACATTGAAATGCGGCGATTCAGAGATCTCAAATGATGTTCCTATGAGGGGGAGCAAATGTATTATATTCTTTTAGAAGTATTAGATTATATAAAATATGTACTCTTTTTCCTTCACTAGGATTTTTTTTCTCATTGGGTTTTTTCCTGGTAAGGTTTTAACGAGACATATTTTATATATATAATGGGCATCTAAGGGGGAGTATTATAAATATTAAAGAAAATTAGATGTACATTATATAAATATGCTTAGTGGCAAAAGGCCATGTGTCTACTAAAGACACATCCTTTGTGGCCATGAAATGCCACTACCTACTTGTCAAATTGCCTATAAATAGAGGCTTTTTATGGATATTGTAATACACACATTAGAGAGAAAATAAGAAAAAAGATTGGTGTTGAGAAATTTCATAAAATTCTACTTTCTTTATTTTAGTTTATTTTAAGTTTATTTAATTTAGTTGTTTTAATTACTTTTATATTATTTAATTATTTTATTATTTTAATATATATAATTCTCAGTTTTCGTGCTCCGTTTTTCCGTCATTTTGCTCCTCAATTTTACAACAAGATTTACTAAATTCACAAAATTCAACACGAAGAAAAAGTCAACTCTAGTGTCGTTTTTGTTTAATTCTTGTCAATTTCATATTAAATACATGATTTATACTTTATTTAACACACATGACAATACTTTTCCAAGTTTAAATTAAAGGTAAAATTTGTTTAAATTATAAGCTTAGTTTTTGAGTTATCCTATTTATGTTTAATAGTTTTTTTTTTCTTTTTTTTGAAAAAAAAAACATTTGGTAGATTTTTCACATATAAAAATTGTCTACTAAAATTTATAATTTTGCAATTTTGTATTTAATAAAAATTGTCTAATAAACTTTAAACTTTTAATTTTTTATATAATAAACCAATGAAATTTCAAAATGTCAAATAAGTAGAAGTTAAAAAATTAACGATGGAATATACATACAATAGAATTTAAATATTGATTGGACTTGCAAAACTTTTATATATATATATATTAGTATTGTTTTCAAATATAGAAAAATAAACCAAAATAATTATAAATATAGCAAAATTTTACTGTCTATCTACGATAGACCGTAATATATTACTATTTTGTATCTATCTGTATCATGATAGATACAAATAGTAGTCTATCACGATCAATCGCAGTCTATCGCAGATAGATTGTGGTATTTTACTATTATTTGTAAATATTTTTAACCATTTTATCATTTAAAATAATTTTTCATATATATAATATTATTTATTTGCCTTCATTTTCTTTCTCTCTCGTTGTCCCCTTCATCCATAGTTAAA
The DNA here is from genome assembly GCA_030954485.1 of Citrullus mucosospermus. Classification (NCBI taxonomy): domain Eukaryota; kingdom Viridiplantae; phylum Streptophyta; class Magnoliopsida; order Cucurbitales; family Cucurbitaceae; genus Citrullus; species Citrullus mucosospermus. Next base: position 27,165,798 of record CM062060.1, read on the forward strand.
GTTTGCCCGTTGTGAGGGTAAAGTGTTGGAGGACCAATTATATTTGAGAATTTGCAAGATGTCTGATTTTTATCCCCCACAAATATTTGTTTATGATGGAGATTTGATATGGACTTTTAATAAATACCAATATTTTGATGCATATATTTATTTATTTATTTATTTATTTATTTTATTTTGATCTTGAATTTAAGAATATTACATTTTAAACCCTAACTTCAAAATATTTTATTAGCCTCAAGCTTTCGCATAAATAATATTTGAATTTATTCTTACATTGATGTTATATAATTTTTTATATTGAAATTATTTTTTTGTTAAAAAAATTTTGAGCATGTAATGAATAAATTTATATGCAATTAACTTTTTTATGATAATTTATGGTTACAATAGAATAAATTATTAATTGATTTCTCAAATATTATTGTTTTTAGCATTCATGCGAAACATTTAATTTAGATTTTATTTGGTAAAATCATATATAGTTTTTAGTTTTTGAAAATTGAGACTATTTTCTCTCAAATTCTTACAATAATTTTCATATTTCTCTAGTAAAGGAGTTGAGTTCTTAGTCAAATTTCAATAAAATAAAATAAAACAATGTAGATAACAATAAATTTAAAAGTAGATAACAAAATAATAAATTTAAAAGTGGAAGGAGTGTTTATATATTTTATATTTAAAAACTAAAAACTAACGTCTTCTTTGGTAACAATTTGGTTTTTGGTTTTTGTTTTTGAAAAATAATCCTATAGACACTACTTCCAACTTGAAGTTTTTTAATTTATTTCTTAATAGAAAGAAAATAGATTTAATTTTTCAAAACAAAAAATAAAAAAAAAATAATTATCAAACGAAGCTTAAATAGTCAACAAATATGATGAATGCGATAGAAATTTCAAATAACTAAAATTCCAATGAGCGGTCACATTTAAATCAATAACTAAAGATATATTAATAAATGGTATATTATTTATAATTAAAAATTTTATATTATAACTTTTTCCCATTCTTTGTCATTTATTGATTTTATGTGTGCTTTTTATACATTGAGATTTCACACTTATTATTATTATTATTATTATTATTATTATTATTATTATTATTATTATTATTATTATTATTATTATTATAGGTATAGAAAGATTTAACCAAAAATTTCAAGATTAATAGTAAAAATTCACGTTAGTTGTTGGAAATAACTTATATCTTTTACATTTTCATTATTGATTATAATTCTTTTAGAAATGAATTGAACCAACTTTTTACATGCAAGTTTTTTTGCACTCTAGAGTTTTTTTTTTTTCTTTTCAATTTCTTGAATAATGCATTTGCAATATTATTTGCATGTATATTTAAATATTCTTATTTGAAAATTTATTGTATTTTAAAATTTAGAAATATTTTCAAAAATAAAAAAATTGTTGAAAATAATTATAAACATAGTAAGATTTTACTTTCTATTCGTGATAGACTGCAATAAACCTAGATAGACATTTATCATTTATCAAATAGACACGGATAGACGTATATCTGAGTCTATCATGATCTATCACAGATAGAAGTTAAAATTTTGCTATATTTGTAAATAGTTTGATATTTTTTCTATTTATAATAATTTTACTTAAAATTTTCCTATTAATTAAATTATAACAAGATAAAATTTGGGATATTTTTTAAAAACAGACAAACTACTGAAAATAATTACAAATATAATAAAATTTTACTTTATATTTGTGATAGATCGTAATAGACCCAGATAAACTTTGACCTAAATTAGGTCAGCGAAATTATTTTTAAAGTATATAATTTTATGAAAAATTATTATAAATAGAAAAAAATATCAAACTAGTTACAAATATAGTAAAATTTTATTTTCTATCTGCGATAGACCTAAATAAATCCAGATAGACATCTATCAATTTCAAGCTGGTATGAGATGAAAAAACTTATGAAGATGCCATAGAAAGAAAAGTTAAAGATTTATGTAAGGTGTAGATCAATATTGTTCAAACAAAAATTTGGAAGTATAAGCTGAGCAAAATGGTGTATGCAAAAGCAAAAGTAAACCTAGAATGAGATCTAATACCTAATTTTTTTTTTAAATAGTAAAAAAGATTTTAAAAAAAAGAAGTAGGTGGAGACCTCTATTATAATCTCATTATTAATTAAGATTTTTTTTAAATATAGTAAAATAAATTAATTAATTTATACATATTGTAAAATATCAATATCTAAGAGTTTTGAGGTAAGAAGAGAATGAGATAAATAATGAAAAAATTGAAAGAGAGTGAATGGAAGAGAGACCTACCAAGTTAGTAAGAGAGTGAAATTTGGTGAAATGAGGGAAAGTGAAAAGGAGAGAGAAATGACACTCAAAGATAAAGAATTTGGAGGGGTGTGAATAAATTATTTAATTTAATTCATATTTTTTGATATTTGAAGGTAAAGACTAGTGAGAAAATTGCATAGACTACCTATTTTCAAAATGTCGAGTGACCTAGTTTTTGAAAAAAAATCTCAAATAACTTTTTGTTGTTGTCATAGACGAGTGAAGTTACAAATTTGTCTTTCCTTTCTCTTTCTTTTTTCTTCGACACAATTTCCTTCTTTTTTTCCGGCGAATTTCCACTCTTCCGATCGACAACCAAATACAGACTCCGTTCTATGGTTCTAACGACCATCCTTTGTTCCATTCTCCAGAGAGAGAAGATGACTCTTCGTGTGCGTGAGTTCATTTTAGTAATTTCATTCGAACCTGACGTCGGCACATGGTTATTTGACATTTTTTTTAAAAAAAATCCGGAGTATTTGGCATTTTAAGCTCAATTTTTTGGTTATTCGTACAAATTTTTTAGAACTATTCAGATATTATATAATAAAATATTATTCTCTCAATCGGTCACTTTTTAAGATAGTAAGGTAATGAGAAAGAAGAGTTGAGTGAGAGGGTGAATTTAGATAGGATGGAAGCGATAGATACATCAAGTTTACGTGAGAGTGGGGGAAGGAGGTTGTGAAAATTTTAATTCAAAGAAGAATTTCGAGAGTATTTAATTAACACTTTTTATGAGATTTTTTTTATGATACGGACTAAATTGTTATAAATTTTAAAATATAAAAATTAAATTATTATCTATTAAAGTTCAAAAACCAAATTGTTAATTGTTATAAATTAGAATTTACGAACTAAATTATTACTTCAATAAAAAATCAGGAACGACAATATTTTCTTAACCAAATTCTATAAATATTCCCTTTATTATTATTTAAAAAAAAAAAATTTCAAATCCATTTTAGACTTTGATCAATTCAAATGGAATATGATATTAGAGAAGACTTTGATTTTAATGAAGTGATTTTCATTTTTTTAAAATAAAAAATTATTTGGTTACTTATTGGTTTTTGAAAAATGAACTCCCACAGATAAAGCCTCACTTAGAAGGTGGAAATTCAATTTCCTAATAAGCATCATATGATAGAAATGAAATTCAAGTGCCAATACCATTGAAATTTCTCAATGAAATGATGAATTTATTCTTCTTTTCTTATTCTATCTAAATAATTAGATATTTACTTTAATTATTCTTAAAATCATGATCTACATTTTTTTTTCTTTTCTTAGAAAGCTTATATAGAAGCTATAGAGTACATTACGAGACACTAATAAAAAGAATCTAAAAACAGTGTAAAAAAAACTCGCCCTTCTAAAACCTTTTCTTGGAGGGCCGGGTATACGCCATAATATTGTGAGAACGATGAATGTGGACAAAAGAAATATTATGTGTAACCTGCATGATTTTAATCTCATCAATAAAGGAAGAGACTTTTCAGTTAGGTCAACAAGATGATGTCCATTTTATTATATTTCAAATTAATTAAAAATTATAATAATATTTATTGTAAATTAAATCAGATGACCAATTAAGGTGAATTAGTGAGACAATTAAAAGAATGACGTGTAATAAATATATAAAATATGTTCCAATAACAAAAAAAAAAAAAAAAAAAATTAAGAGTTTACTCATGTTTTGAATATTGATTATTTTATTTCAAGTTATTCATTCAAGTTACAATACTTTTTAAATTAAAGATTAAAATATAATTAGAATCTTTCCTTCTATTTTAAGTCTATTCAACTTTTAATTATCTAATTTTTTAGTCTTTTGTACATTCAATGAATTTAAAAATTAGTCTATATATTTTTAGGAAATCATTTAGTCATTCAAAATTAATTAAATAATTATAATATTTTGTAATACAAGAAAAGTGATCACATAAATCTACTTTAAAAAATTTATAATACTATAGGATAATTTTTAATATTTAATTAAAAGTACAAAAATTAAAAATTAAAATTGAACATTTAAAAATACATAAGCCAAAATTAAATGAAATTCAAAATACAGGAACCAAAATAGTACTTTAACATATATTAATCCTATAATATGATACAAACACTTTTTTTTTTTTCCTTTTTTTGCAAAGGTATATATAAATAAGTAATTCTATACCTATCTAAATCTTAGTACATGATTTTGATAAGCATAATTACTTAATTACATTATTAATTTAAAAATCTTAAATTTTAAATAATAATATATATTTTTTTCTAAATAACAATCAATAAAAAAATTACCACTTCTTCTTATTACTTTTCTAAAAATTATGTATTTTGATATGTTGCCATACATGACTTTTTCAACAACAACAATAATAATAAATAAAAAAAAACATTGGGCATATGGTCCATTATCATGCAATGTTTAATTTGATATGATTTATGACGTAATTCATATAATATAGAGTTGGAAAAAAGAATTAGTGGTATTAGTGACATAATGTGAATAATTAGCAATCATTTCATAAAATAATAAACCAAGAGGGGTTGACATCTTCAACAATACCCATCCTTCAAGTTTGTGGCTAAGAGTTGACAGACCATTATTCTACAATGGTGGCTTAAACAAAAATATTCTTTTAATTTTTGTGCCAATTTTCATCTTTTTTTTTTTTTTTTTTCAAATCCATATTTATAGATAATTTTGATGGTCACTAATTAATGTTCCAAACAAAATTTCCTATTTATATGTTATGCCCTATTTAAATTAAACAATAATAACTTAAATAAATTCTCTTCATATCAATGTTATACCATCCTTAATATTTTGAGAAAAACTTCCCACTTTTACTTAAGAATAAGAAAAAAAAATAATAATACAAAAATTAAAAGAAAATAATAAAATTGGAAACAAAATAATTTACGTGAAAAACTCCAAACTTGGAGAAAAACCACAATCCACCGATAAGAAATTCACTATGTGAAAAATTGTTACAATCACACAGAATAATTCTCTCTCTTGATTCCAATTACAATAGCACTCTCTCAACTCTTTTGACTACTTAGACATTTTTTCCACTCTCAAATTAGAGAATACAAAAGGAATTTAATTAGAGTCAGTATACTAAACTTAAAGTCTTTCTAATTGGGAAGATGACAAAACAAAGGTATATGATTCATTCTATAGTGTTTAAAGTCCATGAATTTCCTAAAACTTTTCAATATAGGACAAGTCCATGACTTTTTTAAATCTTTTTTTATGTGAAACAATTGTTCTTCTAGATCATAGGAATTATATCACATCTGTTACAAAATAATAATAATAATAATAATAATAATAATAATAATAATAATAATAATAATGATGGGTGACTATAATCATCCAAGAGTAAAAAATATTCACCATCCAAGTTTTCCCATTATTTTCTTTTTTAGTAAAATTGGTAAAATATAAGATAATTGAAGATAAATAATAATAATCTTACAAAAATGTCACATCTTTACCTTCAACTACTATTTAAGGAGAAATTAATAAACAGGTTGCAAAGGACAACTCTTCTCTATGGTGGGCATAGCTTGAGTCTTTGAGAGGCTATTCCAAATTTACAAGTGTTTGAAAAAACATTAAAATAAAATGAGAATAAAAATTTAATTCATGTTAATATTTCAATTAATAAAGATGGCCCAAATCATCTCTAGAAAATAAAAATATGTCTAACTTGAAGAAGCAACTTATTATTTATTATCATGTCAGCAAAACAACCTTAAGATCTAAATAAATTTATATGGAAGGAATATCCCAACTTTATATGGACTTAGAAGCATAGTTTTTTTTTAATATATAATTTTTATAATTCTTAATTTACAAATAATATTTTTTTTAGTTATTAAGTTTTGAGTATAGTTTCCATTTGATCATAGGTTTTAAATGTTACACTTTAGGTCCTTAAGTTTCTTAGTTTGATTTCAATTTAGTATCTAAGTTTGAATTTTATTTCAATTTGGTCCCTAGATTTCAAGTTTTATTCGTTTAATCTCGATTTTTTTGCCAAATACGCATTTTCAGTCTTTAGTGTTAATGTATATGTTAACTTAAAACAATTATAATTAAATAAAGTCCTATTGTTTCATCACTATTAAAATAAACTATAAAATTTCACTTCATAATTATTTTAAATTAATTAATAAACACTAATGCCAAAATTAAAAGTGAGTATTTAGTAAAAAACAAAAAAAAAAAAAATCAAAGTTAAAAGTATAAATCTTGAAACTTAAGAACCAAATTGAAACAAAACTCAAGAACTCAAAAACTAAAAATCCAATATTTTAAAACTTGAAAACTAAGATTCAATCAAACTCAAAATTAACTAAAAGTGTCACATTTTTAAACTCAGAGACAAAATAAAAACTAGACTCAAATTCGAAGGTTAAAAAGTTAATTTTAATCTTCAAACTGAGAGACAAAATAAAACTAGACTCAAATTTGAAGGGTGAAAAGATAATTTTACTCTAAAGGAATTTATGTATTAGTTAATATAAAATAGGGAAGAGGGTTTCTTAGATTGTCCCTAAAAAGGGATTCAATATCCTAAAAGACAAATATTAAAATAGAGCATATAATGTAGGAGAGAGGTGGATAAGTTGTCACAAGTTGAATAATGAATAATGAATAATGCAATATGTTTGGCCTTAGAAAAATTTTGAGTGGTTGAATGGTCCATGTCCAATGCCATAGGCATAGGAATTGGGCAGTCTCAAGAGAAGAAAATGATTGGATGATATTGTTTGTTGCCCTTAAAGAATTTGGGTTCTAGAAGCAACCCTTATTATCCACCTACCCTCTCTTCATGGGTAGTTTCCAAACTCCAAGGACTTGTTGGAAAAAAAAAATGCTATTAATTTTAAAAGTAAGGATCAAATTTTTTTAAACTGATTCTGTTTGGTAATTATTTTGGTTTTTAAGTTTATAAACACCCTTTCTTAATTTGTTATCTACTTAATGTTTTCTACTTATGTTTTTAAAAATTAAGTCAAATTTTAAAAACTACAAAAAATTGTTTTTAGAATTTGGTTAACAATTCAAATCTTTTATTCCAAAAAGATGAAATCCATGGTGGGAGGAAATGAGTTTGGTTTTCAAAAACTAAAACCAAATAGTTACCGCTTATTTATTTTAGTTTTTTAAAATAACTTGGTTTTTAAGAATAGGAGTACAAAGTGAGTAACAAAACATTGATACTTATGCATTTCATAAACCAAATAAATCGATCAATTTGATGCATAATTTTATCATTTAAAAATTACTTTTGGATTTTTTGTTCTTTCTTTAAAAGTGCTTTTTAAGTCACTCTCAAACAATATAATTTTGAAGAGAAGTGCTCTTAACACAATGGCAAGAATCCACCCAAGGGAGGTCACTATTGAGTTGGTTTAATTTTGGACTTGTAAGAAATTGTATAAAAATGAGTGATGCTAGTGGTTTTCCAAGGTCTTAGTGCATGTTGATTACATATGTCATGCTCATACTTCAACCTGTTTTCCTAAATCACTTGAATTAGAATCTTTAAATCTCATGAGTACTCTATTTACCAATATAATCATTATTAATCCATAGTGCACTTGAATAGGAATAAGTGTTTTTTAGATTTTTTTTTTCTTAATGAATATTGTATTTGAGCACAACTTCAAAAAGCAATGAGATGTTTGTTAATTTTAAATTTTCTTTTTCTTCTTATGCAACAATAGCATGTCGAGATCGTACCATTAGCTTTAAGATGATAATTAGTATCATATCTACTAAATTATGTTTGAATCAATATTGAAATTTGGATTCTAATTTTAAAAGTTTTCCTTATTTTTCAATTATGTTCAAATCAACATTGATATTTTTTATTCTAATTTTAAAAGCTTCCCTTATTTCTCCATGCTTGGAGTTATGGCTGTTTGTGAGTTGGATTGGGTTGAAGCACTTAGACCTAACTCAACTGTTCGAGTTATAAATTTCTTCAACTCAAACAACTCTTATTACATAATAAACAGAACACAATCCAACCATGAAACATTTGGGTTGGATGAGTTCAAGTTACTCATGTCATTATTAAAATTCTTATTTTGAAAAGAAGTAAAATGTTAATATATATTTAATTACTGAATTAAGATTAGTAACTCAACTTCAATTTATATTAGAAATATTTTCCTTCTAAAATGTTTAAAAAAAAAATAATTTTCGAGAATAAATAATTCAAAAAATCATAAAATTATAATAAATATATGTATGTATAATTGTATCATAAGTTAAAAAAGAAACAAACTTTTAAAAATTAATAATTAGTCCAAATTGTTTGAGTTAATTTAAGTGAACCCATGAATCAAACCAACCGATTGTTTTTATTTATTTAAACCCCACCCAATGCGAGTGCTTGTATTTGTATTCTAATCCCCTATAGTTTCAACTCATCAATAGAACTAGAATGTCAAGAATATATTGGAAAAGAGTTCCATAAATTGATTTAGCCCATTAACTTAAAAGCTTGAACTTTTCTATGTAATGATAATTAAACATCATATCAGAGACTGCTTCAAACTTAAATTTCTACCATACATTTTCCTTTTCACCTACATCATGGAAAGTTTAAATTTGTCTAAATCTATCAGCTCACATCAAAATTTTAAAATTTTAGAATCTAATATCATTTGACAATCTAAAAAAGAAAAATACTAAGGTTAAATCAATAAAGTTTTAGTCGTAAACTTTCACATTTGTATCTATTTAATCCAATTTACAAAATTGTTTAATACGTCCTCAAACTTTTAGTTTGATGTCTAGTAGTCCCTGAACTTTAAATATAATCCTATATTTTAAATTTTCTATTTGCCAAGTTTTTGACATATTCTATATTTTTTTGACACAAAATTGAAAATCTTAGAGTTCCATCAAACATAAAATTCAATATCATACCTAATGGAACAATTAATATTTAAAAAATTAAATACGACAAGGACCTATTAGATATAAAATTGAAAGTTCAATGACCAAATATTAGATATGAAATTGAAAGTTCAATGACCAAATACACAAACCTAAAATTTCAAGAATCTATTCGACACAAATTAAAAGCTTAAAGACATAAATAGACACAAAGTTGAAAATTTATTAATCAATTAGACACGAAAATGAAAGTTTAAATATCAAATATACAAAAACCTGAAAGTACAAAATCAATAGGGCTACAAAGGACAAAAATGTGTCTTTAGACCCTAACTTCAAGTGGGTGGAATAGATCATTATAGCTCACTTCACGTTTAGAGCTCCAATTATAAAAGTTGATATTTCCAACTATTATAACCTATAATTAACTATAGTATTACTATTTCAAATCCCTCTTTATTATAGTGTTTACTATTTCTTACTCATCCTATATTTCTCTCTTTGTTACCATGTTTACTATTTCCTATTCAGACTAAAATAATCTACACTCCAAACAAGAATTAAAATAATATGCATCCTAAATACAAACTATTATAATAATCAACTCAACTCAGCACCCCAAATACCCTCAACTTTAAAAAAGTGTTGAGTGCTACCCAAAATCAACCCAAGGTGGTGTACATAGACTTTGAAGTTCCAAGAATACAGGTCTTTTGTACATGGGAGCCTCCCTCAGCGAGGAGAGAAAATAAGAAAATGAACATAAGATACTCTTTCTCCAGCACAGGTTCAGATGCATAAGCTGGCTCAAGTGAAGTGATAGGACTTCAAATGGGTTTTAATTGGATCATCATTTAGCCCACCGAACCTTGACACCAAGAATGGGAAAACACGAGTTCAAATGGATGAGAAGCAATAATTCGATGTGAAAACACTTCTGCTGCTGTCTCCTATAATTTGTCTTTCTCGTCATCCTGTAGGTTTAAGACAAATTTCATTATGAAATAGTAGGTGCACGATAAACACACAGAGTGGATTTAGAGTGTGTTAGCATGTTTTTTTAAGTGCTTATGAATGATTAAAGATGTTTTTTCTTCTAGTGTTTGGTTTACAAATTTTCTTTTTAAAAAAAAAAAAAAATTAACTGACTTGCAAGAAATTTAGAGCTGTGAAACTAAGAATTTAGGTATTGTTTGGATAAGGTGTTCAAAATCTCTCACTGAGGGGTCTGAGACATCAATAATCGGAATCAAAGAATGAACCAATCGGGCTTGATGGTTTTTTGAGGAGCGTTTTGCATATGGCTGTCATTGATTCTTTAGGAGTATAACTTTGTTTTTAATAATACAGAACCCTTGTTTGGCATCTAGTGGAGCGATATGACTTGGGTTATTAATTGACATTAGCCGACCCCCACAACCAGGAACATAGAAGAGGATTTCAAATGGATGAAAGCAATGAATCGATATGAAGATAAGTATACCGTCATCTACAGTTTCTCTCTCTTCATCCTATGGATTTAAGACAAAATTCAACACCAAGTAATAGGTACACCATAGGTTGATAACAAGAAGAGCAAACTGAACATTTTCAGATTTAAATTTCCAGCACAAGCAAATTACAGTGACGCATGAAACCGAGTCTACAAGGTTGGAACTGAGGTACAGGCAGCTAAACATTTGAGTGTTCATTAGGACATTTTTTTGTTAGGAAAAAGAAAAAAAAACATTGTCTTGTTATATTCACAAGTGTCCACGCTAGCTTATGCATCCGGAGACAACCACTTGACCCCACTCCAACTGCATTTGGTTATCAATGTAACTAGTAGGATATCAAATCCTAGACACGAGGTCACCATGCCTTGAACCGATCCCTTCAAGCCCTTTATTATTCATATTAGCCTAGGCTAACTCGCGATGGTTTTAAGAAAACTGTTATTAATTTCAAAAAGAAACTTTTTCAAATTCCGTTTCAAATAAATTGTTCAGATTATTGATTTTGTTCTAAAGTTGGAATAGGAACAAAAATAAACCGCTTAAAATCCAATTAAAACTCCCATTGTGGAAAAAGGCAAGAAGAGGAGCACAACAACCGTCAGAAAACATTTCTCAAAATTTGCACAATGGTTGAAATCTCTAGAAGGGGATCCTAAATCCAATTCACCGCAAAAACTCAGCAACATAGCCACATAAAATTCATAAGAGACATCAATGAAAATATGAGGATCTAAGCACAACAGATTAGTCAAACATGGAAATGGGGACGTAAAGCAAATGATAAATTCTACTTACCGAACTGTCAACCATTTTGTCAAAATCATCATCAAAGCCCTCATCCCCATCATCTGAAAAACCAGGAAGAAGATCAGCGGCACCAACCTCAAATGCCAAAATGACATTAACAGCAATTATATAAATGGACTGTGCATATGCTCCGCACATTGCTAATAACTGCACCGAATAATGTTTGAAGCTATGGAAGTGACAAATGATAGCCGCTCCATCAAATCACTTGTTTTCAAGCAAAATAATCACATTTTTATAGTGTCTTCCTTTTAGATAATGATGTGATCAATTTTTTGTTCTGCCTTCTAAAAAGCTTCAGTAGGATTTAACAAGATATATGCCAACTGCCAATACAGCATCTTGACAACAAAAATTTTTCACAGTTCATGTGTTGTAGTGCAATCAATATCATTAACAATCTTGAATAGCCAAAATCAATAACGTCAAAGAAATGAATTTTTGTTTAAACTTCAAAGATTTTTTAGAGGCATGTTTTGATAGAAATCATTAGTACAAAGCAGACATCAACAAATTGTGGCACCATACCTGGACCTTCATCGCTGTCTCCAAGATCCCCAAGAAGAAAAACATCCAAGTCTTGGTCACTTGATGAGGAGGTTGGAACATTTTTCTTCTCCTGAGATGTAGATGTTATTTCAGCTTTAACAGGTTCCATTTTTCCATCTTCAGCTTGTTTATCTGATTTCAGTATGACATCCTCCATGTACTTTTTCTCATAGCTGAAGAAGTAAGAGAATATAGAATAAGAAAATTTTGACATTTGGTTAATGGACATTTTTTAAGAAAATGAAGCCATGAAGATTAGGACACAATTGCATGTTTGTTTATCATCAACTTATTCATTACAATATTCAGTAAAGCAAAGTGGTCGGGCAAAACTAAAATAAGTTGTCTAAGAAATATTTCAAAAACACTCATGTAGAAGGTTTTTCTACAGTGGATCAGTAAAATACTACAGGTAAATTCACTAGACAGAGAATTCATTCCCCCCCCCCCCCCCCCCCCAAAAAAAAAAACAAAAAACAAAAAATAAAATAAATAAAAAGATGGATAATGAAACATTCAGATTTGAGACTAATAAAAAGATGGAAGCTGCTATTCCAATGACCATTTGGTATGTGCTCAATAAGAAATAAAGCCTCAGTAGAACGCATGCAAGCATAACAAAATTTCTTTACTACTCAGTAATCAACATAATAGCTGAGAACTTAGTCCCATTTTGCACTTAGTCCAGGTAAGTTTAAAACACAACCTAAGTCCTAACACAATAAATGTACCCACCCCAGCATCCAATCTAGAAAAGGAAGTACTTTTTTCTCAAAATTCTAAGTTTTTAAGTCTTCAATCCAATAGCAAGTATGGTTTTTAACTTGTTCCTTCGAATAATCTAGAAGCTGTGATGATTTTTGCAACCAAAATTCAAAGTTTAAGGCCAGAGTCAAGGCTCAAACTCAAGACTTAAACTTACGGTGCAATGTGTCTGTTCACCAGCAAAAAGTAAATCCTCCAGAATTTTCTCTCTTTCATAATGCGTGGACATAATTCATAACGTAACTTAGAAATTTCCTGCCACATTAAATTAAAATGAAGGTTAAAAGCATATACATTGTAGCATGGCATGTGGGCACATTTCTTGATTTATATACAATATCAATGAACTGCACAACTAATGTTCCTATCAGTTGATAGAGAAGGCTACATTCATCTTCACTGTTGCCAGGTCTATTAGCGATAGTACCTTGACAGTTGAAAGAACAAGGCTTGCATGCTTCGCCTGCCACTCAGTTAGATCCTGACTAATATTTGAGACTGTGGGGACATTGGACATTTGTGAATCATCTACACAAAGGGAAATGAACTAGTTTTAGAAATAAGGTCTTGGAGCCTGGTGGTTGAGAGAAATAAACATATTATATTTACCACCGTTAAAAAGTTAGAAAAAAAGAGGGAAACAGTTCAACATCCGGAAGAGGTCATAACAACATCTCAATGGGATACTCAGCTTTAAAAGTTAGACATTGCAAAAGTTCTATTCTGGTGCATATAATTTCATGAACATGAGATTTTAACGGGGTTGATGTAACCAAAATCTGGAGAAACAATATCAATTCCAGCTCCACACATACTTCCACTAACCAAATTTCTAACCAAACTAGAGTAAAACTCAACCGGCAACTTATATTGGCTTAAACAAGGCTATGCACTTAATTAATGGTTGGTTTTCTTACTCAGTTCAAATGGAATAGTCATTCCCCCATTATCTTCAAATAATTGCAATGGTACTGACCATAAAGCTCCATATTAAACCTGTTAAACAAACTTCAACTTATTACATTACAAATATTCCTGAACACCGCAAGGATCGATATTGTAAAGACTCGATTTAAGTACGTGGATGCATAGAGCTTAAGGATTCTGTTTTCGGGAAATGAATAAATAGGGGTGGTTCGTGCCAATTAAGGTAGTTCTTCAAATTCAATGGCTTCCTATATTGAGATTTAACCTTCGATATTCGACAACTCAGTTAAGCTTAACAATCTTCACTTGTAGAGCGTAAATGCTTGATAATCGCGGACTACATTAATTTGAGCTACCCCTGTTTTACCTCCAATCATCCCCCCCACCCCCCCGGGCGATTCCTAGTTCTATGATCCTCAATCTTTCAAGCAACCAGTCAAGGAGACAGACAATTCAAGAAAACGAACCAATTAGACAATTACCTTCGAGTGGAAAATCCCAAAATGTACTCATAGTGATGCCTTTGACGAAGTCCCTCAGCTCTTCGTTTATCCCAAACCTCTGCAAATCCTCCTCCCGCGCCTCTTCGTCGGAAGCGTTCTTCTCGAGGGAGCCAGACGGCGGAGTCCCCTCGACCAAGTGCTTGATAAGATCGGCTCGCTTAACAGCTTCCGCTTTGATTTGATCAGCTCGCTTCGAGGCCTCAGTAGCGAATTCCTTGGAGCGTTTAGCAGTCTCGGAAACGATGTCAGACAATCGAGAGGATCCAATCGTGAGCTCTTGGGAACGCCTTGCAGCTACAAAAGTGAGCTCCTGCGAGCGCTTCGCTGCTTCCTCGGCAAAACTTCGAGCTTTGTTCCAAAAATCCATGGCTGAACCTGAACGTTGAATCGCACACTTCGCGCCCTCTTTGCTTCTTCGTTTCGTTCTCGTAGTTGACGGGATGAGAGAATAGAGGGAGGACAATATCCGGTGAGGGACAGCACACGATTTCACGCTGCTCTGCGCTTTTGGACATGCTCCACGTATTCATCAATTTTCTTTTTCCTTTAATATCAATTTATTATCTAATTTTAGCTTATATAACTTCAATAAATCTCAATACGTATTGATATTAGTTTATTACAAATAAATTTTGATATTTTTTTTATTATTTATAAATATTTTTAACAATTTTATCATTTAAAATAATTATATAGTTATTATTATTTTTTTTAGAAAATAAAAGTTACTTTAAGTCTATGCATACCATATGTGAAGCAGGATCAATCACAAATGGTTGCACAACAATTTTGACTTCTTCTTTGGGAGTTGCACCATGTATTATTAATTTTTTTAAAAAATTATTAGTATTTTCACTATTAATAATTTTTTCATAAAAAGTATTGTTATTATTTAGTAAATGTCAATATTCATAAAAAGTATTGTTATTATTTAGTAAATGTCAATAAAAATTAACTTTAAGGGATTGGATTTAAGATTTATTAAAAATATAGGGATTAAAATTAGACATTTGAAAATATAGACTAAAATTATATAAATTTCAAAGTATAAGGATAAAAATAGTGTTTTAATATTTGTGTATGGCCACGTATTCATCTTAGAGGATTTTTTTTTTTTTTTTTTTTTTGTGAGAAAATAGGATGGGTAAATGAACATATGTTTGATTTAAAAATATATATATATAAAAAATATACCAATTTGAGATTATTATGAGTTATAACTTTAAATTAATAATTGTAGTATTTATAAATCAATATTTTATTTGGATAAACTCCCTGTGAGACTTATAACGGAATGAATTAAACCCATAAATTTTTATAAACGAATTGATTTAGATTCACCGTTAAGATTTCATTTGAAAATCCTATATATATCAATGATAACTGTCTATTTTGTTAATAGTGGATTTGAAGGAAGTCTACACAGGTAAGAATTGATACATTTACAATCAAAAGACAATTTTAACAAAATAGTCTAAATCATTCACTTATGACAATTTAGAAGTCTAACTGATATAACTACAAGTCTCACATAATATTTTTTTTTTAAACAAAGTTTAAACGATGGTGTAAATTGATATAGTTACAAAAATTCAATGTTTAGACTGATAAAATTATTTAATTATAGTTTTAATCCATACAACCTCTAAAATTGAAAGGACATAAATTGATATTTTTTTGTATTCTTGAAATATTATTTTGGCCTAAAAGTATGCAGGTGACCATGGCTAGACCAATGGTGTTTTTGCAACAAACGAAACACCTTGTGTTTGTTCTCTACATAATTAAGTTTATAGAATTTGTGATGGATGCCAAAAATAGTTATCATGTTTGTAAATATAATAGCAATTTTTGGGTTTAAAAAATGTGAAAGAATGTTTGAAATATGATTTTTATATAAAATTATGCATTGGTATTGAAATTTGATTTAGTGATTAACAGTGCATTTATCATAGTCGAAAATAATTAAACAATTATCTTGTAAGATAACAAAATCTAATACTAATGTGGTTATGAGCTACCAACACTATAACGATCAAATCGGTAATAATCTAGTGACTTAAAGAATAGACTATTCAATGTATCTCAAATGATTCGAGATCTCTTGATTACATAGAAAAATGATTTTGTAATAGTCACTATAAACAGTTTTAATCACTACTTTTACTTACGAGTAATAATTTAGTGGAAGTTCGTACTTTTATGCTAAGTAGTGAAGTTCTTCAAGTTTGAGATATTTTAAAATTCACAGAATAACTATAGGCAGATAGAAAACCAACGCTCTACATAACTTTTTTATTTTAAAAAATAAAACTTATAAGCACTACTTGTACCTGTGAGTTTATTTATTTTGATAGCTATTGTTTATAGATGTTTTCAAAATCCAAGCCAAATTTTGAAACTTAACATAAAAAATAAAAAATAAAAATTTATTTTATATTTTGGAATGTAACTATAAATTTAAATGTTATTCTAGGAACTACAAAAGATAACAAACACGACTACAAAATAAATAAATAAATAACTATCAAACATAAAATTCTCATGGTTATCTAAGGGATCAAATAACTATTAAAATTTTTTAGTTTGTCAGTAAATGATTTGATACCAATTTTGTGAGAAACTTATTAGATGCAAAATAAAAAATTTTAAAACTAATCAGACACTATTAAATATTCAAATACTAAATAACGTTAAATTTAGAGACTAAACTTGTTAGCCAAATTCGCAAGCTTTACTCAATTAGCACACACATATATTAGCGTCTAATGGAACATTTAAGACACCGAGTTGGTTATTATTTATAGGTTGGTGTTATAATAATATGTATTTGGGGTGTATGTTATTTTAGTACGAGTGAGAAATAATAAATACTATAACAAAGAGAGAAAAAGAGGATGAGTGAGAAATGGTAAGTCCTTTAACATTAGGATTCGAAACACCAATATTATAGTTAATTATAAATCATAATAATTGGAAACATAAACTATTATAATCAAAGCTCAAACATAGAGTAGGCTATTATAACCCATTCCACTAATTTCAAGTTGGTGACCAAAGCATCTCCTTAGAATCTTGTTACACATAAAATTTAAATTTATATCTAACAAATCAAATAACTATCAATTTTTTTAAAATTTATTTTAAAATTATTAGATATCCAATTAAAAGTTTAGAAACTTATTTAAAAAAAAAAAAAAAAAATTGGACATTTAAAGCTAACCATTTATTTTTATAAAATGTAACATACAAACAGCAGTTTTCGCCTTTAAGTTATTTTGGTTTGTTATATAATTTTTACCCAACTGTCTTTAAAAATAAATCTAAGTTGTGAAAAAAGAAAAAAAAAGTTTTTGAAACCTATTTTTTAGTTTTTTGAAATTTAGTTGAAAATTCAACTAAGAAAGTTCAAAATCATTGCAAGAAATTGAGAAGAGATATATTTATTTTTAAAACATAAAAAACCAAATAATTGGCAAAAGATACCTAAAAAATTCAAAAATCAAATAACACCAAAACTTAAGGATTAAACTTGTAATACGTAGTATTAAATTTTCATTAACATGTTGATATTCCCACATTTTCATAGGTTCGACACAAACATAAATGATAATCAACATTTACAATATATTGTAGAAAATATCTATCAAAACATAAAAATAAGTAACATAATGTCACTAACATACACATAATATAAATTATAATTACGTCAATTTGTTCAAAAGTCATACAATATGTATTTACAATTCTTTTTTTTCATAAATATCTATGAAAATTGACACTTTATCTATATTTTCATCGAGATTTTGGTAAGATTAACCCTTCGTATTTTAAACATTGTTAAAAAAAAAAAAAAAGAAAAAAAAAAAAAAAAAAAGAAAAAAAAGTAATTTAAGGCGAAAGTGTTTTGGGTGTTATCTATGTGCTGTAACTTTAGTTTTGAAAATTTGAAAAGCCAATGTTGTTCATACTTATCCATTCATTAAGAGTTTCAAGAACCTTCCACGACAATCCTCTTCTTTCCTCCTTCCTTCTTCTAATTATTCTCCATTCCACCCTTTCCCCACTGTTTCCTCTTTAAAATCTCCTTTCCCTTGTCTTGTCTCCCCCGAAAAACCATCCTCTGTCAACCATTCTTCCATTTTTCTCTGCAACCTTTCCATTTCTCCAACCACATTTCTCCACGCCGATCATACACCGCACCCCACTGCACAACCATGTACTCAATACCTTCCCCCATTGACCCAATTGAAAGCTTTCGATTTCAAGTGTCTTCGTCAGTCTTTTTCCCTTTTTCCCATTCTTGAATCCGTCTTATAATCCGAGAGAGAGCAAGATTAGCCAAAACCCACTTGTGAATTGGATCTTTCTTCTTTATCTAAACGTTGATTTCTCCCTTGGATCCAATTCGTACAAGTTTTCGTACAGCGACAACTCCTGATTATCCAATCCAACGAGTTCTTTTCGACAGAAATCCAGGATCCAACTGAAGAAACACACTCATATTTTCACTCTGTGGTGGAAGGTCTCAGCGATCTAAGGTTCGAATCTTCCATTTTTCCTCTCGATTTAAACTATTTCTGGGATTTTCGTTTCTTGTCGGATTGGGATTATATTGGGATTGTTTCGTTTGATTCTGTTTCTTGCTGTAAATTACCCATTTCGCGATGTTGGGATTCCATTTTGCGGGTTCCTTTTGAATGCTGATTGATTTATCTGAAGCTAATGTAGTGTGAATCGAAGCGCAACTGAGACTCAATTTTTGTTCCTTTTTGAATTAGGGTTTTTGTGTAAGTCTTGTTGTCTGGTTTCTAGGAATCATGTTGGTTATGAATGTGATGAGCTCTAAGAGACAAAGGCGTCCAAATGTTAGGCTAGGGGAAATTGGGGACATATCTGCAGCTTGGGCCTGTGGGTTTTCTCATAGCTCCAGAGAAAAGTTAGCTCACAAGGAATGGAAACATGATTTAGTTCAGACTGTGGGTGATGAAGATAACACCGTTGTTTTTGGAGAATCGGAGCCATCAGCTCTCAAGCTTACAGTCTCTGAGTTGGGTGTTTCACCACAAATTTCAACAGAGTTGCAGCAGAATGAAGAGAACAAAAATAACCCCAATTCTTCTGAATTGCCTTTGGAATGTCCAACTTCAACCGAGTTAATTGATATGACCAAATCCAGGCTGAAGTTTAGTGATGTGACTAGGAAATGTAGAGATAAGAAGCGTCGGGGACGCAGCAAAAACGTTGGTTATGCCATTCTTGGTGGCAGTTGGAGCTCGAAACATAGCTCGGATGACTGCTCAATGGATGAGAAAGAATGTGAGGGGACAGGTAATTCCGCTAATGGTTTTGGTGACTCATCTGATCACCAGACACCAACCACTAGTAAAGAGGAGTGTGGCATTGATCAACCAATGCATCGAGAGTGTGAGTTAAACAACGAGGCACAATTTACTGGTGAGAAGGCTCGACGTAAATCTGGCAATGTGCAGGATAAGATGAGATTTGAAGACGATGATACGAATGCTGTTGGACGATGGTTAGAGGAGGTTGGATTTGGCAAGTATGCTGGTGTGTTTGAGATGCACGAGGTGGATGAGGAGGCTTTGCCACTGCTGACCATTGAAGATCTCAAAGAGATTGGTGTATTCTCTGTCGGGTCTCGGAGGAAGTTGTATAATGCTATCCAACAGTTAAGAGGAGGAGGCGAAGAAGAAGAAGAAGCTGTCTGAAAGCTTAGAAAGCGAAATGCGCAGATTCAAGGGCGCTCTTTTACAGTTTATCTTTTGCTTGGGCAGGAAAAGGCCATGTATGTACATATACTTCTAACATCTTTTGTGTTGATTACATGCCAAAATACACCAGAACTTCCTTTTGGCAGTTAATTTGGTGGCTTCATTTAGAAGAAAAATGTGTTTTTAGAACCATGAGATGAAGATGAGACAGTTGTGTTCTTCATTTTGGTGTTACTACTTACTGCTATTGAGTTAAACTAGCACTCTCCTGTATGTCTGAGTATCATTCTTTCTCAGTTAGAACATTAAAACCAGTTTGGGGTTGAAAACCACTTGAGAGGGAAGGAAAAATGGATTTTCTATAGAAATTTTCGCTTGGGAAAGCCTGATATCTCATGTGAACTTGCAACTGAACTCATCAAATGGTTATTGTCAATGACGGACCTATTTTTGTATTGAAAAAAGCCATAAAATTGGATCATCAGCCAACACATACTCTGGTTGAACTGTCATGGTGGTTTGTTCTATGAACATCTCGAAGTTTTGGTCGACATTTGTTTAATGCCATTTCTTGGAACATATATCATTATGTATAGGTTACATCATGAGTTTCCAAACTCACAAAATCTTCTAGTTTTGTTCCTACAAATTATATACCTCACAAGAATGTAATTCATGATTGTCACTAGTCATTTAAAAGGAAATGTGAAGTGGGGGATTGATCTGTTAACCTTGATGTTCTGGCCCAAGTAAAATTTATTGTTGTATTTTGATTAAGTTATTCATAAAAAAAAAAAACATCCAAATGGTTACAATATGATCATTTTTGAGCCGTAGCACCTCAAATTTACAAAATTTGGAAGTTACAAATCTGAGAAAATATATGTAGTCTTACTTTTAGCTTTCAAAATAATTCTTCGAAACCAAGTTATTATAACATAAGTCCTCTTTAAAGAATAAATATGTTCCATGTTTTATCCTCTCATTACATATAGCGGATTTTTGGGTAGTTAAATGATGCGAAGGAGGAGAGTTTGAGTGGGTGAGTGAAACCCACATCGGAAATATTAGAAAATGAAGCGTGGCAATGGGAGTATAAAAATGGAACAAATGGAAACGATGAAACATACTTACCTGGACGGGGTCAATGGGCGATCAAGAAGGCCCATGTCCTACGCTGGTGACCTCCATTGCACTTTGGAGGGGTGTCAGCTTAATGTCTGCCCACGTGGCAGAGCCTACGTCATAATTTGTGCCACTGGGGGCCTGCGTTCGCGCGGCCCCTTCCTAAATTATTTTATTTCTAATTTTTGGATCATCTTTTATCAATCTCGGCCCTTATATTTCTTTTGGGCCTGGCCCTCCGTTTCTCTTTCTTCGGCCCAGGCCCAGTACCATTTAAAATAACAAACTTCTTTTTTCTTTTCTAAAATTTTTATATTGGAATTAATTTATACGTTCGGGCTTATTAAGCATTTGATTACGTCCTAATTAGGCATTTCCTCGTTCTTCATCCTATGTTCAAACCAACCAGGGAGTTATTTTTAAAATTTTAAACATAGCAAAAATGAATTTAACCAAAATCACTCTCATATTGATTCCATAAAACAATTTAAAATTATACAATTTCACTTTTTACAACTTTTTTTTAGTTTTTAAAAAATAGCAAAAAAAAAAAAAAGCGTAGTCTACAACTTAAAACAAATATACTTTGACATAATCATACAACCATATGATATACTTGATATAACTAAACACTATTCTGACTTCTGTTTGTCAGTAACACCATTCTTATCTCTTCGTTGTTTACTTTTGTTTGTCAGTAACACCATTCTATCTCTTTATTGTTTAACTTCGTCGATCGTTGATTGCCACTTTTCTCTTTCTCTTTCTTTCTCTCTCGTCAATTAATTGTTTAGGAATTTAGATAATAAAAAATAATTTGATATTCATAATTGTTATACCAAAAAACTTTTTAGGGATTGAATATTTGTCATATTTGTAAAGTTTAAAAAGTGAAAGTCATAAATTTTAAACCCTAGCTTAGTTCACTATCCAATACAATTTTCTTTTAATTTTTACCCGACTTCTTTATTTCTTTGAAAAAATAAAATAAAATGTAAAAATAGACTCATTCAATTAAATAATAATAACAAAACTTTTATTTTGGTAAAGGAAGAAGTGAGATTGAGATATAAGGAAGAATTAAATAAATGAAAGAGACCCATAAAATTATTTATAGAAAAGTAATAAAATGGAAAAGTGAAAAATGGATAAACATTTGGTTTAATATCTAAAATAGAAAAATATCTAAAATAATAATAATGATTCAAAGTTGGGAATTGGGTGGGAAAGACTTGGCTTTCATGTGCACAATGTGATGCCTTCACTCATTTTATTCAATGCAAAGCTGACCTGACGGCGACGTTTTGAATTCCCTCCAAATTACGTAATTGCCCTCCTTTCTTCTCTTACATTTTCCAGTTCTTTTGGCCTTCGCTGTAATTTCCCATATTTAATCTTTCCTTTTCTTAAAGTTTTAAAATAACCTTTCAATTAATTATTAATATATTTGTGTTCTTTTTTTAAAAAAATATTTAAAGTTTAGTTTTTTCGGTTCCCACAGACAAATCAGTTGCCATAATTGCGATTCCAACTCATTCCATTGTGTCCATAACCTTTATAATTCATCTACATTTAGACCCTTTAATTGTAGGGGTTATGTCCTAATTTATTTATTTATTTATCAACTGTAAATTAATAATTATATCAATTTAAAATCTAAACTTTTATAAGTATATGAATTTACACTTTTTATTACGTCTTGTTTGGAGAAACCTCGTATAATTATTTTAATTAAACTCTCAAACTTCTATAAATGAATCAATTTAGACTATTAATCAAAATTTTCTTTGAGAATTGTCAATGCATTTACTCTAATTGTCCAAAAAAGTTTACATGCATTTGAGAATCAATGTATAAATAATTTTTTAAGATAATTGTAGTTAAATGTTCTAAATTAATTGATTTATGAAAATTTTAGACTTTAATTGACTCAAATCATAAATTTCACACAATATTAATCAAATGAATTCAAGAGGAGAGTCTAAATTGTTGCACTTAAGAAAGTTCGAGGATTAAGTAGATACAATTATTAGTTCAAAGTTTTAATTTATACGAACCCCAAAGTTTAAGGGTACAAATTGATATTTGCCCCTATTTTTATTCATTCTAACCACATTTTGAAGCATTTTAAAATATAGGTTAAATTGGATAAGCAAGAATTGCTCAGCTACATACATATGTCTTAGCAATCAAGATGTTTGTCTTTGGACCTCCCTATTTCTAATGTTCTAAAAAAGGTTAAATTACAAATTTAGTCACTATTGTTTGGATAAAATTTAAATTTAGTTCTTATGATTTTAAAAGTTAAATTTATTCTTTATAATTTGATAAAACCTCATGAATAACTTTTATGATTTGATAAAATATGGATTATTTATGAGAATTTTATTAACCCATATTGACTGAATTCTAATTATAAATCATAGAGACAATATTTTAACTTTCTCCTAATTATAGGGACCAAATTTATAATTTATAATTTAAGCTAAAATATAAATTTTAGGGATTTAAGATGCTCTTTAAGAATTTATAAATAATTACATGAGACAACCTACATTTATATCACTTTATATAATTTTCTTCTTCTAAAATAAGTTGAAGTATTCAAATCAAAATCAAAGTTAATAATTAAATATTAAATCATTGAAAAACACTAAAATGTTATATAAATTTAATTATATTGGATTAATATTTTAATTACCTGATAATAAAAAGTGTTGTTGAAAGAATGCATCGTTGCAAGACATTGCATTAAAAAAAAAAATTCTAAATTGAAAATTCTAACTATCTTATTGTAAAAGACAAACAATTCCTTAAAGCCATCACTAAAAGAAAGATGAACCCTTGAAATTCAAATTCAAGTTAAAATTTTAATGACTTAGTTTCATACCTCAACTCAAATTACCTACTTAATTTGGAAAGAGATATGATAATAACAGACATTAGTCCTCTTACAATACTCACTGCTTACTTTTACTACTCTTAAATAACATGCATAATCTATTTAATCATAGAATGATTGTTTTAGAGTTCAGTTTTAAACATAGCATGCTTACGACTTATATTTAACCCTAATTTAATAACATTACAACAAACTATATCCTAGCAGACCTCGACTTCGAACAACAACGGAAAACCCTTCAGAAATTCAAGTTTTTTCCCAAGAACTTATGCTCTGATACCAACTTCTCTCTAATGAACATTTGAATGGTTTTTGAGTGAGCGAATAAGTGATTCTTCAAGCCTATTTATAGGAGTTGGATGTCAAGCCTTGTCATCCAACTTTGCTCCTTAGATTGACACTTAACCAATTCCTTGGCTCCTTGCATATAACTTTTACCATGCATCACGACACCTTACCCGAACATATTGTCCTAGTCATGCACCACGACACCCCTGCTTGTGATGTGCTAAATTCTTAGCATGCCACTTAGCACCTCTTTTCCTTCCTGTCATGCGTCCAACTCTTGCCCGAAGTAAGTCCATGCGTCCATCTTCCCCCTTAACATGCGTCCAACAAGTAATTTTCTAGGGTTGGTCCTCTTTTGCTCTTTTTTACTTTGTCCAACTATTTAACACTTAACCGATTTTCCTTACCAACTCCATGTATGCATCCAACATGCTCCCAAAGGCCTTATACTTAGCCAAAATTCCTTTCCTCTATGGAGTATGCATTCAACCTAGCTCCATGGTTCCTATACTTTGTCAAATTCTCATAATTTCTTCTTGCTATGAGTTGAACACACCCTAATTCCCTTGGGCTTAGCTAAATTTCCATCCTTTAAGTCCTTCCATACATGTACTATGCGTTGACATCTTGTAATTAGTGAAATTTTGCTCCTGAATATGGACTATGCACCCAACTCTCTCCTTTTGGCCTACATGTTTCTTTTAATAATCTTGAGCTCCTTAACACTTAGTTAAAAATTCTCCCATGGTCTTCCACCTTGCGTTGAATTCATACCCATGCATTCAAGGCTTAGTTTTTCCTCTTGAGTCTTGTGTTTCATACTTAGTTCTAAGCTACCAAGCCACTTTGAACTATGCTTCCAACTCAATCTTTTACAACACTTAAGAAAAATTCCCCTTCTCTTCAAAGCACTATGCGTCCATATTATGTTTTCCAAGCATAGCTGTGACACTTAGAAAATTTCACAACCTATTTGCCTCATTGTCGTCCAATACTTGAAAAATTGACCTACCTTGGTTTCTTCCAAAATCTTTATATGACTTATTCTCATCTCAAAACTCAAGTTTGTTCAAACACTTTTCTCTATACCTCTATACCTTTATTCTTAACGCATAACACTCTAACTTCACAAGTCCAGATTTTCTGACTAAAAATTTTTCTAACTCCACAGGCTTGTGCTCAACTTTCCTCTTATATTACCATGGTTCCTTCTCTCTATTGCATATAAGTTACTAGGTCAAGATTTCGGGTTTCACACTTAGGCTATGTTTAGTATTGCGTTAGCTGGGTCAGAAGGCTATTTGAAAAAAATCATAACCGTCTTTTGCGTTTGGTAAAACAGATTTAAATTAAATATGTTAAAATCACTTTTTAAAACATGTTAATCATGTTAATTTCACGTTTAATTTAAAAGCACTATCCTACTAGCTTTTAGATTCTCCTAAAATCAAGTAAACTTTTTTAATTAATATTTAGTTTTCAATTTTATAGTTTAAAAAGAAGATTTATTTTATATATTTATCTATTTCTCACCTAATCAAATCTATTGCTATTTTTCATGAGTTAAATGCATCATTTAAATAAAAAAAACTATTTTCCTTAATATTAAAAAATTAATCTATAATAAACAAAATTTATCATACTAAACAATTATTTAAAATTTTAAATTACAAAAAATTGATTATAAGTCTATTTTAGTTAAATCTAAAATAAGATGTTTTTGTATTTATTTACCAAACACTCTAATCTAATTTTTCAAGTTTAAATTGAAATTTATCAAACACTATTTTACTTCTTTTTACGGCTGATTATTCTAAAAGCATAACTGTCAGCAATTATTTTAAAAAGCTACAACAATTTCAAAAAATTGCGAAAATAGAGAGAAATTTTATTTTATCAATTATGACATACACAATAATGAGGTTTATATAGGTAGGGTAAACAATAAGAAATAAGTAAAAGACTAATCTACCCTACAGATAAAAAAAATAATATATGTTAACGTAAACAAAATTAAAATATCATTTTAGCTTTTGTATTTTTAATTTCATTTTATTTTAATCTCTAGAGTGAATTTTCAATTGTCTCATTTATTGTACTTTAAATTTTAAATTCAATCTACGTTAAAATTTATCGAAATCGTTTAGATGATGATAATAATTTTAAAAAATACACATGTTGGTATATCTTTAAAATTTATAAAAGAATGTTCACACAAATCAATTTTTTCTTTTAAAAAAAAAAAGTTATAAAAGGAACAACAAAAATTATTTTTCAGCTTTGCAATATAAGGATTAATATAGGAAGTAAAATATACGAGAAAATTGCAAAAATTACCTTTGAAGAATAGTGGTAGTTGCAATTACATCTTAAGACTTTCAATTATGAATATTGAACTCCTAAATTTTTACAGATGTTAAAATTGGACCTTTTTAAGCTTACAATAATCGTAAAAATTGAACCCACAAATGGTAAAAATTGAAACTTCAAATTTATACAAATATTACAATTTATACAATTATGTAAATTTGAAGGTTCAGTTTGATCCAAATTTATCGCTTATATAGTTTGAAAACTTTATTTTTAAAATTGAATGTTTAAGGGTGTAATTGCAACTTCCACCATACTTTCAAATTGATTTTTACCATTTACCCAAAATATAAAGTATAAATTCAAAGGGGTATTTTAACCATTAAACTATTTACTATCTTTAAAAATATTTACCTTAGTGTGTGAAACTTCCCAAAATAGCTAGTAGGAAGTAAGTCACAAACATAAAGCGAGGAATTTGCAATCCCAATTATAGTTAATTACTAAATTTGATAGAAATCCCAAATCTCTTATTTTTTTAAACTTAATACAAACACATAAAATAAAAGAAATCTATATTTGAAATTATTATTTTTTTTTTAAAAAAAAAACCCTATAATTTAGAAAAATTATTGAAGAAAATGAATGTGGAGAAAGAGAGAAGAGATAATTAAAATGAGAAGAAATGGAAAAAAAAAAAAAAAAAAAAAAAAGGAATATGACAAAAAGAAAAGAAGTGGGTTTAGTTAGTTTGAATTATTAATACAACAAAGAGAAAGAAATTAAATAAGAGAGAGATATTAAAAAAAACAACAAAAAAATCACATGCCCTTCCCATTTAGTGACCTCTTTGTCTTTGGGACCAAATTTCTCTCACTATTAAGAAGACAAAGACATATACATATACACAATTTTGGGTGCATTATTATTTTGATAGCAATTTTACATATTTGTCCATTTCTAAATGTGCACCTCCAAAAATACACAAATTAAGTTTGTATTAAGCATCCAAATTTTATTCAACCAGATTAGTGATAATTGATATGAACTCCTTTTTTGACATTTGAGATTTCGATCTTCCATCTCTACAATTGCTGTACATAACGATGTATATTAATGAAAAAACGTAAATTAATTACTAAGATTATTTGAAATAAATTATATTTCAAAATTGCTTACTATATACATGTATTTGTTTGTACATTATTTCCTAAATCTAGAGTCCAAAATATAGCTAGAATCTAGCTAATTTAATGTGATTATATATATATATATATATATATATATATATATATATATATATATATATAAACAATATGCTTTTTAAAAAGGAAATAAAGGCCCAATTATTCCATTTCAATTATGCTATGAGATTTTGAAAATATTCATTTTAACCTCTAAAATTTGTTTTTTGAAAAATATATAGTAGAATTTCTATTAAAATTATGTAAATTGGCTTGAGGGTTGATGTGTTTATTAAAGTGTGTGCACAACATTATTTATAACATCATTTTTGTAATTAATGAGACATCTAACATGTGTATACAAAAATTTTGTAAATGATGTCAATCGTATAAATGAAAAGCAACGATCTTAATCTCTTGTATAACTGAAATTGAGTCATAGATGATGTTATGTATATTTTTCAATTTTTACAATCAGTACTTGAGAAAAAAAAAAAAATTTTAAAATTATTTTTTGATAAAAATTGTTTAAAGTATATTTCAGAATTTATTTTGAGTAATTGTCAAACACTTTTTTTTAAATTAAACACTTGAAAATGCATTTCAAACACGTTCTTAATTTTTTTATTAAATTTTATTATATGTTGATACTTTTTAAACAATTTCAAAATTTAATGGTAGGAATGAAAATTTTCAAAGTTGAAGTATTGTAACAAAAAAAATATTGTTCAATATTTAGAAATATTGAACATTAAAAGTAATTGTATGTTAGGAATGACTTCCTGTAAATTTAAAAATATTTTTTAATATTTAAAATATTTTTTTTTAATATTTAAAAAGTCGATTCAAACATACCCTAAATACGAATTTAGGATTGTGGGTGGGTGAGGACAGCGATCCGACCTAAATTCGAAAAAAAAAAAAAAAAAAGAAATGGAAAAAAGACGGCTTGGATTTTTAAAGTACTTTCTTCCTTATTTCCTTTCACACGAATGTGATTTTTGGGTACTTCAGTATTTGTACTATTGTACACATTTCCCTCATATTTAATTCCCCTTTGTTATTTTTTTGGACAGAAATTCCCTTTTTATTATTCGATTTCAATAGAAAATATTGTTCAAATTTTTTTTAAAAAATTAGGTCACATTTTAATCATGTTTTTTTTTTTTTTTTTTTTTTTCTATTCTTGAATTTTCAAATATTTTGGTTCGTATATGAATTTATTGGAAAAGAAAAACCAATTTAGTCTTATTTTTTCTCGTTCAAAAATTTATTAATATGTGT
This sequence comes from Citrullus mucosospermus, assembly GCA_030954485.1. NCBI lineage: Eukaryota > Viridiplantae > Streptophyta > Magnoliopsida > Cucurbitales > Cucurbitaceae > Citrullus > Citrullus mucosospermus. The sequence goes on from CM062060.1 coordinate 27,194,942, forward strand.
ATGTATTCCAAGACGATTTAAAATAAAAATAAAATCAACTTATTTATAACTTCACTGGTTAAAAAATACATCATTGGCCAAAAGGTTAGAATTTCTAACTCAAAATAAATAAATACATAAACCATAACAAATAATTTAGGTATGCGTTTCTAATTATCTTTCTCAACATATTCAAAATTCAATATATTTTTTTAAAAAAATAAAATTCAATATCTTCATTTATAGAAAATATATAAGTCTGAACATGTTTTATTAATATTATTATTTTGGAAGTAATTAGTTGAAGCATTGAGTTTGAAAAGAAATCTAGTTTAATTTATGTCCTAATTATCCTATGTAAAGCACAACTAATTATTGGTTGCATATTTGGAATAAACTTAATTGATGGGGTAATTTCTTCTACACTAAAGTGTACCATTATGGGTCAAAGGGTAATTAATAAGGAACAAAACGAGTTGTATCCATTAATGCCTTGCTTTACCATTTTAGTCACTACCATTATTTCATTTGGGTTCTATGTTTTGGATTCTCAAATTTAGCACAATAATATATAACTTCAACAATTATGGAAAATATTATTTCATTCAAAGTCTAAATTGGATATTTTTATTGGTAAAATATTTTTGCTACACTATCTATAAATGTTATACATCTTTTGTTTTCTCTCCTATCGAGGTGAATAGAATTGAAAGTTATCCACTCTATTGCAGCTTTGACATCATCTCTATAACATTTGAAATGACGATAAATATTGTATTTACTTCACTATGTTTAAATTAATAAAGCTAGGCATATTTTGTAATACCATACTTAATTTATAAAGGTCATTATTTAACCACGTTGTAATTAAAGTTTACCAAATTAAATTGTCATGAAGTTCGGCATTCCTAAAGTATCCTTAGGGGGAAAAAAATTGTTATTTGAAAAATAGAATTTTACAAGTAATTCTTGATAAACAAAGGCAAGTTAATTGAATCTCTTCTCTTAAGTTTATTTCATTTAGTCTAATAATTGAGTTAGTTGAATTCTTGATAAATAAAGGCCATTCTTAAGTTAATTGAATTTAAAAACAGACATTAATAATATAAAAAAATACTTTTTTTTTCCTAAGTTTTAGATGTAGTTTCTATTTGATCCCTAGAAATAAAAAATGAAACGAAACTTAAATTTCAAAGGTAAAATTGTAACATTTTGAAACTTTAAGAACTAATTGAAACCTAACTAAAAAATTTAAGGACAAAATATATAACATTTTGAAATATAGTGACCAAATAAAAATTATATATATATTTATATATATTTATCTTAATAATTCAAAATGAGTCTACAAATAAATAAATAAATAATGTAAAATCATATTATGAGTGTTAAAACACAAAAAAATGAAGAAGAAGCTTTGTCCTAACTTGAAGACCGTGACCCATAAAATCTGAGAGACTAGACCTTTGGCTCTTGGAAAACAAGAACAGCCAGGTCAGCCAAAATCGTAATTAATTTGGTTGTAATTAGAATTAGAAATTATTATTTGGAATATTGGTATTTTGGAAAGAGAGTGGGCCCAAGAATCACATGATAAGTGGGCCCAAGTAGAAGGAGATGTCAGTGTCCCCATTCCAACCGACTGGGCCTGAGGGAGGAGTGAGCCCATAGTTGGTGGCTTAGGAAAGCGACACCCATTACCATTACCATTACCCATTACAACACAACCAACTCTCTTCCTTCCAAACCCATATCTTTTTCCCAATCTTATTGATTGTGATACCTCCCACATTTTCTTTCTTTTTTTTTTCTTATATAAATTTATTATTACGTCATCAACCTACGACTTCTAAGAGCAAGTACGGAAGCTAATTTTAACATACCTCAATAAATGAGACACCAATTACCATGTCAAAAATCGATAGTGTTTGATTTTTTACCCCACAATTGTTGAATCATGTTTGAGACAGTTATGTATTTCTTGTTCTTGTACATTTAGGTTACATATATCTTATCTATTTGATGACAGATAATTTCATACACTTTCAAAGTTGTGACAGTAGAAGTTTGTGTTTTATTATTGACTTCTTGGTAATGATCTAAGTATAAATTAATTAAGCTATGCTCAAATTGGCAAAATTAATGTTTTATGAGGTTAACTTACTTGAGAGTATGGATCTACTCCCAACTAATATTAATTGTGTATGTTTTTCTTTCCCACCCAAGCCATAATAAGTCATGATAGATAGAGACATCTATTTTTAAAGACTAAGTTTGATGCATTTATTTAGTCTGGCAAGAGTTGTTTAGTTGTGGAGTCCGTAGTATAAAAAGTATATTTTTTATTTTATTTTATTTTAATTATCAATGTATGGTGTGGGAGAATCGAAGCTACCATTTCGAAGTTGATAGTAAGTGTACTATCCCAATTGAGTTCTGCTCATTTTAGCCATAGCACAAATAGTTAATAAGTCATGAATTTAATATTTTTTTAGTCATGGGAGCCCACAATGAGTTTTGTCGCCTTTCCCGCACGCCTGATTGATCTTATTTTCTTACTGGATTGGGAAGGATATAAAGAAAAGAAAAGTCCTCGTGTTGAATGTGTTGAATACCCCGACTCACTTAGCAGTCGAAAGAAGAGAATCGCTATTTGTTGAACAAGTCCCCTAAGTCTCAGTTGAATTATTATTAGAAACACAAAAAGAATCGTTCTATCTATTTTGTTTGATTTGAGGTTAGGGGTGCAGGTAATGGCATAATCAGAAGCCAAACCCCGAACAGTGACGCGCTTGGGTCGCGGTTTCGGGTACAGAGGCGACGAGAATGGTCTTTTGGGTCAAACAAGGAGTGAAGCTAATAACTCCTACTCGTTACGACAAACATACCCTAAAATGTTAGAGATAAAAAAATGATAAATAATCAATTTGTCCCTATGATTTAGCTAAAGCTTACAAATTTTGTCTACAAACTATCTTTCACCTACCTAATTAACATCTCTGTATTTTAATTTAGTTTTTTTTTTCTTTTAAATAATTGATGATCAAGTTAATTAGCCAGAATAAAAAAGATTAAAACATTTATCATTTCTAACAAAGACAATTTGTGAATGCATAACTAAACTATATAAGAACTAAAAATTAAAATAAAAAATTAAAATCATGCGTAAATCATAAAGTCTAAATATATAATTTGTGAATGCATAGGTAAACCAATAACTAAAAGTGAACTCCTAACCTAATTTCTATATGTTCATGAACTATAAGAATGTAGAAAAACAAATAATTTAAACATATTTAAAGAAGTGGACAAAAAAGCTAGTCCATGCTATTACTATTTGGGAGTTTTAAAGTTTAAGGAAAAAAGAAACCTCTAAAGTTGTTTCTCCATGGAATTGTGCATTGTAATAATACTTAACTTTATAAGAACATTTAAATAATCTTAAAAACAAATTAGAACACATAGCTACTAAAACAATAGGTTGCATAAATAATATAAAAATTAATATATATATTATTATTTTAAATTTTATAATTGCAATTCTTGGGGGGTGCAAAAAAAAAAAAAGAAGAGGCTCTCATGTTGAGGGTAGGCTAATTAGGATGAGAGAGAAATAGGGCTAGAAATTTTGTAGAGAGAAAGAGAGAGCAAAAGCCTAATATTGGACCCCATTTCCATGTGAACTTGTTTCCATCAAACAAAGTGTTGTGTTCACACTTCCAAAAATCAATGTCATTTCCATTCAATTCAATTCAATTCATTCTTCTTTTACTATTCACAATTTTCCATTTCCTTTCAACTGCTCCAAACCCCTTATTATATAACACTTTCCAATTATTAAAAAAAAAATTGTTATTTTACCCAATATTAATATTTAAAAAATAGTTAAATGTAGTTTGGATTACACCTTGTTGTCTAATTAAAAATTACCACGTGATAAGAAATATTGACTTTTTAAAAAAAGTTAAATTATTGTTTTATTTTCATGTGATAGATGGAGTTGTAGATAGATGATAGTAGTCAAAGCTACACCTAATCATTGTCCTTAATACGCAAAATCTAGTAAAAAAAATTTCACTTGACCTTCACGTGTCGGTAAATTTTGTAATTTTGATAATATAGAAACCTAGAATGAAGAAACTAGAATGAGAGGTGATATGAGACAAGATGACTTTGAATGAGGTTACTTGCAAAAGAGAAAGAGTTGTGCACTGGTGTAGTGCTTTCGACAAACACCTCGATACTTAAGTTAGTCCAGAGTATCAATGTAGTAAGTATTTTTGGAAGAGGAAGATGAACTTACTTTTCGTAAAGACATAATGAAGTAAAAATAAGAAGGATAAACATAATTTTTCTTTTTTTTTTTTTTTTTTTTTGAATTGGACTCATGAAGGCAAAATTGGTTCAACCTAAACGAGAATGAATGGCTTGCAAAGAGTTGTCTTGTGGAGGAATAGGCTCATCTCGATCCCATACTGAGGACAAGGTGGGTCATTTATCTCCATTACCTCCGTCCACTAGTTTAGTTGAATTCTTGGTTGGACTTTTAAGGTCAGGTCCTTATTTAGAGTTTAGACTGCAGTGGACTCATCCTGTCTTAATTTTACCATTTGGTGATAATTTCTTTTTCAGACGTGTTACTTAAATCCACCCATAACACATACTAATTTTGTCATCTACACATAAAACTAATATATTGCATTATTTGTGATTGGACGAAACTTAATGATATTTCATCTATTCCACGCGAACATTATCAACTTCAACAATGTTTTATTATGATATTATCATCAAATTCAAACCATATTACATATTTTGACCATTTCACTTTTTTAGTTTAACAATCATAGTATAAGAAATCGAACTACAAATTTTGAAATGATAATGATATTATTCTCGATTTATTTATACCATATATTTAAAATCTGTAGAATGAAGCAAAAATGTTTAGTCATCATATTGACTTGATTTTGGACTTCTTAAATGATTGATATCTCATTTACTAACCAATTATGTATACAATAATTCAATTTATATGAAACAACGCCTAGAATCCACAAAATTATTCTATCGTAATATTCTTCAATAATTTAAATCAATCATCGTAAAATAAAATTATGAATTTTGGAAAATTTTGTACGAAATAATTTGAAAATCAGTTGGGGAATATAAATTATAATCACACGTGGGGGGGACGTCAGCAATATTTCCTGACGATAAAGACTCCCCGAATTGGGTTTCTCTACTGTTACGGTCACCCACAATGACGGTCCCACCATGACGGTTGGATTTTACCCTCTCTTATAAATCAAGTTATGGCTGTGAATCACAGCCCTGGGTTTTTTAACCTTTTTACTTATTTTTTGGTCTGCCTCGGGTCCACCATACTTGTGTGTACCCTCACCTCACCCCCCCCCCCCCCCCCAAAAGTAGAAAAAATAAATTGTACAAAAATTATGTAATTAAAGTTGGATTATTTTGTCCTTTTTTAAAATTTAAAATATATATAATATATTGTTAAAATGATCTAAAATTTCAAATTGTTAGGACTAGTTTGACTAGGTAACCTATATTCTTTTAAGAATTCAATATAAGAAATAAAATAATTAAATTGCTAATTGTAAATATTATAGATCAGTAACCATATAAGAGAGGAGACATTAAAATTTAAATGATAATAAATATAATTATTCTTTTAAACCACACACTTTTGTACATTATTCATAACAATTCAACTAAGAATATGCAAAACTTTAGTGTCAAGTTACTAATAACATTATTATTATTATTATTATTATTATTATTTACTAATTAAACAATTGGAGAATGATATTTAAACTATCAATTTCTAGAATGTTAATATATCTTATATTCTCTATTTTTTAGCACAATAAAATAATTACATATGTGAAAATTAAATAATTGATACTTAAATAATAAGCATTTTATCTACTCAACTATATTCAAATTAACATAATTATTAAGGGTGTGTTTGAAATATCTTTTCAGGTGTTTAATTTAAAAGACAAGTCATTGTTTAAAAAAATCAAGTGATTGACAACTACTAAAAATAGATTTTTTTAAAAAAAAACAAACAAGTTCATAAAATAAGTTAGTTTAGGATAAACACTTGAAACTAATTTTAGAAAAATGTATTTTGAGTGTTTAATGGTTAATTTTTCCCTAATTTCTCCATTCCACTGTCTCCACTTGTGGTCAACTCCAACTACCACCATCGTCGCAGTCCAATCCTAGCCACCATAACTAGCAACTAGTCCCGACAATCACTATTCTAAATAGTTTGTTCATAAAAGTTTTAAGTCCTCATTTAGGTAATTTGATATTAATAAAAATATTTTTTTAAAGAAAGAGTTACCAAGGCTTTATAAAAGTTTTTAGTGAAAATGAATTATTTTGAAAAGCAATTTTTTTTTTCTAGTCATTCTAAGAAAAAAGCCTATATTTTGGTGGAGAGAGGAGGAAGAATCAAAGCAAAGGACACATTTTGTGTGTGTAGGTGCGGTGGCCCCCATCTCCTAGGGCTCCACTTCTCCATCAATGCTTCAATTCTCTATTATCACTAAATTATCATTCCTAAAAAATACTTTCATTTTCAAATTCATGTCCTAATCCATCCCTAACACTATTTGAAAATAAAAAATAAGCATACTATCTTTACATGTTATATAAGAGGACGTACATCTAAAATCTCCCACTTTTTAACTAACGAAGTTATGCCTTAAATTTTTAGTTTTAATAGTTTCGTAACTCAAAAAATACATAGTTATTTTGAATTCAAAGTTAACGAAATTAATAGAGTACGAAACACATTAGTTTAATAGTAAGGTTACATCTTACGATAATATTAAAACCAACACTTATATTTTGGGTGGAAACTAGAATAACATTTGACTTTTTGGTTATACAAATATAATAAAAATTACATATTAATTTGAAATATTAGAGGGTAGTTTGATAAATAATATAACTGGGCCCACATAATAAAATGCTATGATCAATTTTGGATTTTTTTTTTTCTTTTTTAAGAAAACAAAGGGTCATGTCAAAGCTTAAATTTTGGAAAAAGAAAAATTAAGGACACCCTAGTGAACATAAACAAGCTGGTGTAGGTGAAATAATAGAATCCAAGTGGAGAAATGATGAATGTGTATTGTTCAATAATTACATTTATTGTCAAAAATGATCAAATAGTGGACTCAATTATGAAACATTTTTTTTAATTAATTTAAAATAGAAGCATCTAGCTAGGGTTACAGTTACTTGTAGGGCACTAGGGTTTTATTTCACATCCAATCATAATTAAACACAGTTTTTTATTCTTTAATAATTATTATTATTATTTAAATATTAAGTTAAAAAACAATTTTAGTCCATTTACTTTCATGGAAGTAACAATTTAGTTTATAAAGTAACGATTTAGTCCATGTATTTTTAATTTTGTAACAATTTAGTCTCTGAACTTTAGTATGTAATAATTTAGTCCTTGTACTTTTAATTTTGTAACAATTTAGTCCCAACGTAGAAAAAATCATCAAATTCATATGTCAATTTTTTTCATTTTATGATGTAGACTATGAATTTTGTAAAAATATTGAGTCTTTAATTAATTTATCAGTTTATTATGTAAGAAATTGTATTAAATGTTAACATTACTTGCTATTCTAGGGACTAAAATTGTTACAGACTTTAAAGTGTAAGGAATAAATTGTCACATATTAAAGCCTATGAACTAAATTGTTACAAAATTGAAAGTACATGGACTAAATCGTTACTTTTATAAAAATTTAGAGCCTAAAAATGATTTTTAACATAAATATTAATTTGTTCTCTATGCTTTTAGCTTTAGTTCATTTTGGTCTCTTTTCTTTCAAAATGTTCATTTTGGTTCCCTAGACTTTCAACTTTAGTTCATTTTGGTTCTTATACTTTCAAAATGTTCATTTTGGTCCTTGTAATTTTAACTTTGGTTCGTTTTGGTCCTTAAACTTTCAAAAAATAACTATTTTTAATTGTAACAAAAATGAAATGAAATGACTAAAGTAATCACTTTTTAAAAGTATAAAAACTAAAATTAAAAGTACAAAGACCAAACTAAACCTTTTGTAAGTATAGGGACCAAAATAAACTGAAGTTGAAAATACAGGGACTAACATGAACATTTTGAAAATACAAAAACCAAAATGAACCAAAGTAAAAATATAGTAAGTAATATTTAAACCTATTATTATTTTATTTATTTATTTTGTTTTATGATGTGTCCCATTTTAACCTAAGAAGCATGCATATATCAACCCCCTTCACCCAAAAGGTCACAAACCCTAATGCTTGTTGACTCCTTCCTTCCCACTATACATAACACCTCATTCTCTTTTCTCACAATTTCTTTATTTTCTTTGTGGGTCACACATCACTATTGTAATATATATTTTATCAATGCATTTCTTTTTTATAAGTATACGTGGCAACGAGTGATCTTTGTTGTTTTTATAGGGTAGAGAACAATAGGTCGGTCCATGAATTTTTCTTCCTTTTACAAAGTTTTTCTTAAATGGCCAATGAAAAATAATGCACACCAAAATAAAAATTAATTATTGTTTTTCAGACGTGATTATATGAACCACCAAGCGCTCAAAGTTATTATTTATATAATTTTTTAATAATTTAAATGTAGGTTTATTGTTTTCAATTTTATCATTTTAGATTAAACAAGGGTGTTTTTTTGTCATTTTACTAATATCTATGATGTGGCCTACATTAGAATTTTGGGAGGCTATCTAAAACCTACCGATTAAGTTGTACTAGTTTGGATTTTTTTTTTTTTTTTTTTTGAGATTTTAGGTCTTCTGAATGAAATCCTCAGGTTGATGATAGAACTTTATCACTTATTTGCAATTCATGAGAGAGGGTTGCACGTCAAGAATGTTTAGGTAGGTTTGATCTGACTTGCTTCTAGAATTTTCGAACTTGGGGTGAAAAATTAGTTCTCCTCGTTTCTTGGTCTTCGATCAAAAGGTAATTCAAATCTAATCATTTTCTTCAAATTGACTCGAATTGATTTGGAAGTTTTATAATTTGATATGCAGGATTAAAAAGAAGTATTCATAATTATCAAATGGCTAGGATTTTGTTAAGATCAATAATTTTTAAACTAATAAAAATTAGCCACATATGAATTAATATATAAAGTAAGAAATCATTTTTTTTATTACTTGTTAGTGTTTGTTTTTATTGTTTGTTTGGATTCAAGTTGTCTTCCCTTTATCCTATTATTATAAGTCAATTAAGAGTTCTATAAAAAGAAAACTTAGGAAAACCCAAACCAAGATTTGGGATCCAACCAAACTTTATAATGAATTGAATCTATATTCTATTCCAACTCGTTCACTATTGTAACTTTGTATGACATTAAATTATAGGGAGTCGTATTGATTGATTATTTGTAAATATTATCAAATATTATAGGTATGTTTTAAGAGAAAAAAAAAAAACGTAATATCATCACATATGTGTGGTACTCATTCAAAATGTCTTGTCATCAACAGATATAAAAATATTTATTTAAAATTAATTAGAGAGGAATTTGCAATTACATTATCATACAACAATGCATTTTGAATTTATTCTAAAAATATTCTCACATCTACTTAAGTAAAGTTAGAATGGAAATTTATCATATTTAATAATATATGTAGAATATCTTTATTCGATTGTTATCGCTATATCAACATTTATCTCCACAGCCTAATTTTTTTAAAAAAATATATATACACAAGGGTGATCCACATTATTTTCTAATATAGGGAAAATAAAATAAATAATATGACTTTAAACTTGTCAACCCAGAGTATAATTTTTTTTTAATTTCATAAACTTTGACCCTAATTTTAAATAAATGTTGCACTTTCTACCCTTATTTCATTTTATGGTAATTCGACCACTAATTAAAAATAATAATAAAAAAAAATATAAAAGCCTTCCTATAATCATTAATTTTAATAAAATAATTTTCCATAAAAATAATTTTGACGATAGCAAAACACAACCATTGAATTTTTTTTAAAAAAATCATAAATTTAAGGATTGTTTTCAATTATAAGAAAATGAACTAAAACATTTATAAATATAGCACAATTTCAACGTTGTGATAGAGCGTGATAAACTATGATATTTTACTATTATTTATAAATATTTTTAGTAGTTTTGTAATTTAAAATAATTTTCCTAAATTTAATTTAAAAGACCCTAATTTTTTTTTTCTAAAATTTTAAAATTTTCATATATGTTAACATGTGTTTATAATCCACGTAACGTATGAGAGAAAACTTTTAAAACAATAGTTGGAGAGATAATTTATCAAAAAGTTAAAATTGGTACATCTTTCAAAGTTGGCTAAGATTTTAGTATGTGTATAGGTTTGAAGTGCAATTTGATAAAATCAAAAGCGCTTAAGAATAAAAATTGATACACCCTCACAAGTTTATGATCATGAATTTTTTTTCTTTTAAAAATATTTCTAGGATATTGATAACTATGAAAAATCCAATGATATTAATAAAGAATATTTTGTGTTTGATGCAAACACATGGAAAGTTGATTAAGGAGATATTAAGAGTTTAACATGGAAACCCACTAAATAATAACACATTGTGGTCCTTTTGAATTACCTCAAAAAAAAAAAAAAAAAAATTGTTGTCCTTTGAGTATGGTGTGTTGTATAATAAACTAATAAAGAGAAAATTATAATAAATTTGGTGGATAATTGTAAATTAAGTAGTTAGGCAAAAAGACACTTAAGAGAATGGTGGGCGCATTAATTGCATAAATTTCAAGTTCGAGGAAGGAAGGTGATGGATCGTGGGTGCACTAATCACTCTTATTATTATTATTATTATTATTATTATTATTATTATTGTTTATTTCAATCACCATGTTTATCATGATTTGATTATATATTAATTATCCAAATCCATTTACATTTTTATTTACTATGTCAATGCATTATATACAAACATTGTATTTCAATTATACTTTGTGGACGTATATATACTTTAGTGGATAAAGTATTAATTTACTATTTAAAATGTAATGGTTTGATTCTTCATTGTTCGGTAGTTGAATGTTGAATTTAGAAAAGAGAATGAAAAAAAATTAGACTCTTACTAAATTATAGTTTTAACCCTTTCTCTTTTTGCAATTTTTTCATTATTATCTACGTTATTTGATTAGATTAAAGTATAGATTCAAATCTAAAAGGTTACTAAGGTTTAAATTACTTAGTTTTTTTTAAAAAATAAAATAAAATTTGTTAATCAAATAAGAAGAGTGTAGTAAGAATTACAATTTGTAAATAACACTTGAAGCGAAAACAAGATAGCTAGGTAGGAAAATACTAGCCAAATCTTAAAGGGTTGTTTGAGATGTTGTAATATAATTAGGATTACTAGGAATTAAATGAGTGTTGGAATGAGTGAGGAACCAAGGGCGGGATGAAAAAGGGATCGTGAAGTGTGAACATAGTGGGAAGAGGGTTTAGTTGAAAACTATGGTAACCAAATGAGTTTGGAATTACAAATCAAACCCAATATGCTCAATTCAAACATGAGTTTTAGATTACCTTACATTACAAATGCATTCTATTACGGGCCTTGAAAAGACCTTAAGAGATTTAAAGTGTCATATTGACACAAGATTATTATGTTCTCACTCCTCTTGATATAGAAAAAGATCATTGAATCAAATTCAACAGCCAACACTCAAGCTCAATCTCATTTCAAACTAAAAACTAATCACATTTGAAGATTTGAATCATCCGGGAAAGAATCATCCTCCACAATAGTCAATTGAAGCCATAATTTAGACTAAAGCAACAAATTAATACTTAATTAAGTCTCCATGTACTCAATCATTTTCGATTTAAATAACATATTAAAATTTCAAACCAAAGTTGATGTTTATGTCTTTTAGTAATAAAAGTTACATATCACTCAAAATAAAAATGTCATATATATTTTAGATCAATCCAACCATAGTCACAATCATCAACAACTTGCTACATATGTAAACTTTTAGAATCCCTTATCAGCAAAAGTGATTCGATACAAGCATCACACATTTAAATTTATAAAATCAGTATTGACCAAGCTTTAGTTTAACTTCTTGAACTCGAGATTTGTGGACATGATCGAGCAACGAAGGGGAGATTTGAATAAGTTTTTGAGAATGTTGGGAAAGTAGTAGATGTACAAATCAAAAACTTTATGTTAAGAGTGAAAATTTTTGAAATGATGGGAAATGCAAACTCAAAGGCAACATCCAAGCAGGCATATGATTTAATTTATGTATGGAATGTTGATTACTATTGATCTTGATAAGGTTCCGCTCGCACCATAATACTGTACACATGGAATTATACAATCATGTTTTCTCGTTAGCCAATGAATGGTTGAAACGTGGCAGCGCGTGGTCCATTTGTGATTGCGCCTAGCAGATAAATTAGTGTGGCCGACAAGTCGACAACTCGATTGTGTGGTCGACAAGGACCTACTCCTGTCGCCCGTCCACGTGTCCTCCATCTATCGCTTGATCTCGCCTTTGACCGTACGGTCCTCTACTCTCCAACTAGCCCTCCCCACTTCCCCATTTTGCCCCTCCCAAAACCTTCTATTTGCAAACAGTGTAACCTACAATTCCATACTATTGGATGTACGGGGAAATAATATATATATAACTTCTCTCAATTTTTGTACCGGAGTAATAGAATATCATGTGAATTAATATTGAATTAGGTTTATTTTAATGTTTATATTATTACTTTTTTTTTCAATTTCATTTGTTTATTTTAGTTTCGATGTTTATAACTATTGTAAAGTGTACTTTTCGGACTTTCAAAATATAAATTTAGGGTTTCTTTGGTAGGCAACTTATATAATATGAGAAACATATGAAAATAATGAATGGAGTGATTACAAAAAATGGGAAACATATGGAAATAATGAAGGGTAAATGGTCATTTTTAAAAGTACAATAACGAAGATTAGCCAAATTTCAATAGTTATACTTACCAAAAACTTAATAAAACACCTTTGAATTTGTTGGGCAATGAGTCAAACACCTCCAAATCACGAATCTAACCTCCAAAACATTATGGGTAAAATTAAATTCAATCCATGCCAAAATTCAACGAGTATTCTTGATCTCTAACAAAAATCCACAAAAACCACAACAAAAAATATATGGTGATGATAGTGTTGGGTGCTTGTGGTAGTCACTAACAATAGAGAGATGTATCAGAAAGAGAGGGAGAGGTACCAATATTAGATAGAGACAATGAATGCGAGGAAGACTAGTGGACTAAAACGAACATTTTAAAAGCACCTGAATTAAAATAATAGACAAAAGTTGAAACTATAGATACGGAAATGATTAAAAATCGTAAGTATATAAATGAAAACAATAGTATTCAAACCTAAAATTTAAGAGCATTATTTTGAATCTATATTGAATTGTTATTAGAAGACAATCACGTTAAAAAAACATTTGATAGCAAATATTACATCGAGTGATTTTAGCTTTCTAATTGCAATTCATTTACAAGAGGAAAAGTTTCAATTCGTCTTGTATAGGTTAACAATTCAATTACATGAATAAAGAATCAAGCTATCTATTTTTAACCTATATATATTCAAATTTACTTTAAGCATAATTAACACACTATTTAAGCGCCCTATATTTCACAACTATTATAAACCTAGATTTCCATACCTTATAAATTGGTAGGCTTACTAAACTAAGGCTTTTGATGCCAAATTGAAATAGCATAGGAATGTAATTTTACTCCAAACCCCATGAAGGGTCAGGCTTGTACAGCTTGCGTAGGGAGGGTAAAAAGGTAAATTGGAATGAGGGATATATTAGTAAATTGATATTTTACTAGAAAAATATTAGACATTTGACGCTGTGCAGGGGATATTTGTCAGTGTTTAGAAGCTGAGATTCAGAGACTCCCTCCGTTATATCACACACTTCCCCAAATTTCTTTATCATCATAAGCCCATCGAACACTCCCAAGAAAAAAAAAAACAAAAAAAAAAAAGGAATTATAAAAAAGAAGAAGAAAATCCTTCTCGGTTTTCCTTTCCCCCCAAATGTGACTGAGATTTTCCGGAAATTTCGATTTCTATCTGTTTTGGCTCTGGAAATGCAAGACATACACTCGATCGCCGGAGGAAGTCGCTTGTTCGGCGGCGGTGGCGGCGGAGACCGTCGTCTACGGCCACACCTCCACCACCATCAAAACCACCAAGCCTTGAAGTGTCCGAGGTGTGATTCTCTCAATACGAAGTTTTGTTATTATAATAATTATAATCTCTCTCAGCCACGTCACTTCTGCAAGAGCTGCCGTCGTTACTGGACGAAAGGCGGTGTTCTCCGTAACGTCCCCGTCGGCGGTGGCTGCCGGAAAACCAAGCGCTCTTCCTCCTCTAAGTCTAAGGTCAACTCAGACGCAGCGGCGACTCCTCCTCCACCTCCTTCCCTCCGTGAACGCAAATCCACTTCTCATTCCAGTAGCGAGAGTTCCAGTTTAACCGCCACAACTACTACCGCTGCTGCCGCAGCGGCGGCAGCGACTGAGGCCGTGTCGGCTCCGTCGTCTAATTCGGCCTCGACTTTATTGAACGTACAGGATACGAAATTGTTCCCTGGTTCGACTACAAATACAAACCCTAATTTCGAAGGTACGGCGGCGGCGGCGATTTCGGACTGCGGAATTTTCTCGGAAATCGGTAGCTTCACGAGCTTGATCACATCGTCTAACGAGACATTGGCGTTTGGATTCGGTAACATGACGGACGTGACGGCGTTTACGATGAATAATCATCAGGCGTTGGCGAATCAATGGCCGCCGCCGCAGAGGATGATGAACGTTAACGATGAACTGAAGATGCAGGAGATCACAGACGGCGGAGGAGGAGGGTACATGGATCAGACGGCTCAGGTGTATCCATCAGGGCTTCAGAATAACAGATCAAACAACATTGGATTTGGTCCGTTGGATTGGCAATCAAACGGAGATCATCAAGTTCTGTTTGATCTCCCCAACGCCGTAGATCAAGCGTACTGGAGTCAAAATCAATGGAGCGATCAAGACCAGCCTAATCTGTACCTTCCGTAAATCACTCGAGATCACAGTCAGGACTTTCTTAGCCCCACCACCTCCGTTTTTTTTTTTTTTTTTTTTTTTTTTTTTTTTTTTAAATTTAAATTTTAAATTTTTCCTAATTTTAGTATAAAATTAAAGAAGTATCTCTCAATGGAAAAAAAAAATCAAAACTAAATTTCGAAATAGAAAAACAAGAGAGAGAGAGAGAGAGAGAGAGAGAGAGATTTTATAAAAAAAATGGAAAAAATTATGAAAATGTGACTCTGCTCTGCAGCTTCTTCTTCTTCTTTCTTCTGTATGTAAATTCCTCTATAGTATATTAAATTTGTTTTTCGTTTATGATGGAATTTTAGTGTTTTTTTTTAAAGAAAAAAACTATGGAAATTCAAATGCTTTGTTGGTGTTATTATTATTTTTAAAAAAATTAAGAGTTATTAATTAAGTTAAGTTAAGGAGACGGGTGACGTACGAAGTCGGTTGAAGGGGAAGGTGGGGCCCAGGGTCAGCATGCGATATTATGAGTCCACGTAAGGTGGGGCCCAGAGAGGGGAGGGGCCACGTGGGTTTAGGTGATAGGTGACGGGTGAGAGGAGGTCGGTTTGTCCTGTCTTTCAGACTTAGGGGGTAGGGATATGGTAGCGAGGATTTATGGGGATTTGGTGAGGATGAGGATGACGTGGAAGATATTGGGTGACATGGGGGCCACGTATCCGCTTTACAAAGGACGAGAATATGGAGGTTTCGGTCTGGGGCTTGTGTGAGTGGGCCGAGTCAGTCTTTTCGATTCTTCGTTACTTGAAACAGTTTTACCGTGCACTTACTGTGAGTGAGACTTGTGGTAATTAATACACCTCACTTTCTTTTTAATTACATTAATGTCTCCAATTCTTACATTGTTGTTTATATTTAACTCCTCATTTTTTATTTATTTATCTTACTTTTTAGACCGAATTCAAACTGTTTTCACCTCTCGTCAACAGGGAGTTATTTACTTCATTTGAGCTATATTCAGATTGATATTTAAAAATTTTATTGTCAATTTTATCATCATTCTCGCAATCGTTAAATTATATTTTAACTTTTGTATGATGTATGATATTTGAAATATTCGAGGATGGGTCAAATTGAGGACGGTAAGGTATCTTCGCCTCGACCATGAATATTCAATACCTACCCGTTTATATATAAAATTAATTAATTATATATATATTTTGTTGACTCTCTCGTTGGCTCGCTCTCGCTAACTAAGTTTTATCATTGATAGTGATACTCTCTCACAAGTTTCACTCTCGCTTTCGTTAACTGAGAATTTTGTTTTTATTTGTTTTTTTTTTCCTTTTTCGTAGAGTAGTCCCTCAACATCAACTTATTTAGTTATTAATAATAATTTGGTCATAGTCTCGCTCTTGCCCTTTCTCCCTGTCTTGCTCTCACTCTCTCTCGTTGTCTTGCTCTCACCGTCTCTCATTCTATCTTGGGGAATGGGTCCCCGCGAGGACCCGTTTCCTTGACAGGGAATCCCCGCTCCCGTCTCCATCATGGGGACGGGTATGGGGGTAAATTTCCCCCACGGGGTCAGGGATGGGGAACTCCCTCCCTAACTCCATTGCCAACCTTAGATATTAACTTGAGTATGGTTCAACCATTTGAAGTATATACTATCGATCAACGTTAGAAGTTTGACTCTCTCCACGTGTACATATTCTTAAATTAAGAAAAATGAAGAAAAATTCATAAATAAGATTGAAAATAATTTTTTTTTATAGAGTTTAGCATGTGAAGGTGATGATTTGAGCTTTTAATCTTCGGGTCAATAATTAGTTGAACTTGTGAATGCTCAAATTGTGACCTCTTCTTAGTCAAGAGTGCACACATTGTAAATGTATTATAACTAATTGAATATGTAGTGTGGAAGACTCAAATTGTGATCTCTTGGTCGACAATGTACCATGTTTGAATAAAATAGTTTCATGTAGAGGTTGGAGTCATAATTATACGCATGGAAAAGAGTTCGCTCTAATTTTGTTAAATAAGCATTATCGAGCGGTAATTTATATGAACTACCTCTCACAAATTCTTTAATAAATCAATGAAGTAATAAATAACTATAATTTATTTTAGCTGAACATTACATGCATGTAGTTTAAATAGTCAAATAACATTGCTCAACAAGGTAAAATATTGTCAAATTCACTAAAACATCATACATTTGAATCCAAAATAGTATCTTCTGAAGGTTGAAGGTAAGTATGAGTCTCATAATTTTGAAAATTTGTGTTTTATTATAAAAAAATAAAAAAAATAAAAAAAAAATAGAAAAAGATATTATAGAAATGTAACCAATTGAAAGGGGAAACTTCATGCAGGTGGTGTTAAGTGGTACAGATGGAAGATGTGTTCTGTCAACTCTGCCTAACAAATAGTACTGCCCACACAGAGAATTTCCTTTCTTCTTTCCTATTGTTATTTCTTATACCTCTCCCAATGATCCACATATTTAAACATTCAACATTCAAAATAATTATTAAAAAAAAAATCCCCAGAAAAAGAAAAGAATCCCCTTTGAATTTCGAACATAATGGGAAGAAGAAGAAAAAAAAAAGCAATTAAAATTGAAAAAGATGGGTCCTTGAGCTGTGAATTGAAGCATCACAGCTCACATGTAAGCTTTGCATTTATTTGATAATGAAAAGTTTGATAAGCCTTGCCTTTCTTCTTCTGCTCCCAAAGGCCCATCTGTCACTTCCTCTTTGATTAACATTGCTAACCAAAACCCCCCCTTTTGTCTCAGCTAACTCAAATATCACATGCCTTTTGTGGTCCTAGCATCTCATTTTAGTTTCAATCTCTTCTCTCTCCTGTATCGAAGGATGGTCGACAAATTTCGAGCCATTTTTCGAAATGGGAGCTTGTTGACATAGCAAAACGAGTTAAAACTGTATTGAGTAAAATGTTAATATTTGAAAAACTCTTACTTCCATCTCTGTGGTTGGTTGCGTGGGGGGATAGAGATTGGATTGCAAAGTACTCTGCTACAATGGTCCTGAGATGGAGAATTGGCATGCATGATCAAGTGAGACGTGACTTGTGAAAGGTCATTGTCAATGTCTCCCCCCATCTTGCTTCTAAAAGGCCTCACACAAGAATTGAACATTCATGATTCCAACCGCGATCGAGCCTTCGATTGGGACTTGGCACATGGTGGTGGCTTATGGTGGTCCTTACCGTCACCTGCCCCCCACCTGCTCGACGACGCTTCTGACCGCTGCAAAACTCATGCCACCTGCATTGTTTAGACTTAATCAAAACATGGTGGCAATGGTGGGGGGATGTAATAGTAGACATGGATGGTGTGAGCTAACAATGAAAAGAAAGTATTAACTAATCAGACAGATTTGGCACTTGCTTTCCCAAGCTAATGGTTTCTTTTTTTTCTTTTTCTTTGTGTGTGTGGCCAACAGTGGTTTCCACTGCATATTATATGGTCCAATGGAGCATCATTAGATACTCAGTTTCAAGACTCTTAATACACTAAAAGTGGGCACCATTGAGTTGAAGTCTCCCAAGTTGGATTGGGATTGGACTGAGCTATCTATCAACTCAACCATTTGTCTCAGTAGAGCTCTAGAAACTTCCAGCAATCTGATTATAGTCGAGGAGCAGATCTTATCTTGCTATTACCATGATCTCTTCTTCTTGACCTGATTTCAACCATATCATTATTTTCTGTGCAAAAGTCAGAAGCCATTGAGATGACAAATTTGAGCAATGAGGGATTGAGAATGTGGGAGAAAGTTTCATAAGTAACTGTAGCTTATTTGGGAATATCTAAAGATTAAGTGTAGTAGGACCACTTTCTTTGAGTTTATCCATAGGATAAGCATCATATTTCGAACTATGAGTTTAATGTTTTCAATTTACTCCTTAACGATCTCTTCATGAGTGGGCTCCATACTACCAGCGATAATAAGAGGTCTAACATGCAGGTTATTAATATGAAACGAGAGAAGATTTAAATTTGGTAGGTACTACTTTATTACAATGTTAACCTGCTAATAGGGAGGAAATTTCTAGTATTATGAAAAAAAATTGCCATACTTCTAATTTACCACATCAGTGATATTTAAGGAATGGTATGAGGTCCATCAAATAAAATTATATATCATTTAATGATGTGTTGAATTTTAAATAGAATGAATTATGTATGAAAGATTTCAAAGTATTTAGATTATTAGAAATTAGAAATTTGACCATCTTGATTCAATTTTTTAATTATTGAGCTGGGCCTATCCTCCCAGTGGAGTTTTCCTTCTCAACTTCTGAGTCAAGTGGTTTATTAGTAAGTTCTAAAAATTCCCAAATGCCTTATTTTCTTGATTGGTATTTACAGTCTAAGCTAAAATCTGAGGCTAAACTAAATAATGTAATTTTGATGCTACAAACTATAAACTTTTGGTGTCAGTGCAGTTCTACATATCTTATACAAAATGATAAATGAATCTGAGTGAATACAATCAAGAGCACTGACAGGTTGGGCAAGAAGATGCTCAGAAATTACAGCAGGGAAAACATAGGCTCCACAGTTGCCGCCTTCGCGTTTGCAACGGATCAACTTTCACCATTCTTTCTGGACTTCCATTCCATTCTGTTGGTAAACTGCGAATTCAAGAACAAGCCAAGACCATAAGCTATACGATTCAATTTCAATCAATTAGGTAGAATGAGGTAACGTTAAGAGAAGCAAAGTACATTGGAAAAGCAAAAGAATGTGAGCTGCTGGCGCTGTTATTCGACCTAAGTGATGCGCTGCTCAAATAAGACGACAATGAGGGGCTTCCCAGTGAGTTCAAAGTAGGATCAGCTGCAGAGGAACCATCTTCCCTCTGATAAACAAAGCCACAATGGCTACAGAATAATCCCGTTTCGTTTTCTGGTGTATAGTCCTCAGCCATGGATGTGCTTCCACAGTCTCTGCAATGGCCACAACCTTGTGTCCAGTTGCTGCTGCCACTCTCTATTGTGCTTTGTGATAAACTGGGATTGCGAAAAATGCTGCCTTGTTCAATGTTGCTTCTGGCAACAGCTTTGCCTTGGTGTTTGTTTTCATCAAGTATCTTAATCAATGATATTGCAATAGAGTTTGTAGAAGATGCTGCTGCCTTTTTACCAGTAACCTACAAAGTTTGCAGACAAGCAAATCAAGTCTTCCAGTTAAAAAGCATATGAAGAAGTATGCTAAGCTAAGTTTATTCTCACCTTTCTATCAAGAAATAATTTAGGCACAGATTTCTTAGTGGGAACGTCAGAAGGGATTTCATCTATTGCATCAGAATGAACCTTTTGTTTCTCATTAACTTTGTTAAAGAAGTCTTTCTCAAGGGTCTGTGTTGATTCAATACTTGAAATTGATGATTCCAAGTCCTCGGATTTTTCAGTTGATTCATCGTCGCTTTCTCCGGTATTATGTTTGACCGTACAGGGGACATGGCCATTTTCTGTGAAACAATTCTCCTTGAAGCACTTTTCACGTGAAGTTACTGCTTTGTCAATGCAAATGTCTTTCACAAATTCGTAGTTGGTTTCTTGAAGGAAAACAACAAGCTCAGGCAACTCGTCGTCCATTGAACTTTTCGAGGAATACCGACTCGTTCTATCTCCACTTGCTTCTGATTCACTAGGACCATCATCACTCTCTTCTACAACATAATTTCTTCTCTTAAATGACTCAATATCAACTTTCCATTTATTCTTCTCCATGCTTCGGCTTTTACGCATATTGTCTACAACCAAATCAGAAAATTCGTTCCTCATCTATTCTCTAATAATGAACAAATCACCAAATTTCCTAGTTGGTAACTGTAGTTTCTGCTAAGGTTGACCTTCCAATTCTAATGAAGCTGTCAATGAAAATTTGTTAAACACTCAAAAGGAAGAGATTGCATACAAAGAAAAGGAATAATCAGACATCAATCATCTTATAGTTAATTGCATGACATGGAAAGCAAACAACGGAGTTTTGGGAGAATCAGCTCCCCTGATTGAATGTCATAAGCAGCCTAGATTATCACCAAAATCAAAACTGCCATTTTCACAAGAAACAGCCCCTTCCCCTTAATCTTTTCTAAGTTCTCTTTTCTCAGACAAAAAGAGCGAGAGAAAGCGACACTGAAATTACTGTGGACATATAAACAATCATAAAGCTCAAGAAACCCACAGATCAAACCATCTCATCCCAACAATTCTTTCATCTGCATAAATAAAATAAACAAATGAGGATCACCTGTCTTTGAGACCAGATAAATCCCAGACAAGACCTTGGCAATGTCATAGCAGAAGCATATTCAAACACCTGGAGAGCATCAAGAACGTAAAGTCTAGAAGACAGTAAAAGATGAAATTACACAATCTCCATCTCCAAGAAGATTAAAAAGGGACAAAGTAAAAGTTGGCCTGCAAAATTACAGGGCAAAGTTGGCATGCAAAATTATAGGGCCTTATAAAGCAGATACATAACTCAAACAAATAAATGGCAGGCAAGTAAATCACATTGAATGCTCATAAAAGTTTAAACGGTCTACATTGACCAAGCCTCTATTTGCTCCACAACCCTATATAGAAACAGTTAAAATTAGTGCAAACATTTTTTCTATAATTGAAATTTCCTGAATTCTAGAATAGTGACCTAATGGTTTAGTAGATTGATTAAGAAAATTTTTCAAGATTAGTGTGATAGAATTTTAAGATTAGTGCATTTGTGGGTAGTTTATTATTTGCTTATAAATACTTAGTAATTGTTTTCACTTCAATAGAAAATATATATATATATTGAAGCCCTTGATTCGTCCGTTCTTTTTATTTTTATTTTGTTGTTCTTCGTACGTTACATCATAATTATGGTATGTTAATGATGCTCATAGAATGCACTTGCTAATTGGAAATATGAATGTACATGCCCAAGACAACGAATATCTATTCAGAACAAATACAATGAAACTCATCGGAAAATACGGAATCCTCAATCATCTTCAACCGGAGTAGTTGTAGAGATCGTGAATCAATGTAACGTTGTAGCCAATCACAGCATCCATTTCCCTGAAAGAGAATGTCCTGGCTAAGCAATACCCACGAACCAGCCGGAAAATCCCCGTCCCTCCGACGACTGGCATTTCCCGGACTTCGTTCATGATGGGATTCCGCCCAACGACGCTGAACGAGCTACCGTTGTACGGTCCGCCGGTCATCGCGAAGGTAAGCGTCATCAAAAGGCTGAACTCATTCTGCTGCGACGACATTGCATAAATCCCCTGAGCACGCCCTAGCAACGTCGAGTTCAACTCCGGCGTCAATGTGAGCGGGTTATCCATCATGAAAACAGACCCAAACATGGCGGCGATTGGATCCGAACCAGTGTAGTTCGTCCGCCGGCCGGCGACTTGAATCGCGGTGGCGTTCGGACCACTCACGATATCGTGCATGTAGAACTGGATCCGAGTCACATTAGGGTTTAACGCCTCGATTGAACGAACGGCTACGAGAATCGCCAAGGAAATCCACAATATCTTGGTGGAAGCGGCCATGGAAACCAATTGCAGATTGCATAGTTGGGTGAATGGAAGGTTATATAGCAAATCAGAGAGGCAGAAGAATTTTCAAACCAGTGGAGAACTAGATCAGTCCCTTGGCAATTACGTCGAGGAAATTTCTGTCCGAATATTCAATGAATTTGAAGAATGATAAGATACACAGAACAATCTAAACTGTTTGATTGAATCTTGGGCAAAAATCAGCGAAGTTGATGAAATTTCCAAGTCAAGAGATTGTTGAGGTGGGTTAGAAATTTGGAGCTTAAGAAGCTTGAAATTTGAAAATTTTGGATTGAGAATTACATTCAACGTAGAACTTAGAAGAAGGTGCGTTGTTCAGCTGCGACTACCTAACGTGGCGGGAGAAAATTAAATAGTGAAGTCTTATAGTTATATGGAAAATTATCTAAAATATTTATAATTCATATCTCCAATGTTATACAATAAAATTTTGCTATATTTATAAATATTTTGAATCTTTTTACTAGATTTGAAAAGAGTCATAGTTAGAATATATATATTTTTTAAAAGAACTAAAAGATTGTTTTCAAATAAGTGAAATGCGTTCAATTATTTAGGACAAATTGCAAAAACCACTTATGAAGTATGATATTAATTGCAATTAGACATTTAAACTTTCAATTTTAAAGATTAAACCCTCGAAATCATATAAATGTTGAAATTGAGTCAAATTAAACCTTTCAAACTTGTATAATTATATAAATTGTAACATTTGTATAAGTTTAAAAGTTCAACCTTTATCATTTCTGGGTCCAATTTTTATAATTATTGTAAGTTTAAAGGTCCAATTTTAACAATTATATAAGTTTAGGGGCTCCGTTTTTACAATTGAAAGTTTGAGGATCTAGGATCTAATTTCAACTAGTTTACAATTGAAAGTTTGAGGATCTGGGATCTAATTGCAACTAGAGTTGCAATTTTGCCCAATCATTTACAAATATAACAAAATGTCACGATAAACAATGATAGACATGTATAAATGTTTATCAGTGTTTATCACTGTCACTTATAGTATTCTATTTGTGTTTATTACTAATAGACAATGACATTTTACTATATTTGAAAATGATTTCGACAGTTTTTTCATTTAAAACAATTAACCATATAAAAATGACTATTTTTAAATATAGTAAAACACAGTTTTAATCACATCCTTTTTTTTTTTATTCCTAGTTTAACTCGACATAATTAACACAATCTTCTTCCTTATAGGTCAGGAGATCGATTTCTCATTCTCGCAATCGTTATACTAAATAAATAATAATTCTACCCCATACACGTCTCTAGCTTCAGGCTCGTTGATGAGGTTGAGTGGTGGTTGTCATTAAAGGTGAAGGAAGATATGGAAGGAGGACGACAATAAATAAAATATGAAAGATAAATAAACAAATTATTTATATAAGATATGAAAGATGGTAAAGGTATCTCGTAAACACGTATCAAACTTCTTATATTGACGTAGAGATTTGAGTTCTCATATTCCACATTCGGATAACATAAATATACTATTATTTTGAGTTTAATAATTGGTAAGTAACATAAGATTAAAAAAAAAATGAGACGATAATAATGACTTATAAATTAGTTTGTTTGGATTTACATTTTAATCACTTAAAAATATTTTATTAAATACTTTAAAAAATTTATTCAAACAATGCAAATGGATGTACTAAGGATATAAATGAGAGGTCAGAGAAATAAAAACATATATTCTTCTTCTCTTTTATTTTATTTAAAACATTTAAATTCGTATTTAGAACGATTTGACTATAAATACAAAAGTATACTATGGTTGTAATTTTTTTCAATTAAAATCGATCTAAACCAATATATTTTTTTTCTCAAAATACAAATCAAAATGTTGAATCTTATACCAAATCAAACTAGTGGAATAGTTTGATTTATTTATTTATTTGTTTTGAGTTTTTTTGTTGCACTTGTTATAACATCACAATTTCCCTGTAAACTACTAGCCATCCAATTGGTATGTTTCAGTCAAAAGCCTTAATTCTAACGATAGGGCCGGCAGACTAAGGCCCAATTGATTGGGCTTTTCTTGAAGAAGCCCAATAACAATAAAATCCACGGCCCATGAGGTCCGAGTGTTTTTGACGCCGAATTGACGTTGCGGGCGAGCGAGTCGACCAATTTCCCCGCCAAATTCTCAACCATAACGGACTCCGGGGAGAAGCTTCAGAGAGCGATTGACAATGGAGGAGAGTGAGAGGGAAATCAGAATCAAAACCCTTACCGGAGAATCCTTGACCGTTTCCATCTCTGGCGACGGAACAATTGAGGACCTCAAACTTCTACTCAGGCGGAATTTCCCCTCCGCAACCATTTCCCCCAATTTCCACCTCTTTTCCAGGGCAATGAACATCTCTATCTCTCTCTCCATGTATTTTCTTTTCTTCTTTTGTTTTCACTCAGATGATACTTCGCATTTTCGTTTCAGGGCACTAAATTGAAGCCGCAGAGTCAAATTAGTGCGTGTTGCATTGACCATGGCGAATTTCTAGTTCTCATTCCATTTAATAAAAAGGAGTCTTCCAAGTCTCGGCTACGCGATCAATATGAACAAGAGTCCAGTGTTTCGAGCGGAACCTCAATTTCTCAATTCGCTGATTCTGCGTGGACGGATATGGTGCAGGACTTATCGTATTTACATGCCTGTTCTGTTGAAGGGAGGAAGGAAAATGTTCCTGAGTGTGAGAGAAGGAGTTCTGAAGTCGGAGGTGTGGATGCTGAACTGGTAGCGACATGTAGTACTAGTTCTTTTCGTTCGAAAGCAAAAGGAAAAAAGGGTTTTGCTTACGATGACTTGAAAGGGAATTTAGATGACGTTTTGAGGAATTTTTCATCGTCTCCTATTGAGGGGTTTTTAAACGAACAGACCTGTGAAAGCTTTATTAAGTTTTTGGAGTCGGTGGATTGTTTATCGGACCCACATAATGGGAATTGTATGTTGGCAAAGCAAGTTAATTCACGAAGTGGTAACAAAAGACCTCCAAATAACACATGTGGTTCTTCATGTATATGTCCAGAATGGTTGAAGAAGATAATGAAGGCATTTTCTTTCTTAAACGTTTTTGCAATGTTTCTTCAACTACAAGAGGAAATTATGACTGTAAGTCGATTGGAGCAAGCAATGGACCAGCTGCAGAAACGTGGAATTACGCTTTGCATGGAGGACATACAGAATCTCTCTCTTCTATGTCCCAAGGTACTTGATTCCATGTCCGTGAAAGTTTTCCAGGTTTAATAGGGATCATTATGTCATTATAACGAGAAGTTGCAAAGAAATTATTGGCTGTCATTTTACGACCTATATGTATTACGAGTGATATATAATTGTCATTTTGTGATGTTAAAGGTTATCCCATTGTGTATGGTTTCCTTCAGAACTCACGCGATTACATTATCAATCAATTCACCTAGCTTGTAGTTTTAACTAGTATATACTTTGCTTGTGCCAGGCAGTACATTTTGCAAGTGGCAGATCGGAAGATACTTGTGTCGATAAGCTTATCACTATTATTTCTTTAACTGAAAAAGATGGTCGAGGGAAAGATGACATTGACAATACTGGTAAGGTGAAATTTTACTTTATCGAGATGCATTTGGTTCCCAATCGGACATTTGCTCTCATTTAGCTCACATTGTTGCTGTACATCATGTAAACCGTTCAAAGCACCAATGGATGTCACTCCACTGAAGAGACGGGAAAGATCCTTTAAATTTTATCTTTGGGAGGCTATTAAGTGCCATATGGTATGTTTAATAATTCCCTCGTTGCTTTTCTTATAATTCTTTTTTATAGGATTATTATATAATATTTTCACTGGGGAAAAAATCACTTTAGAGCATCCTTGCTTCAATTCACACCGTTGAAGTTTTATGTGATGAGTAGTTTAATAGAGTTGAATGAACTTATCATACTTCAAGATTTCTGGTTACCTAGATGGTATTGATCTCCTCCTTTGTGTCCCTTCTTTATGCTCCAGCAATTCTCAATTTTAATATCCAGTTGGGAATTTTCCTGCCCCTTCTCTATGCACCAGCGTTTCTCAATTTCAAATTTCAATATCCAGTTAGGGATTCTCCTGCCCCTTCTGGGTAAAGATGGCGTTAATATAGTGCTGAGATGAGCTCAGGAGCAGGGTACATGATCAGTTATTTGAACATGGATTTGCTAACAAATAAACAACAACAATACTGATAAGGGGACCTGAATTTGGTTCCTAAAAATTATATGAGCAAGAATTAGCCAATAATCATTGCATGAAGAAAAATAGGAATCCATACTTTCCACTGGTCTTCGTGGATGCCACATGTGCTGCTAAACAAATGGTGCCGAATTTTAAGAATAAATTATCTGAGTCATGATAATAGTTCTTAAGAATTTAGAAGGCTTTTCAAGTATCGTTTTTATCATGAATCAGTGGAAATGAGTCTAAGATGTGACCAGAATGGCCCAATTAATCTAGCAGTTGCTCTTGCTGGGCGGGGATTCTATCTTCCTCCCCCCGGCCCTTAGGCTGTTCTCATTTTTTGGAATGTTAGTCACTAGTTTCTTAAAAAAGAAAAGCCTTACATTGCAGTCTCGAATTTTATCTAGGCATTCATTTGGGATTCTTATCGAGCTAGTACCATTCAGTACATCATTTTTATAATCATTGTCCAATTATCTACAAATGGAATTAATGGAATGCAGCTTAAACATGGAAGCAGAAAAGAGATATTTGTGCCTTTTTCTTTGGAAGCCTTAATCACATCAAGTGAGACTGCTGTGGATGGAAGTGAAGCAAAGCGAGCAAAAAAATGTGATACAGCTTCTTCTAGTTCCCAATCAGACCGAATACAATGTCATGTATGAAATCGTCCTTAGCAGTATATATATGTAGCTTTGGAGTTCCTTGCTTTTCTTTTTTCAAATAGCCAATACAGGATTGAAGACCAAAAATGTTTTGAGATTTGATATCGATTTTTCTCCACAGGGGATATGATTTTTTAAATTTGGGCTATCCTAGATAGTGTACTTGTTGTGTCTGCTGGCCGGGCACTTTTGACCAGCAAAGTTTATATCAACATATTTAGTAAATCAATTCATGAATCCAGAACTTCTACCTCTAATTTTGTGTTTATAATACTTCACCACGTGATTTGTATTATTAGTTACTATACGCTTATGATTTCTTGGTCCCACAGGACACTTCAAAACTCTTGCCTGAGAATATGTTGGAACATCTTGAAAAGGGTGTTGGATCTGAGGGCCAGGTATGTAGCTGAGGATGTGAATTGCGAAACATGGGCTCTAATTTTCTTAATTGATTGATAAATTGTTATGTTTAGTTCCTGTGTGTCAATGATTGTCTAATGGGTTAGTCAGGTCATTCAATTACAGAGTGGAACTGGTATTTAAAAATTGTTTTTTCCATAGATTGTTAGTTGTTAGTTGAGAACTATGATATGTATGATTCTGTAAACAGATAGTGCATATCGAAGATATTGCGGCTAGGAAACCTAATTATGTGGAAATTCCAAAGGAACTTTCAAAGAACGTTGTATCGGCACTCAAATGTATTGGAGTAGCAAAATTGTATAGCCATCAGGTATGATTACTTTTTATGCTTTTATTCTTATTTCACTTTTAATATGTGATGAGTTGATATTTGAGCTCGTCTTGGTGCACTTTGTTCAAGTCTTTCGTGATTATGAAAATTATGACTTTTTATGTTGATATTTGAGCTCGTCATGATGAGACTTTTATGAACTCCTTGCCTCACTTGTGGGTTGATATGACTTATCTTATGTATATATTCCTTTTGTGCCGAATACAACTTTTTAATAAAAAAAAAAAAATACTTGTTTCTGTATTTCTACTATACGAAATTGATAGGCACAGTCAATAGAAGCCTCCTTAGCTGGAAAGCATGTTGCTGTTGCCACAATGACGTCAAGTGGAAAGTCTCTTTGCTATAACTTGCCAGTTCTTGAAGCAATGTCTCAAAATGTCTCATCATGTGCTCTCTACTTATTTCCAACTAAGGTATATTCTCTGTTCAATTATCACATAAGTTGCTCCATACAAATTTGTCTTTGAATTTAAATAATGAAAATCTTTTTCATGTTTAGGCCTTAGCTCAAGATCAACTCAGAAGCTTGCTCGTCATGATGAAAGGGTTTAATCATAACCTTAACATTGGTGTTTATGATGGGGATACATCACAGGCTGACAGGATATTGTTGCGTGATAATGCTAGGCTGGTAATTTATGAAGTCTTTTTTAACAACCTCCCCCCTTCCTTCCCTAACTGTTAGTCCAAAAACCAAATTCCTACGGAAATTTTCTGTTTTTATACAGTTAATCACAAATCCAGATATGCTACATGTATCAATCCTGCCACACCACAGACAATTTAGTAGAATATTATCAAATCTTCGGTATTGTATCAAACTTTACAGTTCATCTCTGTTATTCACTGTTCACTCCGTGGTGCCACATTCCATCTATTTTATCATTCTCTCTCTGGCTTTTGCCTTCTTCATTTTTTAGATACTTTGGCCTTGATGCTTATCTCAATTTAAATTGATTGCCTCTTTTATTGGCATTGCTTGTCAGCATTGTGCACGCCAATTATTCTGATTTTTTGCACCTTAAATTGTCAATGTTGTGCACATTTCCCTTGAGACTGTATCAGTTGATTATTTTTACTCAGGTTTGTAGTCATTGATGAGGCTCATACTTATAAGGGAGCATTTGGATGTCATACTGCACTAATACTACGGAGACTTCGCCGACTATGCTCACATGGTGTGGATTACCTCCTAATGTGTAAATGAAAATTAACGGAGTTCTCCATATAAAATTCAACTCTAATTTTGTTATAAAAAAAAATCTGATTTATCATGCAGTGTATGGAAGTGATCCTTCTTTTATATTCTGCACTGCAACCTCTGCAAATTCCCGCGAACATTGTATGGTAATTGTTCTGATCAAAGCTAAAACCATGTACTCTTAGTCTGTCTACTGGTCTTTGAAACTCGTTTGAAAATGTCGAGAACCATCTTCAGTAGTGCCATGTATGTTTTTTTACACTATCTTATTTTATTTTGTTTTTTTTTTATTATTATTTTTTATATAATTTAATTTAGTGTCTTATGTTGACATAATGAATGAGAGTCAAAACAGTGCCAACATGAGGATAAGATTCAATCCAGGCTTACCAGGGTGTGTATGAGAGTGCTTTTACAAGTTCTTTTGTTTCTGTTAGAAGTATTTTGTTAAAAAATGCTTAATAATAATAAAGCATCTTGCTGTATGCTTTTACTATTTCAGAAAATATTTTGTTTGATCTACTTGGATGTGATTTTTGGTTGATTGATATTTGCTTTGCAAATATTTTTAGAACCAACAATTTACTAATACAAAAACTATTAGAATTGGGGAAAAACAGCAAAAAAGAAAATAAGAGATAAGTGAGACATTGGTTGCAGAGAGACATTAATATAAAGAGAGCCTAGTTAGAAAAAATGTGTATGAAGAGATAAATTAATAAGGAAAGTATGGATCTATAGGAAATCTAGGGAGAGATTGGTAAGAAGAGAGTGTATAAAGAGTAATCAATGAAACAAGTATCTCAGGAGAGATTAAGAATGAAGGGCTTAAGATAAAAGAACTTGATATGCAGAGAAAATTACCTACAAATTGCTTTCTTGGAGGTACTACTAATTGCTGACTTTCTTAAATGCTTCTAAATTGTAGCCAAATACAAATATTATGTCTTAGAAGTGCTCTTAACCTTCAATTTCTCTCATCTCATAATCTCATTTTTAGTTTCATTGACTGGCAATGATTATATCATTGCATGTCATTTTCCCAGTGATATTCTATTGATGCGGAATTGACTTCGAGTTCATTGTTTCTGAATATGTAAATGAATTGAAATATATGCCCTTTTTGTAATGCTTCAGGAACTTGGAAATCTGTCTAGCTTAGAGCTGATTGAAAACGATGGAAGTCCATCTGCCAGAAAACTTTTCATCCTCTGGAATCCTATTATGGTGCTCTTTGCAGGTCTGTTAACATAAATTTTCACGATAAAGTTATTCTTATTTTCCCTTGTTGCTTCTGTGGTACAGGCCTTGAAAAATTATCAGAGAGGTATTGATTCTCCGCAGAGTACAAAAAGGAACGTTACATTCAGAAATCCAAGGCAACAACTTTTCATATTTAGTGACTCCAGTGGATGAGGACCAATCTCTTTATCATATCATTTAACACCTAGTTTGCCTTTTCAGCCCAATTATGGACCTTGCAAGGCTCTTTGCAGAAATGGTTCAGCATGGACTTCGCTGCATTGCTTTTTGTAAAACTCGTAAACTTTGTGAACTCGTTTTATGCTACACGTAGGTGATACTGATATTTTTATCCTGTTGTGTCCTATTCTGGATTTTTGGTTTTAATATTTTATTTTATCACTTGTGCTTACTTTAATTTCACTTGGCTGTTTAGAGATAGTTCCAACTCAATTTTGCAACTACTCTTTTAATTGTTATAGGCGTGAAATTCTTAAGGAGAGAGCACCCCATCTGGTTCAGTCTGTGTGTGCTTATCGTGCTGGATACACTGCTGAGGTATATGAGATATCCTTCTATTGTTGAAACTTGAGAATTATTTATCTCTATACATTTATGTTTGTATTGTGGAGTGGAAACCAGGATGTAAGAAACTGTGGTTTGGTCCTACTGCGAAATTTTGGTTTCACTTGTCCATGAAGTGCATATTTTCTGAGTTGGAATACAAACTGAGCAGGATAGGAGGAGAATTGAGAGTGATTTTTTTGGGGGAAATCTTTGTGGTGTTGCTGCGACAAATGCCCTTGAATTGGGTATTGATGTAGGCCATATTGATGCAACTCTGCATCTGGGTTTTCCTGGCAGTATTGCCAGGTGGGAGTTCCTTAATCTTTTCTGCTATCCTTGGTTTTTTGACTTGTCCTTATTTGGTTCTTTTGGTTTGAAATCTTTATATTCCTCCATTGGCTGTATTCTTTTCTAGCTTGTGGCAACAAGCAGGCAGGGCAGGAAGGAGAGAAAAGACTTCTCTCTCTGTGTATGTTGCATTTGAAGGGCCTCTTGATCAGTATTTCATGAAACACCCTGAAAAACTTTTTGGGAGCCCAATTGAGTGCTGCCATATTGATGCTCAAAACAAACAGGTTCCAAATTTGATAGAAATGCTTTGAATTTGTACTCACTCCCTGTTTTAGTCTTCATATTTCTTGATGCTGCTTTCATAGGTTCTTGAACAGCATTTGTTATGTGCTGCATATGAACACCCAATATGCGTGGCATATGATCAGAAATTTTTTGGTCCTAGCTTAAACACTGCTCTAATGCCTATGAAAAATAGAGGAGATTTGATTCCTGATCCATCATGTGGTTCATCCAAAAGTATATGGAACTATATTGGGCAGGAGGTATATATTTTCTCAACTGATTTAAATTCTGTTCTTTTGGTTGATGTATTCTGTAAAGCTTATATTACTCACCAGAAATTGGATTTTGATACAAACCTGTGGTTAATTGAACTATTTTATGTTTCCTTTTTTAATATTTTCTAGAAAATGCCTTCCCGCTCAGTTAGTATCCGAGCCATTGAAGCAGAGAGATACAAAGTTGTAGACCAGCGTCGAAATGAAGTTCTCGAAGAGATTGAGGAAAGCAAGGCTTTCTTTCAGGTGACTCCTGCTTTGGTATTAGGACCATTGGTGCAGTTAATAAACAGAATCCATAAACAGAATCCATAAACAGAATCCTTTCTAATTTTTTCTTCAAAGAGAATAATAAAAGCTGTCAGGCTGGATCCCTTTCATTTCTATTCATTGGTTGCTTGATCCCTCAATGAATCTAACAATATAGGTTTTCGGCTATGTGGTTCAGGTATATGAAGGTGCTGTTTATATGCATCAAGGGCGAACTTATCTTGTCAAAAGCTTGAATTTGTCGACTATGCTTGCTTTCTGTGAAGAAGCGGATCTAAAATATTACACCAAAACACGGGATTACACTGACATTCATGTTATTGGTGGTAATTTGGTACGTTTGACTTATTGACTTATCCTTTTTTTACTATTATCTTTCTGAAGTCTCACATCAGCATTTTGTTATCATATGTTCTTAAATTTGGACTTTGGAGTGTATTTCTCTCTATTACAATTGTAATTGGTTTGTTTCAAAGGGTTGTAGCTTTGACATTTTAGGTGGAGAATGTGACATGAATTTAAACGCATAAAAAGCATTGTTATAGTGTCGTTCAATAGTTCTCAATTTTTATTAGTGTCATGTTGATAATTAGGCCTATCCAAAGAGACCTCCAAATATTCCGCCCTCAAAGACAACTGCACAAGCAAATGATTGCAGAGTTACCACCACTTGGTTTGGTTTCTATCAAATACAGAAAGGAAGTAATCAAATTATTGACACAGTGGATCTCTCACTTCCAAAATATTCGTATAACTCTCAGGTGATATTTGAAAAATCAGGATAACTCATTCTTTAATCAACTGGCCTCACCATCAAGTCTTATTTTATTTTTAGAACTCCCATTTATTCCTGCTTATTTTATTTTTCTTTTCAAAGCTAAGCAGGCAGTCTGGATTCCAGTACCACAATCAATAAAAGAAGAGGTGAAAAGGAAAAACTTTGACTTTCGTGCAGGCTTGCATGCTGCTTCACATGCTCTTCTGAATGTAGTGCCATTGTAAGTCTTGCGTTGTAATGTGTTCAAAATCTTCTTTTAAAGGTTTCCCTTTTGGAACTTGTGTTGCGGAACATGAAAATATAGCATGTTCTTGTAATGAGCACCTGTAAGAAAAGGGGGTCAGGGGGTTAACAAGTACCTCCTCGATCATCTCCTACATCCTCTAGTTAGGGCCCTTCTAATACAAATGTACCCAAGACATAGAATCTGTTCCGAAACTGTTGTGAAGGGACACCTTTGTAGATCAAGGTCCTACGCTGCATGCATAACATGCACCATTGAGGGAATCGCAGAAGAAGATATTTGGAAAAAATCCATGGTATATATCTTACCTAAAGTTACCAACCAAGCAAAAATTTGATTATCTTGGGGAGTTTAGTCTTCTAGCGCAGGGTAAAGATAGGAGAGGTAGAAGGATGTGGATTAGACAATAAATGAGCAAACAGAGATTTAGTGAATATGTAATTGTTGAATTCCGTAGATTTTTTTTCCCTCAAGAGTATAGCTTCAAGATTTTTCGGAAAGTTGAAAAGTTTCTGTGAAAGCAAGTATTTAGGTAAGCAAATATCTTGGGTGACTGGAAGCGTTGGGTGCCAATGAAGGCCAAATATTTCTGCTGGTCAACTTAATTAGAGAGTCTCAATGCAGCTGTATGGATTCAGAAAAGGAGCTCTTATCTACGTTGGTGCACCTTGACTAGGAAGCCAGAGGAGATTATGAGACATCTAGTCTTCCAAAAAAAATTTCTCACGGAAAACTTAGCTATCATTCAGAAAGAAATCTGTTATTCCAACTTTTGGCTTCCTGTATTGAAGGGATACCGAATTCCATGCTCGTGGGTATTAATTGCTTGGCGAAGAACAACTTGGTCTAGCTGATACGTGGACATGGTTTGTGTGATTTGAGAGGAAAAGCAAGAATCATATGAATGCCATCAACGCATTACTGTGGGATATATGGTTTAGGAGAAACAATAGTATATACAATGTTCAATCCATGGTGGCCACCTACCTAGGAATTAATTTCCTATGAGTTTCCTTGACGCCCAAATGTTGTAGGGTCAGGTGGGTCGTCCCGTGAGATTAGTCGAGGTGCGCGTAAGCTGGCCCGGACACTCACGGATATCAAAAAAAAAAAAAAATAGTATATACAATGTTAAGGATAGCTATTGAGGAGAGATCTTTTGATTTGGCCAAATTCTCATGTTCTTCTTGGTGTTCACTTTCTTCTTGGTGTTCACTTTCTTACTCTTTTCGCAACTTAATCTCTTCAATTAAAACATGTTGGCTCCAATTGAGCATAATTCTAACTTGTCTCCTTAAAAGTTGGAGTTTCATATGAACTTAAAACTTTCGAGTTGGAGCTTTGGATAGTTGTTATTGCAAGTTTCTCACCAAATCAAAGAATTTATGAAGAAAAAAAGAACCTTCAAATGTAATCTGCTCTTTTGTTAATCCTATTACTTATAAGTTTAGTAGTTTGTCGATCTCATCTCATTGTGTAGTTTCTTACAGACGCATTATATGCAACATGTCAGACTTGGCTCCTGAATGTGCAAATCCTCATGATACTCGCTATTTTCCAGAAAGAATTCTGTTGTATGATCAACATCCTGGAGGAACTGGTATGTCACTGCAGGTGAGTAACGTAAAAAATTGGCTCCTGCATTTTTTCTGTATGTTAAGTGTGGGTCAATGCTCGAGGATTTCTAACTTCGTTCAATTTCTTTTCTTTTTGGTTTTTAATACTAAGAACTTAACTGAACACGCAACAGATTCAACCCGTTTTCATAGAGCTGTTGAATGCTGCTTTTGAACTTCTCACCTCTTGTCGCTGCTTAGGAGAGACCGGCTGCCCTAATTGTGTCCAAGTCTGTTTCATTTCCTCTCTTAAAAGAAGAAAAAGGATATGTAGGTCAAGATTAAGACGTAAGAGTGATTTCTTTTCTTTTTTTTTTTTTCCTTTTGTTTTTCCCCAGAGTCTGGCCTGTCACGAATACAATGAGGTTTTACACAAGGATGCAGCCAGTTTAATTATCAAGGTTCAAACTTGTAATTTATGGATCCTGATTCCTTTTTGCTCGTGCTAGTTTTATGGAAATTAACTAAATTATTCATCCATTCAGGGTGTTCTGGATGCAGAGAAAGCATATTGCAGGTACATATCTTGAATGCATGAATCAGAGAGCCAACTACTCGGACTGTTTGATTAAACTTATCTTTTGATGTCAGGTAAACTCGGAAGTTCTTGGAGATTCATACTCTCTTTCTACTGCAAGAAGAAGAACGTGGTTTCTCTTTTAGGATAGGTTTGAAAAGTTTAATTCTTGATGAAAAAAAAATAATTTTGCTTCTGGAGTCGATTATAAAAGGGTAAATGGGATACAACAAGCGTGTATTGTTAATTGGTCAGTTTAGATTCATTAGGTAGGTTTCTCAATACTCTTGAATGCATAATGTTATTAAATGTCAACTCTCGTCATACGTTCGATTATCTTTGATGTGATGGTAATATTCTCTACAGACAAAAAAAAAAAAAAAAAAAAAGAGAAGAACCTTCAACTAGGAGTGTACACGGGTTGGGTTGGGTTGGGTTAGGGGTATTTTTTAGACCAACCCGAAAATTTGGGTTGGTCGTGTTGGCCACCCGAATAACCCGAATAGGGTACCCAACCCAATCCATAAAATTCAGGTTGGGTTGGGTTGGGTTGTCCGGTTGTGTGTGTGTGTTTTTTTACACACACACTAGAAATTCGGGTTGGGTTGGGTCAATTCGAATTTTCAAAATTGCAACCCGAGGCCCAACCCAACCTGAAAAATACAAAAAAAGAAATTAACCCAACCCAACTCAAATTTTAAACTAACCCAACCCAACCCTTATTATTCGGGTTGGGTAGTCTGGGTTGTTTGGGTTGTCGGATCATTTGAACACCCCTACCTTCAACTTAGATGGTGATAATGTGGAGTAGGTCAGTTATTGGTTTGGAAAAACCAAATATTTATTATTGTGACAGCTTTAGATTAGTAAGGGGTGTTTGGTCCCCAATTTCAAGTAGGTGGAGTGGGCTATTATAACCCAATTCATGGAGATTCAATTATAATATTTGGTGTTTCCAACTATTATAACCTACACTTAACTATAGTATTACTATTTCAAATTTCACTTTGTTACCATGTTTATTATTTCCTACTCATCGTTTGTTTCTCTTTTTGTTACTGTTTTCTATTTCCTACCCAATCTACTATAATAACTAATTCAACACCCCAAACACCCCCTTAGTTATTCTAAGAATGAGATAGAAAGGATCGTAGCATTTTTTAATGGATTCAGTTAACAAGTACTTATGTTAGTAGTTTTAACATTTACTTGAGGGGGAAGCAAACATGATATTTCTGTATAGTTGTGATAGTAAGTAAATTCATATTCATTGAGATAGTTGTCTTTATTTTGAGCGTGTGAAATGAAGTTGATTAAAACACAAATTGAATTGGTGTTTGAGTTATTACACCAAAGTCGTCCCCATTAAATTTGGTGCCATTCTGATGAATAGCCCTATAGAGAGAAGGTGCTGGCGAGTGGCAACACTGAGCTTGTCAGCGCTGCCCCCGTTGATTTGTGAATTGTGAACGGCGTTTGAACAACCTCCTTACCCAACGTTATTCAACTTGCGGGTAAACAATAATGGTTAGAAAAAGCTTTCGATGTCTAAACTTTTTTTTTTTTTTTTAATTCTTTTTTTAATGTAATGATTTAGTCCCAACTTTAATATTTAATGATTTAGTTCATGTAATTTTTAATGATTTAGTTCTTATTGTAAACTTTTTTTTATAAAAATTAATTGTCAATTTTTATTACGTAACAACTTAGTCTTCATAATTTATAAATAAATTTGATTCTTGATCAATTTATCAATTTATATGTATAAGAAATTTTATTAAATCATTCCAATTGTTATTGTGAAGTACAAGAACTGGATCGTTAATTATTAAAATTTAGTCCCTAAATTGTTACAAATTTAAAAGTACATGGACAGATTGTTACCAACTAAAGTTTAGGAGCTAATTTATAACATGTACGAACATGTACAAAGAATCATTATCAAATGTTTACATTATCTAATACAAATAAGTTTTGACGTATTATTAATAATAATAATATAATTGTATTTATCTTTCAAATGTTATCTAAATTGATATGTAATGTTAATTGTTAATTGAGCCATTTACCTTCAATAATGTTAGAGTTGTATAATTAAATTGAGGATAAATGTACGTATAAATGAACAGAATTTTTTTTTTTTAAAAAAAAAGTTGCATATGACAAAATTCTTAGTCGTCATAAGTTTACTAAAAATTAAAATTAAAAATAAAAATTAATTTATAAATATACATATTCCAAAAAAATGCTTGAGATTTGTGCCTTAATCTTCATACGGTATATGAGTGTACGGATTGGATTGCTTCATATTTCTAAATTCTAATTAGCTAACTTTTTGGTCACTCTTTGTCGGTGGAACGAAGGAGCGGTAGAAAACAATTTCAAGCGAGTTAAAAGCACTCTTGAGAATGTACAAAAAAAAAAAAAAAAAAAAAAAAAAAAAAAAAAAAAAAAAAAAGGTTGCTCATACTCGAAGTAATCCTACAAATCACGGAATTCCCTTTTCCTACAACACATTTTACGATCAAAATTTCAATTTAGTTTAAAATATCATCCATACTTAGGAAGTTTGTACTTCCAATAAATCCTTCTCAAAGTTAATTTTTATTAAAATTGGTTAGATAATAATAATGGTTTTATATGCAAGGAACTACAATATGTGAATATACTTTTAAAATTTATAGTAAAAATACAAATTTAAGATCTATTATAATATATGGATTAAAATTGGACATTTGAAAGAATAAGAGTTAAAATTGAACAAAGCTCAAAGGGACCAAAATGGTATCTTAAACATGAAATTTTGAGTACTCAAAATTCGCTGTGTTATAACATCTCCTAACAGAAACCATGAAATGCAGGCAACAAATTCTCAGCCCACGAAAGAGAGAGACAATCTCTAGGAACTTCTTACCATGATTATTGGAAAAAAATAGGAATCTGTGTAATCAAAGGATTTCCTTTGATTATTTCTAGCATGCAATGAGTCAATCATCCACTCTAATATCTTATATCTTATTGAACAAAAATGGTGATATTGTTCCTCTATTAATAAAGAATTTTGATTTTTGAAAAGTATCATGATCATCCAATAAGAAGGGTTTGACTTTTTTCAAATAAATGATTTGAAGACCTATTGATTCTAATAATGGACTGTAGAATTGATCATTCGGACTTATTAATTCATAGATGTGGATCTCGAACCTATGAATGCGGATATTCTCGAAACTCACCAAGAAAAAAGAAAGTGAGTTAGACAAAAAGAGAAAAACTTGGAAAAAAAAAATAAAATCATGGACAATCATTTTAAAGACCCAAGCAAGAAGTTATATATAGCTTTCATGTTACTCTTGATGTTATAAACAAAGACAAGATCCCAATTGGAATATCAAAGCCATCATTTTGAAGGGTGCATTGGAAGATCCTCCTGTTGTACAACATTAATAATAGAGGATAAGTTCATTCAAGGATGGTGGTTTGTTCTTTTGTTTATATTCAACATAGTTTCAGAAAAAAGATCAAAAGCCTATTTGATTCAATGGGGACTCATAGTGATTCAGCTGAAGCACATAAGCATATGTATGAACAATAAATTGATTTCAATTACATCATAACTAAAATGTTCGAACAAATTAAAAAGGAAATTGACAAGTAAATAATAATAATCTATAGCTTGCAGATCATAAAGGGAGTAAAAAGAAGAAAAAAAGAAAATCTACAGCTTGCTGATGGGAGAAGAAGCTACCACCAGCCAAAAATGGATTCCCAGGGCCATTTTTCCTCATTACATTTTAACTTCTCTAATGTATAAAAATCATCTTTTTTTTTTTTCCTCTTCTCAAGAAACTAGGGTGGAGAAAACAAAACCTCCTAACATAGTCAAAATTGTCTACTTTTTGAATCTACAAATGAAAGCATTGGTGAAATGTGCAGGAAGCGCCAAAGAGATTGCTTGAGTGACTTGCAATCAATTAGTAGTACAGTTTTAACTTGTAATGCAATCTTGAAAATAAGGGTGGCTTTGGTTTATGTAACGTTTCCAGAGAGGCTTGTACCTGGTTATGCCCAGCTTCAACCATGGCTTCATGTTCCCATTGAAGTGAATTACAGCTGCACTCTCGATCAAACGGTTGTCGATGTTCAGGTCATAACCCAATCCTAAGACATGCCATCTTCGGTCCAGTGGTTCCGTTAGACCATAGAAGGTTAATAAGCCAGGTGGAAGAGTGCCTGGCTTCCAAAGCAAACCGTCAGCATTCTGCTCTTGCCAGTAATGATATCGAGCAGTTACGTTTGCTTTCCTCCATGCAATTAGATCAAAAACATTCATCCCAAAGGCCCATCCGCATGCCTGTGGATCAAACTTTGAGCTTATGATTGAGTTAGAGAAGTTCAGGTACTTGTAGTACCGATGAAATGCTTCGAGGCAGGTTTCGACTGCTCCATTCACGTTTCCATGCATATCAAGAGAAAATAGTGGTGTGAGGTCTTTCTGGACTACAACATCATCATCAAGAAACACTACCTTCTCTAGCTGTGGATAGATCTCCGGAATGTAAAACCGAAGATGGTTCAACAGCATCAGATACTTGGGGTTTCGCAGTTTTGGATCAACTGCCAAATCCTGTA
The DNA here is from genome assembly GCA_030954485.1 of Citrullus mucosospermus. Lineage (NCBI taxonomy): Eukaryota > Viridiplantae > Streptophyta > Magnoliopsida > Cucurbitales > Cucurbitaceae > Citrullus > Citrullus mucosospermus. The sequence continues at coordinate 27,235,257 of CM062060.1, forward strand.
GCCCTCCAAAATAATATGCTCGTGTGTTTGGATTGAGCATTTGTTTCAGAATGGGAGCATAAGAGGCATTTAACCAAGAAAAGTCCTCAATCTTTTGGACTTCTATTGTGGATCCTTTAAAATCGTTGCTAAGGAACCAAGTCTGCATAGCTCCATAGTTGATCCCATTTGTGACAATGTGGAAGACCAACTGTTTTGGATGATCAGCATTAGAAACAGTTGAATTCACAACAACAGACGTTGCCAAAAGATTATCTGAAAATATGCAAAAATGATACAGATTATTATCCACGACTCGCTGGGAGTTTTTCTTCTCATCTGCCATTTCTTGAAAGGAAGGATATTTCATCCAATCAGCTATGAGTTTCACATTTAGGCAGTGAAGACTCTTTGGAAGAGCTTCAGCTGCAACTTGCCCAAAGACTGTGCTTTGCACTGTCGCAGCGTTAGCCCGCTCTTCAAGGGCTTGAATATGAGACTTCATTGTCATTATTGTAGTTGATATATCATAATGAGCATCTTGCGCCTTGAATATTAAAGAAGATAGGCTTTTGATTATGGGCTCTGCTTCCTCCAGGGTGATGGGTTCCCCTCTCATCACAGCTTTTGAAAGCAATAGCTGGGAACTTCTGATTTTAGAGCTCAGCTCCCAAGCAAGGTGAAGATTGCTATGCTCTTTGGCGATAACTACATAAGCTTTGGCAAGTGTGATTTGCTCCGCCAATTGCCGGGAAAATGATGTAGCACTCGATATTTCTTCAGTGAAATTTAATCTGTCATGAGCAACTTGTTCAATTCTTGGATTTCTCTCCTGGAGAAAGAGGGGTCACGTCAGAAATCAACTAATCAACATTCAGGCCATCAATATGCAATGAGAAAAAAGAGAAGGAAAAACTTTAAAGAGGACTCGGGCACTAGCAGCAACGACATTCCTAGAACAATCCCCATTAGCCAATTATCAATAGAAAAACATGCAGCCAGTCAATTGTTTGTGATGAATTGGCTTCCACTGAAGAGGAGTGACAATTGATATACACAATTCATTCATATCTAAGATTACTAGATCGGAGTTAGTGTGAGCATGTTCGGAAGTGACTTTCACTTTTGTCATGTTCAAAGTCAATGAAACATGCTCTTAATCATTCAAAATTCATTTAATATTTGGTTTTATACTTTTAAACACGACTTCCTACCATCAAAATTTATTTTGAATGTCTCAGCATGTTTTTGACAATGTCAAAACTTACTCCCAAACATGCCCTAATAATCATTGTTTGGACATGAACGAGATACAACCAGAGCACTAGATCAATATACACGCTTTTATGTGTTCAAATCCTATTTTTTTTTAAAAAAATAACACGTTGCCCTATCCCATGGATCATGGATAATGTCCATATCTGTGCTTCTAGGCTGAAATTAAGTGTGTCAAGGTGCTGTGCATCAGAGATACAGAAGTTTCTTCAAGGGTGTCGCAGATAAATATCGAACCTGGTAATTGCAGCATTTGCTAATATATATATATTTTACTCTTATTACTATGAGTTCCTTTTCCCTTGTGCATCTTCAGGCTCAACTTTGAGATTACTAGCGATTGTTGTCTCAACCATTTTGAACTATATATTCTATAAAATGATATGCAACTATTTCCCGCAGTCAATAATTCACTGCAAGAACTAAAACCCTTCATGGTTTAGGATTTTTTTTTTTTTTTAATTCAATGTAATATCTGATTCAGCAGCCATTGCAATGCAAATTGATTTTATAACCATAAAAGAACACTATTTGAAAATTTAACCTCATTAAATAACAGGCAGAAAATGGAATAGATAAATTGTTTCAGAAGAGAGTATAATTAAGAGTGAAGCCAGAAACATCATATGATATTTCACATTGCCCTCTAAGAGCAATCTAATTTTAATGTTCTTTCAAGCAATGATGTTCAACCAACTTTGTTGATTACTGATTACCACCAAACATTTCAAAACCATGAAACTGAAGACCTCCCATCACCCTTTTCTAAACACATCATTCGAAAACCATAAATACTCATTCTTCAAATTACTCCAACGAGATATCTACGATTTAAGAACAGAAATTCCATGCATCCCCGAGATCTATTTTGCTTAACTTTAATCTATCTCCAGTCTATCCACACTGACTCTACTTCAAACAAATAGTGGTTTCACCTCTTACTCATTCTTCTATTACTCTCCTTTTAAAACAGAGCATTTAAAGCCATGACCACATTGCTTAACTTTAATTTAATTCCTGTCCATCCTCTTCAAGCTGCCATTGCCAACCACTTCCATCTCATTGGCTAAAGAGTCTAAACAGACAATTACCTCATTAATTCTCACATCAGTTCAGATTAACATCCAAATCAAGGTTTAAGCAAGTGTAAAAAACAAAAATGTCTTCTAATTATTTCCTAGCAACTCTAAAGTTGTGGTCCTTTGGGAAAGTAGGACCACCTAAAATAGACTCATGCGCAGCAAACAATCAATAGAAACCAAACTTCTCAACATATTAATCAAGCCATAAAAAACACTCTTTGCCAGGAAAATTGCTTTACAAATTTGATATCCATAAATGTATAGAAGACAGAACAGAACTGGCAGAGTATAATGATAGCCATTGATACAAACCTAATTATTATCCAAGGTTCTCATTCCTAATTATGCAAGAAAAATTAATTGAAACATTCAGGGAATGACAATGAAGGCATGCATAAACAACAAGCAGATTAAGATGTAAGGGAACTGATTAGATCATATTGAGCTCAGAAACCTCAAATCAAAACAACAACAATTGAATTCATTGATGTAACAGCAGCAGAGTGAAAAATGATTCAGCCAAACAAAAGTATGAACACATCGATTCAATCCAAATCAAGAAGCTCAAAACGTAGAGAATAGTAAGTGAACAGAAGGAGGCATTACCAGTACGGGCTGTTCGATACGATCTTCGCTCTGATTATGGTGAACTACAAACAAAACGAGTCCTACAATTGTGAAAATCCCAAAAAGCGCCCAGATCCAATGCGAAAACCTCCGTCGAACCGGGCGGCGAAAGTCAGCCGGCCGCCGCCTCATCTTTCACCGATTACTTCCCTCAATTCAACACGAAATCAACAATCCAAACCGACCCATCTCCCAGATTCAATCAAAAAACACAAAAAATTCCAACATATAGATTCTTTTGCTCACTAAAACCACTGTGGCCCTTAATCTCGATCAAGTCAATACACCCTCTTCAGTCTTGAGAGATACGCACCTTTTAATTCAATCTAAAAACCCAAGAGAAGGCAAAGAATAAGTACCCAGAATCAGAATCAGTCCTACAAGGCTAAGACTAATAAGAGTAAGGTTGATCTGTGTGAGCTAGCAGTAATCACATTAAGAAATTCACAAAACGGTTTCTCCCAAAGATGAAAAAGGGGTGTGAATGGGGCATAGGCTAAGGAAAAGCACAGCTCATGGGAGCATGTGCTGCGGTTTTGTAGTTGCCTGATGAGCCAGCGAGGCTACCTTGAATGCTAATTACCATACAAAATGCAATTTTTTGCAACCCCATTGTTGCCACACTGCCAAATTACATCAAAATTTACGATTCCTTTCGTCCCCACTACGGATTTTTCAGCTTCCTAACTGTTGAAGGTCATTTTTTCTTTTCTTGGGTTAGGTTTGATCTTCCTTCTCTATAGATCTTTGTAATAAAATTGAAATTTTTATATGATTTGTTTGTTATAAAATAAGGTTTTTTTGGTAGATTATTTTCATTTAATTTCTTACTTTAGACTAAAGTATACCATAATTTGAAGTATTATTTATTTTGTATTAAACAATTATACATGAATGTGAGCATTGTAAGAAATGGTGAAAAAGAATACAAAATTGAAAGATGGAGTTGGGTTAATGGTTGATATGTCATAATGCACTTTACAATGCAAATATTTTTAATTATTGTTTTTTAGATGCTTAGATAAGTGGTGATTAATTTAACATTTTATCCTAGAGTTGAAAATTTCGAATCCCCAAATTTCAATTATTGTTTTTTTCATTCGAACTTTTTATTTTTTTATATATATATATATATATGGTTTAACGGGCTATTATAACTTAATCTTAAATAACATTTTAAATCTTGAATTTGTAGCAATAGGTTCATTTGATGTTTAACGCATTTAACCCATGAGTTTAAAACATTTGCTACTACCTTTTCTATTTACTACACTAATATAGTTGTTTTCTTTTTTTTTTTTATATATAAATAATTTTAATATTGATGTGGCATTTGGAATAAAATTAAATATCTGTTTAAAGAAATAATTTATCTCTCCTCGTCTTATCTCTATTCTCTCTCCATCTTTCTCCTTCGTAATTTTCCATTTTCACCGGCAATAACCTCTCTCATAGCAAACCCATGCGAGGAACCAAGATTGGCATGGTCGCTCCAACGATGCAACCCAACCCACAAAAGAAAGATAGAGAAACGAAAGACTAGGGAGGGGGAAAGAGAGCACTATGGACTAATTTTGGGGTGTCAGAAATGCAATTAAAGTCCTACATTGACTATACAAGAAGGTGATCATGGATGTATAAATAAGAATAACTATCTCGAGTTTCTTTTTTGTATGTATAACCCTTTCACAAGAGTTTTTATGATTGATGACCCACTCTTCACAAATGTATAAAATCTAACATTTTACTTACGTCAGAGTTTACTACCAGTTTTTTTTAAAACATATCACATTAGGGATGATCATATATATCGTAGCTCTAATGCGATGACTAACTATATTTTGGTCTTACCTTTTTCACCCCGCTACAACAAAGGAAAATTTGTACGAATAACCCAAAAATTGGGCAAAACATGTTGAATGACCCAAATTTTCAAAAAAAATGTCAAATTCGGATGAAATTGTCGAAATGAACTCGCTCACGAGGAAAAGTCGATCCTGCTCTCGCTCTCTCTCTCTCGCAAGAATATTAGATGTCTAAGTAGAATGTTAGATGTCTAACATTTGTGAGAGGGGGGTCATCAATTATAAAGACCCTAGTGAAAGAGTTATCCAAACAAAAATCTCCAACTATCTCTAATGGTACAAGGTCATTTGAGTAAAACTAAAAGCAAACCACAAGGATTATACCAAAAATGAACAACATCATACTATTGTAGATGTATTTAGAGGGTCGTTGTCTCTGAAATAAAGTCAGATCATTTAGGTTTTCTCATGACAAGGGCACATCTTTCAGATCTACTCATGCCATAGTGAATCCCTCACAAGATGAGTTTGCACCAACGGCACATTCGTCACAGGCCGTGAGAGAGAGAGAGGTTGCCAATAGCACAAATGTAAAATTATGGGTTTAGGTTGTGGTGAGGAAGGAGAAAAAGGGAGAAATGAGAGAGAAGTTATTTATTTTTTTTATTTTTTTACTTCAAGTGACACGTCGACATTAAAACATTAAAAAGAAATTACTTCTATCCACAAGAAAAGTAACGCCATTAATCTTTTAAACTTATTTTTTAAAAATCAAACGCTCATCGTAGGGACAAACGAACCTAATACTCAAAACTCATGACCAAAAATCTAAAATTTCCAATCATTTATCAAATGTGTGCTTCATCCCACGGAAACATCCAAATCAACTTGATGTGTTTGTCATTGAGTTTAATTACATGAATATATTTTAAAAACGAAAAAAGAAATAGAAGGAAAAGAAATTTGGCAAAACCCTGATATATATCCAAGATTCAAATAACAATAGGAGGATTTGAGTCCGTATACACATTCAAATAGTTTATTAATTTATAGGGTTTGGTTTATATCTTTTATACATATTTTGCTTTTAAATTTTCTAAGAAATTAATGGCAACCATTTTATCATATTTTAAGACATCCAAAAATGAAATGGGAAATTTTATAATAATAAAATTATTAAAATAATAATAATAAAAAAGGAAAGGCAAAGGAATGTCAGAAGGAAGATATTTGTTACGCCCAAGTTAAGAAAAAGAGAGAATTCAAAGATCTAAAAGGCAACTTTTTAATCAGCCACGGAGTAAAAGAGAAATATATATATATATATATATATATATATATATATGTTGGTGCTGTGAAAAAAAAACCATGCCCTGCGCCGACACAACATTTAACCTTAGCTTCAGGTTTGGTTTTTGAGGACAATTGTCTCCTACCTTGAACCAACTAAGCAATAACAAGCTCCTACACCAAAAACCCAACCACTTCTCTCAGCCTAACTTGGGATGGTTTTCAATCCCAACTTCAGAAAGGATAGGGAAAACCTGTAGCCAAACAACCAAAACACTCTTTCCTACTCAAGCTTTTGAGGTGGGTTTTGCCTTAACTCCAATCCCAACTCCAGAAAGCAAAAATAAGTAGAAAGGGTCTTTTCCTGCTAACATCTTGAGGTGGGGATTTCTCAATTTTCATAGTCTTAACTACAATCTCAACTTGCCAATATGAGCTTAGCTCAAATGTAATTGACATGATCTTCTCTAGAGATTGGAGCTTCGATCCCCTAACCTTGCAATCGTACTATAAAAAAAAAATAGTTGCAAATATAGCAATCAAGTCTAAAATATTTGCAGATATAACACCGTACAAAAGAAATTGCAGATGTAGCAAAATTTAGATCTAGCTCTCGGAGCCTAGCAGTGATAGACTATATCATTGAGAGGATAAAAAATAAAAAAACTACGATCTCAACTTCAGAAAGGATAGGGAAAGACTAGCCAAACAACCACAAGCAAAAATGTATAAAGAGTCTTTTCCAACTAAGCTTTGAGGTGGTGATTTTTCAATTTTCAAAGCCTTAACTATACAGACCAGAAGTGTATGAAGTGAAGGGTACAAACTGGGATTAACTTGGCCCTGTTTCTATCATTATCTGTCGGAATCCAACTGGGTTTTTTCTTACCATTGAGTCACTGAAATTTATGTGGCTCAAATGTGTTCATTCTGATTTACAGACAAAGCAAAGATGCTATCATGCTATACTTTGGTCATTACAATCTCATAAAACTAGATCTGTTCTTTAAACTAACCTTGCTCGCCTAAGTTTACTTTCATTAGTTCATACGAATCACCTTTCAGTGCATTCTCAAACTAAACACCTCAAACTGAACATAATGAGCAGTCGAGTATGACAAAAAGAAAGTCTAACTTTTGGTTGAGGGAATGTCTTCACCAGTTGAGCTATGATCAAGATGGCGTAGGACACTTGTGATCTTCATCCAGAAAACAAACAGTGAAGGATTCGGAGTTAATAAGAACAACCTCTTGTTCTAGGGTCGTTCTAGTGTTAAATTCTGTAAGTAATAGTATATCTTCTTTGGGAATTCTAAGATAAGAACTGTGTTCATTGAATTTAGCTACATATCCTATCGAGGAAGATTCTTTTGAAGTATCATTTATTCATTTTCAATTAGTTTTTAATTCAATGTTTTACCCAAAAGACTGAATTTTAATACTCTCGTGTGTAAGACAGAGACAACAAAGGCTCCCTCCCAAATCTATGATAATCTTCTCGCTACGATCAAATAACAATGAAGTTGAAAAGTGATAATCTTGTAGCTACGATCAAATAACAATGAAGTTGAAAAGGAAGATCAATTTACAAAATTTTACATCATTTTCTTTTCTTGGGTTTTCTACTTTTAAGTAATACAGCCACTCCATCATCATAAAAGAAGCAAAAAGTGAGGCCAGATAAGACTTACAATATCAGAAGCCTCACCATTTCCATCTTGTTTTTCTCTACAAAAACAACAATGGCAGCTGAAAGAAGAAATTCTAACATACAGATTCATGCCAAAAGCCAGAAATTCTTGTGACTTTTTGTAGTGATCAAATATCCTCCTAGTTTCTTGCTTTTCCTCCTCACCGCAATGGTCAGGCATGAAGAGTTTTGGATGCAATACTCCACAATCCCACCATGATTCCTTCTCTTGTTTGCACTGAACTTCTTTATCAGTGACCAGAATGGAGATTGTTTTCTTTGCCCAAGAACCAACAGAGACACTCGCTGTTTCTTTGCTTCTTCTATAATCACACGACCCATCTCCTTCCCCTGTAGAAATTCCATCTCCACTTGAACCTGAAATTAAACAATAACGCATTCTGCTTAATTTTCGTTGTAAAGTATCCTAGTTGGGGTTCTCTTTGTGTGTCATGTTTCTTTAATTAACTTGTTCTGTTTATAATCCACATTCAACTGATATCTAAGCCAAAAATTCAAATTTGCACCCAATCACAGATAGAACAAAGAGTATCGACAATACGACATGGTAGAAACCATCAGCGCAATTAAGCTATGTTAGGGATGCAAAAAGAGTTCCATATAGAGAACTTCGAAGTGGAGAAGATCTTTAGTATATAATTAAGGACAGCATCTCCATTGATTCAGATATAATCATACAAGGCTCTTGTGTGCAATTTAAAAGCAAAGATAACGGATTAAGTTAGATTGGACAATATCTGGCTATTACATGGAGTATTACAGAATACCAAGAGCCAATTGTCTTAACAACATGTTCAGATATTCTTACACTAAATTTTGATTCTGTATTACTCATTATTAACCTGTCAATCAGTCTTCCCTTCATCTCTAGATTCATGTGGAAAAGAAAATGGAAGACATGACACGACAACATATTCTTACACTAAATTTTGATTATTTATTATTCATTGTTATCTGGCAATCAATCTTCCCTTCATCTCAAGATTCATGTATGGAAAAGAAAAATGGAAGGCATGGCAGAAACTTACTCCTGGTCTTCTCATTTGACACATATTCTTCAAAGACAGAAGAAGCTGATAAGCCTTCATGTCAAGCTTTTCATCAAACACAACGCCTGCAAAACATCAACACCTTCAGAAAAACACAAGTCTCATAAAAAAAAATAAATAAATAAAACAAAATGGTAGCTAATCAACACAAATTAGACCTAGTTTTAACCTTGTGTTGAAGATTTGGAAACATGAAGAAGAATAATAGAATCCTGACTCTGAACAGCATGAGACAAAGCCCATTCAAGAGCCCCTTTACCCTCAAAACTAGAATCAACCACAACCATTATTCTATTACCAGTCTGAGCCACAGATTTAGCACTGGCCGTGCAATATCCATCCGCCCCAAACCCTAAAAGTTCCTCCCTCTGAAAATTCTGAATCGAATCGGCGGTGGGTCTTGTTCGAATCTGCCGGAAACAGACCTGAAAACAAGCGGAGAAGGATTGAGAAACTCTCACCCTCTGCAATCGGGTATGTTTCCTCGCCATTTTCCGGTGATGGGGTTGAAGAAAATCAGGTACTTATAAGCATAAGTCGTAAGGGGAATGGAATCAAATTCTAGATACGCCATGATTGCAATTTTGAATTGAAAAATGATGGGTTGGTTCAATCAGCAGTCCAAATTCATCAAAGGCGTTGTTCTTGCTTGAATTTTTCTTTGTTATCTGAGAATGGTTGGGTTGGGCACCGCTTTGAACGTGCTTGACATGAACTTGAATTAAATATATTAGTCTTCTTCTTCTATCCACTTTCCATTTGCCACCATTGCCATGCACTGCCTTCCAAAGTTCCACAATTTTTAAATAAAATGTTTTGCCTTCTTAATATATCAAACCATGACAATATGTAATTTTTTTAAAAGAAATAATTTTTAATTGTACTCTGAATGCACCATAAATCCTCAATTAGATACTATAAGAAAATGACCAAATTGCAAATATTTCAAACTATTTTTGGTAGAAAGACGTTTTGAATTTTGGATGGAAATTATGATTTGAAACAAGCATGACAATAGCTTAGAATGGAACACTGTGACTATATTTGTGACTATATTTAGGTCTCACTTTATGTTCTTAGTCACTGCTATATCGTTCTAGGTCTAAACATTTAGAGTACTCCTTGTAATTTAGCCAAAATTTTAGCAATAAAATGTTGACATTTCATTAAATTATTTATTCAAATATATTTGGGCATGTGGACCCAATGAGCATAGCTTAGTGAGTAACGTAATATCCAATCCGAACATAGTTTCATAGATTATACATCAATTATCATCTCAAATGTCGATGGTTTAATTCTCTACTCCATGCTTGTTGAACTAAAAAAAGAAAGTATTCTAAACTCATAAGCCTAACTTCTTGTTGAAGTGGCTACACAGTATTTCGAGAACTTCTTTACATCTTCAGACCCTAAAACTGACAGTGTCACAAAATTTTGAGTGTCATTTCGAGTACGATCTCATAAGAGAAAAATCGTGATCTTATTATGCCCTTTTATAAGGAGAAAAATACAAAAATTGTGAAGGGTATGCATCCTTTGAAAGCCCCTAGTTCAAATGGGTTAAATGCGTTATTTTCTAGAGATACTAAGATGTGGTGGGACCTACCATGATAAAGTTGGAGATACTAACTATACTCCTATTGTTCTTATACCCAAATTAGGAAACCATTTGACATCAATGGGAGACTTTTGTCCTATTAGCCTTTAAAATGTCATCTATAAGATCATCGCCAAAGTTTTGGCTAACCGTCTAAAGGGTGTTTTGGATCTAATAATCTCTCCCTCCCAATTGGCTTTTATTCCAGGTCGTCTAATAACCAATAATACGCTTCTTGACTTTGAATAATAACCGAGCAGAAAAAGTTGGGGCATAGTTGCCCTCAAATTGGACATGAGCAAGACTTATGACAGGGTGGAATGGATCTTTCTTTGGCAGGTGATGGAGAAGATGAGTTTTTGCCAATGATGGATTCAATTTATCAAGTAGTGTGTTGAGTATATCTCTTTCTCTGTCCTCCAGAATAGGAACGGGCAAAAAAAGTATCGACCATCTAGAGAATTGAGGCAGAGGACCCTTTCCCCCCTCTTTGTTCTTACCTATTCAAAGGGACTCTTTGTTCTTTTGACCAAGGAAGAGTCGGTTAGCCATTTCTTAGGTTTGCGAATCAATCATTATTGTTCTTCTATTTCTCACCTCTTTTTTGCAAATGATAAACTCTACTTCTTTCAAGCAAGGAAGTTTGAGTGGTAGGCGATTAAGTGATCTTGGAGACATATGAAAATGCTTCAGGACAAACTATAAATATCAACAAATCTATATATATTCATGACCAACAATAATATCAAAGAAGAGATGATCTAGAAAATTGATAACAACCTGTGATTCACCCGTATTTATCTTTAGGGCAATATCTGGGACTCACTTTCCAAATCTCTTAGAGTAAGTGCTAGGTATATAGGAATATTATGGATAAGGTGTAACGAGCTTTCCAAAGTTGGAAGGAAAAGCCATTTTCCATGGGTAGCAAAGAGATGCTTATCAAGGTTGTGGCGCAAGCTATTTCCACTTACGCCATGAGTCTCAACTCCCAAAGACCTTATGTGATGAAATTACTCGATTGTATGCGAGATTCTAGTGTGGATCATCTAGAGATAAACAGTAAAATCTACTAGCATAGTTGGTCTAAATTGTGTATTAGAAAGGTTGATGGAGGTCCTAGGTACAGAGATATCCACATTTTCAATCAAGTAACGTTGGCCAAGCAAAGTTTGAGAAGTTTGAGACAACTTAAAAGTCTCATCTTCAAGATTTTTCGAGGTAAGTACTTCAAAACGTAGAGTTTATTAGTGCAGGTCTCGGACATAATCCGTCCCATGCATGAAGGAGTATCTTGAGGGGTAGACAACTTTTTTTAGAAAGGTTTTTGATGGAGTGTGGTGGATGGCAAACTAATACAGATTTTGAGTGATCGATAGATCATCCAATCTTTATTCCTAGTAACATGTAGTGACAAAATGTGGCGTATCTTCTTTCTCTAGATACGAGGTGAAATGAGAATGCGATACATCCTAGCTTTCTCGATGAGGAGGCATAGGTACCATTACCAATTAGTATTCCAAAAGCCAGCCATTTAATGCTTGAATTTGTTAGAGTTGAGCCGAAAAAAGAAAAAGAAATAATAATGCCAAAGTGGTATGTTTGTGTTCTTAAGTATTTTATTTAAAAACAAAAAAATTAACGTTTTAATTTGGAAGGATTTCATTCAGAAATTTTAATTCATTTCGATATAAAATTGAAAATTTTAAAAAGTGGAAAATAATGAAATTGAAAATTACTTGGATGATTATGTATATTTAATTTATTCAAATTCTCTTTTTTTAATAATACATTTTATTTTATTTTTAAGTATGGATTTGTTATATATTTTTGCATGTCCACAACTAACATATTCGTTGTTTGATGATAAACTATTTCCACGCATATAATAAATTGGTATTTTTAAAAAAAAAAAAAATATGTAGAGCAGAGGAACCACACTTATGCGGGATTTATGTTCGTTGAGCTATGTTCTTATTAGTAATAAATTAGTCTAATTAATTGACAAGGACAAAGATTCTAATACGTATCAAACTGTAATGTTTAGACCTCGTTTGATTATCATTAATCATTTTTTTTAGTTCTTACAATTTAACTAAAGAATCAAGTGTCTAGTTAGAGAAAATGATAACTCTAATAAAGAAATTAAAAGAAAACAAACTCAATTTTAACCTTTTAAGTTTGATTTAAAACTTACTGATTGTCAATGTTATTGTTGTCATTTTTAGCAAAGAGCAATAAAATTTTAATGTATTAGAGGAATTCAAACCGTTGTTAACACATTTCCAATTGAACTATGCTCGCTTTGGTTAATACATTGAGTGATTTATATTTACACTTTAAATTATATTAAAAAAATTAATAGATTTTTTTAAAAGAAAATAAATGACATTCAACTACTAGATCAGTTAATTAAATAAATATGGTCCTTGTGAATAAGAGTAGAAATCCGAGAAAAAAAAAAGACAACCAAAAAACAGAGACCACAACGTCTTTTACAGATGGAGACGCAAATGGATCACCTAATAGATACTATTTGTTGCATTCTAAAATTGCATTAAACTATACTCAATTGTGATGATGTCAACATATCTTTTTAGGTTGAATTTATATGATGTCAATTTTCTAAATATTCGATTAGGATTTAGAAACTTGATCCAACTCAAATTAAAAATAAAAACAATAACCACAACTTTAAATGTATAAGGTTGTATTTGAAATTAAAGATAGAAGAGTGGAGGGAGATTAAAAATAAATTTATTTTGTATTTACAAGTATACAAAATGAAGGTCAATTTCCCTTTTTAAATCAATAAAATGTAGAGGAATACTTAAAACTTCTAATCATTTGAGGACATGTAAATTATACTTTAATTGGGAAATAAATGGGAGAGATTTAAACCCATATAAAATACTCAACAATAATTATTGTTAACTATTTAATTTTGAATAAATCCTATTATAATGGAAAATTTTGGAAAAAAAGAAAAGAAAAGAAAATGTTTAAGTGGAAGAAGAGCCCAAAAAATATGTTAGAAGTAGAAGGACTCAATTTTCTATGAGAGGATGGTGGAGATTAGGCCATATGGTGGGGAGGATTGCAGTATGAAATATAAAATGTCAACCTTATGATTAATATTCTAGAATTGAAGTGGAATCCATTTAATTTAAATATATATTACAATTTAGAAGATCTAAAATAAAAAAATAAAAATTGACAATCTTTATCCGTACCGCTAATGCTAACATTTCACGTCTATCCATTTTAAATAATTTATATTATATTAAAAGAAGAAACGAGCGGAGAATTTTTACCTTTTCTCTTTGCCCTTAACTTTTTAGATAATGACTATTTTGCCCTCACATTCATTCATAATAGTTTCAATTATTCTTATTTTTATCCTCACTTTTTAGTATTTGTAGGATTGCCTTAATATCTCTTTATTATAATGTATGTACTTTTTATTCTTATTTGTTCTTCTTTGTATTACTAGAAAAGAAAAAACTAATAGTTTTATCAATTTAAATCTTGAACCAACTAAGTTGTATAAATTCGCCCTTCATTAGGTTCTGTTTGAATAAACATCTTGCAAATTTTGAAAGAATGGAAATATTTTTTAAACAAATGGACCAAGTTTGTAGGTACTTTTCATAATTTAACAAAAGAAAGAAAGAAACGCCTCAATTTTGGTCACTTATTATATTAATTTTTTTGGTTAATTTACAAATTTAGTATATAGATTTTCAAATTCCGTTAACTCACAAGTATGTATATGAATTTTCAAACACATTTTACAATATTGAAGGAGATCAAATCTAACTTAGAGGTTGATAGTGTCTCTTTTATGTCAGTTAAATTTTAGTCACTCACTATATTAATTTTTTTCGTTAATTTACAAATTTAGTATATTAATTTTCAAATTTCTATCTTCAAAATTTAAACTTCTAACCTCTCAAGTGAGGATATATACTTTTATTATTATTATTATTTTGCAATATTGAAGAAGGAGATCAAATCTCTAACTTCACAATCACGTTGAACTATACTCATTTGGATATGGTTAAACTAATGTCGTTTTCAGACTCAATATTGACAATTTATCTTGAGAATTAAGGCAGTACATCAAGTGTTCTCTTCCAATGTTTTGTTTATTTATTATTATTATTATTTTATTAGTTCAAGAAAAGTAGAGCTGGATTTGAACTCAAACCAATGGATTGTGTAAGATTACATGTTCAGGGTGCAAATTATTTTAATTTGAGTTACAAATGAGGAGGATTACAAAATAGTAAACACAATAAATAATAAGTATTTTCAAATAATTTATTAGTTAAGTATGAGTTATCTATAATAATTGAGAACTTCAACTATTATAATAGGGGACACAAACATTGAGTTGACTATAATAACTCACTTCACTTCTGGCAAGTTGGGAGCCAAAGGTTCTTAAAATTTTTTAGACTTCTATTTTTTTTAGTACAACAATCAAGAAAACGAAGAATCAAACTTCTAACTTTATAGGGAGAGCATGTATCAATGCACCCATCACAAATAGAAACAAAGAGAGTTTGACAAGATGACAAGGCAACGATATAGGGTAGAAACCATCAGCCCAATTAAGCAATGTTTGGGATGCAAACAGAGTTCCATATGGCTGAGAATTTCGAATTGGAGAAGAAATTTAGTATAAAAATAAGGGCAGCTTCTCTACTGATTCAGATATAATCATACAGGGCTCTTGTGTGCAATTTAAAAGCAACACTAACGGATTGAGTTAGAGTGGACAGTATCTTACAATTACATGGAGTAATACAGAAATACAAAGAGCCCATTGTCTTAGCAACATATTCCTACACTAACTTATGATTATGTATTATATTCATTCTGAAGTTTGGCCAAATGGCCAGAAGGCCCAGAACCATCAGATAAGAAAACCTGTGGGATATCTCAGCACATAAGATGATATATACACACAACTAAGAAAAGGTGCTCCTAACTTTGGCCGATACCAAAAAAGTTCACTCTACAGAATCTTTATCTAAGGTCAAAATACGAAAATTAGGCACCTCATCAGGGGTTTCTTTTTCAAAATCTCAAGCATGAACTTCACTCAAATGTTGTACTACTAGAGGCTAATGGATATCACAGCACAAGATTTTCATCAATATTACTAAAAATGTAAAACAGCTTAACAGAGTAGTAGCAGTTGGTGACTGTAAACTAATATCTTACATTAATTAGAAATGATAATAGAAGAATTACCATTAACCCATCTCAGCAGTTCTTAACACCAATCAGTTTCGACCGAGTGGAAGAGATCTACAAGAATATGTCTCCTTGAAATCTGACTTCCTAGATGAGGTGAATATTGAAGCATAAACTTCTTTGGTAGCATTGGCAGGGACCATGTCTGCTGCTTTGAAACGCTTTACAGCACCATTACTTGCTGCAACCTTTACCTGAACTCCACCATCTGGCCGCTCATGTCTTTCAGGTTTA
The DNA here is from genome assembly GCA_030954485.1 of Citrullus mucosospermus. NCBI lineage: Eukaryota > Viridiplantae > Streptophyta > Magnoliopsida > Cucurbitales > Cucurbitaceae > Citrullus > Citrullus mucosospermus. The sequence continues at coordinate 27,251,174 of CM062060.1, forward strand.
GCAGAAACCTTCTCCAAAGCCTTAACTTCAATGCCGTGCTTTTTACCAGACAAGCGGGATGCTGCCATATCCAAACTCACATCTCCTTTCATACCCACTTCCCCATTCCTCACTTTCTTCATCTTCTTCTCCTTCGATTTCGATTTCTCTTCCTCCATCCTCTCCCTCATTTCTTCTACCTCCTCCTCACTCCCATTAATCACAAACTTATCTCTGTCCTTAAACTCAGCATGACAAACAAGGCAGGAAGAAGATTTAACCTCCTTCAAGGCCTTTGCACTCAGCACATGTCCACAAGTTCTCAAAGCAAAAAACTTGTACTTACCATTGAACTCAAGACCAGTAATCGGACACTGAAACCGCGGCTCTGACATTGCATTCCCACGCGATTCTGTACCAGGAATCACCGAAAGATTAATCTTGATCATATCCTTCAAACCTTTGATATGCCCGAATCCTTTTGGCAGTTTCTTCTCTAGCAAAGCCTGCACGAGCGACTCCTTATTGAAGACATTTCCAAGCCAATCGATCACACAAGGTTCCCTCAAAGGCTCGTTAGAAAGAGCGCAATTCAACCACTTGGACAGCCTCTGCTCGTTAGGGTCGACTTTATCGGGTTTCTTCTCTGCGTACATATTAAGATAACAGTCACGAGATTCGGCCCCTGTCGCACCGCCATCACCACCACCCCCAAGGACCCTGGTTCTTAAGATTAAGGTAGAGAGAGGGGGAATTAGAGAACTGGGAATCGTGGTGGAATTAAGAAGGGGTTTCCCATTGAGGGTGAAGTAGAAAGATGACGCAACCCGTGAATTGAGTGTTTCAGGGAGAAGAGAGAATTTCAGATCCTCTAGGGTTTGGGCCGGAGTTTGTGGTAGGTTTACGATTTTGGATTGAATTGGAAGGTCGGGAGAATGAAGGAAGATCTGAAGACGGTGTTGATTTTTCGGATGCATTACTTAGGGTTTTAAGAATCGAAGACGATGAGAAATTCCTGTGGGTAGGGTTTCGCGATCACGAACAGAATAACGACGATTGTTGATGAAATTCTGGGAGTCGAAGATGATCGGAAAGCCCAGAAGACGGCGATTCAAATCGATAAATTTTGTTCTTCGGAGTGAGAACAGATATACACAACGAGGTTTATATACTGCAGATTTTTCTATCGCCAATTTAAAATAATATAATCAAATTCAATTCGGTTTGGTTTTTTCTTTAATTTTTCAACTCACTTGATCGAGAACCAAACCAATATTTTCGGTTCTCTCTATCAATGAACCGAGACACTCAATGTTTTGAAAAAAAAAGAAAAAGAAAAGGATTGAACCAATCAATTCGATTCGGTTTGTTATTTGGACCACCTTTTGAGGGTTGGGTTAAGTTGAGTCGAAATACTTTTTACATTCATCACAATTGTTGAGATTGCCAATTTTTTCGACCAAATAACATTTATAAAATAGTAAACCCAATTCATGAAACATTTGGGTTGGGTTGGTTCGAATTAATTGAATCATCTATTTAAATTTTTATTCTGTTAATATGTAAAAATTTTATTTAATTATTTTCATTTATTGAAAATATTTAACAACTCAATTTCAATTTATATTTGGAAAATTTTCTTATTTATAGGGTTAGTTGGATTAATTATCCCAAAAAAAAAACCATAAAATTAAAGTTAATATATTCATGTATATAGCCTCAAATGGAACAATATAGCTATACTTGGGTCTCAATTTATGTTCTCCAACATTCTAACAGATTAATTGTTCTCCAATAGTAGTTATGAAACGTTTATAAAAGGACAAGCATTAAAATATTAGTATTTTTTTAAAAATAATGCAATGTTTATGGTACTCCTTGTAATTTAGCCAACATTTTTTTTAACAAAATGTCGACATTTCATTAGATTATTTATTTGTTGACATATTTAGACATTTGGAGTCAATGAGCCTAGCTTGGCGAGTAAGGTACTAACCAATCTCAAGCGTCAATGGGTAAATTCCCTACTCCACAATTGTTGGGTTAAAAAAAGAGAGAATAAAGTATCAATTACTACTCTACATATCAATAATTTTAAGAGCATTACAACTTTATGCATCCTACTCCTATCAAACACAAAAAATAATAATAATAGTAAATAAATAATAAATTAAAATATTTTAGAAAAAGAAGTAAGAATAATTTGCAACATGGCAAATTTTGGATAATTTAATAGAATAGACAAAGATAAGTATTTTCCAAAATACACTTATAGAGCGTCAATTAAGTAATGCTCGCTTTCACTACTGTATTAAATTATTTCTCCATATGTTGAAGACGAAAATCAATCACTCACTACTCTTTTTTAACTTCATCTTATGGAAATCAATCACTCAAATATTCTTTTTCATTCTAAAATTTGCATTAAACATTAATCAACTTTATATTTTCAAGTCAAAACAATACCCCTTACTAAAAGTAGAAAAGATAAAAAACAATACTTTAAAATATATATGCCTTTAAATGTAAGTTCTAGAAGAAAATGTCACACCATAGAATTTATTTTGGATACAAATATAACTTTTTAGGTTGAATTTATGATGTTAATTATATCTCAATGTGATTTGGATTTGATGAATTAAACTAAAAATAAAAGTAATAACGAAAATTTTAAACGTATAAGGATCTATTTGAAATTAAAAGAGTGGAGAGATTAAAAATATAATTTGTTTTGTATTTATAAATATATAAAAATAGAGGTTTTTTTTTTTTTAATGATAACATGTAGAAGAATATTTCAAACCTCAAATATTTACCTCGAAGATATATATATTAATTAGTTGAGGTATACTTTGATTGACAAATAAAGATGAGAGATTTAAATCTATAATAAAGTGTCTAAAAATATATGTTAGAAGTAGGACTCAATTTTCTAAGAGAGGATGGTGGATATTAGGCAATATGGTAGGGAGGATTGCAATATATAAAATGTCAACCTCATGATTAATATTCTAGAATTGAAATGCATCCATTTAATAAATATATATTACAATTTTTTAAAAAATGATTGGCAATTTTTATCCTGAATTTCCTATGTATATCTTATTGCTAAGATTCTAATTGTGTGTTTTTAATAACATTATTAAAATATAATTTTTTAAATTAAGTTTATAAATACTAATTTCACAACTTTAAATTTTTTACTTTGTTATTTACTTTTTACCGATGTTTTCAAAAAAAAAAAAAACAAAATAGTTACCAAATGAGACCTTAAAAAACTAGTTTTTAAAAATTTATTATTGTTTTTAGAAGTTAGATAAGAATTCAACTCTTTTAAATATACAAACTATATATTTTATCTATGCAATTTTACATTTATTAAAAAGAAAAAATAGGCTTAATTTTGAAAGACAAAAATCTTAAAGGTCATTAAAAGTTTATAGATGGATGTTCTAAATTAAATGGAAAAAGAAAAAAAAAAGTGGAGAAGTTAAATAAAATTTTGATTTAAATTTATTTGTGTCCATGCAGTTTCACATTTATTTGGCCTTTGTAGTTTTTTTGTTTTTAATTATTGAATTTTGATAAAGTCTTGTGGTACAAACATAAAATAAACATGAAAAAAAAACTGATGCATATAATTTTTTAAAGAAAAAAGAAATTGATACATATGGTGATGGTCGATAGAGTTGATGGTTAGAGTTGGTCGCCTGAGTGCCAAGTCGCTAAAGGTGGTTATCGCCGGAATTGACATCAAATGTGGTATTTGCCGAAATTTATATTGGAGGCGGTCTTTACTGAAGTTGTTGTTGGAGGTGGTTGCCAATAGATATCAGAGTACATTACTGGAGCCTAGAGTGAGGCAATGGTAGTTGTTGGTGGGTGTCGGATGGAGTCATAGAAAATATATGAGAGAGGGAGAGTTGGGTTTTAAGTTGAGTTGTTAAAATAACTAACTCTAACCCCATCAATCTTTCAAGTTGGTGAGCCAAACATTGAGTTACCAATTTTCACTAAATTACCAACCTACCCTAGCTCATGTTAGCAAGTCAAATACCCTATAAAGATACCGGAGCGATTCCTAATATATAAACTAGGCCCAAAATATTAGCAAATATAACACAATACAAAATAATTTGTAAATTTATCAAATTTTAGGTCAGCTCTCAAAATCTATTATTGATATCTATATTGCTAAACCATAACACTTTTATATATATATATAAAATAAATTTGAGACGTAAATATGTTTGGATTAATTGGGATGAAATTTGAGACTATCTAACCCAATAGCCCAATTTCAGTTATCATGGGCCGCACACTTGAATCCATACATTTTACTTTTGAAGGGAAAAATAAAAGTTAAATGACAAAATTACCCCTCTGACTTTGTCATTGGTTTTAAAAGTTTACCTTTATTCTTTCAAAATTACATTATTACCATTCACCTTTCGTATTTGCTTCAAAACTATCTCTATAGTAAAAATCAATTAAAATTTTTCCTATAACAAATGAGATCTAAATCTATTGTGACAGTGTTCGAGTTCTAATTTTTGTTAAAGTCTTCTAAATTACAATTACACCATTTCAAGTTCTAATTGATTTATAATTTAAGAGTATTTTTTAAGTGTCTATGAAATATCGAGAGTCATTGCAATTTTTGAAAGAATATGAGTATTTTTTAAATAAATGGACAAAACTCATGATTTTTTTTTTTTTTTTTTTTTTTTACAATATTGGAGAGGTGGATCAAACCTTTAGCTTTGAAATTGATAACACATTTTTTATGTCAGTTTAGTTATACTCATTCTAACATATACTTTATTCAACTGATCTATATTCTAAAAGCATGTTTGATAGTGATTCTAAAATGGTTAAAATCACTTTTGTCATTTTTGAAATCACTATGAAACATGTTTTTAGTCCTTCAAAACTAATTTTGATGATATAAAATGTTCATTTAATAGTGTAAATTTTAATATTGAATTGATTTTGAATGATTAAAGGTATATTTTAGAGTGATTTTGACAATTTTAAAATCACTCTCAAACATGCACTAAGTTAGCAATTTATGTATATTAGTTCTATCTTCAATCTCAATATTGCACATACTAATGCCCCTTGTTAAAATGCTCATTAGGGGAAAACAAGAACGAACAATATACAATTTATTTTGTCTAACTGTAGTCTATTAAGCCTTCCCTTTAGATGTTTTTCTTTAATTAATTCAAGAAAAGTAGAGTATAGATTTCAACTTCATTCTTAAAGTTTTTCTCTAGTACAATAATTGTGGGATCAATAATCGAATATTCGACTTTAATAAAAGAGAGTACATATCAATTATTACTAAACTAAATTCATTTTTGAAGGAAGTAACATCTTAATTACAACGTTACACTCATTTTTTAAAAAAATTTGAACAACTACAGCTTATTTTCACCTTTCTATTTAGTTTTTGTTTCAAAAGATCAAACATTTTAAATTTTCTCTCTCTCTAGGCTATTTTTTCATAAAAGGTAATATAAATAGAGTAGGTACAAAAAAAAAATACTGATATATAAATAGAGAAAATTCAACAATAACTAACTAATATAAATTTAAAATATGTTTTTTAATATATATTTAAAAAAAAACATGTTAAATTATAGGCAAGCCTAGTATATAGTGAAGCAAACTTTTTTTTTTTTCTTTTAATAATTTTAAAAATCATTTCTTCATCATGCATAAATGCAGTCTTGGATTTCTCCTTTTAGGGTCATTAAATGGGCTTTGATATCTAAGGCTACCCAATTTGTTTGGCCCACCAATTCAAAAGACATTTTTTGTTTCCTTTTCCCTTCTAAAACAATTCAAGTAAATAACCTTTTTTTTTTTTTTTCTTAAATATCAATGAAGTAAAGTAGACAATCTTTATATTACATACATTAAGTAATTGATAATTGACATAGACATCAACTAAGGTAGTCAGAACAATAACTGAAATGAATGAAGCAAGTCCCATATCTCGAATTGCTTTTTTTCTTTCTTTGAAATCACGAGTACAGTAGATCTACGACAACGTAGCTCGGGACAAAAGAGTGAAAGAAATGTCGGATTTAGGAGTAAGGTTATATGTATGTGAGATAAATGAGAATGGGGTGAAGAAGAAGAAAATTATTGAAGAGTAAGACAAGTTGTCCTTTCCATATATATATATATACTTTTCTTTTCTTTCTTTTTTTCTCATCAAAGAGGGGAAAGGGGGCACCATAATTGTAATAGAAGAAAGATCAATGAGACAACACAACACAAAGAGGGCAAAGGCCTTACCCTCATGGGGGAACTAAATGATGTGGGCCCCATATTTAATTTGTTTTCCCTTTCCCTACCCCTTGCCCATCCAAAATTCCCTTTTTTAAAATATTTTTTTTTTTTCTTTAGTTATATTCTTGAGATGGACAATTGAATGAATAGGGTATGGGCATCATTTTCACCCTTTGTATCAAGGGCAAGTGGCCCTTTTCAACCCAACCACCCAATTCCAAAAATTAAAAAAAAAAAAAAAGAAAAAAAAAGTGAAACTATCCATTTCTTACATATTGGCCCCTACTTGCCTTAACTTATTGCTTGTTGGCTTCCACCTCCCTTCATTTGTTCCTCTCAAGGCCCTTTTTTAAATGTTTTCTTTAAATACTTTGTGGAAAGTGATTTAGACGTTGGTATAATTCAATTGGTTAAAATATTAATAATATTTTTTAAAAATTATAAAAAATTTATATGTTGGTTTAAATGTTTGGATTGTTACATTAAAGGTTATTTTGTCCACTAACTTCATTAGTCAGTATTAAATAATTCAACTTCAATAGTGCTCACTATTGAAGTTTGCACCTTTATCGAGAAATCTCATCTTCTCTTCTTTCTCTCTTTTGCATATTTATTGAGGAAATTCATTTTACAATGGAAAAATTTCCTATACTACGTAGTAGTATGAAAAATTTTCCATACTACCTTCACTTATTATGTGTCACGTAAACTCGCTTTTAAAAATAGAATGGGACCCATTAACATCAATGTAGAGTCCACAAATATTTATAAAGACAAATTTATAATGTGAACATTGGGAGTATGGTACTACGAGAGTACTAGAAAATTTCTCTCTTACAGCTTTATACTCCAAACACAAACTTCTTAACTTCAATATATTAACTCTAGATTTCATAACTAAACTCCACGCTGAAAACATTCCCTAAAAGAAAAGAAAACAAGTAAAAGATATCATAATTCAGAAAGAGAAGTTGAAATAATAAGTTACAATTTTGTCTTTGGATATCATGTGTGATGTTATTTTGGTCTTCTTTTGAAAGAAATAGTTTAAAAATTGCTAAAAATTGTTAAGAATACACTTTTAAAATGTTTTAAAAACTATTTTGTGTAGTTTTCAAACACTTCAATTTTTTTCTAAAATAGTTTATTTTTAAAATTAAATACTAGAAAAATGAAACCAAACACACCATAAATCTCACATTCGTGTTAATAAGAGAAGTAATAAAACATTGTGTGGATAGAGTTTTGATATTGATTAGCTTTGGTAATATAGTCAATGATACTTTTAATTACTAATTAATAGTAGGGACTCTTAGATAAATAAATTAAAGTACAAGGATGAAAATTAAAACTTAAGATATAGAGACAAAATTGAAATGAAAGTAAGAAATATAAATACATTCAAATTGCTCACTATCCTTATAGAAAATAGAAAACATTAAAAATAGTTGGGACTTGACAAACTTATTTTTGAAATATAAAACAAAAAAACATTATTTTCATGTGGTTCCTTTTTAGTTTGTACTTTTTATTTTTCAAAGTATTTTAATTTGTAATTTGATAGTGATGAAAGTATTTATTTCTCTATTTGCATAAAAATTAAATTGTGAAAGAAATTTATAGTAATGAAATCTAACATTAAGAAATTTGTTTTGTACTTTTTCTAACTTAAAAATGAATTTTACTTGGAACACAAAAAGGTGAAGTTGATAGTTCAATAGAAGGAAAAAAAAAATAAAGATGCTATAGGACACTAAAGTGATAAAATATATATAATTTTAGCTCAAATTAAAAGTTGATGTTAAGGTGTACTAAAAATTTGACGTTAATAATTTATTTTAGTGTCGATGTAAATATAATTTAACTAATTAAGTCATTAGTAGCTTCTTTATATTAAAACTTTTTTTTTCCAATTTTTTTCAATAAATGAAAATAGTTGATGGAATATATTAGATTCCAAAATTAAGCATAATTTTATCATTTTCTTCATTATTTATTCTAAAATTTTAGTTACAAACTCTACTCGATTCTTATAAAATGTATACTAATTATTATCGACATATTAAAAAATATTATTTTATCATGCAAAATTTAGAAATGAAGTATTTTTAGTTGAATTATATGAGAGATTCAAACCTCTAATTTCACGATCGATTATACATATTTTATAATAGTTGAGTTATGCTCATGTTGGCCAATACATTACTGTTTTTATTATTACACGAGCTTTTATAAGACAAAATTCAAGGAGAGGATTTCTATGTCGATTGAAACTCAACTTATAAAATTTACCCTAATAATTTTTCTTAAGTTCAAATTACTTCATCTTATTTTGTCTATTCTTAGTTTAGGATTTTACAATCTCATGAATTATCATAAAACTTAAATTTATAATACCTATTTTTAATCCTAAAAAAACCTAATTTTTTACAATTTATAATCTTTTATAAATCCTAAACCTAGCTGGATATGTTAATAGAACTTTTATTTCCCCCCCCCCCCTTTTTTTTAAAGCATGTTAATAAGACAAGATATTGTCTATTATTTAGTTCATCCCAACATCAAATTGAAAAAAAAAAAAAAAAAAAAAAAAAAAAAAAAAAACCAAAATTGTTTGGAAATATAAAATAAATTTATATATTTTGGAGTGATTTAGGCGTGGGCTATGGTCAAGTGGTGTCCGGACCGTCCAATACAACAATTACAACTGTTAGCTAACAGTTCAATGATAGATAGATAAAAGAGAGAGAGATTGAAAAGTATTTTTTTTTAATTATTAAATTAGAAAGAAAAATTGCAAAAACTAACAATAAATCATGAAATTGTTACTATTGATACCAAAAACATGGCAAAGGAATGCATCTAAAATTCACGTGACAAAATACAATAAAGGTTATAATAATGACTAGGTTTGCACGATCATAGGAAGAAAAAAATTTTGATGGTAGAAGCTATGAGCGAATCAGATCCCAATGATCCAAAATCAAAGAAAAACATTGGTGAATTAGATCTTCATGTCCCAAAAAAAACAAAAATGACTTCGTTGTTAAAGTTAGAGATGAGAACTTTAGAATGAAGAAGTAATAAGTTTTAGTTACCTCGTATTATAGAATTATAATGATGTATTTATAGGAGATAATTGACTTATAGTTCATCACCCTAAAGATCAGGATATAAAATTTTCCTAATCCTAAACAAATATGGGTTAGATCTGACTAGCCCATTAATTAGTTGATCCTTGTCTTATTTGAGCCAAAATCCACTTTATCTTGAACTTATTTTTTAAAGTCCGTTTCGACATTTGACCTATTTCATCAAGTTCAAATTCACCTATAACAACAGTTGCAATCAATTTAATCTACTAGTCCCTAAACTTACATAATATTGTTGCGATCAAAATTTTAAAATTTGCAAAATCCATTAATTGACCTCTCTTTTTGTTGTCATCAAACCAAATTATGAACACAAACTTTTTGTTTCATTGAAATGACAGTGGTCAAAATGAGCATAACTTAACTAACATAGTACTTGTACTATGAACGTTGAAATTAGAGGTTCGATTCTCTTGCCTCAAATATTATTAAAAAAAAAAAAGAAATTAAAATAGTAATGAATGATTCCAAAATCTCTTTTAATTAACCTTTTTGACATATTTCATTGAACTGTTATTTATAAATTTAGTAGGAACATTTGGATATAGTATTTTTCTAGTCCTCAAAGTTTTAGCATATCATGTCAACATTATTAAGATTATTTATCATTTATATGCAACCATCCAAAAAGGAAATTTATATGGAAGAAGATTCCCATTTTTTTAACAAAATTTGTTTTATTCAACTAAAAATCCTATATAAGAGTAAAATTATTGAAACATATTATTTTATTTTAGCTATAATATTAAAAAAAAAAATTGCATTAAAATGCCATTCATTAGGAGGACCATAGGCAGCTGTTTGGGGGGTGGGGAAGGGGCCATTAAAGAAGACAAAATCTTCCTATGCAACTACCAACTTGTTGGTTTCAATAAATTAAATTGGTCCATACACATAGGAACCTTCAAAACTTCAACAAATCAAACATCTTTTAATTTTATTTTTTTTAAAAAAATTTGGGTCAAATTCTTGAAGAGAAAAAAAAAAAAGGGTAAATGGCTTGTGATATGCATTTTTTTTTTTTTTTTTTTTTTAAGATGTGCTTCCGTCCTCGAATAATTACTTTGTATTTGATTTCATTTGTATTTAATATATTTAATCGATCGTTTTTCAATTTTGATGAAGTTTCAGCGTGGGCTATATTTGATAATGATGTATGTCATTCAATTGACATTGTTGATAAGAAGTAATATACAGAAATAAAAGAGACAAATCTTTTGTATTGCATGAAGAATATAACTTAAATAGAATCCTTATTTTCCAAACAACTAGTCAACAAATTCAAGATAAGAATTGTGAATATGGAATAAAATTATTTATAACCTTTCAAAATTAACCTGAATTGTTAATGAGGAAAGATATCATATTTAAGGAGAATTAGATAAAAACGACATGTCTGAATGAAGATTTTCTTTCAGATAATTAAACTATAATGAAAGACAGAGGTCATAACTAAATAGAACTAGATAAACATGACACGTTTGAATGAAGAATTTTTTTTCAGTTAAATAAACTATAATAAAGATAGAGACCTCAACTTATGACTCTTGAACTCAGATGTAGCGAGTCGGTTGAGTTTTGCGGGATCTCATACTTCAAGTCACCATCTGTTGAGCTAAGAATGGTGTTGAAGAAATGATGAGATTTATTTCTTTTCTCCTTGATAGAGGATGCATACTGGCTGACGAGTGTTGAATCTCCCTTATCTTTCATAGTTCACAAACTAAAGAGAACTAGATAAACATGACACGTATGAATGAAAAATTTTAGTCAGCTAAGTAAACTATAAGGGAAAGGTAAGCTTTTAGGGTAGATTTATATAATTTCGTGATAGAAATTGTGCCCATTTTATTTAATATGTGAGTTTGTTTAGTAAATAAGTTTATTTAGAACCTTGTTTTTTAAAATAAGCCACTTATGCTACATGTATAACATCTCTATATAAATTACAATTCAATAAACCACACATATTATACTAAAAGGTAGAGTTTTTAGACATTATTTCTTTGTAATATAAACATAGATTATACAAATCAAACTTCCTAAACATGACTTATGATCATATATGTTTATTGTCTTAAGGATTATAGTCATTCTAATAAATAGAGACGTAGCTTGAGAAAATAATTTGAATTTTGAAGTCATCTTGATTTGTAAACGGAAGTCCTAAATCAAATAATCATCAATGGAAGAAAGATTATAATTCAAAACACATTTCTTTTTGTCAGTCTACACCTTAGTTATTGGATAAGATATTTATTACGTACCATTTTAAATGTCAATATTTCGAATATTTGATCCTTACATTTATCATTATAAGTGTTAACTTGAGCATAATTTAACTAGATAAAACATATGTCATCAACTAAGGTCTCGTTTGGCAACCATTTCGTTTTTGGTTTTTGAAATTTAAGCCTATTTACTCTTCATTTCTTATAATGACTACATTTTTCTTAAGTATAATGGTTGAATTCTTCGCTAAATTCCAAAAACAAAACAAGTTTTTAAAAGCTACCTTTTTTTAGTTTTCAAATTTTGGATAGATTTTTTAAACCATTAGTAGTAAATAACAAAGGAAGAAATTTGGAAGTAGAAGTAGAAGTAGTCTTTGTAAGCTTAATTTTCAAAACGAAAAATAAAAAACAAAATGATTACCAAAAAAAGCTTCAAATCTTTGACTTTATTGAATTGAGAAAAGAAAAAATAGGGTGACACTATTATTTATTTATTTATTTATTTTTGGATTTATAGGTAGTTAAAATAAAATAAAAATATAATAATAAATATATCCTATGGGGGTCTATTTACTCCAAGGGATTGAGAATGAAAATTTTCATTCCCTTTTGATGGTCCTTACCATAACATTGAAATGAAATCAATTGGTATGATTCACCACCCATTTGAAAATCTCAATCACATATCACAATTAGTTTTATTTTGCTTCACGATTTTTTAAAATGAGATAGGTAACATACATATACATTTAAGAATTACATATGGTTCACATAATAAATTAAATTAAAATATTATTTAATAATGTATCAAATTATGAATGAAAGTAACAGGTATAACGATAGTACTAGATATTTGGTCCGCAACCTTTTTTATTAATTACTTTACAACTTGATCCCTTCTAATCCTATATTAATTATCCTACAACTTTTACTATCTTCCTTATCTACATTAATTACATTTTTTATTAAAAAAAAAAAAAAAATATATATATATATATATATATATATATATAGCTACGTGCGATTTTTTTTTTATATAATTAAAATTGTATATTTAAGTTTAATTTGACATTGTTTATTTATTTATTTGTTAAAATAAATTTTCATTAGATAACATATAAAAATCAAATTGATTTATATTTTGAAAAAATATCTTAAATGATAAAACTGTTGAAAAGATTTACAACTAATAGCAAAATACTCAGTCAATCTACGATAGATCGCGATAGACTACTATTTGTGTCTATCGTGACATAAATAGTATTCTATTGCGATTTATTGCGGTCTATTGCAAATAGATAGTAAAATTTTGTTATATTTATAAATATTTTGGTTCCATTACTATATTTGATGAGGGCATTTATACAAATTTATTTTAATATCTTTTTATTGATGTATTTTATTTTGGTTAGTTATCACGTGTACGGAGTAAATTATTCAATAAAAAAATTTATCATTATTAAATATCATTTATTTAATACTCGTTAGTTGTTATCATTTATTTTAATTAATTATTATTTGTTAATAATAAGTAAATTACTACAATAAACAAAAAACGTAATAAAATAAATTTAAATCTATTATTGAATATTGTGATGTTAATTAAAAAAATGAAAATTATTATAAATAGAAACAATATCAAACTATTTACAAATATAGCAAAATTTAATCAGGTGAAGTGATAGATGTCTATCTGGGTCTATCGCAGTATATCACAAATAAAAAGTAAAATTTTGCTATATTTATAATTATTTTAAACCGTTTCTCTATTTTTGAAAAAATTATATTAACAAATTATTTATAAATATAATTTTAATTAGGTTAAAATATTTCTATTTTGATTCCTATCCTTTGAAGTAAAAAATATAAAAGAAAAAATTACTACTCATTCTGATTCTAGATAACTCTCAGTAAAAGAACATAAAAATAAATAAATAAACATTCGAATTTCAATTGATCTCATTTCGATTTATTTACCATTTAGATATTTTGATTAGTAAGTAAACAAAGTCTAAAGGGTAAAAATAAGGAACAAACATTTACTAATATTTACTGTGAATTATTATCACTTTATTGTTAGAGATGGTCCACTTGTTCTACCTACCAACCCTAAATGAAGACTTTTTCTTTTTTCTCTCTCTTTTTTTTTTTTTAATGCTTGTGGGGTGCTAAACCCTCCTGATGCAGTAAATTTAAGATGTTCAGCTGTAAAAATAAAATCTACCCAACTCTATTCTTAATACTCGAACTCAATTTGAGTGACAACTCAATCGGTAAAGACATTAATTTAAAGCATCTACTGAAATTTCGAATACTTTTTTTCCTAAAAAAGAAAGGAAAATTTGAATTATTATCTACAAACTCGATAGCATATATCCATTTTTATCTCCGGCTATCAATTTTGTTAAGTTAAATTGAAAATTTGAATAAGTGTTACAATTTAATTTTTTTATCGGGAGTTCGTATGTTATTTGATGTTGATAGGACCTAAAAAAACTAGATTAGAATTAAATTTTATTTTAATTTGTGAGTTTATTATGAAGATTTATCTAATATTTGTTCATTGAGTTTTAATTTTTCTTCTTCTTTTTTCTATTGCATTGTGGCATGTATCAGAATAAGAATAAGACAGTTCAATAATGATTTATTCATCTTATTTTTTTAGAAAAATTATCTTAAATAACAAAACTGTTGAAAATATTTACAACTAATATCAAAATACACGTCTATCACAAATAGACAGTGAAATTTTGCTATATTTATAAATATTTTGGTTCTTTTTGCTATATTTGAAAAGAGCCTATTTTCTATTTATATAAGCTATGAAATATTTTTGAAATGTTATCTACTTTAAAAATAAATCTTCATGACTTTACTTTAAGTTTCACCAAATAAAATAATTATTAGAAACAATATGAACACTAAGATATCCAATTAATTTATATTTGAAAAATGAACAATTATACCAAATTGATAAAATAAGAATAAACATAACTCAAACATAAGTGAGAAGCAAAAGTGAGTATGACAAACCGAAAAATCGAGCTAAGAAAGCAGGGCGATAATTGGTGACTACCGATCTAGTAAAAACTAATCAACCATTCATATGTATATATTAGAAGCTACTCACTTCAATAGTCTCTCTAGAAATTGTATTTTTGTTTAACTTTCATGATCCTTAGTCTCTAATTTTTTCTTAAAAAAAAAATCAATCTCCATTCCTAAATTGTGAATAATGGAACTATATTGTACTCATTGTTAACTAATTAAAACATCAACACACACATAAAAGACCGAAGTACTAATTAATATGTGCGATATATAAAATTTCTTCTTGAAATAACATTCTAAATCTATTTATAAACGAAACTACATTATTATTATTTTGTCAACCACTTTTTTTAGTCATCTTTACCAAATTTCATCTTCATCTAATTAAATAGTGTTAACAAAGTAGATATTGTATAATATTTTTTTCTTTTTCATAGACATAAATATTATATCGACTTTACGACAGATAATAAATTGTTGTCTTATCTATTGAACTACACTCGGATTTACACGTAACTTAAGTGTTACAAAATTCAAAGAGTACATTAAGTTTTTGTGGGGGTGAGAAAGAGAAAGAGATATGTTTTGGTGGAATGGAGCTTTCAATACTCAACCAAAAACTCAAATAGTGTTGGAACAGTGAGATTTGCTTTTCTATCTCTCCTCTCTAACCTCTACCTTCTATGGTGCCAAAATATACTATATTACTCCAAAGATTTTCAAATAATTCACTTAAATAATTGAAGGGGCTTCTCTTTAAATTCATTCCCCATTATTATATATATCATCATTTCTTTATTAGAATGTTTTTTTTAAAAAAAAAAATGTTATCAATAATTTTTCTATAGAGAATATAATATAATCCCTCACTTTTTAGGGTTGACTTCAACTTTATTCAAAATTAACTCTAAATAACTAATAAAACATACACATTAGTAAAAACCCATCTACAAAATTGCTCAATTATATAATATATATATATATATATATAAACTATTGAGAATGTCAAAATACTCAAGCTAAAGAAATAAAACACACACATAGAAACCAACACCACACCTAAACCTAAAACCATAGTCCCACCCAAGTAGGTCACATTAATTAATAAAAGTCTTCAACACAATAGTAATTTAGACTATTTAGTAGAGTAGAGATATTCAATTTTTTTTTTTTTTTGGATTAAGTTACCAATTTAGTTTTCGGTATTAAATTTATGTCTATTCAATCTTTAAACTTTAAGTAGTGTTAATAAGTTATTAAATTTTAAATTTTATGTTTAATATATTAATATTATATTCAAAATTTGGTAAATTTATTAGATATAAAATTAACTTATATGTGTAATGGACTTCTAAGCTCGCATTAGCCAGTAGATTTGTGAAGTTTTTTTATTAAAAAAAAAAATTGAATAAATGAAGAATCTATTGGACACAACTGAAAAGAATCAATAACTTATTGGATAAAAATTGAAATTTAACCTTTTATTATTTATTTAACTTTTTTTCTTTTTTTAATTTAACATGTGCGATTAAAGATTAAAATCTATGACTTCTTTAGTTGATAATATGATAGAGAAGTATATACTCGAGTTAATGTTATGGATAAAATTTAGACTTGTAGTATTAATCGAAATTAAATCTTAGGATCAAATTACACTCAAATACATACATATATATATGGGATTAAATTTTCATCGACGTCTCGATATTTCTACACTTCCATGAATTTGACATCAACATGAAGGGGAAATCAACATTTTCATTATATGAGAAAGAAAATATATGAAACATAAAAAAGAATAAGCTACAAAATGAAACTAATATAACTAATAAATATTTTATCTAGTTTTTAAAAAGTATAGAATGTTTATTTACTAATTTAAATATTTTTCTTTTAAATTTTATCTCTTTTTCAAAAATATATATCGATATCAACATTTACTTTAAATTGAGATTTTGACATTAGATCAACATCAACATTTTGTAAACGGTAACATGTATATTATTTTTAGTTGTTGAGATATAATTACTGATATTGTGATTTGTGTGGTCAACATAAACACAGCTCAATTAGCATAAACTTATACCATGGTTTGTTGTTCGACCCTCACTTGACATTACTATGGATAAATTAAAAAAAAAAATGTATGAAAGTTATGAAATATTTAGATTTGATTTTGATGTCTTATTTCAAATCAAGTTTCATTTTTTTTTAGAGACAATTAATTGGGATTAAATTAAGTTAGCATACCTAACTTTTAAGCTCTTTTCAAATAGAGCAAAAGAAACTAAAATATTTACAAATATAGCAAAATTTTAATGTCTACTGCGATCCATTGCAGATAAATTGTCTACTTTGCTATTAGTTGTAAATATTTTTAACAGTTTTGATAATTTTCCTACCTTTTAACACAAATTAAAAAGAAAACTTGTGTAATTTCAGGTTCGACACTATTAACAAAACGTTAACGCAACTAAACATTGATTTTTTTATTGTAGTCACTAGTCACTTCAATTTAGTCAACATTAATTTAATAAATATGACTCATCAACTCACTTATATTCACTCTCCGAAAAAAAAAAAAAAGAAAAAATCGTTTATAATTATATATTTAAACAGCAAATATTTTAAACGTGATTGATTACCCTTTGATTTTTTATAATGCTTTCTTTTGCCAAATGTTTCCTTTGTGTTTTACTTTCTTTCTAGAGTGTTTTCAAAAACCGAATCACGTTTTTGAAAATCTAAAATTATATTTAATAATTTTTTGATTTTTTATTTATAAAAATTAAGGTTATGAATTCTGTTTCTACTTTCACCTTCTAGATTTCTCTGTTACATTGTCCATTCTCTATCAATATCTTTAAACATTAAGAAAAAGAGAGCAATTTAAAAAACTAGTTTTTATTTTTAGAATTTGACTAAAAATTCAAATATTTATTTAAAAAAAGTAAAAAATCATGTTATAAAAACGGGAAAGAAACCATCATAAATTTCGGAAACAGAAAAAACTAAACACAAAATGATTATCGGGGCCTAAAAAAGTAGTTTTTGTTTTAAAGTTTGGCTTAGAATTCAACTATTTAGTTTTTTTTTTTTTTTAAAAAAAATGAAAATCATTGTAAAGAAGTTATAAGAAAACAAATACTATTTTCCAAAACCAAAAATCAAAATCGAAATGATTACCAAACAAGATTTTCAATTTTTTTTTTAACACATGTATTACTTCAAAATCTTTAATGGAAAACTAAAATTACAGCTTCAAAATTTAAATTTATTTTGTATAATTGAATCTAACACAAACATAATATAGTAGTCCCTCCTTGTTTTTCGCTCCACTTTGGTCTCAATAAACTTAACCAAAGTTTTAGCCTTCCTTTTTCAAAACAATAATTTAAGTGGAAGATTCGAATCTAAAATAAATACTTTAGATTCGCCGAATTTTTCCTTTGGGGACCGATGAAAACCAAAATAAACCCAAAAAGAAACGTTTTTTAAAAAAAAAATAAAAAAAGAATTGAATTTAGTTCCATGGTTTGGAAAATCTCAAAATCCAACAGAATAGACCAAGTGGAATTAATTGATGATTAATGTTTGATAGCGATAAGACAAAGAGGTCAGAGAAGAGATAGTGACCGTTGGATGGAGAATATAATATGAAATGTATAATAAGGTTAAAAAGTTGTATGTAAAAATATTAAATTATGACAGTGCTAGCTGTGGGGTCTGTCTTTTAGATCCCAACATCTCAAAAAAAAAAAAAAATAATAATAATAATAATAAATAATATTAATAATAATATAAATAAATAATATTAATTAATTTATTCTTTTAAAATGTTAAAATAAATAAAATAATAAAATTTATAGTTGATGGTGTTGACTGCGCAATTTTATGCTTAATTACTTGTCCCTCTCACCTTATTTATTTCGAATCTGCATGCCTATGTTTCCTTTTGGTTGAATTTTCAAACTTTCAATAATATAATTAAGTTTATAAATAATACTTTTCTTTTTTAATTTATAATTTTTTAGGATTATTTTCAAATATAAAAAAATAAACTAAAATATTTATAAATATAATAAAATTTTAGTGTACATTTGTGATAGTCTGCGATAGACTATTATTTATATCTATTTATGTCCTATTATTTGTGTCTATCTATGTCTAGACATATATAGTAATCTATCGCGATCTATCACAAATATTGTACTATTATTTATAAATATTTTCAACAGTTTTGTTATTTAAAATAATTTATCTTTTTTTATTCCATTTCGATTTATATTTTCAAAAATCAAATCAAATTTTGGAGAGAAAAAATAGTTTTTAAATCCATTATTTTGGTTGGTAGAATTTAACTAAGAATTTGAATGTTTCTTTGTGAAAAGTTAAAATTATAGTGATGAAGAAATGATTAAATTGCAAATTTGGTCTTTATAGATTGAAAAGAAAAAATGAAGTTAAGTCCTATAGTTTATAATTAAAATTTTGGACTTGTGTGGAAGAGAATTGGAAAAAAAGATATTCAACGAAAAAAGAGTTGTAGTTCATGTTTTCAAATATATGTTTGGTAGCAAATTCAAAAATTGGATTCTAATTTAAACAGTTGTTTAAAATGTGTTTGATATTATATATTTATAAAAATCATAAAACTAGTTTTAGTTACCCACTGATATTCAGTCGACAATAAACTACTTTTTATTTATTTGTAAATATGATTTTAAAAATTATATAATTACTTTTTGTAATATTATATAATACATAATACATAATACATATTATATATTTTAAAAAACGGAATTGAGTTTATAACATGACATATTATATTTCTAAGTATTTTTATCTTTATTTAATATAATTATGTATTTTAAATTTTAAAATATGAATACAATGTAAACATAAAAATGTTGTTTTCAAAATATTCATTATTTGGATCACAAAATTCGAAAAATAAATTTGAAAATAAGATTCAAGTTGTCTGCGAAATATATATTTGTTGACCTTAATGAATTTGAAAACACAAAATAGAATTCAGATTCTCTATCAAACACTATAAATGTTTGTGTCAAATCCTCCTAAGAGATGTTTATAATCGATGGGGACTATTATGAATGTTCGTGTAAAATCATAGGGACTAAATTCTAATTTTCTATAAATTATAATGACCAAATTTGTAATTTAACCTAATAAAATTAAGAGAGAATTACCAACATAAATTTAAAAAATAGAAAAATAAAAATAAAATAGTTATCCAATCAACCTTTAACTTTTATTTTTTTATTTTTTTTATTTTTCCTTTGGTTCTTACAAATGAAAGTTTTTCAACCATTCATTCCACATTTTATTTTTCAAACTCTTTTTTTAACTCTTTCTTTTCAAAAAATGGGTTTTTATTTTTTATTATTATTATTATTTGTTATAAAAGTAGAGGGTAGGAGTGGAGGGTTCCAGCTTGTTAAACGTTATCACCAGATTTTGTCTTTTAACACTATTTTCTTTTTTTTTCTCTCTTTTTTTTTTTCCCTTTTCCACTAAAGAAAAGACTTTTGAATAATAATAGCTGGACTGGATTTCAAGCTTTTATTGGAGAGCTTGACCAAAAATTATTATTTGCGTTAATGTATATTCTTCAATTTAAAATTATTATGAAGTTAAATTTTAAATTTAATTTTGACCCTGATTAAAAATGTAAAATTTTGAAAAATTAGTTTAAATGATAAAATTATTAAAAATATTTATAAATACATCAAAATGTAGTTGTCTATCAATCATTTGGTTCATTTTCTTATATTTAAAAATAGTCCTAAAAGTTAATTAATTAAACTTCTTTTAAATAAATTAATAGATGTCAACATTAAAAAAAAAAGTATTTAATATAAATAAATAAATGTTAAAAATGTAAAATTTGAAATATAGGGACAAAAATTAAAACAAAATTCAAATCCAAAAGGTAAAATTGTAATATTTTGAAACCCATTATATTGAAACTAAACTCAAAATTTAAAAATTAAAGGTGTAATATTTTGAAACCTATGACCAACCAAAAATCCAAAAATTATGAAAAAAACGTTTTTTTTTTTTTTTTTTTGGTGAGAAAGAAAAGGGAAAACTGTTGGTTGAAAGAAAATTAATGCAAAGGGGTGGTCAGATCAGACATGGATGCAAATTGAGTGGACAAAGTTTGGATTTTTCTAACACAAAAAAAAAAAAAAGGAAAAATGAAATGCTACACCGTCAATAATGGTAATGTGAGAATTAGGTACAAAATTTGGTAAGGTTTAACTGTTTAATAACGTAATGATTCAGTAGAAAAAAAGAGAGAAGGAGAAGGAGAAGGAGAAGGAGAAGAGGAAGAAAAGGACAGCTTTTGTTGTTTGTCTTAAAAGCTTTGGGTAATAATCGTTGACTCAAAGAAGGCTAATGAGGGAATCAATCAATACTTTGCCTCCTTGGCAAAGACAACCCCATGAAAGTCTCAAATTTAGTGGGAAAAATACCAAAAAAAAATCTTTTTTTTTTTTTCATACATCAATTACTTTGTTTGTTACTAATCAGAGCAAATAACTCGTTTGGGAAAACGACTGCTCTGCAAAGCTAGAAACCGTTACCTTCTAATCCCCTTTTCTTTTCTTTTCTTTTTTTTTTTTTTTTTTTTTTTTTTTTTTTTTTTTTTTTTGTCCCCAGAAATGGCAGCCACAAGGCTCTTCTTCCATGGAGTTTGTGTAGCACACCAAAAATATCTTTGACATTAAGTAAACCCCATTTCAGCCCTTTATCATAATACCACTTATGAACAGTGTGTACTGGTAAAGTGAGTTCTTCTTTCTTTCTCTCTCTCTCTATTTCAGTAACTTTTATTGTTTTCCTTCTTATAGCCCTCTCTGATGGCATTTCAGTACTTGGGTCTGTGTGCTTTTGCATCTTTGCTCTGTAATTTCTCTGGGACTTTCTTTGCATTCACCTTATTGATTGGTTTTTTCTTGATTTCTTCCTTTTCCTTTTGATGATTCACATAGGGTTCAGAGTTTTTGGGTTGATTTTGGTGCTTTCTGGCCGTGTGCTTCTCTGAGCTGAGATTCTCCTTTATACATTCTTCTTTTTTTACCCCAAACCCATTTGAGGTTGTGTTTTTTTTTTTTTTTTTTTTTTTTTGCCATGATGTTGGGCTGGGGAAGGGCTGGAAACGACATATGGGTTTTCTTCTTCTTGTGTTCAGGTGGGGGTTTTGAGGTTTTGAACAGTGATTATGAAAGATCTTCCATGTTTAACTAGTGAGGTACAACTTTGGTTTGAATTTTGGGTAAATTTGCACCAGAGGGAGTTGGTGGTCTTGCAATTTTCAAGGCTGTTTTCTTTTTTCTTTTGAGGCGAGCTCCTGTTGATTCAGTCTGTTTCTGTAATGGAGTCTTGGAGTTATGTTTCTGAAGGAAAGGGATGTATGTCTGATGAAATGAATTCACCTACTAGTTCACTTGCAAGGAACAAAGATTCTTTGTTGGGCTGGGAATTCAAAAACCCTTGCAGCTTTGGTAGCACTATGTTACCAACAAGTCAACAGGTTGACAATCAAGGTTTTGGGGAACTTGTTTTCCCTGAAATGATTGGGAAACAATTACCTGACAATTCAGTTTGTGATATTTTGAGTAGTAAGGTTGTTGGTGGAAGATTTCTGAATCCAGCTATGAATTCCTCCAATGCATTTCTGGGGGAGGATGAATCCACTTCAAAGCTCTCTGGCTCTATTGTCGATTCTAGCAGCCGAGATTCATCGTTTATTGATTTAAAGCTGGGGAGATTTGCTGACCAAAGAGATGCTCATGGTTACAAATTTTTTAAGGGAGGCCCCATTTTATCATCATCTGAGTCGTCGATGCCTTCAAAGCGGGTACGAGCTTCCGGGTTGAATTCCCAAACTTATTATTGCCAAGTTTATGGCTGTAATAAGGATCTCAGCTCCTCTAAAGATTACCACAAGAGGCATAAAGTTTGTGAAGTTCACTCAAAGACTGCAAAAGTTATTGTGAATGGCATAGAACAAAGGTTTTGTCAGCAATGTAGCAGGTTTGTTAATTTTCATCAGTCATAATCCTATGTGCTTACTTTCTTTCTCCTATAACTGATAACAATTAACATGAAAAAGAAATAACTCCACACTTGAACCAAGCTTCATACGTCGGATGTACTTTCTTTCTTTGCATCTATTGGAACAAAACAACGTTTTTCTCCTTAAAACAAAAAAGCAAAGAGTGGTTCTATTTGTACAATTGCTACCAACTGTTCTTTCAAGTAATTAATTTCCTCGAATCAACATCCCTGACTTCTTTTACTACTTTTTTTCCCCTTACTTATCCTAAAAATCTCCATTTTCCTTTAAAATTGGGATCAGGATATTAAGTGTTTTTCTTTGACAGATTCTTCTGAAATCATAAAACTAGTTTTGTTTATTTTTACTTCTAACCTTGTCTGTGCTTATCTCTTTCTTCATCATGGTCAATGTATTTGCTAAATTAGTTTTGTTTGATCTATATATAGTTAGTTGCAAATTTAGCATATAACTTTTACATATTGTTCTATAAATGTCTTTGGTGTAAAAGGTATCCCAAGTTTGAGATCCACACAGGTTCATTAAATTAATAAGTCCATTTGAACCAGATTTTTATGCTGGTTAACATCGTTATTGACTTTACACTTAACACAAAACGAGGGGGAAGTGGGTGACCTCTTTGAAAGTCCTGATTAGGCACTTGCTCTAGACTTTTACGACTTGTCCCCCCACCCACAAAGCAAATCATTAGTACTGTTGCTGCTGTAATATGTTTTAGCTTTTGACTTCCAGGTTTCATTTGCTAGCTGAGTTTGATGATGGTAAGCGCAGCTGTCGTAAGCGTCTTGCAGGTCATAATGAACGTCGGAGAAAGCCTCAGGTGGCTATAAATTCTGGCAGGGCTGGAAGGTTTCTTCAGTCATATAATGGTATTAAAACTGGATCATTTCTTGCAATCCTTCTTTTATTATACTGGCTGCATATCTGCAACGTTGTCTGGTTTGTGTAAGCATGAAAACTTTCTGCTTGGCTTCATTAAACCTTGAATCTCTTGCTCTTTCTAGATAATTTTTTTTTTTCATTGGTAAACTTTTTTATTGATTTATCCTAATATGCTCAATCAATTAGCTTTGGAGTACCTGACGGCATATTTTCATCAATGTACGTTCCATTTCTTAAATTTCATTTATTGAAATTCATCAAGATGAGAAGGAATCTTTATTATTCAGTGTGCTTAACCATGACCTTGCTCATTATTTTTTATATGTGTTCTTAGGTTCCCCCATGTTCTTGGTTCCTATGATATTTCTTAGATACACAGATATGTTGTGCCATTGATATTCATAGGTATGGTTCTTTTTAAAATATTTGTCTGATTCTGATATACGCTTAGACTGAGGACAATGTAAACAGAAGCATTAGTCTAAATGGTTTACCAAATGTTAGCAAAACAACTAATGAACTTCTTTGGGTTTTTTGTTTTTGTCTTTTTTTTTTTTTTTTTTTTTTTCCCTTCTTATTGGGTCTTATCAAAAGAAACAAAAGGTTTTGATTAGTTTCTGAGTGTTGAACCTTTATTTTGAATCTGATGCTATTACTTACGCTCAGAAATGACATTATCCATCAATTGGAGATGTTATATTATGACATGCAAGGAATTCCATTCAGTTATTGTAGCTATTAAATTGACTACATTTGGGTTGAACCAACATAACTACCACCTAAAGATCCATCTGAATTGCAGTGTGTCTTTCTACTGTCAAATTATTTTCTCCAAACAAGAACCCATTACAAAACTTATGGCTTCTATCTCTTCAACTTTTCTCTGATCCTGATGTAATGAGATTCATGTTAACAAAGATTTTTGTTTGTGACAGCTGATTCTGAGTGACCGGAATACCCAATTGGAAATATCAAGATCCAAAACTAGTTTGTGAAAAATATTAAAAACACCTGCAGCTTCCTATATTTGTATTGTCAAATGTTTGTGTAACTATTGGTTCTGCACTCTAATGCATCATCACGTCACGATACCAAATTTGTTTCACGTTCACAAACTGAACTAAGGCACAGATGTACTGCTTTCCAGTTCTCAATTCTTGATTTAATATTTTGTTCCTGTGAATAATTTAAATGTTTTTTTTTTAATTTTAGTTATAATGTTCCAGACATCAATTTTCTGGTCGTTAACTGTTGAAATAAACTATAGGTAGCAGGCCTCAAGGAACAGCATTGACAGCGACGTCCTTTATCTGCCAAGAGTTATTACCAAATGGTCTTTTGCATCCAGAGAAATATGGAACAAGTGACTGGTGTAGGACTGTCAAAATTGAAGACAAGAATGAGTATATGCCTTTGTCTGCTGTTCATGTTCCTAGTGGTCACTTGCATTCAAAATCACTCTTCTCTCCTTACGATATTGAAACCCAAGTTCCCCCTTTCCATGACAATGGACCAAATGCATCTACCACAAATATGTTCAAGGAGAACAGTAATCAATATCCTCTTAGTGTAGGAGGTGTGAATTCCAGTTCTCGTTCTTACTTTCACAACCCCTCATTAGGCAGTGAATACTTCAGTGTTTTTAGTGCAGCATCAACCGACCGACTATCAGGATTATCAGACTCCGGTTGTGCTCTCTCTCTTCTGTCATCTCAAACACAAAACTCCTCAACTCACTCATCAGGGATTCCGATTGGTCGTCCTTTGGTCTTGCTTGATGGCCAAAATCATTACAGCATGAGTCAACTTTCTGAAAAGCTCATGGGAGTAAGCTCCCAGGTTTCTGTGAGTGGTGTGTCCAATAAATTCGAGTCATCAGGGTTGAATGCTTCAGAAGGTTGTACCCTTGGTCCCATATCAACACCTGACACAAGTGATGCAGTAAATTTGGAAATTACAAATCGGATTTTCCATGGATCAAATTTGACAGATCCTGGTGAAGGTGGCCCCACCATTGACTTGTTGCAGCTTTCATCACAACTCCAGCGCGTTGAGCACCAGAGGCAAGCTATGCAGGTGAAGCAAGAAAGTAATGCTTTCTGCTGCCTCCGGATCACTTAAATTTTATGGAAAACAGGTACCTAAAAATGATTCTCTTGCAAAACTAGATTTTTGTTCCCATGTTAATAAGCCTGAATTGGGGAACTACCTCAGAAAATATCTGGAAAGCAAAATGAAATATTATATATTTTACTTTCATTTTTAAACAAAATTAGCTTCATTTATTTGACTGCAAGATGGATTATCTTCACCATGTCAATTCTATTAACATAACATGAAGATCAAGAGTTGAATGTATGATCACGATCACTTAGAATTAATTTATTTTATATGGCCCTTACCGATATATATATTTGTTAAATGGAAGTTTTCTTGTTCTTGTCACTAATTTACTATATTCCTGAAATATGTACTTGAATTGTGATGGCTGTTGGAAAGCATGTGGTTTTAGCTGTTTAGATTTGCTTCTTAACCTGCTCAAGTGCATTGATTTTACTGAAGTCGTGTTTACAATGAGAGCCTTATTGACAAAAATAAACAAAAAGCATGAACCAACAAAAACTAACTTGATAGTTGTTAAAATCAGGATCAAAACCATGAAATAGAAAGAAACGGAAGAGGGAAAGGAGGTAAAGTGACCCTAAGGTGATTGCAACAAACACTTTTCGTTAGAGGTGAGCATCTTGAAATGTTGAGCACAAAACAATTTAGAGTGAGTGAGAGAGAGGGAGAAATAGTGTGGCTTTCGAGGAAGAGAGGAGGAAAGAAATACCAACAAGTTTAACCTCTTAGATACCGCAAAAGACTTTTAAGAGATAAATGAGATAAATATGATATTTTTGTAATCACACCACTTTCACTATTGGAAGGTGTTCTTGTAATTCCTTTTGGTTTGGGGAGGGGACAACTTGTCCCTTTGACCATTAGGTTGTTGAGTTGGTTTCTTTTGGAATGAAGTGGTTTTGAAGGAGAAAAGATGCTAGCTTTAAGACAAGATTAGGAGGGAAACAAGATAAGCAAGTGCCAGGAGAGGAAAGGATGCGATCTAAAGTGGGAGAGAGAGAATGTAACATGAGAAGTTGGATTGAATAACTTAATGTAGGGGAAAGCTAGCTTACTGGAATCATAGGTTTTATTTCCTGCTCAGGATCTGCACTCCTGGAACTGGCAATAAACAAAACCAATCAGTTTTATCATAAAAAAAATCAAGTTGGAACTGAAATCATTGAATCTGAATGAAGTTGACCACTTTGGTTAGTTTGTTGATTCATTCCAGATTACTGTGTTCCACCATCTATATGTATAATGTTTTTTTTTTCTTTGGATAAGAAATAATTTCATTGATGAATGGAATATCCAAAGAGAACAATGAGGATATACCAAAAGAGAATAGCTCATAAACAATACAAAGCAGAGCCCAAAAGAATGAGATCAACAGATAACAAGAAAACTTGAGATCAACAGATAACAAGAAAACTAAGGAAGATAGATACAAGCCAATCCACAAGGGACGTGTTAAAAGATAATGATGATTGGATCCAGAAAACAAAAGTATCGCAAGAACTAGTGGAGAATGAGTATCCACACAAAGACCAGATCAACTAGAAGCCCGCTTGTCAGGACTTATAGATGTCATATAGAAATAGACCGCTCTCTATGCAAAGGTTGAGCCTTTGTTTCATACGAAATAGAGCTTTCTAGATTCCGTAATTCTCTCGATCCTCTTTTCTTCTTTGCCAACGACTGGTTCGGTTGTTTCTTTGTTTGGATCACCTTTATACAAAGACCAAGATCTCTAAACCATGGAGCCCCTGCTATCAATGTGGAGCTGGGTTAAAAGGACCAACTGAAGAGTGATGAACATATTCGTACCAATTTTCTTCCATATGGTCGTCTGTATGTATAATGTGAATAAGGAAAGATTAATATCCGTAACTGAAATCTTCTTGAGGCATGAGGCAAGGGGGATCTATCATCCTTCTAATACTGATTTGTAGTCTCCAGCATGGCCTTGAAGTTCATGTGAAGAAAACCAAATTGGACAACCTGCTGCTTGCTGATAATATTATTGTTTTGGGAGAGTGGGGTTTTGAGTGGGCTGCAGCCTTAAGTTATGAGAATGTATGGTTGATGGGGTTTCAGAAAGACTTGAAAGAAATGAAGAATGCTAATTTGTCTAAAAGGGGAGGACTAACTTTCACCGAGTCTGTTCTGATTACTATACCTACTTGTTATCTTCCCTCTTAAAATCCCTATTAATGTTTCTGGCATCCTTGAAGCGAATATGTGACATTTCCTCTGGGTTCATGAAGGCATCAATTCTGGAAAACCAACTTGTGGAATGGAAAAATTTTACTAACCATAAGGTGGCAGCCTTGTGGTGGGAAATATTAGAGAGAAGACCATCCAATTACAGAAAGGCTGGGCTATGGTGAAAGACTGTTGGGATGTTAAAACTAATTCCTGGAGGATCCTTTTCTTCTGACGTCTTGATGATATAGAAATCGATGAAGTTTCCAACTTGCATTCAGATCTTAAATTGCAAAAACATTAATAGGCAGCATGATATGATTATTTGAAAGTTATCTAGTGTAGTAGCAAATCTTTTGCTAGTCTTTTTTTCCCCACTCACCTTGAGTTAATTAGTCTTGTCCATAAAAATATGTCTACAGTCATTGAGGAATTCCAGGAATTCCAAGGAGAAATCCAACTCTTTAAATTTTGTCAACTTGTTATCTATTGTATACTTTGCCATAGAGAACAGAACAAAAAAACCCTTGTCTTGCCATTGCCCCTTCACCTAAAAGTTGGTGTGGCTCATGTTTGTTATTCCTTTGAAAGCATCATCAATATTCTTTCTTTTAGGAGCTCGTTCACCAAGTACAAGTGATTTCATATAGATAAACCCATAATACAGCATCTCCAGAGGAAGCTTATGCTACAACCTCCATAGAAATCCATTAGTTCAAAATAAAATGGTGCAAGGTTTCATTTTCATATCTACACTCGGGCCCTTTTGTAGGAGAAACCGGTGAAGTGTAGCTTAGGAATTTTTTTTTAATTACGTGTGAAAGGGTTAGTAGGAATCATGATGCATGGAACGGTTTTTGTCGAAGTTGGACTTGTCATGTTTGCAAGGTGATGCCCAATGCTCAGGAAGCAGGGCGACCGGCTTTTTTCTTTTCGTTTCTTTGTTGAACTAGTATGCTTTCTTTCAAATTCCAATCATATGTCATATTGGAGCTGCCAGTATCAGTTACATAATTGTTGAATCTAGAATAAGAAAAACATTATGCTCTCTTTATACATTTTTTAACAATATCAACTGTGAACAAACATCACTTATTGCATATCTGATTGTTCTTTTATGTCGTAAACCATTGCATATATTCAGATCCTTAGCAGCACTGACTCGGATGGTTTTGACAACTGATTCATATTGGAAAAGGTGACGCGACAAGATGAAATTTGTGCTGACTGAACAATGCAGTGGATTTTGATGCACTGCTTGCTGAGAGTGCTGTTGGTAGGCTGAGGAGAACTTCAAAATAAAGTAGCATGATTTGTTCGTTTCTTATATGAACTAACTTTGTTCCATTACATTGATATGTTGGTACAATTCTTGGACCATTCTTGAAGTATTCTATTGTTGATTTGTAAAATTGTCTTCGCGTTCTTCTCTAACATCCATCGTTTTAAGGATGTATTCTACTTGTAGCTTTGAGATCTGGGATCCCTTATTTGATGTAGTACTTTCTGATGAATATTTTTGCAAAAGATATTGTTTTCTATTTCATCAAATTGGTGGGAATTGAAGTGATAAAGTCTAAGGCTCATTACAGCTCTTTGACAATGTTGGAGATCCGAACATAGTCTCACATGAAAAGGTTTTAGTTATATAAGTGAGTATGAAAGGTAGAGATATTTATCATCCTAACAAATGGATATTGTTTTGAAGAGAAAAATTTCAACCAATAAAAAAAGATTGGAGATCCTTTTTGCTAGCTTTGAAAGTAGAGCTTGTCTAAAGCAAAATGGGAAATCAAAAGCAGAACTAATGCAGTGCAGTCCAAAGTAGGATGGTTGGGAACATAAGGACTTGTTACAATATTATAGATGATTGAGGTTGTGTTTAGTAGGCTGGAATGTGATTGAGGTCGTGTTTGGTAGGCTGAAATGTAACTGGGATTACTGGGAGTTAGCTGGAATGTAATTAGCATTACTGTAAATTTGATTATAGTGTTTGGGGTGCAGGGTTGGATTTTTTATTATTATTATTTGACTATTTTTTTTTAATTTGTTTTCTGCACCATAAAAAAAACTATATCATACCAATCATAATTTTCCAAATTTTAAGGTACTTTCTTAATAAAAAATATATATATATTATTATTATTATTATTATTTTTTTTTTTGATTGTTTTTTTTTCTAAAATTTCCAAAATTTGTTCATGAGATTTTGTTTCTAATATTTGTTATAAATTTGTTATAAATTTGTTTGATAGAAAATTTAATTAAAAGATGTGATTTTTTTTTTTTTTGCATAAATAAAAAATTTATCTTTTCAAGTGACATTTTTTATTTCATTTCTAATTTGTATTTTTTAGTTGTTTTCTAATATAACAAAAATGAGTAAAAATTTTACTGATGGAGAAAACAAAGAAAATGGTTTAAGTTTTTAAAAAAGGGCACTATAGTAATTGAACAGATGTTGGCAGAAGGGCATTTAGCATTCATTTTAAAAGTTTAATTTTCATTTTGGGCTTAGTAAAAATATATATTTTTTTTCAATTAAACGCTAATTTAAAAGTCAAAAGAAAGAAAAAGAAACATTTTGGATAAGAGAAGGAGATGAGCAGGAGTCAATTTTTCATTTGACATAAACGTGCAGTTCATTCCAAAATTAGTTAGCCATTTTTTAAGGCATCAATATTTGTATTTTTAAAAACCAAATTAAGCATACTACTCTTTTCATGAGGTTATCCCCATTTCATTTTTCTAAGTTCAAGTTTAAAGAGAGTAAAAATGTGGTTTTGTTGACATTCAAGTTGTAATACCAAATCATTTTCAAAACAGAACAATGAGTGGGTAAAACAAACCGAGAACTTTGAGACAACTTCAGACCAAAAGATTTGATCGAATGAATGTTAAATCTTTAAACAGTAATAAATAAAAATAAAACATTAAGTAAACTATTTCGAAACAACTTTGGATAATTCAGCTACTTCCTCTCCAGATGGATTCAGCTCATCCCAAGCTTCAATCCAAGTGAGCATGGCATCGGCAAGCTTGACGAAATACTCGTCAACTGAACTGAGTTTTTCCCTCACCAGCTTGGAGAGTTCAATATAGCACTTCTGCACCGTGTTGCAATCCTTTGATAGGGTAACAGTTTGGAAAAATGGTATGATCTGTTCTTGCCAAAAGATTCCTTTGTATTCCTTCTTGAGGTTTGTAAATGGGCTACTTGCCTTGCTGTGCCAGATATATGGCAATCCTGTCTTCACTCCAAATCCCAAGTGATCACAAATGACCTACAAAGATGTCAACCATTCGGTAATGACTCAAGGGTTTGTTGGAGATTATGTTTGCAAAAACAGAATGAATGCAGAAAGATACAAATATGAATGGTTGAATAGAACATTCTACTATATTATTGAAGAGAATGGTTAAATAGGAATAAGATATACCTTCATACACCAGCCAGCCCACATATCGTCATAGCGACCGATGGGTTGGCCATCTCCCATTAGTCCAAAGTACATGGCAGGACCGATTAGATCACGGTTGAATGCTAGATTCATTCCACACATGGGAAAGAAGGTGCCCTTCGGTATCGTCAAAACTGCGTCAACGTACCTGTTATGTGAACATACTGCCAAAACATTAGAATTCCAGAAGCAAACTGTTAGGCCACAGATTGTGAATACTTATGTCAGGAAGGTTATTGTGTTGTCTGTTCAAACTTGCTGGAAGGTTATTGTATATTTCCATCATTTGTGTCGATCTTGTTTGTAATATCAAAGTTAGTAAGCAATGTTCTTGCACAAACATTATAAAATCCAAATCTCTACAATGTTTGGCAAGTGTCTCTCTCTCAAGTACCTTGTGTTTCTCTCGAGTGGTTTAACGAGTTGGGTGGGTGCATCATAATCTGGAATGTTTAGCCAGAGGCCATGAGACACTGCAGTGGGGACACCTTCCCGGAGAGTGAACGGATATCCACGGACAAAATCAGCACCTTCTCTATATGGATCATAAAGCGTGTTGAAGAAAAATGGGGTTGATGGCGTCAAGATGTTCTTAATGTGCTGTTCAAGTGCATTAATCTCTGTACCAGATGGGTCTTTAGCAACCTGCATCACAAGATCAACATCTGAACTTCACATCCATAGTTTGAATCAACGTATATCCAGACAAGATATGATTCATATGATTGAAGAAGGCGCAAGAATATCCCAATACAGAGCAAAGAAATGCATAGTGAAGATATGTATACTCGAAATGCTCTTGTGGCTGCACGAACGAGGGAAGGGCTTATCGTTATACATCTTGTCATTATTCTAAAGTTGGACTACTACAAATGAGTTGTGAGCTGAGTGAATCTCAACGAAACATGCTTTCAGAAAACACATTGCTTGTCTCAAAACATTTCAGCGTGCAGTTAAATATCACCAAAAAGGTTCTAAAAGAAGTACATTTTATTCTTTAGAAGTGTTTTTAGGAGATTGAAAAGCGATCTCCAGCTCAGATAAAGGTGAAAGTATGACCTTGCAGTGATTGCAGTGTTTTAGAGAATAAGAGAACAATTCTAAATATGTACAAGGCCAATTTAAGAATCGACCATTACCTATTACTATTACCAAATTAAACCAAAATTCAATAACTAAAGATAGGAAGAATCGTCAAATCACGATTGATTCAAAAGTTAAGTTTCTGGGTGAAGGAAAATTATATTATCTAACATGGCTCAACAAGTGGAAATCAATATTAAATGGAGAGGAAATTGCAGTCGTTAGAACACCCAGAACCTCCTAGACCACCTACCATTTTAAACTACCGATTGACCCAAAGTTTCAGCTCATAGGTGAATAAATAAACCATCCAAAAGTGAAGCATGAAATTAGTGGACCAGCATGAAGTTCCATCTTCAACCTTTAACATTGACAAAGTTTCTCATTCAACATACACGTTACACTTTCAGTTTTCTCCGCAGTCTCTCTCCCTTCCGTTAAAAAGTACATTTATGAAGTAACAATCCTTTTGGAAATTATCCAAAGTTCCAAAGAACCAAACAGATTCATCCCAAATTCAAGAAAGCTCAGTTGTAAAGACAAGATTGGCAGAAAACAGGATCAGAAAATTAAAAACTATCCCTAAAAACTCTCAATTCAAACATTTATAAATTCAGAACCAAGCAAGAACAGGGAGCCCAAGCCAGTAGCCGAGTACCCGCATTGTAAAACTCGTTACAAAAATGAAACAAAAGAAGGTAAAGATGAACTCACAAAGCAGTCATCATCAATCGTGAAGATATACTTCTTCTTGGAAATCATGTAGCCAAAGCACCTACAAGCAGAGTCCTTAAAGGAAATGCAAGAGGCCCTAGAACCGAGAATCCGATTGATATCGTCACGATTATAGAGGTCATAGTCAAAGCCGTCAGGAACTTTGATACTCTTAGAGGGGTCGCCGTCTTGGACAATGATCAAGTGATAAGGTTGGAAAAATGGCCTCCACATTTCGAGGAAGTCGAGGTTACGGATGGTGGGGATGACGATGTCGAGCTCATCTTTGAGAAGAGAGGTGGGAATGGGAATGGACTTGGCGTCAGCCATTGTTGATGATGAAGAAGAAACGAAGAAACAGAGAGAGCGATAGAGAATTTTGATTTTCGGACAAATGGAAGGGAAGAGAAGTGGGTGAAGAATTTGAAGGTAAAGAATCCGAATATGCGAGACGGCACGTGCGTGAATATAGAGGCGTTTCGTTACGAGACAGTTAAATCATTTCATATGAATTTTTTTTTTTTTTTTTAACAAAAAGATTAAAAATATTTATAAATAGGAAAAAACTTTATTGTATATTAGTGATAGAGTGCGATAAGCTATAATAGTCTCTTATCGCTGATAAATAGTGAAATTTTTCTATATTGGTAAATAGTTTGATATTTTTCTATTTATTAATAATTTTTCATTCTTTTACTTGGCAAAATAATTTTAAAATAAAAAAGAAGTAACCTTGCCGTAGTTGTTCTTGGAGTTGTGGTCAATGAGTAGAGTCACTGAAAATCTTAGAGGGAGAGAGAAAAATGAGAAGATGGAATTCCTCGTAAATGTGTAAACTTCAAAGTGAACATTGTTGAAGTGGGTAGAGGTATGTTATTTAATATTGACATGTAGAGTTAATGTGTCAAACACTGAGTTGATTATTTTAACCAAATTAACTCAACTCAAGTTGGTGAGTCAAACAAATTTTACTTTTTAAAAAATGGGTCATATTTGTAACTTCTTTTCAACTTTTCAAAACTACTTTTAAAGTATTCTAAAGCCTAAAATTTTTACTCGAAATGTTATAAAGAAACAAATTGACAAGCAAAGAATAAAGAAGAAGAAGAAGAAGAAGAACGTCACAAATTTACGTGGTTTACTAACGGTGTGTTAGCTACGTCCACAGACAAAAGAGAAAAAAAAATTTATTATCTTAAGAAGCAACCGAGTATAAAATATAGAGATAATGTGTAACTAGAGTTAAAGAGAGTTTGCATATGACACCCTTCTTAATTCCTAAACAAAATAGACCCAAAATAAAGGCTCAAAACAAAAACAGAAACATAACACAATACAACTTTGTGTAAGCACATAACATATTCAAAGCATCTCAACATGGAATGTTTTAGCGGTAACCTAGAATAGAAATTTGGATTATCGCACTCTTTTTAGGCTAATGACACATCATTTTATTCCATTCAAATTTTTAAAAGATTTTCAATTTAATAGTAGTTTTGAAACGTTTATGAGAAGGTCAATGACAATATTGCATTTTTTTTAAAAAGAATAGAGATATTTCTAAAATAAATGACAAAGTTTAGGTTTTTTTTTTCTTTTTGTTTTTGTTTTTGTTTTTTTTTTTTTTTGGGTATGATTTAGCCTTTTTAGTTCAATAGCATGAAATTTGTATAGTAATATATGTCCTAGTTAACGCACTTGTTACTTTTTTAAGAAATTTAAAAGTTCAGTCTTTTACTTTACATTTGTTAAACTAAAAAATTATAGCAATATAAAATACAATATTTGAATATCTTTTATGAGAATTGAGAACAAGAGTTAGAGAATTGAAAGTCCACCTTTCTTCTCTCCATCTTTTTCTCTCTATATTCATTGCTTCCCTTTTATCTTGTTATTATAGAGAAATTCAAAATATGCAATTTTCTACATGTCAATAAAAAGAGGTCATAGGAATAAAAAAAATAATTTAGTATTATCATGTTACATACTCGACACGTCATTAAATGATTTTTTATCTTTTAATTAATTATTTCATATACCTCACATAATTCTTAAATGCTACTTTTGTGACAAACAAAGCAATGAATGAATGTAGTACTAAACAATTTTCATACTGCTGTAGTATTAGAAATTTTCTCATAGAGAGTTGGCCTAATAAAACCATTGATTGTTTTTTGGTTGAAAGTATGCATGTTTTTGTCTCAACTTTACTTCAAAAACATATTTTATGAGTTAAATACTCATTTTCTCCTTTTAGCATCAATTTCAAACTCAGCATTATTCGATTGATTAAATAATTATATTTTAAAAGGACAGAATATCCATTCTCACATGTTGTTGAATTAAAAAAAAAAAAAAAAAAAAAAAAAAAAAAAAAAAAAACAGTTAAATTACAATTCTCATTTGTATTTCGCTAGTAGTGATTCATTATCAACCACCCAAAAAGCGTTCGTTTTAACATGGTAACTTTTTTTTTCTCTAGCACGTGATACAAATAACATGATTGTACGTACTACATGTTATTAAGGTTAGAGCGTAACCAATGGTCTTGTCAACTATTTGACTTACACCATCTAAGGTGTAATAGTCCAATTTGGCATTGCTAACATGACGTTTATTAAGACTCCGTTTCGAAGAAGTTTTCTTTTCCTATTTTTTCTTTTTTTTTTTTCAGAATTATGTTAATGATCTTGTTTCTTATTTCTAAATTTTTTTTAAATAAAAAATCTCTAGAATTTGACCAAAAAAATGAGAAACTACCAAAGAAAAAGAAAAAGGAGGGAGCTTCTCATAGTTTCATTTTTTTTAGTTTGCTTCACTTCGGCTGTCTTTTTTTCATAACGCTTCCTCTGTATTTTTTTTTTATCCCTTGTTTCCTATATTTAACAAAGTAGATTTAACTGATAAAATGAACATAACTCAATTGATAAATAATATGTGTTAGTGATCAATAGGTCATAAATGGAGTGAGATCGAATATGGACCCTTTGAGTCTATGTCATGGCAGTGTCAACCGCAGAGACAACATATTAGTAAGACAACAATCTTGGTGTTAGACAAGGGGAAGAAATTTTCAATATTACAATAGTACCTACTACTCTCCTTTATTATTCGATACGTAATCAAATAATTTATTTATTTATTTTATAGTCCCATGTAATTCTTAAATACTGATTTTGTAGTTAACAATAAATAAAAATGATATGGAAATAGGGTGGTAATGCAAATTGTTTTTGAGAAAGGGGAGAGGAGAATCAAAGAGTGAGAGGGATTAACGGTGGAGATTGAGGAGACAAGGATTTGTGGGATTTCTTGCACATGTGATCATTTCGAGGGATTGCTTTGAGAGCTACGAGGAGGGAAACATACGACTAAATACAACCAAAAAATAAACATCATTTTAATATTTAAAAAAAAAAACATATGGATTCATATATATTTGTTTATTTAAAAAAAAAAAAAAAGAACATAGGGAAAATAGATTCTAGACCCCTATGTTTTTAATCTATTTTAGATTTAATTTCTAGGTTGAAATGTTACACTTTTATTATTAAATAAGTTTTGAATTTAATTTTAATTTAGTCCCTAAATTTCAAAATGTTACATTTTTAACCATTGAAGTTTGAATTTTATTTCAATTTAGTTCCTAAGTTTCAAATTTCACTTTTAACCTCAATTTTTTACTAAATACTTACTTCAATATTTGGCTATAAGGCCTATTAATTAATTTAAATTAATTATAAACTAAATTTTAAATTAATTTTAATAATGATGAAAAAATAGTGAAACTTAATTAATTATAATTTAATTAGTTCTTTTAAATTTATTATTAGACATTAAGAATAAAAACTGAAAATGAATTTTTTTTAGAAAAGTCTAAGTCAAAAGTGTAGATCTTGAAATATAAGGATCAATTTAAAACAAAACTCAAATTTCAAAAGTAAAATGGTAACATTTTGAAAATTTAAAGACGAAATTGAAATCAAACTCAAACCTTAAGAACTAAAATTGCAACATTTTGAAATCTATGGAGCAAATGGAAACTAAAACCCAAAATCTAGGGATTAAAAATGTAGTCTTTTTTTTTTTTTTTTTTGTCCAAAAACATGTAAATAATTTTCCTTGAAACTAACATATATATATATATATATATATATTAGTGCATAAACTAAGGAGAAACAAGAAATAAATAATGACTATCAAACACGTTTATGATTTTGTTTTTAAAAAAAATAAGAAAGAAATTGTTACCACGTTCTAGTTCTTACAAACACAAAAAAAAAAAAAAAAGAAAAAAAAAGGATTAAAAAACATGAAATAGAAAACCAAGTATAGAAAAATTATCAAACGTCGCACAAATATCGGGCAAACCTTGTTTTCACAATTTTAGCCAAGGAGCTCCCAAAAGTAAATTAATTATAATAATAAAAAATGATCGAATTACTCAAAAGGAACAAATATTTCTAAATTAAAATTTTCAAAAACAAGGAGAAAAGAAAGAAAAATATAATAAGAGTTAACGTAACAGAAAGAAATTGGGCTCTAGATAGGCCTGTGGTCAGGCCTCTTGTGTAACACAACCACAATTCTCGTTGCAAAGCAACAAGCCCAGCCCAATCGTGAGCTCTCTGTTTCTTAGAACAAAAATATGGTTTAATAGCTGAAGGATTGGAAATTTTAATTTGGCTATCTTTCTAGAGTTTTTTTAAACTTTCATTTTGATATATTTCTATAGGTTGACCAGATTATAAATTATAAATTATAATCAACCCAGTTGGAGATTTAAAAAGAAAGATGAATAGGAAGAAATGGAAAGATGAAGCAAAAGCATTATAGTTGTTGCCCTTTCTCGCTCAGGTTTAATTGGGTTTTCACAATAATAAGCTAAGAATCTAGCTGTTTAATGCTATGTAGGAAAAAGAAAGTTATTAAATCATTGTCAAGATAAGGATAGCACAACTACTTGTTATTTAAATCTTAAAAAATAATAATAATAATAATAATAATAATGTGGATGATAAATTAAGTTTACTAAAATAATTAAAAATAAGTGAAGAAAAACTCAGTCAATAAATTGGAACATATATTCTAACAACTTTTAATTCTGTTGGAAGCTTTGAGATTCATTTTCGGACAAACTCGATTTTGGATTATGTATAACACCTTTGAAATAATTTATTTTTCAATATTTTAAACAAGATTTAGTTAATTAAAACCAAGTTTAAATACTACTTTTAGTGCATGTATTTTTTGATCTAGTTTCATTTTCAAAATGTTCATTTTAGTCCTTGTATATTCAACTTTAATTTACTTTGGTCCTTCAACTTTTTAGAAGAGACCATTTTTGTCCTTTAAAAATGAAATGTTTTGTCCTTTAAAAATGAAATGAACTGAAAATGAAAATGAATGAACCAAAATGATCACTTTTTTAAAAAGTACAATGACAACTTGAACATTTTGAAACTATAAGGATAAAAAAGAAACAAAATTGAACCAAAGTCAAAATACCGGAATTCAAAGTGGTATTTAAACCTAAAAACAAATTTTCGAAATTTTCATATTACACATCAAGAAATATATCAAAAACCTTCAAAAAAAAAATCAATAGATAATTATTTATTTTTTATATATAGAAATGATTTATAAGATCTCATCTAAAAATACTGTTCTCAAAGTATGTCTCCTTAGTCCTTCCTTACCTGGAGGAAGGATGATACTTGTCTGTTCATGATCCAAACAGGGTAATGGAAATGATACTCAAGCTTCATATTCCAAAAAGATGATCCTGAAAAAGATTGAAGAAATTTTTAGGCTAGTTGAACTCTTTCCAAAAGAATATGAACTAAATCACATTACATTAAATTACAAATCTAGTCCCTAAATTTTGAAGTTGGTGTATATTTAGTCTCTAAGTTTTCAAAAGTGTCTAATAGACCCCTACACTTTCAAGTTTATGTTTAACAAGTCCTCGACAAATTCAAGTTCTTAAAAACTAATAGATTTATTAAATATAAATTTATGTCTAACAAGAACTTAAACTTTCAATTTTGTGTCTAAGAGGTTCGTGAACTTTAAAAATTTTGAAAACTCAAAACTAAATTTGTAATCTTGAAAATTGAAGGACCAAATAGATGCAAACTATATCTGTAATTTAGGCTTAAATTAATTAAATAGGTAGATGAAATATGGGAGGAGAAAATTGGTCTATGGTAGATTTCAAATTTGAATTGATTTACATGTAGAATGCATATAGTTGTTATTTGAAGAAAAACACTTCTAAGTTCATTTTTAGTGAACCTGCTTTTAACACAATTAGACTCCTACCTAACTATATTGAACAGGATATAATCGAAACTAAAGCTTACTGATTTGGTTCAGTTGGATGGGAGGAAAACTTGATTTAGAAGCAGTTGAAATCAGGTCCTGGGTTCTACACATCTGCCTGCTGCCTGCCTCTGGTGTGAGAACTCTGACAGTTGAAAAGTCTCTCACCACCTTTTGCATCATTCCTCTCTAAATCTTTGCTTCAAGATGCAGAAATACTGAAAAAGATAAATGAAGGGATTTAAGAGGTTATGTGATTGTGTGTAAGAGAAGTAGCTGAAAAATATCACATGGAGTATCTATCTAACAACCAGTAGGTGAGAGGTGAGACATCTTCTTGCATTCTCTTGAACTATATTGGTCTCTTCATTTCTCAATTTCTCCAACTCCACGCCACCAGCAAAGAACAGTTGCATCCTCTGAGTTTTAGTTAGTTGAAGCTTTTGATCCTGCAAAAGCTTTCAAGCCATGGAAGTTAATACCTACAATGATCCATTACACAAAATTCTCTTTAAATGGGAATGTTACTCGCCTCGACAGCAAAAGATTGCACTCTTAGCACTTCTGATCTTTACAGCTTTCTATTCAACTCGTAAGTACATGTTTACTGTTAAAAGAAAAGAACTTCCACTTTCATAGTCTTGTTATTGGTGTGTTGTAGTTGATGAATTTGTTATTGCTTCTGTTGATCTTCGACAGGGGCATACGATCCATTGGATCCAAATGGAAACCTAACAATCAAATGGGATGTAGTCTCCTGGACGCCAGACGGATATGTAGTAAGATTGTGAAACTTGATTCGTTCCCATTATTTGGGACCTTATAAATTCATCTGAAACCGATACACGTTTAGTAAATCATGCAGCACCTTTTTCGTCCCTC
This sequence comes from Citrullus mucosospermus, assembly GCA_030954485.1. NCBI lineage: Eukaryota > Viridiplantae > Streptophyta > Magnoliopsida > Cucurbitales > Cucurbitaceae > Citrullus > Citrullus mucosospermus. The sequence continues at coordinate 27,291,657 of CM062060.1, forward strand.
CCTTGTACAACTTTATGAGGATTAAAAAGTTAACCATGATGAAGAAATAAAATTACTGAAATGATCCTTGCTCTTCGTTGAGTTTGGAGAGTGAGGATCGGATCACTAGCGTAAAGCTATTTTCAAATGCCTGATTGCCATACTGACCTTAGATCTTTTTTAACTGTGACAGGCTGTAGTGACAATGAACAATTTTCAGATGTACCGCCATATCAATTCACCAGGATGGACTCTAGGCTGGTCGTGGGCCAAGAAAGAAGTAATATGGTCAATGGTGGGAGCTCAGACAACGGAACAAGGAGATTGTTCCAAGTTCAAAGGAAATGTCCCTCACTGTTGCAAGAAAAGCCCAGTAGTTGTTGATTTGCTTCCTGGTGTTCCTTACAATCAACAATTCTCCAATTGCTGCAAGGGTGGAGTATTGGCATCCTGGGGACAGGATCCAGCAGGTTCGGTCTCCGCCTTTCAGGTGAGTGTTGGGCTAGCCGGCACTTCAAACAAAACTGTAAAATTGCCAAAGAACTTCACTTTGCTCGGTCCAGGACCAGGATACACATGTGGACCTGCAAAGGTTGTGCCTTCTACAGTCTTCCTTACTCCTGATCGCCGGCGGAAAACTCAAGCACTGAGTAAGCTTGCTTATATTTACCATGTGGTGTTCCTTATAGAATCTTCTAATCCTTGAGTTGTTATAGAAAAAGCTCTTGAAGTTGACTTATGCTTTCTTCTGATGCAGTGACATGGAATGTAACCTGCACTTACTCACAATTTCTGGCCTCCAAGAACCCAACTTGCTGTGTATCACTCTCAACTTTCTACAATGATACAATCACTTCTTGCCCAACGTGTGCGTGTGGCTGCCAGAACAAACATAATTGTATAAAGTAAGACTTCTTTCTCTACTCCAGATGGTAACATATGTGTTTCAGGAACCTCTAAAAATTCTGTAATAATAGTAATAATAAAATTATTTTTAAAAAAGGGGGGATGAGTCTGGCCCTTATGGATGGATGTTCCTCGATCCTAGCATCCATTCCTTGCGAACAATACCAAAAAAATAACATTTCCTTAGTCAGATCAAAACCATTTGCATACTTGGAACAGCTACACCATGACTGCATTCTGCAGTATGAAAAGTAATATACTTAGAACATCAGGTTGATAGAATAGGAAACCTTCTTGTTATCTGTTCAGGATGAACAGTAGCCTAGTGTCAGATGTCTATAATATACTTTTCAACTAATTTTCAAGCTTCCCATTCAGCTCAGTAGCTAGAGATTATAACTACATTTTTTTTTTTCTTTTAATCCCACTATGCAGGAGTGACTCAAAGCTACTGCACAAGGATGGAATAAACACTCCTAAAAAGGATAATACACCTTTACTACAATGCACCCATCACATGTGTCCTGTTAGAGTACACTGGCACGTAAAGATTAATTACAAGGATTACTGGCGCGTGAAGGTTGCTGTAACTAACTTCAACTATAGGATGAACTATACGTTGTGGACACTGGCAGTGCAGCATCCAAATCTGAACAATGTAACTCAAGTCTTCAGTTTTGACTACAAGCCCCTTGTTCCCTATGAATCCATCAGTGAGTACTAAAATCCTTGTGTTTTCAAAGCAAATGTATGGTTAATTCAGTCTTGTTTGACTTAAACGCACTACAAAATTCAATGTGCAGATGATACTGGCATGTTCTATGGCATGAAATTCTACAATGATCTATTAATGGAAGCAGGGCCATTTGGAAATGTACAATCTGAAGTACTCATGAAGAAGGACAAGGATACCTTTACCTTCAAGCAGGGTTGGGCATTTCCTAGAAAAGTATACTTCAATGGCGACGAATGTCAGATGCCACCGCCAGAATCATACCCATTTCTACCCAACTCTGCGCCTGGAGGCTCCGGTGCAGTTACCAAATTAACCACCTCCTTGCTTTTGATACTCTGGTTTTTGTGGTGATTTGTGGTCATTCTTCTCATTCTTGACAAACTTCAAAGATCTACCCCTGTTCATAATTCAAGGGAGAAACTGCAGATCTGCAATGATAAGAGGTATGCATGCCAGACATTATTGGTCATAGAATACATACACTCGGCAGATAATCAATGTTTGTTGTTTTTGAGTTGTCTGAAGTTATCTATCTTGAGTAAGAATATCCTCTCTTACCAATGTGCTTCACAGAAAATTCAGTATAGGCATGATTCTATAGTGCAAATCTTATTTTTTATTCTGTAGTACATATTCTTGACTCCGGTTAAGTACATGAAACGATTCCATCATGTATCAACTTAAATAACAAAGAAATTATGCAGAAAACAGGCATTCTATGGAAAATTTTAACTGTTTCATAAGTTATTACACTGAGAGCGACAAATACTTTTTAATCACTAATTATACAAATAAAATGATTGAACGTATAACGTAACTATTTGTACAACACAATTCGCTCCAAATCTAAACAAGAATGAGGATGAGTTAAATAACCCATCCACAAATAGAAACAAGCTCGTATTGCCTTCAATTTAACCACCAGTAAATTTGACGCCCTTGACCAGATTGACACAAGCTCGTGGGAAATCTCAAATGTTAGAGCAACCAATAGCATTTGTTGTTCTCCGTAATGCTTAACTTATTGTGCAAAATTCAACAGTAATGCCAAAGATATTAAGATGGTCATGAGTAGAGATATAGCTGGTCTGGAACTGGCATTTGGCAAATAAGGATAGGCATCTGGAGGTGGCATCACACAGTTATCACCATTGAAATAAACTCTTCTTGGAAAAGCCCAACCTTTGTCAAAAGTGAAAGTGTTCTGGTCTTTTTGGAATAGGAGCTCAGACTGCACATTACCAAGAGGACCAGCTTGATTGAGCAGATCATTGTAGAACTTAACTCCCCATAACATCGCAGTATCATCTGCAGGACAGTACCATAGTTAACAACCACAAAGTTGAGAAACTAAACTGCATAGTGCCAATCTTTCCAATCAAAAGAGATGATCAGTCAACATTATATGGGAATAGATATATTCAGAGATAACTTACTTAGGTCACCATATGGGCTCAATGACTTGTAGTTAAAGCTGAATAATTTAGTAATATTATCAAAATTGGGGTGCTGCACCACAAGATTCCAGAGTGTGTAGTTCATTCGGTAATTAAAATTGGTGATTGTGATCTTCACCCTCCAGTAATCCTTGTAATTCAGCTTCACATGCCAATGGACTCGAATGGGGCACATGTGGCTGGTGCACTGAACCAAGGGTGCATTGTTGCCTGATTTATCAGGAGCTGATACTACTGAAGCCAAATATGGAGAATCTGGACTGCAAAAGATAATTTGAGCAGAAATAGATTATTGAGTTGAGTAAAATAGTTTCAATTTTTCACCCCAACCACAAACCCAATGTTGAAAGAAAAATAACTAACACAGTGCCTGATGTACAACAAAAAGGTAACTTACTCCAGACAGCTCCCAGAACCCGCCGTGTTGTTTTGACATCCGCAAGTGCAGGTTGGGCAGTTGACTATAGTATCATTGTAGAAGGAAGAGAGGGAAACACAACAAGTGGGTGTCTTCTGAGCAAGGAATTGAGAATAGGTGCATGTAACATTCCAAGTCACTGACATAAGAAGAGCAAGGATAGATTCAATCAAATGTCATTAACTGATGTTATTCATGCTTACAAGTAATTTACGTAGAACTTGCATTCAGTCGGATACCAAGTCTATGCCCATTCGACAACCAACTCAATTTATAAAGTCCCAGACAGAAACACCTGAGTTAATATCATTAATAATATCTATGCGCATTTAGACAACATTAGAAATCTACATTGAACCTAAATATTAAATATGCAAGTATTCGGCAAGTTTACTTACTCAAAGCTTGAGTTACTCTTCTTTTATCTCCAGATACAAATTTGGTTGGCTTCACAATCTTTGCTGGCCCACAAGTGTATCCAGGTCCTGGCGCTTTAAGCGTGAAGTTTTTAGGAAGTCTAACAGTTTTGTTACTTGTTCCTGCAGCACCAACACTGACTTGAAATGAACTTGCTGCATTGCCGGGGTCTTGGGCCCATGAGTTTATCACTCCACCTTTGCAACAATTTGCAATCTGCTGATTGTAAGGTGTTCCTGGCAATAAATCCACAACGGTTGGATCTTTCTTGCAGCAATGAGGAGTATTTCCTTTGAATCTTGAACAGTCGCCCTGTTCGGTTGTTTGGCCTCCCATCATGCTCCAAATGACTTCTTTCTTTGCCCATGTCCACCCTAATGTCCAACCTGGAGCTTGAATATGGCGGTATTGCTGGAAGTTGTACATTGTAACAACAGCCTGCCACCAAATAGATAATCATTAGACCAGAGAACCGATAAGAAAGAAGCCAAATGAGCTACCAAACACTAGAGAAAAAATTACTGTGTGGGAAATAAAAACTATGACATGCACATTTATTGGCGACTTTCAGATATGCTAAGTTTCCATATTATAGCATATACTCATAGACACTACAACTGGAAATACACTAGAGTTGGCATAAAAGAAATGTAAAGAGACTAAGCAAACAAATTGAGGTACTGATAATCTTAGAAATCAATTTTGCACGAAAAAATGATTCAGTTTAATTCCCCAGTTATTAACTATTACATTTGCAAAAAAATAACATTGTCGCAGAAAACCAAAGAAGCGCAATTCTCATATGAAACTTACAACATAGCCATCTGGAGTCCAGCTCATTACATCCCACTTGATTGTGATGTTCCCGTTGGGATCAAGTGCATCATAGGCTTCTGCAAAGAGATCCAGTGAAAAAGATGAAAATCGAAGTTTATAACTATTTTTATTTCTCCGAGTCACGGTTGCTAGTTGCATCTCATTCTTCCTCTAATTTCAATTAAAATCACCATTACTAAAAACAATAACTATCGATACGACGCAACAAAGATTTCAGAAAGAACTCGTTGACTTATCAATGTAACTAGATTCCATCATAATCTAGCATCCGGTCGTTAGTTCTCAATGTAACAAAAAGAAACACTCGCCTCCACATTTCAAATCAATCAATCAATAAAGAAGAACATAAAAACCAATTTACTAAGAAGCGATGAACAGTTGAAGTAAGCACAACTTCTAAGTATTCTCAACTACCAGATAACCTAGATGAATTAATGAACAGTTGAAGCACATCCAGTAGCCAAATCTGGAACCTCCAGGCAGAAATAAGTAACAAAATTTGAGTTCACCGACCTGTTGAAGTGAAACTGAAGCTGGAAAGTAGAAAGATGAGCAAGACGGCTAAGCCGGTAAGGTCGGCGACGGATCCGGTGGAAGCGAAACGCCGAGACCTCATTTTTCCGATGCAGACTGAGCTGCAGGCGGCGTTTCTGCTAATGGCTCAAGATCTGGCAGAGGAAACTTGCCGTGGCCAGTGAAGAGAGAGAGAGAGAGAGTGGGAAGTATTCCACAAGGCTATAAGCCTTATAATGGTGAATTGTGAGAAATAAAGAAATTGATTTTAATGGCGGACTCTCGGCTTTTCTGAAAGGAGCAGTTACCGCCGTTGATTAGTGAAATTCCAATTCTACCCCTTAGTCGCTCCATTTTAACTTAAGCTAATCAAGGTTTAAAAGTGTCCAGATCTTTGTCAATGAAAATACGGGATAAGTTGTCTCGATTGATATTTCCGGAATTTTTTTTAAATATAATTAAATTAGTTGTAAATCTTTTTTTATACGTGTGGCAATTTGTTGTTTATTTTTAGATGTTTTAAAAAATAGAAAAATAGTTGAAAATTATTATAAATATAATAAAAGGTCTAAATATATACGGATATATGTTTATCTGAATCTATCGTGATCTATTACAGATAAAAAATAAAATTGCGTTATATTTGTAAATAGTTTGATATTTTTTCTATTTATAATAATTTTTCTTTATTTTTTATAAAATAATAATTATGTTAACTTATCTTGTTAATATTGAACTAATAAAAATGTAGAAACATCGATGGAAACATCGATATGTCAACAAAAAAATTTAATGAGCAGGTGAAATTAACTTCCTAACTAATATATATTGTATGTTAGTTGAACTACAATCATACTGACAATTTAAATTTAATAGGTGCTCTAATCACAATCTTCTCGACCCAATTCTTCTATTCTCTAAAGCTTTAATCTAATCTTTAGTTTTTTATCATAAAAAAAAAGGTACATATCCACCGCTATTAAAAAATTAATAAAGATTTATTTTGTGAATATGTGTGTGTATATGTTGCATTGTTCTCTTTTATTTGTCAAAAACTTAATGGTGATTAGTTAGTATGTGATAGTTCTGTATAACAAGAAGGTAAGTATTTTTAACACTAGTTTTAAACATAAAGTTTAGTACATTTAGCAAGACAATTTTAGAAATGAACAAAATGTAAGTACTTTTTTATGTATATGTTTTGTTCATAGCCATTATATATGTTATAGTTCTGGTGGGGGATAGATTTATAGTTTTGTGATTTTGGAATAGCACATATAGGAGGGGTAATTTATTGTTCTTGTAATTTTGGAATTATCATATAATTGGATTGGGATTGATATAGTGTGTTCGGTAAATTTTGGAATTGTTCATATTATACGAAAGGTAATAGAAGAATGAAACTGTTAGTTGGATATATTAGATGTGTAATTATTTTAATTGATGAAGTTGTCTTATTTGGAACATAATGTAATGCATAAAAAATGAGATTATGGAAAATTAGTATATTTAGAGTGTGCTTGTAATGCATTTACAAGTGTTTAATTTAAAAAAACAAGTCATTTTGAAAAGGAAAAAATTGAAGTGTTTGGTAACCTACAAAATAGATTTTGAAGTTATTTAAAAAAAATATATATATATCAAAGGAGTTTAAATAAAAATGAGTTTTTTTAAAAACATTTTTTTTTCAATCAATCAAAACGAGTCTTTAATTTTTTTTTTTTTGGGGGGGGGGAGGGGGAAGCATACATTAAAACACATGATACGTAATAGGTGTAAAAAATAAATAAACTTGTCAATTATTTTGTGTCAATATAATAATATATTTGACAATTAAAAAACGTAAAGAGCAACAACACATTGATACGTTACCAATGTCAAGAATAAATAAACGTGACAAGTCTTTTGGTTTGTATTTCAAGATAAAAATCTTATTGTATTTCAATTATGAAAATTATTATAATTATTTAACTAATTTTGATCAAATTTAACTTAGGGACTAAACTGTATTTTTGGTTTTTGTTTCTTTTGGTCATTATACTTTCAAATTTGGTTCATTTGGGTCCTTGAATTTTCAAAAAGTAGATATTTTGATCCCTTAAAAATGAAATAGAAATGAAAATGAAAGGATCAAAATAGTCACATTTTAAAAGTATAAGACAAATACCAAACTGAATCTTTTATAAATATAGAAACAAAAATGAATGAAAGTTGAAAATAAAGGGACAAAAATGAACATTTTGAAACTATAGGACCAAAATAAACTAAAGTAAAAAAAAATATAGGAATGAAGGTAGTATTTAAATCCAAAAAAGATTGAAAGTAAAAAAAGAAAATTGAAAATTTGAAAAAAAAAAATGGAAGAAAATCTAAAATCTAAAAAAAAGAATGGGCACAATGATATTTTGTATCATGTAGCCGTGAAAATGGTAAATTAAAAAATAAATAAATAAATAAAATAAAATAAAATAAAATAAAAACCCGGAGTTTATAAAATTCTAGAAAAGGAAAATTACTTATTTACATGGAGAAACAAAATGGGTATCCTTTCCTTGTTTAGAAGATTGGAATCTATACTAAGATTTAAGAAAGAAAAAGAAAATAAAAGCTGAAAGTGTGTGACTTGGTAAATAGGCGAGAAGGGCAGGGGTAATTGTGGAACAAAGTAGAAAATTTTAAGGAAAGAAAAGAGTCAATAAATAAGAGAGGGAGACAGCTGGCTGGGAAGTGGGGCAGAGGAAAGTGGTTGGTCGACATTTTGTATTGTTTTTAGTGTCGGTGGAGATTAAAATTCTTTGCTTTTTATTTCATTTTTGCGTTTGTTCCATTGCAAAATGTACCAATTTAAAATGTCTCCATTTGATGCATTCTATTATTATAAAAAAAATCTATATATTAATTTAACTCTACTTAGATTTTTGCGATTGCAACTCAAATAAATCAATTTTAGGGTTTGGAAATTATTAATCTATTTTTTTAATTGATTTTCATCTCATGCTTTTTTTAATATATATATATTTTGATGGCTAAAAAAAATTTGAATTTATTCTACATGATTTTAAAAATTAAAATTTAATCCTTACAATTTTGACAAAACATCATAACTAAAAACTCTACAATTAGTCAAGCAACTATTTACAAGTTTTTATCAAACCACATGAACTAATTTTAAACTCTTTCTAAACCACATACCAAATTTACAATTTAATAATTTTAATAATGAAAATTAATAAGTTGTTTAATAAAAACGTAAGAGTGAGAATTTTAATATTTAATGTTTTAATTATTGACACTCGAGATAAAGTCAATCATTACTATTCAATACAATGATATGATTGTTTAATATATATATATATATATATATATATATATATATATATATAGGCACACACCAATATACTGCAAAAAAAATTGGCCTCATTTAGTTTTTAAAAAAGTATAGCTTAAATTTTTCTTCAAGAGTTGTCAAAGATAAAAAATATATATAAAAAATAAAAAATAAAAAAGTAAAAAGTAAAAACCTTTAAGAAAGATAAAAATAAAAATAGTAGTCGAAATTTATAAATGAACAAACAAAATTAAGGAAAAAAAAAAGAATTAAAAACAAAAATCGTTATCGACTGAACTATATTGATTAAAAAGATTTTCTCTAGCTGAAAATAACCTTCATACATATATCATTGATTGAAATATCAAATGTTCAAAGATCACTTCCAGCTACAATAGAATTTAAATAAATATATATTTTTTTTTTTATTGGAAGACCAAATTTTGTTCATAAATATATTACATTTTTCTTGTGGAAACTTTATGATTTGCCGACACTCTTGTGGGGCATGTTGTGCTTATGTTGAGAAATGAGAGGGGTTTTTTTTTATTAAATTAAAAAAAAAATGTCAATGATCATTTATAAACTCATTACGATAAGTTTTCGGTGAATGTTACATTATGCACATATATTTTAGTCGAGTTTGTTAAAATTAATCTCAAAGGACTTCCAATATAGAAAAGAACAATTTGTCAACCACAGAATTTTAATTTTAAGCTACAAAGTGCCAGATACAATTTTAAAATAAAATGTAGTAATAAAAACAATGATTAATAAAATAATATAAACAAGACAAAATAATCTATGAAGCAAAAAGAATCCTAGTTTCATAGGCATATTTAAAGCCATTAAGTTAGCTAAAAAATAGTCGGTTAAAATTCAATTTTTACCCATAATTTTGTCACACTAAATCAATTTTCACGGCAAATTTTCAAAGACCTTAGACTTAGGTACATATTGCAGCCCCCGATTCAATTTCCGTAAAAATTTCTATTACTAACAAATTTCAATAATATCAAAATTTGCACTTTTTAAAGTTTGATTAATTCAAAAATTAATTATGACTAACTTCGTCATAAACTCACAAAATTTAACAAAACTTAGCTCTAATAGTGCCAATTTATCTTTGGAATTTTATCAAATTTACATTATACATATGTTAAGACATGTGAGAACATTTTTGTAACAAATTTTCACATAAAAACTTACAAAAATTGCAAAACTTTTCAAGTTGAAAGTGAAAATTACAAAACCTATTTAAGTTTAAAATTAAGAGAAAAATTGATACTTATAGATTAATGGGTAAAAAATGACTTTTTTTCCTAAACACTTATTATTAAACTAATATGTGGGGAGTCCTGTGCATAATTCAACCATCGAGATATTAGTAATTTTTTTCTATATATTGAAAATTGGAGTCTTCACTCAAATAGACTCGATTTTGTAATGTTTGTTCTTTTTTGAGAAATCAAATTTGGAAGTGCATGGCAAACAATATACAAATTCATTTCATCAAATAGTTCTAAGAAATCAATCCTGATAAAGCAGTCAGAATGCAATGAAGCCACTGAAATCAAATCTTACGCAAATAAAAGATCAAAATTTAATGTAATAATTACTATACAATAGAGGCCACATTTCCTAATCAATCAATGGTAATATGAAAGGTGGGATCCATTTAAATACATTTTCAGAAAACTAGTTAACAACATTCTATAAATTGTAAATAATAAAGAAAATCCAATAAGATTGCGTCAATTTTGATTACAGAGTAGTAAACATAACCTGAGTGTAACTTGAAAAAACTTTGAAATAATAGAATCTTCACATAGATTATCTCGGATGAAGAGCTTCAGGAGGCTAATTTGTCTTTGTTAACTTCTGTTGATAGGATTTCTTGCAATTATCAGCTAAAGTATAAGCATCATTCTTTTGGATCGGACTCCGTTTTCAGAACTAGCTGGGGAGTTTTTTTTTTTTTGTTGGTCAGCTTGTTTGTTTTCTGTCTTTCCTATATATTTTTCATTTCCCTTACTGGAAGCTCAGTTTCTAATTAAAAACAATAATATAGTAAGAAAACAAGGGCCAAAGTTGGCACCATCTGCCTCCAAAGGCTATCTCGAGGAAAAACATTCTTAATAAAACAAACTGATATGCTCAGTAAACCACAACCCATGGAAGCAATTATCAATAAGAAAGCAACAGATTCAAACACAACATATGAGATGTAAAGAACTAGATGAAACTCGCCTGATCTGAATGGCTGTCTTAAGATGGCATTCCGCATCTGGTCAGCTTTTCCATGGATAAGCCTGTAAAACAACAACAATCGGCAGGATGGTAGACAAGAACAAGTCCAAACTTACTCAAATTTCATCATCAAGAGAAAACTGATAAAAGCAGAATCACCTATGTTTCTAGTAGTAACTAACATGTTCTCAGCTTCAGTTAACCAAATATGAACAGTACCTTCATTTTACACTCTGTGGATAGATACTATGGGATTAGAAACAAGGCAACATTCTAAGTTACATTTTCCTAAACGAACCTGGGATGTTAATCCACCAAAGTTTGACCTTGTTCCTTTGTCCAATATAATGGAATGACATGTCAGAGCTGCCATTGTCCCGTATTAGTTTCAGGTAAACTCAATACCAAACAGGGCAAAATCAAAAACCTCTTATTTCTCTGCTGCTAATATTATAAAGGGAAGGAGGGCGGGTGCAAAAGAAAACAGAGGACATCATAAGAAAGAATGGATCAAGTTTGAAAACAAACTTCAATTTGTATGCATTCTATTCTAGTGCTACATTATCAAAATGCTCTACGCATTGCTTTCTTCGGTTTCTTGACAAAACTCAAACGGATTTGTTTCAGTCGTCGCCTCTTTCTGGCCATTTTCTCCGGCAATGTCTCCCTCTTCTTCTCAACCTTCTTTACCTTTGGCTTCTTTGCATATCTTGGATCCACCTGATATGCTTTTGGAGTAACTGGCACTCCTCGTTTTTGAGCTTCATTAAAGAGTGAATTTGCTTTGTCCAGACGATTATGAGCACATAATTTTCCCATCAATAGGTCATATGTCTTAATCCCAGGTTCACACCCGTCCTTCTTCATCTTTGCAAAAACAATCAGAGCATGATCAATCCTCTCAATCCCACACAAAATCTTCAGAAACTCATAATAAGCCTTCTTATCGAGTGCATCACCACATCCTGCAGACCTCATCCTGTCAATCATTTCATCCCCCTCTCCTGTTCTTGCAGCTTGATACAAACTTCTAATCAAAATAAGGAACGTTTCGGCATTGGGATGACATCCCCACTCCCGCATTCGATGAAACAAATTAACTGCATCACTCGTTTTCCTAATCTTGCACAAATTATTGATCAGCACATTGAAAGTTTCCACATTTCGTGGAACCCCACGATAATCCATTTCCACCAGAATTTCCTCAGCTTCAGAATGAAGTCTAAACGGATCCTTTTTCCTACAAAGTTTGCAAACACAGTCAAGCAGAGCATTATATGCCGTTGCCCCTAACTCAAACCCGCCCCTGTACATCTCACCCGCCAGCCTTTTTGCTTCATCAAGTTTCTCATCAACGCACCATCCTTTGATCAGAGTATCGCATATTGTTTCGTCAGGGAAAAATTCGTTCGCCAAGTCTTTGACCATCTTTTCTGCATGGCTCGCAAAGCCATGTTCACAAAGCTTCTCCACCACCATTCTAAGCGACTCTTTATCCCTCTTAAGCCCATAATTCTTCTCCATTGTCTCAAAAAATGAGATCAACTTTGTGGATCGCCCAGCACGAGCGAACCGATCAATAGACGACTGCAGGGTTTTAGCCCCACTGATCCCTACACCTTTCGCAAGAACTTCATGAACCGCATTGAAATCCTTTCTACGACCAAAATAATCAACAAAATACGAGATAGTTTCATCCGTGTGATGAAAATCAGGATTTGATACTAACCACTCATTAAACCCTAACACCGTCCGGCCAGCTTCCGATGACAGATTGAGTGTATTGAGAACTAACTCCGGATTCGGCTTAACATGGGAAAAACTGAGTTGAAGGCGCTGCGTAATGGGAAGAGGATCCAAATCAGGGTCTTTGAGAAGCTCGGATGCAAGTGACTGTGATGTTTGATCCACGTCATTGTCGCCGGATTCGGAAAAGAACGAATGAGAAAGTGAGAGATGCAAGGGAGAAGAAAACCTCAATGCTGCCCCATGATGCCGAAAATGGTGGGAGAGAGACGTCAAATTTCGATGTAAAAGAACGGTCCTCGCAGAATCGTTCAAGGAATTGGAAGAATATGATGATAGAGATCGAAGAAAAAGGCTTCGAAGTTGCAGATACGGTAATGGGGGCATCGTGGACGATGAGCTCTGAAGAAGAAAAGTAAAAAGAAACTCAGCTTGGAAGAAGAACGCTAATGGAAGCTGGAGCAAGACGAAAAAACCTAAGTGACGAGTCCAGCTAGTGGGCTGGGCCGATTATTATTAATGATAACAAAAGTTGTGGGTTGTTATAAATATGGGCTTTCGAAATTCTACCGATATTCGGTTGGATTTTTGGTTAAATTTCATTTTCGTCCAAGTTTGCCCCGGACATTGACGGAAGGTCAAATTGGTAAATTTCTCAATTTTAAGTTAAGAGACCCGAGAGTTTAGGTCTGGCCAAAATCAACGATACTTTACTTTTGGTACCACCCAAATTGCGTAATATCAATAGAGACAATTATCCTCATTTATATATTTGTGTTCATTCCTTTCTCTAACCAATGTGAGACTTTGTTTGAACTCTTAACAGGTAGGTCATCAATCATAAAAGGAACTCATGAAATGGTCCTCCGTACAAGAAAAAACTAATTTTTTCCAACATATTAGTCAAAATTTTAAACTAGTTTATCAAATTCTATCGAAATAAATGAAAATAAATAAATTTATATTTTTAATATTTGAGAGTTGTATAATTAAAACCTCAAAGTAATAGTTGGTATTCTTCCTTCTTAGTTTTAATTTTAATGTAACAACTCCTTCTAATCTAAGTAACTAAATATATAAACATTTTAGTTAAATTTTTTTTTATTAAATAATAATTATAAATAAACCCTTTAAGGAAATATGTTTTAATTTTCTTTTGTAATATTTGATTCATAAATTAGAGGAACGTAGCCACGAATAAAAAGGCATAACTAAAAATTAAAAGAAACAAACAAATAAACTACGCTGCATTATGATTTTGTTTATTAAAAAAAAAAAAAAATAGAAAAAAGAATAAAAAAATGGGTTTGGGTTTTAAAAAATTTTGGTTTCTTTTTCTTGTATTTTTCTTTGTTCCGTCGTTTGCCACTATTATAATTGCTCGTATGTGTTTGAATGAAAATCTCATCCTTATATTCTTGGAGGAATCTTCAAATACATATATTTGGATCCTTAAAAGATAAATATTTTAAAGTTTAAATTGTATGTGATAATATTTATTTATTTTTATTATTACTAATTTTATAAAAATTTTAACAAAATCATATTAGGAATATGAAAATTGATTCAAGGTAAAGACCGAGCATACATGTATTTATGTAAATATATATATATATATATATATATATATATATATATATTTTCTGCAATCTTTACCTGAATTTTTTTATTTATTAGATTTTTCATTTGATGAATTGGTTAACAAAGAGAAACATATATTTTTATGTTTTTCCTGAAAAAAAATTATATGTTAAAATAAATTATAAAACAAATGTTTAAATATAAATAATTTTAACGATGTCCCAAAGAAAAAATAAATAAATAACAATGTCACCAATTGAGGCGTGCTTACTTGAACCAGTCATCTATTGGTTGGTAAAAAGAAAAAGAGTGATGTCTGGCAAGTTGGCCCTTGCTCTAAGGAGAGTGACATGTATTAATTTAATGGTACCATTTATACAACTTTTTACATGAACTCGACAAAATTTAGTAAGACAATTCAAGTTTGGAGGATTGTGAAGAAAGATTTATGGATTAGAGAATTTGTTATTGGTGATATACCAATTTATTAAAAATGCCTTCAACTCATCAAAATCTTTAAAGATGGAGAGATATTGTATATAATTGATATGGATTTTTTTTTTTTTTTTCTATAATGGTTTCACTAGGAAGAAGATCATACCCAAAAATAAGAGAAGTTAATATATTTGTCAAATAGACTCTTTGAACTTTAGTTATCTCTTTGAAATTTTGGAAGGGATGAGAATTTGAGAAAATTTATAATATTTTTTAGCTTTTAGAAAATATATATATTTTGTGTTATATATATAAATATATATTTTGTTGTCTACATTTAATTATTATTATTATTATTTTAACTAATAGCTTTTGATAGAAAATTTGATATACAATTAAACTCCAAAATTTCCAAATATATTAATTAGGATCTATTTCAATATAGAATTTGTTATACTTTTATCAAGACTGATAATCAAAATTTTTTTTTTTTTTAAAAACAAACTTACATAAAAAATAAAAAAACAAAAAAACAAAATTATAAAGATGATTTGTAGAATTTTCTGTCCATACATTTTTCTACTTTTTTTTTTTTCCTTTTTTGAAGAACTCTTTCTAAAACATTTGACTATGATCAACGAGTGAAAAATAAATTAAAATTTTCAAAATTTTCTATTTAATTTAAATTTACATTCCCTAAATTTTATCTTCAAACAAAGAAAGAGATGAATTCATTTGCTTCAACCATTTATGATCGTGCAATTAATCTGTGTTGACCTAGGATTTATGTAGAGGTAGAAATTCATATAAATATAACTTTAGATACGTTGATATAATATAGTCTATATCTACAAATGAAAGAAATGTACAATTTTAAGTTTTTTTTTTTTTATTATCTTTTTTTACCATTGAAAGTTTGAGTGTAATTACAACTATCATTACACTTTAGGATGATTTTTGCAATTCGTCCTTTCATTTTTACAAGGTTGAATGTTAAATATCATATTTTGCAAATAGAAACACAAAAATTTTTGTTCCGCCGACTTTATAAAATTTTAGATTTTAAGTTATATTATTATTCGTCAATTTGCTCAAATTTTTTTATGTAATATTATTGTTGAACGTGTGAACATGTACAAAATATGTGAGATTAGGATTTAGAGTTAGCTTTATTTATGTTTTGGTTTATCGTTTTGCATTTTTCTCCGTGATTGTTCTTTTTGATTACACAGATCATTTTTTTGATGTAATATAATTTTTTTTTATAAAACTTAAAAAGGAAAATTTGTAATGCATTTAAACTACTACTACCGGCTAATTATTATGGTAAGCACTTTATGTTAGATTTTTAAAATAGCAATAATAATTAGTGTCTTTGTTTTTATTTTTATTTTTAAATTTTTACAAGTTTATAACAAAATGTAGGAGTACTAAAATTAACAAAATCGGACGGTTCTAAAAAATCAAATCGAACCAAAAATTAATGAAATTAAAATTTATAGTTTGGTTCGGGTTTAAAGTAATTAAAAAAATCGAATTATTTGATTCAAATCAATTTTACATTTGAAAATCGAATTAAAATCGAACCGAACCAAATCATAACCAAGCCTAACAAAATCATACTATAAATATCAAAATTGCAACATTTATTTCAATTAAAAAAAAAATCTTAACACATATAAATTTTATAATGACGTAAGTTTAATTGACGATGTAAGTGTTATGATCTTCATTATTATTCATTTGGGCATTAAATTTCATGAGGTTGGAAAAAATAAAATAAAATAGAGATTAACACAGTGCCTATTTTCTTTTTTTACAAAATTGTGCTTTAATTATATAGATTGTGTGAATTCTTATGATTGTATTATATTGCAATATGCTCAATATATTATATAAGATGGCCTCTTGTATTGATTAATATTTTATGTTGTCATGTAATTTGAAAGCATGAAGAGATATTGTACACAACGTATTATTATGAGTTAGATATATTAATTAAATTAATTTTAATTTTGAAATAATTACTTTGTGACTTTTCCACATATCTATCATGATCGAGGTCAGGAGATGTATTTGTTTGCATAAATATTTTTAGAGATATTAAGTTATCTAAGTTATGCATAATATCTCAAAATCTGGGAGCAGAGGGATCAAAATTAATATTAAATAAAAATAAAATCATTCGGTTTTATTAATGTAAACTAATTGAGCTATGCCAATGTATATGCAATATCAATTTGATTGGTGGTAATACTGCAATACAAGTTGTTGATTGAGGTGTATGCATTATTTTAAAAAAAAAGTTGTCACAGTTTTATTTAATAAATCAAACAAATTATTAAAATCATCGAGGAGAGTGAGACTATATCCAAGAAAATGGGAGATCACGAGAGAGGTTCAATAGATAATAACAAAGTTTGAGTGCAACTAGAGAAAGCATGGATTAATAAAACTATCACCTCTGGTAATGTGATGATTAGGAAGAGTTAAACTCTGAATGAAAACCAATGCATGTGTCTATATCGGGTGTTGGTCACAAATGACCCTTGGGAGGTTTTCACGTATATGGGTGTAGTAGTGAGGTCGCTACAAGAGGATTTGGGCTACTCCCTTAAAACACTCGTGAATAAGATACGTGCACATATCCTAAATATTGCTTGTATTGTGTGTGTGGTAAGTGAAAGTTGAAGGAATCGAATTACTTGGAAGCGCGTGTGCTCTTAATTTACGTTTTGAATGTATAGAACATACAGATAAAATTATTTTAATTAAGCATGCTTTACTGAGGAGAAATTCAAGGAGAAATAAAATACCTTTGAAGTAAACTCTTCAATATTTTTCAATTTTTCATTGCATCCACGATCTCTTCAATCTTCTTGAATCTCGAACAAGACACCACCACCAAGTCTTCATCGCTATTCTTCGTCAAGAAAAATGTTTGTGGGAACCTCTTTTTGGAAGATCGAGAAGAGTTTCTGTAATGTGAGAATGTTAAGAGATTAAGAGAAAATTGTGTTGATACAATAATTTTAATAAATTAATTAATTAATTAATTTCAAAAAAAAAAAAACTCATCAATAACGAAAATGATGGAGAGGAGGGAAAGTTAACTATGGATTAACTCTCCTTTAACTCCCCTTAATCATGAGGAGTTAAAATTTAGCTAAAGTTAAATTAAATCAAAATTAATTTAATTTAATTTAATACATATAAATTAATTAAATATCATATATTTAATTAATATTAAATTTGGATCATATTCAAATGTATTTCTCCCTCCTAACCTATGGTTTTAATATGAATCTCATTCGTATTATGTTTTAACCTATAATTGTAATATGAATCACATTCATATAATTCAATATTTGAATCTTATTCAAATATATTATTCTCTCGTATTAGATAGTTTAGTTTTGAATATAATTCAAAATTAATCTTTATAATACAATGTATCTATACACATTACATTAATTGTGTCGTATACAATTGATATATAATTCCTTCGTTATATGAATTTTATTCGTATTAATTCAATATTTGAAACTTGTTTAAACGTTAATACTCTCATAATATATAATTTATTTTGAATTTAATTAAAAAAATAACTTATATTATAATGTAACTCTATACATTATATTAATTGTATTACATGCAACTCTTACAATTTGAACAACAATTCAAATTCTTCCAAACTAAATCTTCTTTGTTTTATCCTTAGTGAACTACTAGTCGACCTAATGGACCTACATACTAGAAGCTCAAATGATGTGAGATTAAATAATTAAACTCTTTAATTAAATTAATCGATTAATTGTGGGGTTACTCCACTAAAGAGCAACAGCTAGGAGTGTAATTGAAAACCAAAAAATGAAAAATCCAGACCAATCCAAACCGATCAAATGGTTTGGTTTGGTTTTTTAGTATGAAATTGGACATATTGGTTTGTATTTGGAGAAAACCAAAAAGTATTGGTTCGGATTGGTTTCCTTATTAGAAAAACCAATCAAAACCGAACCGAACCAATGATAGATATACCTTTGAAAACAAATTCTTCTTTAAGTATTTTTAGTATTTTAATAATTATGGAGCGTGTATATTTTTTTTATTAAAATTGGCAAGAAAAAAAAACAAAAATGTCAAATTTGAATTAAAAAAAAAAAGAGAAAGAAATAGACCCAATTTTATTTAAAATTAGCAAAAAAAAAATCGTTTTCAAAACAAAGTGGAAATAAAAATTAAAAAAATTGGAAGAAAAAATAAAATGCAAAAAACCGAAAACCAAATCGATCTAAATAAAACCAATCCATTGGTTTTGTTTTTTATTAGACATTGGTTTGGATCCATTATTTGTAAAACCAGTTGGTTAGGTTTGGTTCTTGGTTGGCCCCAAAAACAACAAAACCGAACCGACTATCACTCCTATCCACAACTGCATTATTTGCATGTAGACATATTTATGTGTCCACAAATATAACCAATCAACAACGAGTAAACCCTTCACAAATTGCTCGTAATTACAGTTGGGCCAAATTACCATTTTATCCCTATAATTACATATAACTCCTTAAGTCCCACTAATTCTTTAATGAACAAGTTGTTTATGGTCCTACCACAAACAAAACTCTCTCAGGCAAGCGAGAGGTAGGAGTCCCATTATTAAATACTCGGAGTCAACACTTAATGGAGCAATTCATCTACTTATCCTAAAGACAAGAAAGAAGAAATTTCATCTGTGTAACTATGTTCCAAGCTCACTACTTGGACAAATCTCCAAAATGGTAGGCATATTGAGTCGACAAATCTGAGCATTCTCACCCATACAGATGAAAGGACTGCTCTCATAGACATAACTCACTTAGGATTAAGGTCAAATCACTTATGGTCATCCTATGAAATGTTAATCTTTTCAGTCAATGGTGTTATAAAGAGAGATTAATCATTTCACGGTCCGATCTTAGACAAACTCTTTGTATAGGATACTCCACTTGCATGCCTGTACATGAACAATTTGATTAGGATTAAATCGTTTGTAACACTTTACAACTTTTGTAACAATTACAAAGTTGGTCATATGCCTAGTGTCACGAGGATAAAACACCTAACTTTATCCTTATACTACAAACTATTTAGGTTATTATTTAAACACAATCCACCTGTGTGTCAACCACATACAAAGTTACATAAAATAACCTAGGATTTTTCTCTAACAGATAATTGCATGTATAAAATAATTAACCATATTTCAAATTATTTATTAACTACGAGGTTTTATGGCATACATCCCAATAGAAGTTTGGCTCAAAAGACCTAGTTTAATACTTTGTTTACTATGACTCTTTCAAACATACATTTGCTAATACTAAATGGAAGTTCAAACCCAAAAGGTACCTACACCTATTGCATAATAAAAATGCCTGCTTTATTTTTGTGTTGTTTATTTTTAAAATCTTTAAAAATAGTGGAAGATTGTTGGATATTTTTAATATTTAAAAATATAGTTTTTATTAGTTATTTATTCCACAATTATTTATTTATTTATTTATTTATTTTTATAAACCATTGTATCTTCGAAGTGGAGTGATAGATAACATAGTGGAGATATATCTTCTCTAAGGACAATGCTTATTGGCGTACTTCGATCTTATAAATCACGAACTACTGTTGATAAATCAGTGAGAAGCTCAGATGCAAGTGATCGCTGTGATGTTTGATTCACGTCATCGTCGCCGGATTCGGAGGAGAAGGAATGAGAAAGTGAGAGTTGCAAGGGAGAAGAAAAGCTCAATGTCGCCCCATGATGCTGGAAATGGTGAAGAGAGACGTCAAATTTTGATGTGAAAGAACGGTACTCGCAAGATCATTGAAAGAATTCGAAGAAAACGATGATAGAGGTCCAAGAAAAAGACGAAAACACTTTTGGGCTTTTGAAATTGTACATATATTTTTATGGTGTGATTTTACCAATTTGTCCTTCAATGACGTGTTATATATATGTATATGAGTCTTTTTAAAAAAATATATTTAATACTAATTTAATATAATAATAAAAAAATGTGTTAGCCCAAGTTTTATATAGCAGCTTTGGCTCACTATTAGGGCACAAAACCTTTTTTCCCAATCCTTGGTTCTATTGTTTCTTAACTCTAACAAGTCTTTTAACAATGTCTAATAGATATATAAATTTTCAATTTTTTTTTATGTATGATAAATCTAAAAATTTCAATTTTATTCTTAGATATATTATAATTTGAGTTATAATATAATATTTATATTTTAATATTTTCGAAAAGTGTAAAATGTAAGCTCGCTTTTGTTAATTTTAAGTCATTACTCTTAAGGTCTAATTTTAATTTATATATTTTTAATAAATGTTAAATTGACTCTTCATAAATATTGATTAAACAATTATAATAATGATAGATTGCGAAAATGACTCTAATGTATATCATTTTTTGTAATTTTACGCTCAAACTTATCAAGCGGTAAAATTAGACTTCACACAAGTTACCTAATTATTTACTTTTAATGCTAATGTTCACAAAATTCTGAAATAAAATCAAAATGCATTTTTCAAATCTTCCTTGATATTTGCGCCTGGTTTAAAATTTACTGAGTTTCCTTTTTCACCCTAACAAAATAAGGGATGATGTCACCATTCACCAATCTTATTTCAGTTAGGTTTGAACTTTTTTGAAAATCACAAACTTACATTACTTTCTATGATAGTTATTTTTTTAAAAAAAATTTTAAATTTAAGATACAAACTTGGTGGTTTTTTTTTTTTTTTTTTTTTACCAAACATTTTTTAGTATAATTAGAGATAGGGATTAATATTACAAATCTCATAGTTATTAACACATTGGTATATGATTGAGTTATATTCGATTTGACTCTTTTTCACAAATGTATATTTTGTTTATTAACACATTGGTATATGACTCATCACTCACAAATGTATGAAATCTAATCTTTCATAGGTCTTTTTATAATTGATGATCTACCCTAAAAAACGTATGAAATCTAATATTTTGTTTGCGTTAAGATGCACTACTACTTTTTATATCTAATTTTCTGATTGATGACTCGCTTCTCACACCCGTGTGAAATGATGAAACTTTGTGGAATAAAAAAACAAAACAAAAAAAAAATTGGAGCGAATGCGATAAGGGCTTTTTGGGAAACACGTTGAAGAAACCTTTATTCGTAAATTGGGGATTCCAAACAATGCCCAAGAGAGGGAACCGTGTGAAGATTTCACCTGAATCAGCCGCCATTTTGTCTGTTCCATACAAATTTAAAGCACTTCTCTCTTTTTAGCTTTTCCATTTATTATTTTAACTACCCTTTCTCTTTCCTTATTTATTTTTCATCTTTCAATTTTCACTGTACTTTATTTTTACCTCTTAAATTTTAATTCCCTATTTTTAGATATAATATAAACTCATGTTTGATAGTTAATCTAAAAATAAAAATTTGTAAACAAATTAATAAATAAAAACGGAGTTGTATTTCATGTCTTCAAATATGTGTTTAATAGCAAAATTCATAAATTAGATTCTAATTTAAACGATGACTAACTAGTTGTAATTACTCACTAAATATTACTAATTATTATTTTGTAATATTATATAGTTTATAGGATAAATTGAAAATTTTGTCACTATGCTTTGTAAGAGGTTAAAACTTCATAAATAATCCTTGGATTATTTAAAGGATTTAACAAACCACAAGAACAATATGTGAAGAATATGAACTAAATTCTAAATTTTAAAATAATATAAACTAACTTGCAACTTTCAAACCATAGGGACTAAATTTGAGATTTAACCTAATTTATAGTAATTACATAAATTGAATTTAAAATATGACATACTATATTTTAAAATATTTTTATTTTTATTTAATATAATTATGTATTTTAAATTTTACCATTTAAATTTATACGAATTTAAATTGTTTGCCAAAAATACACTCGCGTAACCTAGTGAATCTGAAATTCTAAATTGTGATTTGCCCTTAATATTCTCCTATAATCCTGCCCGCTGATTTACTCATTTTCAACTCTCTCAAGCTTAAAATAATAATAATAATAATAATTCATTGTTATCCAGTCTACCGTAATATTTATTATTATTTGTTTTTGTGATTTTAATTATTTATTTACTATGATTGATTGAGAACATTCAGCGTAATTGGCGTACAAATTAGGCAGAGGGAAGGATTATAAAACAGAATGAGAGGCATCTATAAGTTAGTTTTAAAATTTGTTATTTCTTGACTCAAACTAATTTCAAATAAATTCATGATTATTTCTGAATTTTTTTTTTATCTTTTATCATCTATCAATGATAGAAATATTATCTAAATTTTTAAAAGTTCGATAATGTTCTTTAGACAAAGTATCGGTTTACTAGTAAATAATTTTTTTAAAACTAAAGATATTACTGAAACTTTTAAAATGTTTCTTTATATATACGTACATTGTTTAAATTATTAGAAAAAAAGTTAAATCTATATATATATATTTTTTTTTTTTACGAAAGTTATGCCAACACATAGAAACTCTATATAAATGTATATTAAATTTACAGACTAAAAATCAAAGAAATATTAAATCCATATTGTTGGATATTTATAATGAAATAAAGTGAATTGTTATGAACATTTAAAATATAAAAATAGATTTAATCGCGTATATTAAATTTATAGTTAGAAACTTTATATTGAATATTTAATTGAGATAATTTTTAATATACAAATTTAACATATGAGAATTAAATTTATATTTTTTCAATTTGAACGAGTTATGTTTTATTTTGGTTAAGTGAGTGTTAAATTTGATAAATGTTTCAATTTTATATTGATTTGATTTAATTCTATATTTTTGAGAGTTACTAGTTGCTAAATAGCAACTTGGTTTTTCATTTTTAACATCTCACTCTAAATTGAAGGGTTATCTTTTTTTTTTTTTTTTTTTTTTTTTTTAATTTATTATTACTTTTTCATCATAACTTCGATAGCAAGTATCTAATATAGGAGCAATTTGGATTTTTAGTTATGCTATATCTAAGTAGTTAGGAAATGAAATGAATCAAAATATTTACAATATAGCAAAGTTTCATTGTCAATGTGCAATAGTTTATCACATGTGTCTATTGTAGTCTATGTGATATTTTTCTATTGTTTGAAAATATTTTTCAACAGTTTTGTTATTTAAAAAAAATTTATATGGTATTTCATTGCATTATTTTTATTGTTATTATTTAACTAAATTGGGTAACAATTAACGTCAGGGACTAAATTTAAGATTGATTAAAAATATAGAAACTCAAAATTGACAATTGAAAGTATATAAACTAATATTGAACAAACTTAAGACTAGAGGGACATTCAGAGTGTTGAAGTGAACATTATAATAAGTAATTATTATATTAATTGATTATAATAGTCTATAGATTATGATATTTTGTGTTGAGGTACATACTATTTTAATGTGGATTATAGTAATCTATGTATATTATTTTAGTTTGGATAAAAAATAATAAACAACATAACAAAGAAGAAAAGAAGAATAGGATAAGAAACAATAAACGCCTAAATTATTAAGAAATTGAAAATAATAGTATTTAGTCAATCGTGGATTATAATGGTTGAAAACATTATAATTTTGTAATCGGTCTCTTTCTCCCTCCCCACAATGGCCTTTTTGGTTCCATTTTTCGGAGCTTTTGAGAAATTCATATATATATATTTATTTATAATAAAAGAAAAAAAGAAAAAAGAAAAAGAAAAAGAAAAAGAAAAAGAAAAAAAGAATAATACAAATATTAAGAAATCTCTGTCGTTGATGGGAAATCGTAGGCGGGTCCTTCTTCTTCATCAAAAGTGGCAAAAAATTTGAAGTTTTTTAAACCACTCGAGATCCATGGCCTCGTTTTAATGGCCCCAAAGAGCAAAGGTTGAAAAAAATTTCAGGTTTTCCTGTTCTTCAATTATAATTTCGTATCACTCTTTTTCTCTTTAGTTTTAACCAGAGGAACATATAATTTCTACATTCTCCTTTACATAACGCCATAGTTCTTCTATATATACATATATATATATATATATTTCTTTTTCCATATACGTTCGCCAAATATTTGCATGTATGAAAACTCCATAGCCTCACACCTGAAAATCCCACTAAATCATATCCCAGATGAAACCCATTCTTGTCTTTATTTTCCCTTTGATTTCATTTTTCCCGAGAAAAGAAATTTCCCCTCGCATTCTCTTTGCTTAGTCCACTACTTTTGTTTTTTGGGTTTGTTGTTCTTCCTTTTTCCCTTTTTCCTTTTCCCTTTCCTTCTGATTTCCCGACATAAAAACATGAGGTGGGAAAGGGTCCAGCTACTTTCAAGACAGGGCCAAGATGGAGCTCTGGAAGAGATAGCAGGGCCCGGTAAAAGATGGGGCCATACTTGTAACGCCATTAAAGATGGAAGATATCTCTATGTTTTTGGGGGCTATGGTAAAGACAACTGCCAGACTAACCAAGTGCACGTCTTCGACACTGGTAGGAGCCTTCTGCTTTTGCTTTTGTTTTTTTGTTTGTTTGTTTTTTTTTTTTTTGTTTCTTTTACATTTGAAGAAGTGGGGAAATTTTGGTTTATATTGCCACCATTCATGTCTGTAATGGTATCTAGTTTGAGATTTTTGTATACCCTTTTGAGTGCTCTTTCTTAATGAGGGATTTACTTATGGCTTCATTCTAAGCATATACCCTTGTTTTCGTTTCCTTTTCTGGAGACTTTTGTAATGATAGACTTCAATTGAAATGCAGAACCTTTCTTTTTGTTTCTCTTACATTTGAAGAACTAGTGAAATTTTGGTATAATATTGCCATTATGTTGGTATCTAGTTTGAGATTTTTGTAAACCCTTTTGAGCACTCTTTGTTTTTGTTGGTGTTTTGTTCTTAATTAGGGATTTTTCTATGGCTTCATTCTAAGCATATATGCTGTTGTGTTTTTCTTTTTTGCCTTTTTTGGAGATTTTTGTAATGACAACTTTAGTTGAAATGAGTCTGTTTTTAATGGTATTCGTTCTAGTTTGAGAATTTTGTATACCCTTTTGAGTACTCTTTGTTTTTGCTGGTATTTTGTTTTTAATCAGGGATTTATTTATGGCTTCATTCTAAGCATATACCCTGTTGTGTTTTTTTTGCCTTTTTTGGAGACTTGTGATGACAAATTTCAGTTGAAATGAGTTTGTTTTTAATGGCATTCGTTCTAATTTGCTGTTACCAATATGTGTTATGGAATAATATTAAACGATCTTTAATTGGAAAAAATATTAAATTTCTGGAAGGAAATTATTTGTTTTTAATTTTTTCCTGCCCCTTTTTGAACACTGATGTTTACGCGTCTGATGATTTTCAATGTCTTGGAAGTTATGGGGTAGGTGGGTAGGAAGGAGGGGTTTAATTGTTTTATTGGGGTTAATGGTGTTTTTCTCTTATATGTGACATATAATTTGTAAATCATTTGTATATACATGCATACTTACATGTAAATGTACTTGTAAACTGCATTTGCCTCATTAGATTGGTGGTTTGCAGCGAAACAAACATGGAGCCAGCCCGTGATAAAAGGAAGTCCACCAACTCCAAGGGACAGTCACACCTGTACTACAATTGGTGACAATCTTTTTGTGTTTGGGGGTACTGATGGGATGAGCCCTCTTAAGGATTTGTATATACTGGACACCTGTAAGTTAATGTTTCTCCATATCACTAGAAGTTTTGACTAATGAGAATATTCAAGTGTCTTCAAAATTCTCTGACTGTACCAAATGTTGGAATGCGGCTATACATGCCATTAAAAGTTTGCATAATGCTTTACTTCTAGCTCTGCATACATGGATTTGTCCAAGTTTAAGAGGCGAGGGGCCAGAGGCACGAGAGGGTCATAGCGCCACCCTTGTTGGCAAACGACTTTTCATCTTTGGTGGCTGTGGCAAATCTACCAGCAATAATGACGAAGTGTACTATAATGATCTCTACATATTGAATACAGGTAATACCAATTTGGTATTCTATTTTGATTTTAATATTTTAAACTTTTTAACCTTCTTTATTTATATTGACCATCTGTCCATAAGCCCATCTAAACACTCGTGATTCAAAAAAAAAAAAAAAAAAAAAAAGGAATGTGGTTATATGGATCCTTTACAGTTGCATGGGGTTATTTCTTTTTGGGAAACATTGTAAGAATTGTAATGATTGATGGTGGTTTCGTTTGGCTGGCTGGTAAAACGTATTTGACTGTTAAGAATATTGATTTTCTCCTCTCCATGAAGACTTGAGGGAAGTCTATTCCTTTTGTATATTTTCTTTCTTCCTTATCCAAAAGAATATGTTATATAATTCTCAAGCTTTTTTTAAGCAAATTTCCTACTGTTCCATGATTATAATTGCATTTGTGTGGTGTGGATCAGTTTACTAGTGCCTGTTAAATATATTATTTTCCCATGTTTTTAGAGACATTTGTTTGGAAACAAGCTACAACATCTGGTACTCTGCCATCTCCACGTGATAGCCATACTTGCTCATCCTGGAAGAATAAAGTTATAGTCATAGGTGGCGAAGATGCGCATGACTATTATTTGTCAGATGTTCACATCCTTGACACAGGTACTTATCATTCTTCTCAAGTCACCTTGTTATCAATTATATGGGCAACTATAGACGTTCGTGCATTCTTTGCTCAGCCTCTCATTTATAAACCTCCTCATATCATGTTGGTATTCTATTATAGATACTCTCGTGTGGACAGAGTTGAACACTTCAGGTCAATTATTACCACCTCGTGCTGGTCATACAACCATAGCTTTTGGAAAGAGCTTGTTTGTTTTTGGGGGATTTACTGATGCCCAAAACTTGTACAATGACCTTCATATGCTCGATATTGGTACGTGTTAATTCCTTATTAGCACCCATGCAATAAGAGGAAAATAAGCTGATTTGTAATGGCATGAAGCACTGGCTCCATTGTTTGATGGCTGACTGTGTTTTCTCCAACTTTAATATGGATACTGAATTCTGTGACCTTACTTAAACATGATCTGTTCTATAGGTTGCACAATTGTGTCCTTGAGTATGGATACTGAATGTTGACAGGGGCAAACTGTCTTAATTTTGAGATAGGTGCTGTAAGTTTCATATGCAAAAAGCTAAAATGCTGATTTTGATCATTTGGCTAAAGTTTAGGTGTTGCTTCTCTTTAAAGAACTTTCTTACGTGTACAGAGAGGTTGATGATTTTTTCGTTGTCATATCTTATGAATATAATGATTATCAATGATTGACATACTCTTCTGATTTAGTTCGTGGGAGGGGGTTTTCTCTACCCCCAGCCCTTAGGCTGTTTATGCCTTATTGAATGAAGTTGTTGATGTTTCTTATTAAATTTTTTTTTACCATCTTCAATACTTGATGTAGAAACTGGTGTATGGACCAAGATCACCACTATGGGTGATGGACCTTCTGCTAGGTTTTCAGTGGCTGGGGACTGTTTAGACCCCTACAAAGTTGGCACGCTTGCTCTTTTAGGTGGTTGCAATAAGGGTCTTGAGGCTCTCGATGATATGTATTACCTGTTCACAGGTTCATACTTTTGTTATTTTCTTGGCAACACCATGATTATTATCATTCTTTAAATTTGGACCTTTCTTGGATAGTGGTCTCTTGACTCTCTTCCACATGATTCATGGGTAGTAAATAATTTGTCTGCGTAATTTTCTTTTTCAGGACTTGCAAAGGAGAATGAGAGGAAACCGGAGAAGTTGTCTTTGAGAAAGCAATTGAAGCTGAAGTGTCAAGAACAGAACCTAAATGCTATTCATGGAAGAGCAATGGTACAAATTGGAATCAGCGCTGATGTGTTCCAACCAATCACCGTGCAAGGCTATGGGGCTCCATGTAAGGAAGTACCTTTTGAGTATCCCATGTTAAGAGTTTTTTAAGTTGCATGTATTTCTCAAAGTAATGAAGGCAGAATATGCAGTGAATTATCTTTCCTGTTCAAGTGTTTTAAAAAGCCGCGCCTAGGCACAAAGCATAGGTTTGGTGCCTCACCTTGAAAAGGCCAGGTCGCAAAATAAGGCATGCGCCTGTTGTGAAGCCCCAAGACTCAAAGCCCTAGACCGTTGTTGGGCTTTTTCATAATTTATTTTTAAAAATAGTAATAATTAGGGTTTTTTCTTCTTTATTAATTAAAGAAACCTAATATACAAAGCCTGAATGTAAAATTTCTTGTGTTTATGGTCTTTTTTATCATATTTCTACTTCAACTATGCTTTCTGTTTCTAATGTAGTACTTTTAAATATAATGGGCCTCACAAAAAAAAGTCCGCGTTTCTTTTGTGCCTTGCGCTTGGGCCTAAAAGACTATTGTGCTTTATTGTGCCTTGAGCTTTAAAAAACATTGTCTGTTTCTATCTTTCGAACCTAATGGCTAACAGAAAATTTGTTCAGAGAATGCTTTTGAAGACTGTTTTGCTATAGAAACAACAAGAAAATGAAACCATTTCCTAAATT
Source organism: Citrullus mucosospermus (assembly GCA_030954485.1). Classification (NCBI taxonomy): domain Eukaryota; kingdom Viridiplantae; phylum Streptophyta; class Magnoliopsida; order Cucurbitales; family Cucurbitaceae; genus Citrullus; species Citrullus mucosospermus. The sequence continues at coordinate 27,320,839 of CM062060.1, forward strand.
GAAATAAAATATGAAGCAATCATTGTTAATCAATAATTACAAGAATTTTTTAGAGAGGTCTTTTTGAAGATAAGCCTTCTGCTTTTACTTCTTTCTGTGGGAATATACAGCTTGTTGTCTCTTAATGGGCTCATAGTTATAGTCAATTCTTTTGTAAGTATCAATTGTGTTGTCCATAAAACCATATTTCCCATGAGGTAGCCATGACTGCACCTGGCCGAAGAATTTCAGCCTTGCACAGTGAAGAGTGAGTGTCCAAAAAGAAGTTTTTAAGGTGATGATTATAATGTTAATATTGCCTGGCTATCTGCAATATTCAAAAGATAGAGATATATGAAGGAATTTTCTTATTTATTTTTATATATTGTATCTCTTTTGGGTTCATGTTGTTACTGGTTTATGATATGATGGCATTATTCTGACTAAATTCTGATGGCATGACGTCCTATGACGCAGACAAACAAAATTTTCCTTTGAATCAATCTCAGAATCTTCAAGGAAAGAAAAGTTTTCAAGCCAAGGTTACAGAAAGCATACCTAATGGATACACAATTGAAACTGTCATTGATGGGAAACCACTACGGGGAATATTGTTTTCCAACAGACCAATCCCTACTCACTTTGCCCCTCATAGTACTATTAGGTCAGAATCATGGCTAATAATGTTCATTTTGTTCAAGTAATTATGCCTCATGTTAGCCACTTGACAATCTCTTCCTTTTATGGGAGTCTTATGTTTTAAATTTAAAATTCTGAAATCAGGAAAAGGACTTTTGGAGATATTGCCACAATATCGAATGGTGATATCAACATCAAGTTGAAGACTTCTCGACCGACCAAGCAAGATGAAGTAGATAGTAGACAAGAGGATGGTGGCAATATAAAGGCACCTACTATGCATGAACCAGAAATGGTTGTCTCATCAACGACGCTCGTAAAAGATCCAGTATCTTCAGATGCTTCGCTACCATCTAAGGTGACACCATCGCTTTTCATATCCTTTTCTTTTATGCATTGTTATTATTCATTTATTTTAAGAAGCTCTCTTTGTGAACAGAGCAACGTAGAGCAACATTGAACTGAATACGGGAACCAAAATTCTTAACTTCTTTAATTATTCCTCTTATGGCTTAACTTTGGATGTTGTGACATGAGCTGGCTATTTAGTGAAAATAGAGCGACGCTTTCTTTACTTAGCTAATAGCTGATAAGTTATGTATTAATAGACCTTTTGAGATGTGCATTTTTCTTTGGGTTATTTATAAGTGAATATGATGTGTAAGATGCACCTCAATGTAACAAGCTTCTATTCGTTGGTCCGATTGATTGTTTGTCACCATGTTGTTAAGAGTGTAGAGTTTGTGCTTCTATATCTTGAGGAGGCAGGTAGAGAGAATTTCCATATCAATCACTGATTCACTTTCAGTTTGTTGATGACACCTTGTTTTTCTTCTCCCAATCCCTCTTATAATCACAATGTGCTCAATATTGAAGTTTCAGGGATTGCTTTGGTTTGAAGGCCAATTTGTCTGAATCTTCTATGGTTGAGATAAAAAGTGAAAGAGAGGAGCTCTTGTGGGTTGATCACTATTTTGGATAGCATTGAAGGCTGACATTTGGTGTCTCTTGTTGTGCACTCAGACCTCACTTTGTATGGAAATATAAATTCTTAAACTTTATGGGGTCAAATTTTTGTTGCATTTTTAGGAATTTAAGGAAGGAGATTGTGTCTTTCCTAGTGAAGTGATTGTAGAACTTGGAAGTCTTCTTTTGAAAGTGGGGATGGCGTTTGGCATAACTTTATCTCTAGCAAGTATGGTCTTTCTCCTGGGGTTGGTGTTTGGGAACGTGTATTAATTCTTGTGGTTAAAGCAATAAGTAAGATATCCATATATGTATTCTGGAGTAGGCAGCCAAAGGGAATTTATTTAGTTGATATTGTGAGCAATATAAAATTTTGGAAGGATGCCAATGCCTTGGCAGGTAAGGGGAACACTTCTTTGTCTAGTTTTTCTCCTGTGTTTTGCTCTTTGCGAAGACAATTCATCTTTGGTATAGGAATCTGAACTCTTGAAATCTCCAATGTTGAAGGAACTTCGACCGTGACTGTGATGAAGGCTGTGAGATGGCATTTGAAACTAGGAGATGACTTTGTGTTCCCTTGGATTCTCTCTTTAGATTTTGTTTGTGGAATTTATCTATAGGAGAGGAAGAGGTACAACTAGATTTTTGAAGGGAATTTATTTAGTCGTTGATATTGTGAGCAATATAAAATTTTGGAAGGATGCCAATGCCTTGGCAGGTAAGGGAAACACTTGTTTGTCTAGTTTTTCTTTCGTGTTTTGCTCTTTGCAAAGACAATTCATCTTTGGTATAGGAATCTGAACTCCTGAAATCTCCAATGTTAAAGGAACTTCGACCGTGATGAAGACTGTGAGATAGCATTTGAAACTAGGAGATGGCTTTGTGTTCCCTTGGATTCTCTCTTTTGGATTTTGTTTTGCGAAATTTGTCTATAGGAGAGGATGAGGTACAACTAGATTTTGAAGGGAATTTATTTAGTCGTTGATATTATGAGCAATATAAAATTTTGTAAGGATGCTAATCCCTTGGTAGGTAAGGGGAAACACTTCTTTGTCTAGTTTTTCCCGTGTTTTGCTCTCTGCGAGGACAATTCATCTTTGGTATAGGAATATGAACTCTTGAAATCTCCAATGTTGAAGGAACTTTGACCGTGATGAAGACTGTGAGATGGCATGTGAAACTAGGAGATGACTTTGTGTTCCCTTGGGTTCTCTCTTTTAGATTTTGTTTGTGGAATTTATCTATGGGAGAGGATGAGGTACAACTAGATTTTTGTAGAAGTATTTGGGTGTAAACCCACACGATAAAGATTGAGGTTCTTCTTTGGCATTTTGTTTGAGGAATCAATTTCCTAGAAAACATCTAAACTTCTATCTGAACTTTCTTCTTTCCCCTAGTTGGTGCAACCTTTTCAAAGAAGGTAAGGAAATTGCAGATCGCTTGATAAGGGTGAGACTCAAACGGTGTGCTCTCCTCAAGTCAAGACATTTAACATGGTAATATATCTGTAGTTCATTTCTAGCTAAAGACTCTTGTTTTACCATTAAACATCAACTTTAGAGCAATTCTAGATGCCATTCTTCTAAATTCTTTGGAGGACAGACAATGACAGGGCAAGGGATTTATTATTTTTTTTAGGGTTTTGGCCTTCCCCAGTTGCATAGTGAGGAATCCATTTTTTTTTTCTTTTTTATCAATCCGAAGTTAAAAATTTGCGGATTTTCGAGTGTTGGTGGGACTTTGCTTAATAGTTACTGATTCTAAAAGACAGGAAATACTCCCCGAATTTCCAATTTGCATAAGTTCCCTACAAGTGTAAATTACACGTAAGATTAGGTTCATTCAATCATTTATGCCCTCAAAATCAATGTTTTTTAAAGTTTAAGGCGCAGTGAAGGGCAGTAGCCCCTTGGAGCTTAAGCGCAAGGCGCAAAAAATGAACATGGTCCTTTTTATTATAGGCACACAATGAAAAAAAATGTGTGCATATATATAGGAAACTAGTATGATGAATAATAAGATGGTGAAAAAGTTAAGACAACAGAGCTTTTATTTGAGATTGAAAGAATATTTATGTGTTACTTAAAAATTAGAGTTTTATTTAAAAATAAGTAGAAAGTTATGTTGGAGGCGCTAAAGTGTGCCCCACAAGCGCTGTGGTGTGCGGCTCAAGTAGGCTTCATTAAGGGAGCATGAGGTCGAGCCTTAGGCCTAGATAGGCCTAGGTGCACAACGTAGTGGACTTTTTAAAGTATGGTTGAAACAACCTGTAATCAACTTGTGAGGCCAATACAAATATTGACCAAACTAGGGAATTCCATTGTTCGAGAAGGTCCAAACAAAAGGTCCGTCCCTATCTTTTGAATGGACCAGGTAATTTTCCCTCATCCTTCATGCCATACTTTTAAAATGATGGTCGTAGAAACGGATTTTTCCTCATTGATAAATCTCCAAATCCATGTAGGGAGAAGTGCAAATAACGAATATCCCCCTTTCCAAAGAAATCTTAAAACAATTCATTTCTTGTGAAAATGGGTTAAATTTATTTGCCTGACCATTGTTGGCACCTCGTAAGAGAACATTTTTTCTTCTCTTATCTTGCATGATTAGAATAGTTTCTTTTCTATTTGCAGGTGTGTTCAAGTCCAGAATTGCCTCCTTTGAGTCTAAATGATATATCGATGCATGTTCCAATGGATGTCGACGTTGAAATTTCTGGCGATACAAAGACAAATGATGCCTTGGATTCCACTACAGATGTTCAAAACGAAAGTATTCCGGCCCCACCTTCAAACAAGGAAACTATTGCCTTTTTTCCCGACCAAGGTAGGAACAATACTATGATGAAACGGTATTTGTAGTGCCTTGTCTTTCTTGAGCACATGCACATGCAGAAACTGTCGTGAAGTCCCGTTCCCTATTGGCTATTGCAAGGCTGTATTGTTTGCTAATATTATGTTGTCTTCAGTCAAGTTTCTTTGTTCAGACTATTACTATTATGATTATTATTTAGTTGAGTATGTTGAGCTTTGTTTTGAGTCAGTTCTATTTTTGTTTTTGGCTATTCTGTCTATTATACCTTTTGTAAGCTTTCTTGAAATGAATGAAAAGAGCTCTTTCACATTTTAGTGAAAGATTATTACAGACTCCCTACATCCTTCTATCTGCACATCTTTTACCACAAAAATTGGAAATCTAAAGTGAGGTACTGATTATCTTTTTGTTTTTATATATTAGATGACAGAAGACCTGCTACGATTGGGGAGGCGATTCAAGTTTCAAAATAGTGATCGAAATGATGAATGAACAACAAATTGTGAAGATAGATGCACAAAACCCTCAAGCCTTTTGTACATTCATAGGAGAGCACAGATGCACACTAGGAAATTACTACGGTCTTACCATCTTCTAACGGATCTAGATCTTATCATGTCGAATCCCTTCCATTGTTGATTCTTCGCATTCAAGTTGTACGTAGTAACCATATCACATTAGAGTTCAGACACTAGGGTGTCCAATTGAATCAGCCACCCACTTGTTCTTTTGTTGCAGCTTCGTACAGACTGCCATTCTTGTTCGAGGAAGGAATCGACCATCGTTTAGCAGCAAACATTTTTTTCTTCTTCTTCTAGCTTTGTTGTCATTAGCTATTGAAGGCCTGTTCACTTTTAGCTTTCTAGTTGCAACCTCTTGTGAACTGAGGAAAAAAAGTTAGTGATTACATTAGAAGTTGGAAAGGTTTATGTTCTTGTGAGTTTTTCTTAACAGGGAATGCAGCTCTGTGCTTGACTTCCATGGAATTTACAAGGTTGTGATGGCTTGGTTTTGTTCCATTTGTTAACCAAGCCTTATGATGGAGAAAGTAGGTAGACATTATTTAAGGCCATCAGAAATTTAACCCAGTAGGGGCATGTATTTTTCTTTCTTCCTTTTTTTCCCCCCTCTTTCAAGTAGAATTGAGATATCGAACCGAACTAAAGTAGTATTGGTTTGGTTCAGTTTTTTTCCAGCTTAATATTGTGCCTCATTCACATGTTTAATGTTAATTTCTATTATTTAAGCTTCAATTTAGTTTTTTCTTTTCTTCTCTATATATAGAACAGAACCAACTAAATATTCACCTTTTATATATCTAAAATTTATTGGTTGGTTTGAATTGAGTCAATTTAATTTGGCATCTCTTTATTGGGTTTATTTGTGATTAAATGATATTCATTCTCAATAGGCTAATTACATCTTAAACAACCTATTAAACTTTGACCAAATTGAAAGTTTTACTTTTATGGTTGAGACTTGAGATGTTTCATGTGACAGCAATGTATGTTTTGTAATATTTATTTAGATGTGATTATAGCCAATAATATGATGCGAAACTATAGGAAGCAAAGTTATCTTAGAAAATAGTCTAAATTTCAAGATGAGAGATACTTTTGATTCGCCCCCGTTTAACACACTAATTAAGCAACAAGATTTTAATCTTCAATTTCAAAAGAAGTACATGTCAATGACGGACACATTTATGGCATGAAATTTTATAGTTTGTCTTAAATATAAGTTTAAATTATTTTTCGAATGTCCTTCATTTCTCAACTATTTCACCTTTTTCCCCCTCTCCCCATGTATGCTATGCTAAACCTCTACCATTTGGACGAGTATGTCACAACATCATTTAACAAACAAGTTTGTCGTAAGCATGACCATGAGTTAAAGTCTAAAAATGTTGAAATTCATCCATTTGTGCATAGTTTAATGGATAAGACACTAATTACCATCTCAAAGATTATTATCTAGGTTAAAATATCACAATCCAAATGCAACTTAAATCTAAAATATAAGTTAAATTTTGGTCCTTATGATTCGAAAAAAGTTAGAATTTGATCCCTATAGATATAGATCAAAACAACAAAGATCCCCACTATGCTATATATAAAAAAAATGAAAAAAAAAATATAGCATTCTTTTAGAATATATTTTAAATATATATCATACATGCTACAAGTCAAATTTATGAGTAACTCAAACATAGAAGTTCTAATTTTCATTCCACATGGATAAGTGAGGGTTGAAGGATTCAAACCTCTAATTTTAAGGAACTAAAAAATTAGTAGTATATGTTAATTAACACACCAAACTATGCTTATTTTAATCCATGGGCGAAGGTTAAAATATCATTTTGGTTTCTAATAATTTGAAGTTTATTTAATTTTAGTATCTATACTTTCAATTATTGAAGTTTAGTCATATATTTTCAATAATCTTAAATTTAATCCTAAATGCTAGTTTCTTAAAAAACTTTTTGTTATCTATAATATTCTTGTAATGAAATTTGAAAACATATTCTTATGTTTTATTTTCTTGCATGAAAATAATAATAATTATTTAATCAATTTTGGTAAAAAATTAATTTTAAGAGACTAAATTTAAGATTGATTAAAAGTACAAGAATTAAAATTAGATAATTATGTGAACTAAAGTTAAACAAACTTCAAAATATGAGAACCAAAATATTAATTTAACATAAATTTGAATTTATATAACAAATTATTTATTTATTGTTTATGCAGAAAATAAGTTAAATTGCAAATTTAATTTGGAAAAAGTTAGAGTTTAGTTATTTAAAATTTAAATTTAGTCCATAATACTCTCGTAAATAATTCTTAAAATAGGGACTAAATTCTAACTTATTTTGAATCATAAGGACTAAATTTTAATTTTCTTTAAATCAATAGACACGAAACTCTAAATTTTAAAATTATAAATATTGAATTTTAATTTTGTTTTTGACTAAATTTATAATTTAAGCAAATATATATTACAATCATATATATTTTATTAATTGATAATGAACGCTTACATCTTTTTGTTGGGCGAGGGGTACGAACAGTTTCTTTATTCTTACGCTTGGTTGTAACTGGGAGGGAAGGTGGGGATTGGAATAGAATCTCCTTCTGTTAGTCTATGAAAGGATCAGATAGAGAAAGAAGAAGCCTTTTCATTGGCCGCTTCTTGTAGGGTTGAAGCCACCACTTTCCCACGCTCTTCTACTCTGTTTTCCTCTCAAAACCCTAATACTCTTTCCAGTTTCAAGACCCCAATCTTGGGTTTTTAAGGTTTAATCTCAAGACTCCCGAATTACGTCACCGTAGACACCAATTTGAATCTCAATTGATGCGGTGAGTGGTTCAGTGCTCTTTTATTGCCATTGGGTTCTCTTCATTTGATTCGTTTTTCCGCTCGTGTGTTGTTTTGCTAGTCGGTATTTTAGCTTTTCAATTCTTACTGTGTCTGCCGGGTGATGGGTTTTTGGGACTTGGCGCGTTTTTCTGTTTTTTATTATGTCTTATGGAAGAGAGAACTGTGTGGGAGATACATTATAGCTTTTATATTGTTCTGTATTCTGTTTCCAGTCGGAGGTAAGGCATCTGTTGAAATTCTTTGATTAGTTATCATCATTTTACTTAACAAGGTAATGGTTAGTTATGGTTATGATTGATGATACTTGGGAAACTCGAAGAGAAGAATAGAGATATTTCCATCTAATTTTATTATTTTTAAGCTTTTACTGCTATCAATGAATAAATCCCATGTTTGGGTGTCTGTAGCTTCCACACTTAAAGCATGCATATCCTGGATTGAAATTGGGTTTTGATGAATTTTCAATGTGTGTGTGTGTGTTTCTTAAGTATCAACTTATGTACTTTGCTACTGCTTGTTGATAATTTATTCTGCTTTCTTGCTTGACAGGATGCTTTATTGGTGGCTTGGGCTGAAGAATGTGTCTCTGCCTTTGTGGTTCTTTTAACAAAATTCACCGTTGTACTAGAATACAATTCTAGTTTTTTAGGATTTGAGATGTATGGTCAAGCAAATTATGCTTCTCAGTTTGGGCAGGGTCCTCAGAAACCGTGGCCACCTGCATACCAACAGCGTGCAGGAGCACCTCCTCCGCCTCCTCCTCCTACCTCATATGTTCAACCAGGCCCTCCAATCCCATCACATCCTATAACTCAACAATCACCTGCTCCCCCGCCTCAGGCTACACAACCTCTACATTTGTCTCAGCCGGGTTCCCATGGCCCACCACCTCCCTTCTGTCAGGGCTCATCCATTCAAGTGTTACCTGGTGGGATCACAAATATCCGTCAAACATATTTTCACACGTTTCCACCAGTCCATGGAAGCACACAAGTTTCTGTATTTAACTCAACTGCTCAGCAGAATGTACAACTTTCACACTCAGGAGTTCAGAATATGCATCATGTTCTACCTCCCCCACCACCACTGCCACTACCACCACCTCCACCACCTCCTCCTCAAGCTCCTAATCCAGATTTATTACGGCCTCCTCAGCCTTCTACTGTTGGACCTCTTCATCCTCCTTCACAAGGACAAGTGTTGTATGGAACTCGAATTCATCCACCATTGCAACAAGGTGGTTTGCAGGTCTTTCCCGCTATTCCACAACACCCAACAACATCTACTTTTCCTACTCTCTCATCCAATTTTCTTGGAGATTCTCATCTGCTTCCAATGGCTCCTCCTCCACCACCATCCTCTCCGCCACCTATTCCGCCTTCTCCCCCTCCTTCCACCTCACCCTCTTCTTCATTTCCATACCCAGATTCTTCCAACTTATTGTGTCTGTCTGAATTAGGTCCTAGTTCTACCATTCATTATAGTAAAGACTTGAAGGCCTCTGAAGTTGATCAAGGAGGCACACCTCCCAGTCATTTAGGGGATAATGGACCCAAGCATGATGAACATAGAAACTTAGAAGTTGGTAGTGGCCTCATGGTTTCTAAAGTGGACAATGAAATATTGTCACATAAAGATTATGTGCAGGTTCTTCCTCCATCTCCACCCAAGCCAAAAGATGATAGAATTGTCAAGAAGATGGAAGTATTTTGTCAGCTCATTGCTAATAATGGTCCCAGTTTTGAAGACACAACTCGCCACAAGGAATTCGGGAATCCAGAGTTTGAATTTTTATTTGGCGGTGAACCAGGAAGTGAATCTGCAATTGGCCATGAATATTTCCTGTGGATGAAGATGAAATATAGTTTGGCTTCCAAAAATATAGAAATGAAAGAAAAATCTCCATTGAGATTTATAAGACTTGAGCCACAATCTGAGGATTTGACAGTGTCAGCAGCATCCATTTCACCTGCAAACTCTGACATGGAGATGGAAGGTTAGTCACTTAGTCTTAGTGTTGATTAATTTTTTCCTATGCAGTGACTTGACATTGGTACTGGTTTCCTATTGGTGGCTTCAAGATGACATCACTGTAGCTGATATAGGAGAGGAAACTAGTCACTCGTTTGAAATTCAAAGCTACGAGTGCAAATCAAGAAAAGAAAAGCACGATGGAAAGGATCAGGTACAATTGGAAGAACCTGAAGTTTCAAGAAGCTGCAGCCCCGAAAAGGAGAAGGTAGACAAAGGTATGCACTTGTCCTTTTTCAATTTATGTTTAATGGATTAGTGCATAGCATATTTTTCTTGGTGATGCCATGTTGCTTTTCATTATATTGTCAAGAAAAATGATTGTTTCTTATTTGAAGGAAAATGTAAGAAAAAATTGTTGTATGACTTAAATGAATGCTGAATAATAAAATAAGAGTCATGTTTTTCTTGCGGCATCTTTTACAAAAATACATACCAAGACAGAATATTTTCTTCTTCTTCGTAGGGTTCTGCTACGGGTGATAGATAAGAGGTTCTGACATCTCCAAGGATTATCTGCTTATTAACTAAGAGTTATGTTTTTCTTTTTGTTGAAACATTTGAACAATTTAAAACGTAGGAACTTTGTAGTTTGTCAGATGTGGTCACGTCAATGAACCCAATGACTCTGATCTGCTATCCTGGTTCTACAAAGTTGCGTTCATTTCACAATACATAGTTCCTTCAACGTTTTTGATTTTGTGGATTCTTTATGAAGTTTGCTTCTTCTTTGGTATTTCCTCTTGTAGTGATTGCATTACTGCTATTCATCCTCATTTTTGTGTGTTTGATAAGTATCCATTCTTCTTTTTAAGATGCAGGGGCCAAACTTCTGCTCGACCATGAAAAATCTGTCAGCATTGCAACTTGCGAAGTTCACAGCCCTGTCAGAAGTACTGCTGGAGTTACTGAACTTCCTCCGGGAAACAATTTTGAGAATTCTCTTACCTGTTTGCAAAATGACAAAGGTCTAGCTGGTGAAGTAGCATCTTCTGCAGCCACTATTTCTAGTCAGTCTACTGCAATTATTACAAGTGGCAGCCCATTTAGACTTATACAGGACTATGCTTCCGATGAAAATTCAGAAAGTGATGAGGCTTCAGACAATAAAGATGTCCATTTTGTCGCTATCTCACCTTCAACTCCAGCTTATTCCAAGACTTCCGACAAAGACACTGACCATTTGACTATTCTTGGATCAAAAGGTTCTTTCCAGGTTCAGTGGAGTCATGTTCCACCTCATGAATCCTCCATGCCTGAATCTGGTGCTCAGTTCCTCTCAGAGTCACCAAAACAGGTTTTTGATGCTAATGAGGCAAATGTCAGAAAGACAGGGAATGAACAGAGTTCCAACAACCAACAGAATCAAATTGGTACTAGCACTGGTTCTAAGTCTTTGGATGCAATGAATCGTAATGTTGATGTTCCCCAAGATACTGACAAGTTACAAAAGGAAAATGATGCAGAAAAGGTGAGTTTGGGACCATCTCCTGTAAAAATAGATGAATTTGGGAGATTAGTCAGAGAAGGTGGCAGTGATAGCGATTCTGAGGATTCACACTATACAAGGAGACATAAGAATAGAAGATATAGAAATAGTAGCGAAAGTCGTTCTCCTGTCGATAGAAGGAGGGGACGAAGGAGTCCACGGAGAAGAAGGGAGAGGCGAAGCCGTTCTCGCAGGTAACAATTTCTTTTCACATGCATATATTGTTGCTTAAAAGTTAAACGATGAGTTAATTTATTCAATGTTGTTAAGGAACAATCTAGCATAAACATCAATTTAGACGTCCCGTTTATTTCATTTTAATCGAAATTTTACTCTTCTATTGTTTCAGTTGGTCTCCTCGTAACCAGAGAGGCAGAAGCAGGTCTCCTGTCAGCAGGCGTGCAAGCCAGTTTAATAATGAGAATATGAGACGAGATAAGGGTATGATACGAAAATGTTTTGATTTTCAGCGAGGTAGGTGCTATAGAGGAGCATCTTGTCGCTATATGCACCATGAATCCAGCAAGAACGATGGATCAAGACTCCATAGGAGCAAACATCATGATGTTCACCCAACTTCCAAGAATATAAAGATAAGAGAGGACACTATGAACATGTCTATGGAAGTATCAGATCTTGGGCATATTAAAGTTGAGAATCAGGAGAGCATTCTGCATAATGTGCCCCCAAAAGATGATACGCATGATTGGAAGACAGATAGTACTACTGGTAATCCAGATTCATTTATAACTAAATCTCAAACTTTTAGAGATAGATGTGACTTAGTTCAAGGAGAATTAATTTATTCAAAACCAGCTGAGGCTGTCCACATTCATGTTAATAATGATGGTCAAGAAGCAGAGAAGTCTTATGAGCAACACTCAGTTACAGCCTCCTCACAATGCATGAGCAATGCTGATACAGAAAAATTCTCTGGTGATATTTCCATGAGCATTCCAACTTCTGTAGAGAATTCTGTGGCTCCGCAATCAAGCATCTTTGTTGCAGAGATTCAAACTGCCAATGACTTCTCGCACCAGATGGATGGTTCTTTTGCCTCCAATTTATTACCTGATCAGGTAACTGCAGTTACCACCAATAAAGCTCCTGAATGTGAACATCTTCCAGATAAAACTTCATCCATTAAGCCACAGTTTGATACCAGTTCTGCTAGTCAGCTACCTTTGACCTCACAAATTTTATTGCAGTCTCCAGTACCTAAACCAGTATCTGCTACTGCTCCAGTTTGTGCTATTGATGATGCTCATCCTCTTAGAGAGCTGCCTCCTCCGCCTCCTCTCATAATATCACGTGACACTAGTGCTGAGGTCCCAATGCCTGCCCCCTATAATTTTGTGTCACAAAATGTGTGCTTTCCTTCTAAACCTTCACTACCAGGAGGTTTTCATCCTCATCAAGATTTGGTATCCATTCAACCATCTCACTATCACACTACCTCTTTTTTGCCTCCGAAACCATTATATGATTTATTAACTCCTGTAACTACCAAAGATGGTATGCCAATGCAATTTCATCAGAGTCATTTGTCTCAAGTAAGTGATCTGGGTTCTCAGTCTGTTATGAATTCCCAGGCATTAGAGTTGCATTCTCATTCTAAGCTTGGTGAGTCTCCAGTCCAAGAGCCTTATAGAGCTCCTCCAATGCACATGGATGAAATTAGATCAATCACCCCAGTTGCAAATAATCGACCTACTCAGCCTTTTGGATTGCCAAGTTTTCAGAATGAAGAAAACTTTGGACGGACTTCGTTAGAGATGAATTCTTCCAGTTTTTTTCCTCACCGAAACTTTAATGATCACTCTGTGCCTGTCACAAATGCAAATAGAATGCAATCTTCTGCTGACAATTTTCCTTCTAGTGAATTTCGAAGTTCATTTTCGCAGTTTCATCCTTATTCACGGTTTGAAAAGCCATTGTATACCTCACAACCTGGACATGATAGCTTGTTCCGTGACCCTAGCCAGATTGGTAGTATGTCTCGACATTATCCCGATCCTCTAAGCAGGAACCATCCATCTTTGGTTCCTGATTTTGGGGGTTTGGGAATTACCACTTATCATAATCCTTATGCTTCTACTTTTGAGAAGCCACTTAGCTCCAGCTTCAGATCTAACTTTTTGAACTTTGGAAATGATGCACCTAGTGGTGATATACGCAGTTCTACTTTCAATGTGAGTGATGTTCGTGTTGATGGGCAAGGTACTAATTATGTTGGATCTAGGCAGACAACTGCTTCACCAAATTCCACAAAACCTTTGGGGAAACTCTTGTCCGGTACAGGTGGTGATCAGTATGATCCACTCTTTGACAGCATTGAGCCATCATCACCTATAACCAAGAAATCCGGTCGTGGTCAAAAGCTGAAAAAAGGAAGAGAATCTCATATGATAACAAGACTTGGTGGTTCCCATAAATTACTAGATGTGGAGGAGAACAACAAGCATAAGGAAGTTGCTGCTGTGACTTCAACTACTTCCCTGGAGAATGATGAATTTGGAGAGACAGCAGATGCAGAAGCTGGTGCTGTTGAGAATGACCTTGATGACGAAGCAAACTTATCAGGAGAAATTGAAATTGATCAGGTTAAGTCCTCTGAGAAGAGCAAGAAATCCAAAGGTTCCAGGTCAATGAAGCTTTTCAGGATTGCTATTGCCGATTTTGTCAAGGAAGTTTTAAAACCATCATGGCGGCAAGGCAATATGAGCAAGGAAGCTTTTAAGACAATTGTCAAGAAGACTGTCGATAAGGTATCTGGAGCTATGAAGAGTCACCAAATACCCAAGTCTCAAGCAAAGATTAATCGATACATTGATTCTTCACAACGAAAACTGACAAAGCTTGTTATGGTCAGATCTCTTTCTCTCTTAAATTTATTAAAGGAGTGTGGTACTTATCTCAGAACATTATGGAGTCTACAGTCAATTTGTTTCCAATTCCATTTGCTTCTTGAGGCTATGAAAAACTTTTCATGAAAATAGATAAATTATTTCTGACAATTTGTTGGCTAACGTTTGAAATTGGAAAGGAAGAACAGTAACAAACTACTATGGCAACTTCTGATCTCATGTATTATATTTTTGTTTGAACATTTTCATTAATTTTATAGCAGAAAGATAAATGATATAGCCTCTGGAACTTGTTCCCTTTGACTACTTCAGTCTTTGACAAAAAGGAAAAACAAACGTGCATGTAGAAGGTTTTATGAAATTATTTTAAAAAAAGGTGATCGGTAGATGGCTAAAGTTAATTTCCAAGAATGTTATATTAACACGGCAATCAAATCAATTTATGGCCTTTTTATGATTTGTGCCCATTGGAGAGGGGTTTTGTTGCTCTGCTTGAAATATCACATTCATTCAAGTGAAGTTTGTTTCTCTTTTTGAAAAGGTTAAATTCCATTTAATTTTTTCTCTGGGATTATTTATTCTATACTTCTAGCATTAATACTGTCCTTGTACGTTATGCAGGGTTATGTTGACAAGTACGTTAAGACATAGAACGTGACGAAGGCTGCAATCCCAATGTGGTGGACTATGAAGGCAACATTATTATGGTTGCTTCTCCCCTTGTTGGGTGGATATCAGGAATTATGCATTTGTCTTGGACATCTGCAGGGGATGGATAGATGATAGATCCATGGTGTTGGTTGAAATGTGAGTCAGAGTTAGTCATGGTCCTGTGGATATTGGAGAAGGAGAAATGGTGAAGCTTATAATATGTTGAGCAGCGTGACATAAGTTATTTAGCATATGATTCTCATTATACTCCTGAGGTTGCAGCAAAATAACATGTATGTAATTTATTTTCCTGAAAAATATTTAGGAGCCTTTTGTACTTTCTAGATATATAATTGATGCAGTAAATATCTGCAAATGGATGGTGGGATTTTCCTTTTTTGAAGTTGTAGTTGTATATAGTTATTCAACATACTGTAGTAGTTTGTTTGCAAACACATTAGAGAGAGATGTTAATTTTTGGTGAGGTAGCTAGGAACTTGTTTGTTCAAGAGATAAATTAATATTATGAACCGCGAATATGCTTTGTTTTGATTTTTCATTTTCCCCCAGAAATAAGTTCACATATGGCTCCATCAACTCGTCTCTAGAAGAGACATGTTTGGTTTGGACGAAAATTAGCGTATTTTCTGAATATGTATGAATTTGATTAAGAACTACAATGATTTCCCTGAAATATAGCTTATCGATTTTAGAATTTTCCAATTGTTTATGTTAATTTCCAGTGATGGTGGAATGCTTGATTTTTCTTCAAGGGAGTAATATGGAAGATAGAATTAAAAAGACCCGAAAGTTTGCTTTGGATTTTGATGATCATGTTAAATGAATACTACTTATTCTTCCTCCTTGGGTTTACTGCAGGAAACAACTAAGTGATGTGATATTACTTTGATCTTTATGAAAACTCTGTTCATGCTTCTGGTTTAAGGACTTATTTGAGGAACATTGCATCATCCCTCAACCATTTAGTGACCGTTGACTTCCTTAGAGTTGCACTTTGCGGTTGTATTCTCAGTTTATGGGTATAAGGTATGTTTAGGAGGAACACATTGTATTAGCACCAAAACAGGTTTGCTTTTGTACTTCTGTAGATTATTTACCCAAGTAGGATGAGTATATATGTTCAAAATTTTGGATAAGTTAGGTCATGTCTGTATATGCCTTTTGTTAACAATTACAGGAAATTGTTACTGTTGAGCTTCTAAATGGCAAAGTATTGTTTCACGATTTGAATTATTTGTAGGGACGAGTACTGTTAAAAAGATGAGTTTGTGCTGACTTCTTGAAAAATAGATTTTGGGCTTTGTTTTCAGCGTGCTTGATCTTGAGCTTTGGGATCCTTATTTCTATCTGCAACATTTTGACTGTGTTAGGAAAAAAGGATAAACCAGCTTCTGAGTTTGTAAATTTTTGACTTTAGTTGTCTATGTCGCTGGAGAATCCTGAAGAGAAAGGGAAACTTAGAGAATTATGGCCTCTGTGGATGAAATTTGACTACCCTGAAGTCTTATTTTATGCAAACTTGGTTTTATGTTTTCTGGAAGGGAAGCTAGAGATGATAATGTTGGTAGTTGAACATGTTTAATCTCCATCTTTTTTTGAATCTTTCATCTTTTTGGGAGGTGGTGAGAGAAGCATTGGAACAGATTGTGACACAAGTTTGGCAGTTGAGCTTCCTTTTGGCTTGAATTGAAGGATGATAATTCTCAAAGATTTACCTTGTTGTTAGAGCTACAAGACACTCAAGTTACAACACGACACCTGTCCTGTCTTTTACTATTTCAGGCTCTGTTAAGTCATCAAGGGATATAGTTTCCTCTAGTCAGAACCTGGTGTTTGACATCAAAGACTTTAGGATCTTGCTTTTTGGTGATTCAGTTGGGAGGAGACAGATATGGCTCCAAAGTGTTCACGAATTGTTTCAGAAGATGGGTTCTACCCAAAAAATGTGTGGTAATTTTGGTTGAAGAGGGAATAGGATGCACTTGGATTGTGAAGAACCAATATATATATATATATATATATTTATTTATTTATTTCCTACTGATTCATTTATTTTTCTAATGTGATTGTGCTAACATGTTTTGTACCGTTTAGATAACTTTTAATATATGGGGATAGTTTGGTGATTTAGATAATTCTACCTTAAAGGATGGTAGATTCATTACCTCCACGATTATTTGTGATTTCATACTCTAGAGAAAAAAAAAAAAAAAGTCCACCGTATATAGCGTATTAGAGGGATAATGAGTTCACAATTAAAATGAGAAGATTATTCAATAACTACAAGGTGACATCAAATTTGAATGTACATTATTATTATTTTTTTTTTTTACCAATGTACATTCAATTCAATTGTTACTAGAGGGTAGTTAACATTGTTGCATTGAAAATATTTATTGAAGGTTGTTGTCACGATATGTTTAGTGAATGTAGATTTGAAATTTAGATGTCTTCTAATAATTATTCCATGCAACGTAATTTCTTCCATGTATTCGATGATATAAAATATAAGTTACATTATTCTAACATTTAGATGTCTTCAATGTATTTGATAAATTCATACAACGAAGGGTTCAACATTGATATTATTTATAAATTCACTGAAAATATATAAAATATCATTACCAATACGAAGTAAAAACAATTTAATTCCCTAGTTCAAATATTTTACGTTGCAACATTTTCTAATTTTTTATTTATACAAATATCTATCAAAATTGATATGTTATCCATATAAATATATCCAAATTGAATTTCTATATTGATATTTCAATCCTAAATAAAATATACAACTTTTCTTTGAAGGTTGATGGGGTAAGATTTCACTAGCCGTTGTCGAATTAAAAAGAAAAAAAAAAAAAGAAAAAACAAAAATGAGGAACAAAACTTGTTTGGTGACTCGAATAGTACAACCTTGAGGAGAATTAAACAAGACCGGATCGGGTTATCTTTATCCAGGGATAGCGCTTCAAGTCCGGTAAATCTCAAGTTCGCAACCTACGATGAAAAAAGTCTCGAGGCGGGGCGGCTCGCGGGAGTTCAACTTCTACTTCTACGTTCTCTCTGCTTTGCATTCAAATCCTTTCTTCTCTTCCTCTTCTTTTGCAGCTTCATACGAAATTCTCTGTTCTTCCTGCAGATCCTGACCATCCTTGGCCTCTTAAGGTTTCTTTTTCTTCTCCAACCTTCGTTTTTGCGATATGTTTTGCTTTAATTATCGCTATGTAACACTTCGATTTGTGCGGTTCATTAGTTTCTATTTTATAATCTGAAGAAATGTTCGTTTAGTGATTATTGATGAACGAATTGATAATTAGTTGTCTTTTGATGTTGAACTCTGCTACCGAGTACTGCCATTCTTCTCCCTGTTCTTAATATTTCTTCTCGTCTTTACTGCTTGCGAGTGAGGAATGCAATTAGAGGGACGGTTCGAATACTTTTTTTTGTTTGATTTGGTTTGATGTCGATGGTAGAGCAGAGGCATGATTATGCTCTACAACGTTGAAGAATTTAGTTGTCTTGATTTTGGAGGAAAAAGCTTGCAATTTGGTTTTTTAAGTCTACTATTGGGTCTGGAGAACAGTTGATAATACTGTGAGTTGGAAATGTGAAAGGCATACGCAAAAGGACATTGAGGCATTGACAGTTAAGAACTTAAATTCAAAACATCTGATGCACTTAGGTGTACCGTATTCCTTTAGGCAATTACTTTGCATTTTACAGTATCCGGATGCCTCGAGTGCATTATCTTTCTATATTTGTACTGTTTGCATGTTAACGTACACTATACGTGACTTTACCTTCTAAGGTAGGATTTTCAGTTTACTAAAAATATTCAGTGGCGTCAAGATAATTGAATGTAAATTCCATTCTAGTTGCTCAATTATAAGTGGTTATGTAATGGATAAATTGGGCAGGGCTCAGAAACTGAGATTATTTTATTTTATTTTTTATTTTTTTTAATCTTTGGTTGTCTTTGGATTATATGTTGGATTCTCTCAGGATATACTTGAGTTGGTAAGAAAAACCAATTCTTGTTTTTTTTATACTAGATTGCAATGCTATTTTGCCTCATATTAGTAATTTGAGAACTTCCGTTTTTCTTTTGGAAAATTCATTTGTTTCATGTTTACCTCTGTTCTCTATTAGAATTATATATGGGTTGATGGTGGTCATATGTTGGTTTGTTGTGATTAGACTTGGGCAGAGAAAACTGGAGTTTTGGTATTTGGGATGTCTTTTACCCTGTGGAATGGTTTTCTTTTTATTACAAATGTAATTCATTGATCAAATGAAAGTTAATGGGCTTGGAGCCTCACAAACCCAAAGGAGATGAAAGATATCCTTCATCATGCCCATGAACTTTGGAGAGCTTGTAACTAGTGGATCCATTTTTATACAATATGCTTCTGACCATGTATCACATGTTTTGAAATCTCTCCTGATATCATTAGTACGTGTAGAAGTATTTCAATTTTCAATTGAAAGCTTGTGGACTTATGTCTCAAGAAGTTTATTTGGTTTCTTTCATCTGTTTTTTTTTTTTTTTTTTTTTTTTCCTTCTCTCTCTGTTGCGGCTACTGAAGTTTACTGCGAAGTCAAAGGATGGAATTCTGGAATAACTAACACCATATACCTTCACAAGCTTACTGGCCTTAAGCTTTGAAGAAGACAGGTTCAGAATTATGTAGGTTAAGGAAGATCCCTGACTGAGAATGTTAAGGTTTCGAGGGCCGTTCAGATTTTTCCTTTGAAATTCATTTCATCTGCGGAGTTACACTACAGTAGATTAGAGCAGGTGATGGAAATGGCTGTTTGCAATGCAAAAGTTGGTTTGGAAAAGAAAAGGAAAAGAAAGCAGAGAAGGAGGGGTAACACCACTAGTGGCGATAACAGAGGTTGCAATCCTGGTGAAGATAATGCTCCAACAGAAAATAATGCTGCTCAAGAATCTCCAAATGAAATGTGCTTGAACATGGACTCAGAAATGGGGCAATCTCATTTAGAAGTAAATCTGCTAGGAGAAAAGAATGAGGAGAAGCACGATGATTTACAGTGTGGAGAAGCTACTGGAATATCTGACTTGACCTTCTTGAACGTTAAAGTTCTTAAAGAAGATGATGAGACATCTACTTCCCCAAATGTAGACTTTTGTTCGGCGAATGGAAAGGAAAATTCTTCAGTTCCCAAGAATCCAGATGGGAAAGCTACTGATATGGTTAAAAGACATGATGAACATACAGAAACCATAGATCAGTCAACTCCTTCAAGCCATGTTGAACCCCAAAGGATAAGGAAAAAAAGGCGGCGGCGTAGAAAGGGAAGGTCGTTAGGACCCCCTAAAGAAAGTTTGGAAACCAATATAGGGGACAAAAAGAAAGTTTCTCTATCGAACCATCCTCATGAAGAGGAGACAAATAGCCACCTTAAAAATTTTGTAATAGAAGAGGTTATGAATGGTGTTCAGTTGGAAGAATCAGTTGGCTGCCCAATTAGTGAAAAAACAGAGTTGTTGTCTGCAATGACAAAGGAAAGCTCTATGGTTATTACAGATCCTCAGAAATCCAAGGATTTTGAAAATGCTACCATGGTTAAAAAAGATGATGACTGTTCAGAGATTAAGTATTGCTTGGCTCAATCAAACAGTTATGATACCCATGACAAAACAAAAAAAGAGAGGAAAAAAGGTGGAAGAAGGAGAAAGTTTGCAGATACCTTTGAAGAAAGTTTGAATTCTGATGTGGAAGACACTAAGAAAGATGCTGCATTCAACCGTTTAAATGAAGAGGGTGCAATTAGTTTGCATGAACATTCTACCACCACCAAGATAGTAAAAGATGTTTTGGTGGAAGAAGTGTCAGCCAACTGCTCTGTGGGTGTACATACATCAGATGTCAAGGAGAGAGCGGAAACCATAAAGAAAAATGTTCCTCATTCGTTGGCTCGTGATGCGGCAAATGATAACATCAGTGCAACTGGTTTGTCAAAGAAAAAGCTTCTCATACTTGATGTAAATGGACTGCTTGTTGATTTTGTTCCATATTTTCCAGATGGATACACTCCAGATTTTGTAATATCACGTAAAGCAGGTGAAATTTCACACATCTAGATGTGGCCTTAACGTTAATGAACATCAGACTCAATATTTACTTGGCTATGTTCTTTCTTTTTTCAGTGTTTAAGAGGCCTTTCTGTGACGACTTTCTACAGTTTTGTTTTGAGAGATTTGAAGTGGGGATATGGTCATCAAGAACCTGGTAGTTCAATCTAAAGCTGGTCAATTGATTTCTGTTTCAACTAATAATAGCTTTAAGTATTATTTCCAGTTGTCCTTCTTTCCGGTAAATATGTAATTTTGGCATTAGCTTCAAAATCTTAGCCCTGACCCTATTTATGGCCTTATCTCGTGTTATTTTCTGCAGGAAGAACCTGAACATGTTAGTTAAGCTTCTTATGGGAGATTCCAGACACAAGCTACTTTTTTGCTGGGTAAGCCAAGTCATATCTCCACAAAAATAGGAGTATGCATCACTTTGCTACTAAGGAATTGTGGGGTTGCATTTTGCATGTTAATATTGCTTATATTCTTCATAACCATTTTTTCTAGATTAGTTTGCCTACAATGTTGAATTAGTAATGGTAGAATAAGTATTTTTTAAACTGGAAGTGGCATACACAACCTGATTAAAACTGAAGTTATGTTTATTTTGAGCTTTGATATGAGAATTGAAGATAAGTCTAAGTACATTAATGTAGAATTGTGGTGCTTCGTAAATGAAGAACAAGCAACTTAGTTTCAAGTGATGTGTGTAACCTACAGATTGTTTTTTTGGTTGAGTCAATTATCTGGTTTCCCCCACCAAATAAGTTTCATACGCTTCTACAACATGATAAGATGGTTGATACAGGATCAATCACACTGTACAACTACAAGGTTCACCACTATCGAGAATGATAGGAAGCCCCTTGTTTTGAAGGAATTGAAAAAAATATGGGAAAATTTGGAACCGAATCTTCCATGGAAAAAGGGGCAGTTCGATGCGTCAAATACTTTATTGTTAGATGATTCCCCATACAAGGCCTTGCGCAATCCAGTTAGTTGAAAAACCTCTACTCTTTTTTCATTTCAGGACATGAACTCTTTCAATTACTTTGAAGCTGATTTAATAGTTTCTTTGTCTTGGCTTATCATCATTTTCAGGCTAATACTGCAGTATTTCCCACTTCATATCGGTACAAGGACACTGATGATACATCATTAGGTAAGAACGGTGCCACATGTGTAACGAGCTGATGTTTTTGGTGAATCTGTTGCATACAGTTGAAGAATAGCGTAGGTTCTTTTTTTTTTTTTTTTTTTTTTTTTTTTCCTTTTTATTTTTAATATGAAGTAGCTGTCAATGTCTGGGCATACTTTTATGCATCTTAACATTTAGGACTTCCTCCCTTTTTTCCCCCTCCTCTCTTCAACCATAAAAACCTATAGAAAAGCTTTGATGGATTGCACCTTTTATTTTATTCATTTATTTTGAGAAACGACATCATTGGCTTAATGAAATGTACGTAAAAACTAAAAAGGGCCTCTCACCAGGGAGGTTACAGAAAACTCTACCATTTCTTCCCAGCCATAAAGACCACAAAAAGGTTCTTAGCAAAAGAGAGCTAGACAATTTTGACTCAACGGGCGCCAACCAAAATGAGAGTGAGGATGCCTTTGATGTTCTCCAGTTTAGGCTGTATGCCATAGAATCTCCAACCACGAACCAACCATCAATCAACTGTGGAAAATTTCCATGCATCTCTAATAATCTCATGGGACACCCCTGAATTCCTCAACATTTAGCATGAAAAAAATTCATTTGGATGCTTATATTAAATAGGTTGCTATCACATAAACTTGGAACTTGAAGTATTTGAGATGCATTGATCGCATAGTCCATGAAATCTCATGTTACCTATATCTTCAATGCCGCACCAAGGTGTATAGTGCTTATGAATATTTTCATATGTCATCTTAGATCGTTTTCATAAAACTACAATCCTTGCTTTTATGAAATTGAGTTAAGAAAGAACAACCGTTGGTCACAGATTCTTGTAAAGAAATAAATATTTTTCATTCAATATTAAGTATTTTTTATATGTTTTTAGTTTAAAATTAAGAAAATATTTGAAATATACACGAATATCAATTTTCTTTGATATGTAATCGCTCTAGTGCTGACCCCTGAATGTTTCTTAGCATCCTGGGTGGTCAATTATGTATGTACTGAAGATCCGACAGGCTTTGGAAATTCCATCTTTTATTTCTGCTTTAACCGCAGTTCTTTGTTTCCTTAATCTTTTTTTCATGGTTACTGTCAATCTCTTGCCATTGTCTTTAACATTTAGTTTTCCACAGGACCTGGTGGTGATCTTCGCACTTATTTGGAGGGTGTATATACGGCAGAAAATGTTCAAAAATATGTTGAACAGAATCCATTTGGTCAAAAACCCATATCTGAATCTAGTCCATCTTGGAAATTCTACCGTAAGATTATAGATGGTGAGAAGGAAAGATGATGTAGGTGTTCATTGGCTCAAGTATGAAGTCCGTTCTAACTTCCCAAGTATATGTAGCTTTTATGCTCTGGAGTCATTTCCATGACAGGATTCCCACATGCTGATGATTAGTTCTCACAAAAAACGTGGCCATATATTTAAAGATTGGTTCACATGTTTATTTGCTATATAATAGTTCATCCTCTGCCATAGTTGGATAACCGTTGCTTATCTTGCAAGATTAGAATAGCCAGCCTTTGATCCCCTCTATATATTTCATTAGTTTTATGTTTCTTCGTGGCAAATTTTGTTTACTAATCCGGTGAGTAACAGATTCACCGTTTTTCTTAATGATCTTTACTTTTAGCTGTAGATTACGAGGACACAGAGAGTTTTTACTTGTTAGAAATACACAACTAGAAATCCAGTTTACTCTAGCCAATACGTTGCATTGTTCTTGTAATTTGTAGAAACGTTTACGGCTTGTAGTTTGAAATTTATTTCTGACGAGGATGGAAAATTCAAAGCGATGTTATGACAAGGATGTAATTTGATTTATTTTAGACACTTTTGCTTTGTACTTTGACGCTTATGAAGATTAATTCTGTAATCTGTAATCCTTTGTTATCTCATATATCTTTGCATTTAGAACAAAGAAAACTATTTGACTTTAACGCTATACTTCCATTTCTTGCTTTCAAAAAATACTTTGGTGCATTTCAGGCTGCTTTTTTGTGTCATCATGTGGTAAACTTTTCTTTTTCAAAACATGATATTTTTTTAATATATTTATTTTTCATTATAGAGATGTGCTGCATCCAAATATTCCTCATGTTTTGAATTCAGGACATTATAGAAGCTCGCGTCTTCAGTTGATGTATAAGTGAAGAATTCTAACTCATTGCAGGCTTTTGCATATTTTACTAACAAATATTAATTTTTTGTGTCTGCCATAACTAGCTTCTGCTGATGATTGATATTGACAAATGTGGGAAAGTTCGTCGGACTTGAGGGTGATCAATTCAAAGGAGCAGGTATGTTCATGTCTTCTTGTTGGAAATATATGGTTTATGTGTCCACAGGCGTTTCAGTTGAGGCCCATTTTGGTCCCCTTTCTCATGGATGGGGCCCAAATGACAGCTCAGGAAAGGCCCAATTGGTGCTATTCATCGCCACGCTTGGCGAGAAAGAAGAGGCTCATCCCAAGTCATTACTGCGGGAGTGGGACTAGATTTTTTTTTTTTTTTTTTTTTTTTTTTTTTTTTTTTTTTTTTTTTTAAAAAAAAAAATCTCTCTTTTAAATTAGTTCTTTTGGAAGAGATTTTTCTTTTAGAAAAGTAATTGCCTACACACCCGTTATAAGAGTTTCTATGTAGCGTTTTAGAGGCTAAAAAGTTTTATCATGGAAATAGATCAATAAAAACTCAGCATCATGAATTCAATGGGTTCATTCTTATGGACTATAGTACTTGATTGTGATTCTATGTACCATTTTTTTATTTTAGTTATAGGAATTCAAATTTCTGACATCTTGATCGAAGATACATCGTTTAACTAGTTGAGCTATGTTTAGGACGATTTTATAACAAATTCTAGAGATTTGAAGTTCTAACCTCTTGATCTAGGATATATGGTTTAATCAGTTGAGCTATGTTTAGATTGATGATTTTATAATGTAGTTATGAACTCATTTATATGATAATGATCTTAATATGTCTATACAGTGACAATTTGTCGAAACGATGATGTGTCAACGTGAAATGGTTGGATAATAGATTTTCTGAATGGCAGGATATAAAGTGACAAAAATCGAAAGTAGGGAAAATGTTTTGCATGGAGAAAGAGAGAAAGTACTTCAATGACTTTGATTGATCACTTCATCTTGTCTAATACAGATTGAACATACCACGCCTACCCCTTTTTCTTTTTTCAGGTTTGTGTTTAATTGATTAAGGTTATATGTGATAAAAATGATTTGCTCTATATTAATTAACATATTCTTTATTTGCAGCAAAATTTAGAGATTTTCTGATTTTAAAAAGAAACCTAACCATTGTAATTAAAAAAACACTGGTATTTTCGAGAAAACATTGTGATTGTGGAGGCTTAATTGTGTTTTTTTCTTCTTAAATCTAGAGTATTTGGTAACAAATAAAAATCATTTTTAATGAACCATTTAAATTTGACTCAAAAAGTGATCGATCTAGACGCGTCTAGATCGTCAAGACTTAATGGTAATTTAAAGGTGGTAGAATTACTTTTACAACCAAACAATTAGCCAGTTTTAAGAAAATGTACTCACACAGATTTAATTAGAAACCATTTATATAAATATGTTTTGAAATATATATATATATATATATATATATAAATAAGTGTTAGGATTAAAAATTATGTTTCAATTGTCAAAGTGAAAGTTTAGTGATGATTAACTTATAAGCCTTCTTTCCAGGTTGGAGATTTAAATTCTTGTACGGAAATCTCTTGTTCTAAGAGAGAATATATATATATATGTTAAAATTTACAATTAAGTTACCGGATCAAAATAACCTAATTGATCTCAAAATTAAACCATTTAGTCGATATATATATATATAATTAATGTGGCTATCTTCTGAGATTAAAGGCATGATTTGATGACGATATAATAAATATAAAAGTATTTGATATGTTGTGTTTGTTTGGTACGTACATAGTTATTAATTATTATGGCCTGCATGTGAAACATTGGCAGTGCGTAGTAGCTATTTATATTATATTAATAGTGCCTCTGCCACTAATAATAATAATAATAAACTTTTTTTTTTTTTCGAGAGTTGTTCTTTCATCTTTATTACATTACATCATCACTTTGTATTATTAAAACTTGACATGTTTGTTTGTAGCAAGTCTTTGACAGCTACACCCTTGTCTTTGCTATATCAATCTATTAAAGCTTTCAAATTATTAATGCTCTTGTATAACTACTTATCTAATAGTGAAATTTGCTTTTTATATATTTTTTAAAATAATAATAATAATAATAAATTCAACCATTTCTTTTAAAATCACATAAAAAAATTTCAAGCATTTTTATAGTCTCGTGTAAAATGCGAACCTACATCTATGTAACTTAAATCAATCATAAGAGATAATAATGATCACCACATTCTACAAAATAAATAAATAAAAAAATTTAAACTTTACCATTTGTTTAAAAATATCTATATTCTTTTTCAAAATTCGTAATAACTACTTTTAAGAGCTAAAACATTATGACAATGAATCAAAATAGATTTTAGATCTTGAATGATGCAACAATCATTCCAATTTTTAGTAATAGACTAGTAGTTTCGAAACGAAAGGTAAAAAATAATATTGAAACTTTTGAAAATAAAGAAAAGAGTTCGAAGGTATTATTTACTATTTACTTTATAATTAATCAACAAATCATACCAACCAAATTGAAAATACATTAATGAAATGTGAATGAGACCAAAAAGTATGAATAGATTGTGAGCTATGAGAATGAAAATAAAAGTATAGGGATCTTCATTCATTAAATTGAGAATGAAATTGAGCCCCACACTTTCACAAAAAGTCCACAAAATTTTTGTTATTATATGCAAACACTTAGCTAGCAACCACAATGGATTGGGAAAAAAAAAGGCTATTGAATTCTTCAATTAGCCACATGATCTGTTTTGTGGGAATAAAAATGGAAAGCAAAAGCTCTGATCTTCACTGTAGTGTTAGGTGCGCCTCGAAAACCCACAATCTGACGCGTTTGAAGAACCTCGAGAAGAAGGTTAGAGGAATATTCTTCTTCTTCTTCTTGATTTTCTCCGTTTTTCAGTACTAAATGGGATCCGTTCTTCATTCTTCTCTCTTCTTTGAGTTTTGACAAAGTCACATGGACATTTGGACAGTTTGAGACCCACCCACATACGCATTCCACATGGATGCCTCAGATATGGCCGATTAGATTGGGGCACATTTGATCTGACCCACATATTACATTTTCTTTCTCTCTCTTTCTGTTCTTGTTAATGTTTAATTTGTTGACCGGTCTTCTCTGATTGTTACAAATCATGCTTCTACCTGTTTTTATATTCACTTATAGTGGTACATTCAATTCTAGGACGTTTCTTCTTCTTCTTGAATCACCAGGGGAAAATTTCCATTTTGTGTTTTCTCTTTGATTCCTTTTTTTTTTCCCCTTATAAGTAATTGCTGATACTTTGACTGTTCTGTATTTGCCTTGAAAATCTTGATGTTTCTTGTTTCTGGGTCTCTCCTTTTATTTGGTTTGATTCTCTAGGGGTGTGCTTTTTCCTTTGTTGCTTTAAGTATTCTCATATTGGGAGCATTCTAAGCCAAATCCAATTGGTAAATTTTGTGGGATCAAGATTTGCATTGCAAAACGAGTATGGTGATCTGATAGAGATTGGTGTTTTGTGAAGTAATTAGCTCACAAAAGATCTGTTGATATAATTTATGGTCTAAACAAGGAGGTATTTCAAAGTTTGTTATATACCAGTTCCTTGAGCAAAGTTGAAAATGGAAATTACAGCCATTATTCTTTCCATTTTGAGGCTGGTAGGAGCCTAGATTATGCTTAGACTTCTCATGTTCAAGGTGGAGCAAGAAAAAAGAGAAGGAATTCAGATTCTTGTTGGATTATGCAATGCACAGTCCAGTCCCAGAAACTGATGTGTCGATTAATATTCTGGGATCCTATTGAGGATCAGAATTCTCAGGATGGAGACTCAAATGGCTTAAGTGTTTGGTCTAGAAGTTCAATCTTAGAGGTCTAAGGGGAAACTTTTGCGGTGTAATTTGTTTGTTATTTGAGAAGAGAATAGAAGATATGGCTGCAAAACTTCTACATTCCTTCGCAGATGACAATCCTGATCTGTGCAAGCAAATAGGATGTATGACTGGTATTTTTCATCTATTTGATCGCCATAATGCAATCACCACGAAGCGAATTAGTCACAAGAGGCTCCCTCCTGGTAATTATCTAATCTTTGATTGCTTCATGTAACTGTTGTTTTGTAATGATCTTCTTTGGTTACCCTGTGGACTTTTATATGCACAACATTTGTTGTTCATTCTTACTTTCATTTCCTCTCTTCTCAATGGATCACTGAATTTGAATGTTCCTTTCCATGTCGAAGAGTCCTAATTGGCCTCGAAGACAGGGAGTAAAGTTTTATAATCTGTATGTCTGACTGCCAATTTTTTCTGCACTCAAATGCTGAATTGCAAATTTTTGTACATATTCCAAATTCATCATGAAGATCACGAAAAAAATACTAAAAAAGTACTTCATTACTTCAATTACTGCTTCTGGTTTGAAGTTTGAACTCCCACTTATCTTTTTGCTGGTTATTGTGTATGGAACTATGTGGCAATCACTATAGTGATTGTTTCAAAGCATTTCCAGTCACAGTGTTCCTCAGCCATATGCCATTAAATTGTTCTCTTATTGCGCTTGCTTTCTATTTTTTTCTTCGCTTTTACAAACTTTTGAACGCTATATGTCAGTCCATCTAATCTTGTCTTGTACAGGTCATTCCCAATCAAACGGTGGTGACTTGGTGAGTACTGCACATCACCAAGAGAAAGCAAATGTAAGAGCCTAATTTTCTTATGCCAACTTTTCTTTTGATTTGATAGCAACAGAAGATGCAGCCGTTGGAAAGATACTTCTGCAATCAATTCAAACATCATCTCACTCTGACTTATTACTTGAATCCCATCTTGGTCCCAATAGTAAAACTAGTTATATTGCATGCCTATTTGTGTAAATGTTAAGATTTAAAGTTATTTCACTACAGGTCTCAAGTCTGAATGAGGATGTGAATGACAAACAAAGCATGCCTGCAGAATCATCCAGAGACTCTCTCTCATCCTGTTCATCATCTTTGTCCTCTCTGGAGTGCAATAAAACTGCACAACTAGAAGCCTTGTCCTTTTCCAGTACCAATATTCTTGAAAGTCCCCCAATGGGGTTGGCATTGGACAAGTTGAATACCTCTAGCTATTCAGAGAGGCAACCATTCAATATCAAACATGTAGTAAAAGATTCTATGCATAGAGAAGTAAGAACATCATTTGTTAAAGTGACAGACACAGACTTTGGTCATGGTGTAAGACATAGAGACTCTCCAAGACCCCCTCCAGTGTCCAAATGTGCAGAAATTTCTTCAAGGGTTGCAAGAAACCATAAACAAGAGGTCCCGATTGATATCGAGGAGTCTTTTAGAGTTCTTGCTAAACTAAAAGATGCATCCTGGAACTTCAATGAAGCTAAAGGACGTCCAAGATCATCATGTGAAAATGAAGCAACACATGGAAAGAATTTACTTTCGAGGGATTTGCCACGGCTTTCTTATGATGGTAGAGAGAGAAGTCAATTCTCCTCTGAATCAAGAAACCTCAAGTCCAGCCCTAAACTGAAAGAGCTCCCTAGACTCTCACTGGACAGCAGAGAGACTTCGACATGTAGCAATTTTCAAAATAGTAGCTGCTCTACTGATAAATCCCCCGAGCTACATCATTCTTCAGGCAATCAGAAGCGGCTGCCCAGTGTTGTAGCAAAATTGATGGGTTTAGAAACATTGCCTGATGCGTTTTCGTCTATAGATACTCGATGTGGTGGTGAAACTTTTGCAAAATCATTAGGATCCAAAAATCTGAAAATATCTGCCTCTGATAAAAGCTCATCTAAGTGCCCAACTTCACCACGGCGAAAAAATCATGATTTGATTAGAAAACCTATTCAAACTTCTAGGCTCCCTGTTGAAACTGCACCTTGGAGGAAGCTAGATGGAGCTCAAGTTACAAAAAGCACACCTCCTAGGCCTGTAAAAGGTCCAGCACCTAACTCCTGCCCCGCAATTAATGGTGAAGTCGGGATGAGGCTGAAAGATCTTGAATTTGAACAATCCCGTAGTAAAGATCTCAGAGCACTTAAAAAAATACTTGAGGCAATTCAAATTAGGGCACTATCCGAAATGGGAATTGAAGAACAAACTTCAGTTTTTGGAATTCAAAGGAACCAAGAACCAAGTTCTTCTTGTCCCAGTCAAAAGACTAGGTTGATGAGCCAACAAAACAGCCGGAGCAGTGTAGTTGTTGCCTCCTCCACTTCTTGTGCACCTAATTCTTCAAAGGCATATGAATCCCCAATTATCATTATGCGACCTGCTAAACCTGTTGAAAAATCAGTTATATCAACCTCAATGATTCAAATGGATCGCTTCCCTGTTCTCCATAAGCTCCAAAATGAAGGATTTCAGGATAATAAAAAAGGCTCTAGCAATGGCCAAACCAAAGCACGTTTTCCTAAAAGCATACAAAAGGATCTTGCAGTCATTAACTCTGAGAAGAAGTCGATTTCTAGAAATATAAGATCGCCTCAAACTTCTTCAAAACCTCAACTAGTACTTAAAGAAAGCAACACAAGCTCAATAAAAAGTTCAGATTCTGTTAGTCCAAGACTGAGACATAGGAAGGTTGAGGTGGAGAAACGATCTCATCCCCCTAAATCTGAAGCAAACAAACCCAAAAGGAAAATGAAGCAGACAAATTCGAGTTCCCACTGTGGAAAGATAAAACCCAAGTCTTCCAATATAAGACAATGCGATGATCAATCAAATGAGATGAGCAATGAACCAAGAGTTTTGAGTAACCAAAGTGATGACGTGACCCAACAATCAGATACTAGTTTATCTTTGGATTCAAAGATAGATATTGAGGTGAGCAGCAGTATGCAATCAACCAAGATCGATGACAGCCAGAGACAAGCCATGGAGGCTGTTGAATTCTTAACACCTGGCTCAGTTAAAATGGTATTCTTCTTTTGTTGGTTTTCTTTTCATTCATCTTTTAAATGCTCATCACTAAGTAATATTTTTGGTCAATCAGTTATCAATGGTGGCTAGTAGTCAAGATGGGTCAACGGTAGAACAAGATGCAATAGCACTAGAGCACCCCAGTCCCGTCTCTGTCCTCGATGCCTCATTATATAGAGACGATGAAGCATCTCCAGTGAAAAAAATTACAATTTCACTTCATGGTAATGCTTTTTTTATCCTAACCATTTGAACTCTCTGTTGATCCAAAAACATGACAGCTGCTTTGTCAAAAGTTATGAGTCCAATTAAACTGATTTAATAATCTTTTATTGACATGGAATTTTATTTGTTACATCTGATCTTACTGTATAACTTGGTGTCTCATAGGTGATGATTCGCTAGATTCTAATGTGAGGCGTAGTGAAGACCAATGCAACATTTCAGATGATGTCTTTGTAAATCCTTTGGTTTTAAATCATAATGTAGAGATTGACAGTATGAAATATGAAAATATTGAAGATCTGATTCAGAAGCTTGGACGTTTGAACTTGCATCATGATGAAGGAGAAAAAGATTATATTGGATTGTTGTGTGAGAATATCAATCCAGATCACAGATACATCTCGGAGATACTGTTAGCTTCCGGTCTTCTACTCCGAGGTCTTGGCTCTGGCCTGACCACTTTTCAGCTTCATCCTTCTGGTAGTCCCATCGACCCGGAGTTATTCTTCGTTTTGGAGAAAACAAAGGTGGATGGCATACTGCCAAAAGAAGGGTTCAGCTGGGCAAGAGCTTCCCATTCAAACAGGGAGAAATTTGATAGGAAGCTCATATTTGATGCTGTAAATGAGATACTTATTGAAAAACTAGCTCTCATTGATGGTGGTGCTCCTGAGCCATGGCTGAAACCAATAAAGATTGCAAAAGAAGCTTTTAGTGGGCAAAAGATTTTGAAGCAATTGTGTAATGAAATAGAACAGTTTCAAGCTAAGAAGTTCAGATGCAACTTTGACGAAGAGAAGGATGACTCAATGAGCATTCTGCAAGACGATGTGATTCGCCAAACGAGGAGTTGGACAGATTTTCGTGGTGACATCTATGATGTCGTGTTAGATATCGAGCGATCAATATTCAAAGACTTGGTTAATGAGATCATTATTTGGTGAGACAGAATTTTGGAAGACAAAACTATGGCTATGCATTGGCTAGTTTGCATGCATCCTTGATATTTGCTTTCTTACAGTGACAACATAAACATCTACCCTTTCTTCCCCCATTTTTTTTTGGTGTCAAGCTCAATAATTTGTGATAAGCAGTTCTGAGCTGGTTGGTTGTTGTGCAATACACTTGACCACAAGATTCCAAATCAATGAAAATATTTTGTTCCTATTTCATTCTATCACCTTTGCACTCCTAACAGTTACTTGTTTTATTTTATTTTATTTTGTTTTTGATGTTCATGAATGTCCAGGCTGTTATTATGTTCATTTCGACTAATTTCACGGGACAACCTATCTAGTCCTACAATATTTAGATGTCAAAAAAACTCGTAAGTTATTAAATCCTAGTTGTTTGTTTCATTGAAGAACATTCATTTATTCTTATGGAGTACATTGTAGACAACAAATGGAGAAACTTTTGTGGGTAAATATTACAGATAAAAAGCCTAAGTTCAAGGGAGAAGCTTTTGAGTTTCCTTTGCTTGTGTTAGAAAAAGGAGATCCCCTGCAACAAATATGGACTATTTTTGTAACATAGAATGATTGATTCTTATAACAAAATGTGGAGGTTTATATAACAATTGATTCTTACTAGACTTAGTAAGTCACAGTTTGAGATAAACAAACAGGTTAATCCGAATATAACTTAGTGGATAATATTACCACCATTCACCAATCACTATATGAAAGGTAGATCGTGATAGTCTTTTTGACCCTTTTTCTTTAACACAACAGAGATGGGAGGGTAATGAGTGAGTGGTCACACAATTTTTGAAAGATGAGATGAGAAAAGGCATCAATCCCCATGCCCTCACAGCATGCAATGAAAAGCCCAAAGCCAAATTAATAATTAGTCATTGCCCTCAAAAGGCTGCCATGCTTTCTTAATCATCAATAGTCAATTGGTTTTTTATTTCTAATATTCAAAATTTGATCTTGTTCCTTCCTAATTTATTAGGATGATTTTCATCTTTAAAATTTAAATTTATAGACGAATTCTAAAGTAAAATCTAGATTTTCCTTTTAAAAAACTTAGCACTCGATTTTGAAAATATTTGTAAAAAATTAATGGTAAAAAAGAAAAAAACTACACATATTAGAATTTATAAACTTAATTTAAAAAAATTAAGTAGTCATTCCAAGAAACAAAGAGTTGAATTTTCAATTTCTTTCCTTAAACCTCGTTCGAAAGGGAAACAAGTGTGGAATGTGTACTGTGTAAAAAGCTGAAAAGTATTTGCAATTTGACCCAAAACATTCCACTTTTTTTTTTTTTTTTTTTCCTTTCTATCAATACGAGGTTTGGTGTTACCCATTTATAATTGAATAGACCATACCATTTTGTTATACATCATGATTTTATATTAGAGTTGGTTAGCATATAATTAAGTTTTTATTTGAAAATAAGTTTAGTACCTTTATTATCAAATAATAATAATAATAATAATAATAATAATAATAATAATAATAATAATAATTTATCTCAAATCAAACTTAGCTTAGTGATAATTGATATGCACTTTCTTACTTTGAGGTCGGAGGTTCGATCTCTCTCATCTACACATCGTTAATTTTTAGTTTGAATTACAAATTTAATTTAGTTCTTAACATTTTGAGGTAGTGTTTAATATAATTCTTATATATACATCTTTTAACTTTTAGTTTTGTATATAGGTATTTGACATATTTAAGATTTTCTAAAATTGACAAATTTATTAAACACAAAATTAAAAATTTAGATTCCGGGTAGATGCATATTCAAATTTTTGTAATAGATATTAATTAATTAAAAAAAAAAGTATCAACTATGTCAAAAATCAATTAGAAACAAAATTGAGAGTTTACAAACTTATTAGACACTTCTAAAGTTTAAGGGATCAATAAACACAGATTATAAAGGTTTGAGAGCCCTATTGAACAATTTTTAAAGTTTAAGGGCTTATCAGATAAAAACTCGAAAGTTTAAACAGTAGACTTATAATTTAATCTAAGTTTTAGATGGGTATATATTTGGTCTTTACATTATATTTTTAAATTATTCTTATAAGCACTTTTTAGTTGAATCTAATATTAGATGTACGTTGTTATGTTATTATTTTATTTGAAAAGTACTTGTTGATCTCAAGTAAGTTAGATTATTTTGTGAGAAGCTAACAAATTTGTTGGATATAAAATTAAATTTTCCAAAATTTATTATAATTTTTAAAGGATACATGTTATAATACACAAATAAAATACACATAAATAAACTAAATTTGTAATTTAACGAATTATTGAGTGAAAAAACAAACATTAAACCTAAATCCATCGTTTCTAATAAATGATTAAAGCTTTCAAATCAACAAGAGTTACAACATTGTAGCTAAAATTATCATGCATAAAGTAAAAACATAGATGAAAACATTTTTGTTTTGGTCAATGTGAACATAGTCTAAGTATATATACATAATGATTATAAGCTCATATTTGGATGTTGTAATAAAACCCTTATTTCTTTTTTGCACACATTAAAAAAAAAAAAAAAAAAAAAAAAAAAAAGTGTAATACAGCAGAGAGGACCACAAATGGTGGGGGCAAATTAAAAGATTTTTCTTCTTCTTCTTCTTCTCAAAGAAATTGATGGGGACAATGACAGTGGAGAGAATTTGTCCAATGCAGCAAAACAAATGTGTTTTTTTAGGATTAATATATTTATATATATATATATGGCTTCCACTGTTGTCTTGGATCTTGTGACCAATGTTGTTGGCTGAGAGACACATAATTATTTGTCCAATCTCTTTCTCAATCTTTCATGCTCATTTTATCATATAAAGAAAACTTCACATATTTCTAAAATTACCCATTTTTATCCTTTCCCTTTTCTTGCTGCAAGAATCTCCCTTGTTTTTTTAACAAATATATATAAAATTTAAATTACTGTTAAATTTGACTTCAACCTTTAGCTTAAATCTTTTAATCGGTAATTTAAGAACAAGTTAGCCAAAGTAGAAGTTAGTAATTATCATCACAAGTGAGATTACTTTGTTACGTTTGGAAAAGTATAATAATAATATGTTTTGTAGTGCTATAAAGATTTGATTTTTTTTTTTTTTTTTTTTTTCTGTTGTGAGGAATCTATACCAAATGTGCACCAAATTAACTTATATAATTTGTCAGTTTTACTTGTAAGTTGTTCAATGTTTTTAAATGGCTAATAGATATGACACTTATTGGTATTAAGCTCATTAAAAGCATATATTGTCTACTAGAGTTTGAAAGAGGAAAAAAAAACCTTCTATGTTCTTTCATGATTTGTTGTTGTTTATTACAGTACATGTTTGCTGTTGTTTATTACAGTACATGTTTGTTGTTTGTTTTCTAACTCTTGTGTCTCTAATGAAAGTAGAATCGTTAGTTGTCATTGTTTTAGAATTAAATTGGTTAAATTATAAGAAGTATCGATATCTATGAAGGATTATGAAGTTGGTTTCAATTATATACTCCTAAATTTTGGAAAGTAATTTCATTATAACTCTTGAAGTTTGAATTTTATTCAAAACAACCCTTGAAAACTTTTGTCTTTAAATTTATAAACGGAAGCTTTGTATCTACTTATGTGAACAAATCTAAACACATCCAAACACATACATAAAAAGAAAAAAAAAAATGCAGATACATGACGTACATCTGTCATAAAAAACAACTATTGAAGGCTTTAGCCACTAAATTTATAGATGGAAGCTTTTTGTATCTACTTATGTGAACAAATATAAACACATATATTGAAAAAAAAAATACTGACACATGCACGGCAGCCACACGTCTGTGAACCGTGTATACTTGTTGTCATCTTCCTTTTTTCAATCACACAAACCCCAATTTTCAATATTTTCCTTTATGCTTTTTTTTTTCACCAACCCTAACCTCAAGTTTGTTTGTTTGTTTTTTTTTTCTATGTGTTTAGAATTATTCATTAAAGCAACACACATAAGCATACACAAATTTTTCTTCCATAGTTGTTTTTTAATAAATAATTTAAAAAAAAAACTGAAATTCAAAAGTTAAAATGAAAAGTTTTTCAAAGTTTAAGAGTAGAATCGGAACCAACTCGATAGTTCCGATTTATTTTTGATAATTTAATCTATTGCCTATATTATGTAGTCACCTTTGCAATAATTCTTAGTACGATATATCTACTATTCTAGATCATTAATGTTAACTATTTTGTAATTGCAATTTTATATTTACAATGCAACAATTGCTCTCAATTGACCTGTTAAAGGAAAATACTAATTAGAAATAAACATGAACTTTAAACTTTTTTTTAGTTATATGTTTCTCACATACATCGTTCAATAAAATGTCTTCTTAAAAAAAATCAAATCCATTAATTAATTAATTAATTTTGTACTCCAAAAACATACAGTTAGTGTGTTTCAATATCTCTTATAGACCATTCCCTTTTTCAACATAATTAAGTTTCTTAAGTTAACATTCCAATAGTAAATCAATATACTATAATCTACTTAATAATTAGTTCAAATATCCTCACCTCAATCTCCATTTTCAAATTAATAAAAGTTTTAAACTAACATTAGAATTTTGAAAGGGATTACTACAATTCCTCCCTTTTAATTGGGTCCCTAAAATTCAATAAAAAAGAATGGTAACTAATTTCCATCCTTGTTTCCTTCTATCATGACCTAATAACAATTACATTCATCAACAAAAACTTTGGATACACTGATTCATTCAAAGAGAAATGTATACATATATTACAACTTATGTATTCAAAAATATCAAATGTCTAATTCTCCAACATACATATATATATATATATATATATAAATCAAAAGCTTTCAAAGCTTTATCAAAATTACAAGTTCACTTTTCTACAAACTCTCTTCAAAGAGAGTTTACATCTAATAATTAACTTGTATTCTGAACAAAATCCAAAAGGGCTTAGAGAGAGAACTTTAAAATTATAGATTAAATAACTGCCTTCATCATCTAAGGATGAACTAGCTTAGGGATATATAATTTTCCCCTCCTTTCAGCTTCTTGGCTTCATCCTCTACGAGTCCCCGGCTGCCCCATCTTTCGTGGAGGAGCCTGCACCGACACCGCCGCCTCCGGCATTGCTGTGATCAGCTGCATGAAGAAGCTGCTTGAGATTGAAACTTGGAGCTGGAAAGGGTTTCAAGTTTTGTGAGGCAAAAGGGTGGAGAGATGAAGGCATGAAGGGATTGGACAAATTAGCATGGGAATTTGAGCTCAAGAAATGGATATGGCTTTCAAATGGATTGGTAATATATGAAGCATAAGGAGTGAAAAATAGTGAAGAATTAGAAGATGATGAAGTAGTTGTTTGAGCAGCCTCAACTAATTGTGATGGAAAAACTCCATTATGATCAGAAGAAGAAGAGTTGTAATTATTGTAAGGTGTGGAATTATTTATCATGTTGGATAAATTTGAAGAACAAATAGCCATTGATAAGAGCTTTTGAGATGAAATTTGCTCATTGTAATCATCTACTTGTTCACTATTATTATTACTTCCATCAATCCATTTCCCTTTTGCCGTCGTTGATGCTGCTTTCTCTTGTAATGCTAAATCCACATCCCAAAGCTTCGTTTTTTCGACTGTCGTCGTAGTCGTCT
Organism: Citrullus mucosospermus; assembly: GCA_030954485.1. Classification (NCBI taxonomy): domain Eukaryota; kingdom Viridiplantae; phylum Streptophyta; class Magnoliopsida; order Cucurbitales; family Cucurbitaceae; genus Citrullus; species Citrullus mucosospermus. The sequence goes on from CM062060.1 coordinate 27,358,922, forward strand.
GATACGCATCACTACCCTTCACGTCGAGCGCAAAGGGAGGAGGAGGAGGGAGGGAATTACAAAATCGAGAAGAGGTGGAAGAAGAAGTGTAATAATGATGAGGATCGTATTGAGGGAAGAGCATTTGTTGGTGGAACGGAGAGAAACCGGCCGGGATCTGGAGCGGGGGCAGGTTGTCGATGTCGACTTTGGTAACGTCGAGAAGCCAATCAATGACCTTACTAGGTTGGCCAAGTCTAAGCTTGTCTTGAAGATCATAGAGTTGAATTGCAGTTGGAACTGAAAGTCTAATCCTTCTATCTCTCAAACCTCTAATTGTACAAACTTTGCTATGTCTATCTTTGCCTCCAAATGAACGAGAAACTCTAACAATTCTTGGATTTCTAAATCCTGACCACTGTCTTGAACTTGTTGGAGCCTTAGGGAAACTGTATTTTCCATCATTATTACTACTTCTAACTCCTTCATCTTTTGCTTCACACCCCTTTTCTTTCAACATATCTCTATAATTTCATATATACCATCATCTCTTCATCATTTTCGCTCCATTTTATCAATCAATCCTTCAAAAATCAGACACCAACAGATATGCTTTTTGGATCATCAGCTGTAAATGATTTGAGAGAAGTTTTTAATTATGAGATATTGGAAACTAGAAAATTAGTATGATTATAATGAAAAATAATAAAAAAAAAATAAAAGAAACCAGAAGATCAGATGGAACTCTAAAAGGGGTTCATCTTGGAAAAGCTTTTTCTAAAGAATATAATGAATAATTAACCATAGCTATCAGATCCATTGGAAAGCTTGAAGAAATATGAGACCATCTAAAACAAAATAATTCTATTGTGTGTGAGAGTTAAAAGGCAAATAATGAACTTACACTATTGGGAAAGCTTCAAGAAATTTCAGTTGTTATGGTCCTCAAATTATTGTTCACCCAAAAAAAAAAAAAATGAGCTTTTTCTTGAAGAAGAAGAAGAAGAAGAGAAGGGAAGAAGAAGAAGAAGAAGAAGAGAGAAAGGAGGGGGAGATTTTATATATTGCACCAATGGAACACACAACTAGCTGAGTTTTTTTAGAGACAAATACTCTAAAACTTCCCTTCTTTGCAAGGAATCAAAACTTTAACACAAGAAATGACAATATGATGGGTAAAGGAAAGAAGATGCCAGGAATTTATTTAACCCCCTTCCATGTTGCATATATGTCAAAGATAGAAAAGGAAAAGGTAAGGTGTGTTCTCGACCACGTGGCACGGTTTTTTTCTCGATGACACATTAATGAAAAAAAGACGAGTGCGAATGATATATAATTTCGTCATCTTAACGTATATCAAAGGAGATACAAATCTACCTTAGATTTAGAGAATTTATTCGAGAATGAAACTATAATATGATTGACAGTTTTGCCCTGATGGATAATGTATGAGGGAGAAGCTAAAAAAAACATCGGGTTTGTGTCTAGTAATTTTTTTTTAGCAAGATACTAGAGGATAAAGAGAGATCAGGAAGCAGTGCATCTAGACATCTCGACTAGTTTAACGCATCATACTTCGAGTATGCAAATTTTTGAATTTACATCTATGGGTTGAATAATATTTTTTTTTTCTAATTTTACAACTTGATTCATTAATTATCCATCAGTATATGACAGTAGCAATGGAAATTTAAATAGGGTATAAATATTTTTAACTCATCACTAAATAATAATATATAAAACTTTACCTATGGGGACCATCCAAATTAAATCAAGGAAGAAAGTAAAAGGGCTAACCTTTTTCAGCATTTACAAACAGCTTTATTGGTTTTTTTTAATACATCATGAGTTGAAGAATGCATGCCCTAGAGTTAGGTAGCTACTACATATATCCAAAAGAAAAGACACACTCAATATCAAAAACCCTAGATAATTTATTGTTCTCTTAACTTTTAGTATGCAAAAATCTTCATTTCTTTGTAATTATTTTTCACAAGATTTGGTTTGGTGTGTGTGTGTTCAAATTCAATATGGGGTTGGTTTGAAATTCTCTTTCAATTCAAGATGGGGTTGGAAAAGACTAAGTATATAACTAGGAATAAAGTAATTTATCATTTAGGGTCTCACACAGTTAAGTTTTAGAAAAAGATATGAAAGGTTAGAGGTTGCACCTGTATATCTCCACTAGGTAGACACATACTTAGCAAACTTTTTTAAGTCATTTTTAAACTTCACCCAATTTTTTTTTTTAAAAAAAAAGAAAACCACATCTTGCAAAACTGAAGAAAACTGCCAATGCTACATCTTTAAAAAAATGACCATAAAAAGTCAACAAAGCTAAAAAAATAATAAAAAAAAAACTATTGGAATATGTTTTTTTACTGAAAATATTTTGTTCGGAGTATGATGAGGGTGTTATAGATGTGTGTCAACCTGTTGTGATGTTCAGAAGCATCTATTGACCCTTTTTTCTTCCGTAGTTTCTTGTTAAAAAAAATACTAAAAATATTTTGTTTTCATCCTAATCAAACTTATAATTGTTATCGAACTGCCTATCGAGATTATCATTAGGGTTGGTCGAGATGGTTTATAACTACTTGCTTTAAGCAATAATGTGAAAGTTAACTAAAAGTTAGTGTATAATTGTGAGTTGAGAAAAGGGAAATAGGGTCTGATAGGAGAGTCAAGAAATTAGGGTTTTTTTTTTTTTTTTTTCATCTTTGGAAAAGGTATTTGGAGAGAGTTGGAATGAATTGGATTATTTTAGAAGATATAGAAAAAGCTATAGCAACTCTCCAACTTAGTAGATGAGGGACCAAATGTAGGTTCTTTTAATTTAAAGGCATCCAACCCAATGCCAACAAGGACCACAGGCATGCAATAGAGATATATATGGTGGGCAGTAAGATTTTCACAGCACAAGTTGAATTTTGTATTTATTATCAAACTTTCAATTTTTAATTCATGGTATTATAAGAACATCTCTACAATATATCATCCACCCCCCCCCCCCCCCCACATAATCTTCCAAAAGCAAATTTGAGGAGTCTTATTCCAACCATATCTTAACGTTACATCACAAATTTGCGAAATTCAAAGACCTATACGAGTATATATATAATACTTTTTTCTTTTAGCTTGATAACATGTTGGGATGGAGAGATTCGAGCATATAACATTTTGGTTGATATTGAGAAGCTCACGAAGCAATAGAGTTGAGATATGTCGTTTGATCGGGTGTACCTACTTATTCTTCTTTATCCTCGAGTATGCATTAACTAGTTGAGTTATATGATCAAGTTGATGAAGTACTCGTCATTCAAACAAGACTAATCACGTTTTGAGAGGTTGCATAGTTTCCTTATCAATTGAATGCAAGAGAAAATATTGACATGTGACACATTGGAAAACTTGGGTAAAACTAAAGTCTAGGTATATATTTTGCAATAATCTATGTATATTGTATGGTGGAAAATTAAAGGGCAATCAATTCTTTAATAGGATTAAAATGGAATACAATTAAAACTTCTAAACAATATATCTCTACCCCAAATGTTTTGATGAATGAAGTTCAATTTTTCAAACATATTATAGACGATTGCTTAAAATCAAAGGGAAGGATGAGGCCATGGCCCTTGTGGACCAACTCAAATTATATAACCCTATAAATTAATTTTGACATGCTTGCCAATAATGGCTTTTGCTTTCCTTTGTCCTTCCCTGTTCAAACTAGTCAGTCGATGAAGGAAAGCAAACACGAAAGAGGAGAGAAAGAGAGTTACATGGATAAAGTCTAATACCTAACGAAACGTTTAACCAATCAACTTACTTTACTATCGATATTTCATGATCTTTTGAACAAATTTAACCTTGTATTACATTCTCTCTCTTATTCAATTTTCGTAAAAGGAAATCAAAATTAATTTAATATTAGTTATTTAGAAAGTTTTTTATTTTTATTAATCATTAATTACAAAATATATCATCATTAATGAATAATTGTTTCTTATTTTATTTGTTAAGAATATGTTATATATATCTAAATCTTAGGAATATGTTAGGGTGGTTATGTTCCCAAAATTATGAAATTTTTTATCTAACTCGAGGTGAAAATTGCGACAATTACACCATACTTTAAGGATGAGTTTTGCAATTTGCTCTAGCATTATTATTATATAATACAAGCATATATTTGCACAATAACTAAATATATATAGATAGATGTGATAAAGTAAGTGGAATATATATTTTAGTAGAAAAATGAGACTAAAATTATAGCGTAGTATATATTTGAAATAAACCTGATATATATATAAATAAAAAAGAAATGTAGATGAAAATCAAGATTTTGTACTATAATTATGTATTAAATGCAATCCATTGAATTTGAAGATTATTAATAGAAATGGAAATTTCTTTTCGTCATGGGTTTGGGAAATTTTTGGAAAAAACTACTTTAAGGACTTTTATATTTTTTTCACTATATTTGTGTCTTTTCGATTTTTTTTTTTTTAATAGAAGAGCTAGTAATTAATGGGGTATTATAGACTTTTGCCCTTGTTTTTTTTATGTTATATTGAACTTATTATGCTATTCATGAGGAAAAAAATGGTGGATTTAAGTGATTCTTGTAATTTGTCCAATTTGATTAGGCTATTAATATAGAAAACTCTATTTCATTTATTTGAATCTAACTCAACCCAAACTGTACGGATTGGGTTGGGTTGATCCGATTTTTCGGATCATCGGATTTTTTAAACACTCCTAACAAGTATATTCATAGGAGAAATTAATCATACTAGAAAGTAAAGCTAATTTCACCATTAGTCATTATTATGTATCCATCTCTTTTAGTTGGGTTATATGTCTCTCGTATACGCCCCTTAATAAAGTATCATCTTTAAAACGACTTTGTCGGTTGAGTCATTGCTAAGAGTTATTTTCACAAGCCATATATTTTGTAATAAACCAACAAACCCTTTCACACTATATATATATTTTGCAACTAAAAGCTTAGGCTCACCATAATTATGTAGCTTAAAAGAGGGAAAAACTTTTCAATTTTATTACTCAAAGAGTATATATTACAAATCTCTTATCATATATCACTGCAAAAAGTTGACATGTCCAAACAGAACATTGCAAAATTGGGAGACATGAAGAGGAAAAGAAAAACCTTAAACCTTAAAAAAAAATATATATATATATTCCTATGGCTTTTTTTGGACAGAGAAATTAAGAAAAAAGAAATTAAAAAGAGGGAGGAGAGACTTTATTCTTTTGAGTACTTCTATATATTATGGATAAAATGGGAATCTGAAAGAAAAAAAAATAATAATTGAAGAGATTAATAGAGTGACTGTAGCTTCAACTGCAACAATTGGAAAGAGCCAGTCAAAAAGCTGAACCCTACTTTATATCTCCATCTCCATTGAAAAACATAAATTACAAGATTAAATTACAAATTTCATTTATCAAATTTGAGGTTTTGTTTTTATGTTTAGTTCCTAAAACTTTTAAAATTATATATTTAATTTTTAAATTTTTGAATTTTTTAAAATTTATGACGGAATTGAGATGCAGCAAAATATCTCATTTGTAATTAGGATATACTAAATATCTCTCTTAACTGGAAAGTTTTCCTTTAATTCCTTGCTCATGTATCGCCTTCTCACTCGACCCGCTCTCTAGCTCGCTTCTTTACCATCTTATTATATCAATGAATTTTTTTAGTCTTAGGATGTGATGAGGATGCTAGAAGGGTGCCAACCTATTGAGATGTTTGAATGTACCCCTTTTGTCTTATGAATATTTTCAAAAAAAAAAAAATTACAGCTCCATTAAACACTAAATTGAAAATTTATGGTTTTATATGTCACAAAATTCAAAGTTATATATGATAGAATAATTAGAACTATTGAATTTATTAAGAGTACAAAATTGAAAGTTTAGGGATGTACTAGAACTTCACTAAAACTTATAATTGCACCAAATTATAAATAGGGTAATTGTTTTAAATGACAAAACTGCTAAAAATAATTTCAAATATAACAAAATGTCACAATTTATTAGTGATATACAATAATAGACATTTATCAGTATGTCTATTACTATCTAGTGATAAACACTAATAAATGTCTATTAGTGATATATTCGATAATAGCGATATTTTTTTGCTATATTTGATAATAAATGTCTATTAGTGATATATGTTCATCATTGTCTAACGATATTTGTAATTATTGTGTAAGCCTATGTCTAATAGTGTTAGATATCTTTCAATGTCTATCACTGTCTAGCAATAGACATTGGCGTAGACAATAACATTTTGTTATATTTATAAATATTTTGGCGCTCTTTTTTTTTTTTTTTTTTGCTATATTTGATAATAGCGATCGTAAATACCCTTTACATTTTTTGTCTAGTAAAATCTTTTTTTTTTTCCTTGTTCTTCCTCTTTATGAAAAAAAATTGAAACTTTATTATATATTTAATTAGGAAATTAAGATGGATGGTCCCTTTTACCCTGAATACACTCTAGCTGACAGGGCCTCTTAATTGACAGGGATTCACTGTGAGTTTGAAAAATGGTTCCTCTGAAAGAAAATTAATTAAAAAAAGAAAGAAAAAAAAAAAAGTTGAAAACTTTGAAAGCCCCAATATGATAATATATTTACTCTGTGTGTATTTTTGGTTTTAGGGTTACAAAAATTAATTGTACAGTGGAAACACTGGGAGTTTGATGGAATAAAGTGATAAATATGGAATATTGAATTAAAATATTGCTTAGCCCTATGATTGTTCTTTCTGTATTTTTCTTTTTTAATTTTCTTTTATTAGTAGTACATAATATATATATATATATATATATATATATATATATATATATATATAATTTCTCTTGTATGGAAGGTTTTTTGCATTTTGATCTTATGGACCAAAAACAGTGATTTTGTGTTTCAAAGATGGATGTCAACCTTAAATAAACCAATTTTGTAAAGAAAAAACATAAAATTAAAAAATTAAAAATTAGAAAAAAAAAGGGAAAAAAAATTTTACATAATTAATTTATTGCTTTAACAAAATTGTTCTCTCTCTTTCAAGAAAACCCTAATTTAAAAGCTACTAGGTAACTAGGTTTGATAATTCTTTTTTTTGGTTAATATATCATAAACTTAGTCTCTCAAAAAAAAAATTAATTCATTAGATGTAAAATTAATTTTTTTTTCTTTTTTGTCTAATTGGATGACCTAATTATACTTTCGACTAATTTGTGCTTAGTTGGTTCATGATTTAGAAAAACATCAAATAGTTCAACGATTGATTAGACACAACATTAAATTTTCATGTTGAAATTTTAAGAATTTTATTAAACTCTTTTTAAAATTTAGAGACACAAATATAAAATTCAAAATTTGTTAGATACTTTTTCAAATTCAGAGATCAAATAAGAAATAACACACAAAGTTAAAAGTTTATGGACTAAACTTGTAATTTAATGCTGCTTTTTTTCTTAGTTAGAGAAGTGTCCAATTTCATCGGTAAAGTTTTTGAAGGAAAGAGGGGAAAAAACTAATTTTTGTTTTTATATATATTTTTGAAAACTAACTAATTTTTGTTTTATAAAAGATAAGATTGTTTACAAATATAACCAATAGACTACTATCATCTATCACTATTTATTAGTGATAGACACTGATAGCATCGTTATCTATTAGTAATAAACAGTGACATCTTACTATATTTGTAAATATTTCCAACAGTTTTGTCATTTAAAACAATTATTCTAAAAGATATTGAAATTATCATTAATTAATTTTAATTAATCAAATTTCATTATCCCTCGAATATTTAGAGTTCACGTGCATTTAAAAGTTTCAATATATTGCCCCACCCAAAATGTCAAATTTAATTAATGTATATATCAAGCTTTTATTTGTGGTTGCATTTGAAGAAAAAAGTGGTACACATCAGGCAGCACTACAAAAATAAACATTATTGCCCCTTCATTTTCTACCTTTCAATCAAATTAAAATTATATTTATAATTCAATTCAAGTTTTATTTTTCAACCCAAACTTAAGCATCCTATGTGTGGAATTTGTAATTCTGTTGTCCCCACGGTCTAGCTAATTTGTCGTGTTCAAAGAACCGACATTGCCACTATTCTACATGTGCATCTTCTTAATCTTTTTGGTATCGAAGGTCTTATTTGTTCTAGACGTCTTCAGTGTTTGACTGAAATATCATCCTCCATAGATCGATACTGTTGTAACCTATGATTTGATAACTATTTAATTATTGCTTTTGATTTTATTGTATTATTGCAAAAAAAAAAAAAAAATTAACCTTAAGCATAATGAAACTCACGTCATTTAAAGTATTATAACTTCGACTAAATGATTATAAATTTGAATCTTCATCACATATATCATAAGACATTTGTTTTGCACTCTATATATGTTAACTCGCGAGTAAATGAAATTAGCTAACATGAACATAGCTCAATTTGTCGAGGCGTTATATTCTTAACCTAAAGTTAGAGTTTCATGTTAAACTATATATATAATCAATTTGGTAGTCACCCTCTTTGAATATATGGTTAACGTTCATTTTTTTTCCATTTTGGTTACCGAACGCATTTCTACTTTTATTTCAATAGAAGAAACAAACGAAAGAAAATAGTTATCAAACAAGTAGCTTCATTTTTTTTTTATTGAGAAATAAATTTAAAAAAAAAAAAAAAAACAAGAAACCAAAACCGAAAATGTTATAGAAACAATATGGCATGCTATATGAAAACGCCAAGAGTTTGGTCGAGGTTCAAATCCTCCCACCTTCGCATGCATGTTGTTAAACACCAAAATAAAATTACAATGTTTCTAATTCTCTCTCATCCAGCTATGTCAACTAAAATCACTAGTCCTATTGTTCCAGCATTGTTTGAATATATAATAAGATCTTCACACACACGTAAACCATAAATGGCATTAAATTTTAACTAAAGTAAATCCAAATTCTTCCCTCCAATATGCAAGAGTAAATTTGAAAGGTGAGCCATTATTTGAGTAATGAATTTGGTTGTTTAAAACAACAACTGTATAAGAATTGAATACCTTTTATGAAAGGGATTGTTAAAGCCCTCTCATTGTCATCATCTTTTCTTGGATCATAATGTTAGTATATATAGACCATTCGTTTCCTAACTTTAATTTTGAGAAAGAGATCAAAGAGATCTATATATATATATAATAGACAACTTTAGAATATCTATAATTATTTCTTATAGAGATATTTGATATTTTTCTCTACCACATTCTATAGTTGACAAAAAAAAAAAAAAAAAATCAGAAATATTGAAAATGAGAAGAGAGGAGGATGGAAAAGACCAAGAAGAAACTTGTGATAAGTTATATGTTGGATATATCCATAGGGAAAGAATGTAAAACAATTCAATATTGAATCATAAAAATAGATTTAATTGTATAGATTAAATTTATTGTTAGAAACTTTAAATTGGATTAAAACCATCAAATTAAGATGATGTTTCATATACAAATTTAACATGTATGAAAGCTAAATTCGTAGTTTCTTCAATTTGAATGAGCTATGTTTGATTTTTGTCAAGTAACAACTAAATTGAGTTTTCATTTTTTATTTATTTGATTTTATTTTGTATTTTGAAGGGAGTTATTAAGGGTATGTTTGGAAAACTTTTTCAAGTTTTTAATTTTAAGAAGAAAAAAAAAAGTCATCTTCAAAGAATTACAAGTGCTTGGCAACCACTCAAAATGGATTTTGAAAGTCATTAGTGTTTTTTTTTAAACAATTTTTATCAAAAGTGTTTGAATTAAAATAAGTTTTTGAGAAACATTTATTTTTTAAATTAATCCAAACATGTCCTAAGTTGCTAGCCTATAAATAATAACTTGTTTCTTCACTCGTAGCATTCCACTTCAAATTCATTTCTTTCTTTCTTTTCATCTTGTGTGTTGAGTTAAAAGCAAGTATCTAAGAGTTCTGCCAGATCCGAATAGTTTGACGTTACAATTCTACTAGAGTTAGTCGTTGTATCATGTTGAGACGATCATTGTAGTTTGCTTGCATTTGGTGCAAAGCGAATGTCTTTATGACAACACTTATCAGAAGCATGTTTCGACTACATTTTGAATCTCCAAAGGTTTTGAGGTTTTTTCAAGTCTTGGTTATTTTCATATCTTTGTCTTGTAACATCATCTTGCTTACATTTGAGTTTGAATATTTATACATTGAGTGTATTATTTCTAGTTGAGATGTAATTAATTTGCTAGTGTACAATAATTAGTAGAAATTTCTAAATTAAAAAAATAAAAAAATAAAAAATAAAAAAAGGATAGAAATTTCTCTGGTGTTTTTCTTGATGTGATCTATATTTTGTCAAATTATAAGCTTGACATTTGCATTTATAGGATTGTTGTGTCAATTCCATCGTTCCACTACTTAAGAAGAGGAAGAAATATTATTTTCGTCTTTAGATTTTGAGTTTAATTTTTCATTTGGTTCTTAAGTTTTAAGATGTACACTTTTATCTCATAAATTTTGTGTTTAACTTTCATCAAACCCTTAGATCAATAGAACTACAATATTTGAATAATAAGTTCCAATACAACTAGTTTTCTAATAAGTTTAAAAGATGACAATATTAATTTTTTTTTTTAAAAAAAAAAATCCCTCAAAATTGTGGGACCAAAATAATATTTTTCTCTTACAAAAATAGCAAATTTCTAAACTAAATGTATAGGATAATTTACAAGTTTAAGTTTAAGCTTGTAAACTTTAAAGTTTGTGTTTGATCCGGTATTTAAACTTGAAAAAAAGATTCTCTAATATATCTATAAAACTTTTGAGTTTATATCTAATAGTCATGTCTCTTCCACTTAAAAAGTGATTAAATATATTCACTTAAACTTTCATTTTTGTGTCCTAACAGGTCTCTAATATCTTCAACGATTTTTAAAATATATGGGTTACATAAAATTTAATTTTGTAATCCTAAATTTCTAATTTTGTACACATATATATCTAGTAAATTTATGAATTATAGAAAATAAAGTAGAATAAATCCATATTTTATCATACAAAAAAATTAAAAATTATGAACATATATTAGATACTTTTAAATTTTAAATTTTGTTTGAAACTTTTGTTACACAAAAAAAAAAAAAAAAAAAAAAAAAATATGTTGACTACATTTATTAATTTAATCTAATTTATAGATCAATTTTAACAATATTATGTAAAGATGTATTATAAAGTGTTGCCTAACCTTGGTTATTGTGGAATCAGATTGTTTAGAAATGGTTAATCACCTAAATAAAATGATCTCTGACATATCAGAGACGTCCTATCTAGTCAAGAACACTTTGCTTAGGCTATCGTGAACTTCGAGAAGTCTCTTTTATTCACACCTTCTGGCAACACAACTTTTTAGCACATTCTCTTGCAAAAAAAAGGCTTTAGATGGGCTGATAGGCTTCTCTTTCTCCATTCTCCCTATATAGTGGTTTTTTATTATGTTGTCTCTTAATGTTATTCTTTAGCTGGTTGTTGTGATTGATGTAAACATAATAAATAATAAATAAATAAATAAATAAATAAATAAATAATTAAGAATGCACTCCATCGATCTAGGCTACTCACCTACATAAACATTGAAATTAATGCTAATTAAAGGTAGTATTAGATCCAAAGTTTTTTTTATGACCTTTTTATCCCAAATTTTGGATTTTTTTTTTCTTCGTAATTCCAAAATATTATATTTTTACTTTTAGATTTTGAATTTAATTTCTATTTAATTCTTAGAATGTAAAATATTACACTGTTATCCTTGAATTTTGAATTTTATTTCAATTGGGTCCCTAAGACTAAATTGTTACAAAATTTGAAAATACAAGAACTAACTTATTACATACTAAAGTTTATAAACTAAATTGTTACAAAATTAAAAGTACATTGACCAAATTATTACAAACCAAAATACAGAGACTAAATTGTTAGTTTCATAAAAATTGAGTGACGAAAATTGATTTTTAACTTTCTACTTATTTTATTTTATTAAAAAAAAAAAAAAAAAAAGTTAAGATGGGTCGGATCCTTGATTGGGTAAACCATTCCTTGATGATTGGTAGCAGAGAAAAAGTAGGTGTCAGAATTTTTCTGCAATGAAAATTAAAGTGGATCAACAATTATTGATAAACTCCAAACTCCAAACAATATATTATTCATTTATGAATCATGACCACAATTGAACATAACAACTGACAATCTCAAACATTATATTACATATACAAATATAAGATCAAAGGGGAGGGAGGGAGGTGTTATAAATTTATATTCAAGTCATTGGCTTCAGTTTCTTCTGGGTTCAGCAGAAACCCCAATGCCATAGAAGAGATCAGGTCAGCCTCCATTATTCTTCTTTTGTACTATTCATAATTTTACTTCTAATTTTACTCTGTTTTGAAAATTACCCTTTTCTTTTTTTTTACCATATTCTGTTTTAACCATGTCTAAGTGTTTTTTTCTTTTCCTCTTACTTTCTTTTGGTAGTTTATTCAAAAAAAACTACGTTAAACTGGAAAATTAAAAAAAAAAAAAAAAAAAATTGAGATTGATAATAAAATTTGTTTGAATTGACTTTTTATGTGCTACCAAAAATATATTAAAAAAAAAAAACCTTAAAATGTCCTCTAAAGGAAACCAAATCTCAAATTATTTTCAAGAATGTAAATAATAAGCTATCTTTTACCCATGATCAAATTTTAAGTTTTGGCACATTTTTTATTCGTTCATTAATTTTAAAAAAAATGTTATAATATTTTTTTTTTTGAAAGATAATTGTTTTAAATGACAAAATTCGTAAAAATATTTTTAAATATAGCAAAATATCACTGTCTAATAGTAATCTATCAGGGTCTACAATTTATTTTTAAAATAGTAAATGATTATTTAAAAAAAAAAAATTAAAAACCCTCCTGACCCAATCCGTCACACCATAAGATCCTTTCTCAAACCAACTACCATTTTGAGTTGAGATGTTGATAAATAGACACATCCCATTGCACTGATCGAGGGCATTCGTAATATCCCTTTGCTCGATGTCCGGGTCACTCTGTTGTAAGCCACCATTTCGTTTTGAGGTAGAGTAAATGGCCCGTAGAAGATCAATAAAAAGGGCCTTCAAGAAGCTATTAAATTTTAATTTAGTGTCCAATCTCAATTTAACTAAATATACATGTTGTCAAAACCATACAGGTAAGAAATATAAGAAAAATATTCGGCTAATTCTGGAAAGTCTCTAAGCGCATTCCAAAGTTCAATGAAAAAGATTTTGCAAAACAGTCTTCCAAACAAGTTCTAACTACATTTCGACTCATCCTAAGTGATAATTAATCCATCACATTTCGTCACCAACGGAACATTCGTTGTTCAAATGTCGAACTCATTACCTTCAAACTCTTTTTCTTTTTCTAATCAGTCATCCAATTCATGGTGATTTCATTCTAAATATTGTTCTTGCATGGGAGGAAAAAATTAATCAATAAATAGAAGCGAACAACAAAGAAGGTAAAGAATGATCTGTCAAAGGAGATGATCCATAGACTGAATACAAAGAATTATAACAAGTACAAAGAAGATAGAAACTGAAGCACAGGATAAACAAAGCATCGTCAGCCACACATATAAAGCTTCTGATGATGACAGTGAAAAGGGAATCTTACATCAATGATATTGAAGAAGATGGAGTCGAAACGGTACCGTCATGCTCTTAAATGACGCCGAAGTTGGTTAGACGTCAACTTCCTAGGAATGTAATATTTGGCAACAACCCACGTCTTTGAATCCTCACAACCAAGCAAACTCCTTTCATTTTCTCAAATGATTGAACTGAAGATGAGCCATCAAATTAACAAATCATGTCAAGATCAGATGTAAAGTTTGCATCAAAGTCAATGATAGAGTTCATACTTATCATTCGTATGATTGAAAGTAATGGCTATCAATATCGGTAAACAGAAACTTCCCTCAATTCTGATTATTTCTGCAGTCTTTTCCCTTTCTCTTTTCAGAAAACTAACATCTGTTTCGGTTAAGATACAACAATTATGACACTTTTAGCACAAATTTAGAGATGGAGAAGAAGAAGAAAAACATTAGTGATAGGCTAACAAATACAAAATAGACAAGCATAAACCATCATAGGTTGGTGAATGCCCAATGGTAAACTGAGGAAGTTCTATAAGTAATGAGTTCAAATCAACTATCCTTACCTACTTAAATAAATTAAGAAAAATTTTATGAGGCATCCAGTGTAAAATTCTAAGCAGTTGACAATGATGGATAAATGAGCATGCAGCGGAAGTTAATTTGATCAATTTTCACTCTAAGATGCTCAATTTAGAGGATTAAACATGCAATTAAGAAGAAAAACCAAAGTTTCAAGAATATTTACCTTTGAAACTCCAAATTCTCCTTCATTTCTTGATGAATTTCAACACCACTTGGTTGTAGACCACCACAAGAGTCTTCTCTACTATTCTCTAGGCTTAGATTGGATGGTGGGATCCAAATTTGTGGTGAATTTGAGAAAGAATGAAGGTTGGGAAAAAGATGAACAATTTATGGAATTTTGCAAAATTAACCCTTAATTTCACAAAATTCTTAACCATTTTTATGTCAAAATCATCTCTATTTATTAAAGAATAACATGCAATCCAATTACATCAAAATTTGACAACACAAAATAGTTAATTTGTTGGTTAATTGTGAAGAAGACAACCAAACTCCTAGCTTAGTTAGTGGGAAAATCCAATCTTCAAAAATCAATTTTAAAATCAATTTTCAATGAAATTCCAAAATTGAATTAAAATTGATTTTTAATTTTAAAGAAAAAATAATTAAATAATTTAATATATAATTAATTAATTATTATTTTAATATTAAATAATAAAATAATATTATTTTTCCCACTTGTCCCGATTTTTCTAAAAAACCGACATGAATCCCTATTCATATGATTAATATTTAAATCATATTTAAATATTATAATTAACTCTATTTTTACGTTCAATTCGTAATTAAACGTCGATATATCGTATATATCTGACTTTCATTCCTTAAGCCAAGATTTGAACGGTTCAAACTTATTCACTACATTATCTAAGATTTTAGTTCATTTATGAGCTAGTAGAGGGACCTAATGGACCTACAAATCATGAGCTCCAACGATCCAAGATTAACCGGCC
The DNA here is from genome assembly GCA_030954485.1 of Citrullus mucosospermus. Taxonomy (NCBI): domain Eukaryota; kingdom Viridiplantae; phylum Streptophyta; class Magnoliopsida; order Cucurbitales; family Cucurbitaceae; genus Citrullus; species Citrullus mucosospermus. The sequence continues at coordinate 27,374,184 of CM062060.1, forward strand.
AAACTCTTTAACCTAGTTAACCAACATTTGTTAACTAACGGGACACTCCACTAAACCCCGTAGCTGCACTCTCCTCACTGTAGATATATTTGTGTCTATTTGATATAACCGTCATCGATAAGTCAATCATTCACAGGTTGTTCATAACTTCAGCTAGGTCAAATACCGATTTACCTCTAAGTTACATCTTTTCTCCTTAAGTACCATTGTCCCTCTAATGAACAATTGATTTAGGATCTAATCACTAAATCAATTTCCTCTCGGGCCAGTGAGAGGATGGGGCCCCTTGTTCAAGTCCTGGGAACAACACTTAAGAGAACAACCTCTCTTTTATCCCTAAGTTGGGTAGGAGTGAATTTCATCTTGCAAATTCTATGTCCCCAACTATCTACCCGGTCTTATCCCTGAAATGGGAGGAATGTTGAGCAACACTATTGAGCTTACTCTTACCTATGCAGATCAATGGATAATTCTGAATAAACAGGAGTTCATAGATAGCTCAAGATTCAGATCAAGTTATCTAGGTCATCGATAAGTGAAATTAATCAGTGTTAATCGTAAACGGTATTAATACGTAACAGTGATTATTTTAGGGTCAGTCTTACACAATCTCATTATGTAGTATACCCCCGCTCACATGTCTGTACATGAGCAAATCAGAATCACTTCATTTATGACACTTTACAACATTTGTAACAATCATGAAGCGGGTTGTATTCAATAGTGTCTCCAGGAAGAGGTATCCAGGTTATCCATGTACTATAGACTATTGAGGCTACTTACTCGAACTTGATCCTGTTTATGTCACCACATAAAGTCCAAGTATTCATGATAGTAGATAAGGGTTCGTAGTTTAATTGGATTTAGAGTTAATAAATAATTAATTCACTTGAATAACTTCATATGTATTAAAATTCACCTATTTACAAAAACGACGAGTTTTAGGACATACAACCCAACAAACAAGTAGACATGTCATCCATGATTTGTCGCTGTTATATTAGGATTTTTAGGTCATTAAAAATGGGAATAAAAGATGCAAAGTGTGATGTGATTATTGCACTCTAATGAAGTCGAGCACCAAAACTTTTACACATGAACGCCTCAACTATATATCAGTTCTACCTCAAGTGCGGCCAAACAAAAGGCAGGGCAACAGAACAATAAGTGAAGATGCTTTTTATTACTATGTGTACCTAATAACAAATAAAATGGTAACGATTAAAACATTTATTTACTTAAAGCTATAAAAACACACTAAGTCAATAACATTGCTAGGCTGCCTTTTGTTGGATCTAATTAGGCAGGTAAAGGGAAACTGACCTTGATAGCATCAAATCTGTTGTTCACATGAAGTCATATAACAACTTTTGACTGAATGGTACCATATCTAATTAAATGCTTCAGATTGATATCTCATAGTTGTTAAAAGTATTTTCTACTAGGTGAACTCGTAAGAATCCAACTTCTGCATCAAAATCGCAAAATAAACAAGTTCGTTGTCTACAAAAATATATGGTACAAACTTCCTATCTGAAAGTTAATAGAAAGTTATAATTAAAAAGTTAGTTTAAAAGACACACATATACATGATGATGGGTTATGGAGAATGAATGTTCTAAAATCTTTGTCTTTGCATTACAAGTGAGTAACTCTCTCGTCTTGTGTATGTTTTCCTTTCTCAGAAATGTGGATCGATTGGGTTGACTTATTTCTAAACTACGCTCTCAGGTAGTCACGTCAGATTTAATCCTTGCCAACACAGCATATTGCGGCAAGGAGAGCTTCATGGTCAAGGAACACAATAACCACGGTGGCATGGTTCTAACGCCAGGTGCTAATCACTTAAACATAATCTCAAACAAGTTACCTGTGAAGCATAGGGAATCAATATTGAGAACGTAATTTTGTTGTAGCAAAAGTGAAACTCGCACGTAAATGATAAACAACGGTTAAATCAATCACCCATGAGGCCCAGCTCCAGAGCCATACACGTACAAGCTCAATACAAGGACATAATTTATTCAGCGAAACATAATTAAAATGATGAATCACATGTTCAACAAGAATTTTAAAACCACGAAAAATGCAATCACGAACGAAATTGTACTGGTGTGCAGTCATACTGAAGCTTAAGATAAAGTTCCCTCATAAAAGCTACTAAATTTGATGCAATAGGAAAGCATGAACAAGCTTTGCAAGCAAAACAATAACCGTGGGCACGAATTAGCAAACCAACAAGGTATCAACCAAATAACATAGTTGGCTCAACTTGAAGTTCATATCACTCCAAGAAAACTAGTCACGTCAGATTTAATCCTTGCCAACACAGCATATTGCGGCAAGGAGAGCTTCATGGTCAAGGAACACAATAACCACGGTGGCATGGTTCTAACGCCAGGTGCTAATCACTTAAACATAATCTCGAACAAGTTACCTGTGAAGCATAGGGAATCAATATTGAGAACGTAATTTTGTTGTAGCAAAAGTGAAACTCGCACGTAAATGATAAACAACGGTTAAATCAATCACCCATGAGGCCCAGCTCCAGAGCCATACACGTACAAGCTCAATACAAGGACATAATTTATTCAGCGAAACATAATTAAAATGATGAATCACATGTTCAACAAGAATTTTAAAACCACGAAAAATGCAATCACGAACGAAATTGTACTGGTGTGCAGTCATACTGAAGCTTAAGATAAAGTTCCCTCATAAAAGCTACTAAATTTGATGCAATAGGAAAGCATGAACAAGCTTTGCAAGCAAAACAATAACCGTGGGCACGAATTAGCAAACCAACAAGGTATCAACCAAATAACATAGTTGGCTCAACTTGAAGTTCATATCACTCCAAGAAAACTATGTTTTTCATTCAAGCTTAACTACTCCAACAAAACCACTAAATGTTTATTCCCATGTTGAGTAAAGCAGACATTTTGTGTCTAGGACTGATAAAGTAATAGTTATTATCAAAACAGCTAAGTAACCTGACTCTTTACGAGTGGCTAAATCTCCATTACATTTTGAGAAGATACATGCCAGTAGATTTAAAAGAAGCAAAAGGAAAAACAATTCCCACAAATCTACACGACAAAGACAAACTACATAAACAAATTTTCGAGTAATTTTTTTCTAGGGGGAACTATAAATCTCTTAGATAACTGTGACGTCACAAATTTTCGGGTAATTTTTTTCTTTTAAAAAAATTAATTATCTTGAATTATTTGGTTATATCGTGATAAAATATTAGGATTTAATTCAATTAGTGAAAATTTGAATTTATTTGGAGAGATTTAAAAGTTGGATTTGACGAAATTGGGTGAGATTTAAAAACTTTAATTCAAGAAAATATAAGGATAAGTTGGAATTGAATTTAAGTTGGGGAATTGATTTATTTGGAGATATTTTGGTTAAATAAATTATTAAGTGGTGGTTGGAAAATATTTGATTTGATGAGTTGAGAAATATTATATTAAATAAGTAGGGAAAAGGAAAAGGGAAATTTAAATATATATATATATATTTAGGGTTTTAAGAAAAGGGAAGGGGTAGAGAATTTAAAGAAATATCTATATATATTTAAGCCAATCTTGGATTTAAATGAGTTTTGATCTGCCGCCCAATTGCTCTTTTCGTTTAGCTTCGCCCGCATCATCCCTTTTCGTGGGTTATGCTGCGATTTCAAGATTTGGTTAGGCCATGATGGTTTTGGTAAGTATTGTTGATTTCTTGTAATTTCGTGAATACCCATTGGCGTTAGTTTTAATTGTTGTTACCGTTGATTTTAGATTCAAGTTTTGAATTTTGAAACCCGGAAATAAGCTGTCTAAGCGGGAGGTTTAAGGGTCCATTTTGGTTGGACCCATTGTTTGAAGCATGGAAGATGACTGTGACAATTGCACTTTGAGTAAGAGATTTGGTCCAATTGTTGATTTCTATTGTGTACCTATTTTCTTGGTATAGTCGTGATACCCTTGTGTTGGTTCGCAGATCTGTTTTCGAAGGGGGCTTTAGAGAAGGTGGAGATTGGAGTAGCTAGTGGTTGGGAATCTGGAATTGGGTGTTTTGGTTGGCGTTGGCTTTTGTCGCTTTTAGCATATCCTAAGGTAAGAGACTTACTACTGAGTCTATGTTGATGCTCATGTTATCGTATGGACTAGATTATGACTGCTATGTCACGGTGATTGTTATCCTATTTATCATGCCCTGTACCCCTATTGACGTGAACTTTTGGGTACACTGACTATGATTATGATTATGATTATGATTACGACCGAGTGTCCCTCGCGATTACCACCTATGTTTATGTTTATGACTATAACATTCAGATCACTATGTGCCTCCGGGTTTGCTACTTATGTCTATGCTTATGTTGGGTACATGGGTGCACATGATAAAAGGATAACAACCTCACCTAGTAGGCCCAGTAGTGGGTCACTTATGAGTATTTTGTACTCATTCTTTTCATGTTATGTTTTTCAAGTAAGAGAAAAGACACATCGGCGAATGATTAAAGAAAACCTTGATTGCACAAGAGATTTCATGTTTTCATCCTTAAGAATTTTTCGTTATATCAATTCAATTCATAATTTTATTTATTTATTTATTTATTTTCTTTTAAAATTCTCACGGTCATATGATTTATGCGAGTTTCCTATTTTATTAAAATTGTACAAGGGGTACCATGATCAAAGATTTTCAGTTATTTGAATTTTGCAAAAGATATTTATTTTAATCAAAAAGTTATTTTGATTTTTTTTGTAAAATTATGAAAAGGAGTCGTTTTAAATATATGCATGCATATAGTGATGACCTAGTTCAAGTCTTAGGAAGTCGGGTCGTTACAATAACTGCTCTAAATTCCGATTGGTTTTGAGAGGATTGTACTGGTACATCCTAGAGCATAATTCAAACACACACAAACAAACAAACGTAAACGGATGTTGAATTAATTCCTACTACTTTACACTACAAAGATCAAAACAATCAAAAAGCATACAACGAGAAACGTTATTTGTTTAGGACAACAAAAAATTCCAGCTCCAATGCTTCCGATACTTTCTCCACCAGGACAATGGATTTGAGCTCTGCGCTGCCTCAATAGGGCAAAAGTGGAAGAAACCCTAATTTCTGGCAAGGTCAGGTAATCTTCCATGGCTTCTTGATTCATGGGCAGCCCTTCGGGAAGGGATGAGGCAAGGGAGACTAAAGCGAAAGTTTGACTTTGACCTGTGACAAATAAATATATCTTACTAATCAACTGTATATGCTTGAGTATGTTCATGGTGACGTCTATACATGTATATATATATTATTTAAAAAAGAAAAAAATTCTACATTTTTGTTTATTTATTTATTCAACTTTCATTTTAGATACGTTTTATCATTTTAATTTTAAAACGTGTTGCAATTTTAACCCCAAAAAAAGTTTTCACTCCAAATATAGTTAAGAGAAAAAAATCACATCGAGAGTTGTGTGGCTAAGTCAAGGTGTGAGCTTATTATTTAAAGGGACAAAGAGATATCGAGCAAAGTAGGTTGAGGTGAAGACCTCTAAACCTCCCCTTCTGATACCAATGGCACAGTGTACGAATCTGGCAAGTGCACCAAACAGAGTAAGTATAAGTATAGAAGTCCATTCTCCAATACAAAAGTACGCAATCCATCTATGCTCAACTCAAAACCAATTCAATCTTAGTAATAGCTTAAGCATCGAAACGTATTACGTGAAACACTACACCGACCCAAGACATATGCTTTGCAAGTTCGCTCAACCACCTAGACCGCCAAGCCAACTCGACAAATTGCAGCACTCATTTTAGAGTTCAATTTGATTTTCTTCTCTTGATTCATAGAGGTGTTCGCCCATTTTTTTTTACTTCAACGTAGGTTATTATAATTTATTTTAACATTGTGAATATTCAAGTATTGTTGATATCTCTTTAATTAAAGCTTGAAATCTATATTAAGAATATTTGTTATTATTATTTTCCTTTTTTCTGAAAGGAAGAATATTTGTTATATTTAATATCTTATATAGAAACACACAAACCACATACCGATATACACATCAAACATTTTTAGATGAATTGAAATTTATAAGTTGTTTTATAAAAATAAAACATTTCCCTAATTAAATAATTATTGTGAATGTTAAATGAGTATTGCACAATTGAAATAAGGTATACACTACCAACCTTCAACCTTGAGTTAAAATTTTTTATTTCTTCACCCTTATATATTGTTAAATTATTATTATTATTATTATTATTATGGAATTTGAGTAATAAACTTGAATACAATTGTAACTAGACACTTATTGTCAATGATAGTAAACACAAATGACAAGAATGTGGTTATGACTAGGATGGTAATTATATTGGGACAATTATTTGGATTAATTATAACCAATAATATCTCTATTTCTTCTGTCTAGCCTTTTTTAGCTTAACAATATGCAGGATAAAGATTGGAAACTATAACATTTTGGTCCAGCTCATATTTTAGGCCAAACATCATATTAGAAGAAAAGTAATTTTAAATATATTAAAAGTGATTTTGTACCAAAATTAAAAATGTTCATGGATCAGGTCGGGATGGTTTCCAATCTTCGTTCCCCATTTCATTTCCAATTTTTCAATTAATTTCATGGATTGGGACGGGGATTACCCGCAAACAATTTTTTTTTTTTTATACAACAAAAAAAGTCAATTAACTTAAATAATTACTATGAATATTTTTATTAAATAGTTTAATTCTCACTAATCATTTATTTTTATACTATTAGTTCCACGTTCATAATTTGAACTTAGATATAAATTACTCAAATTTTATAGAAAAATAAATCATTACCTATCAAATTATTCATATATATAATCTAAATTTAAATATTCAATTCAATCATAATTATTGACTTGGTCATCAAATAATAAAACTTAAAATTTTGGTCTTTAAACAATAAATTTTAGAACTTAAATATTATAATAATAATAATAATAATAATATAACGATAAATTATTATTATAGGGGAGAATTTGTTACGGCTCAAGCTATTGCTCGTCCGAGTTGTTTTGATTGTTTTCCCATATTGTTGGGTCTAAGAAGGAACTGTTTGGTATCTCTTTAACGAATCAGCCCCTTCAAGGTTTTTGAAGAAAATTATTATAATAAATTTAAAAGTGGCAAACAGAATGAAAAATAAATGCATTTTTTTTTTTTTTGGTTAAAATGACAATTAAAATAATAAATACCTATAAAAATAGTCTCATCAACAAACACATATATTCTAGTAACTTAGATAGGGGAAGAGGTTATGAACCACATATTTATGAGAAATACATACTTTAAAATTAATACAATAACTCATACAAGTTCAATTTATGTTTAGATCTAAAAACTAGTAGGCTATCATCCAACAAAAACAAATGAGAAATTGAAGGGTCGAAAAACCTTTAGCGAAAGGGATAATTAAATAAGGGGAGAGAGGATCGCCCTATTGGAGCCACGTGAGATTGTCATACAACCTTTGGCCACACCATTTATAAAAAAACAAACTTTGGTATAGAAATATAGTCCATAATCAAATGAATCAAACCATCAGTGAAACCCAAATGCCGCATTATATGATCAACAAAAGTCCATTCAATACAATCATAGGTCTTGCTCATATCTAATTTCAAAGCAACGTATCCATTAGTTTCCCGACTCTCTACTATGCAAATAATGAAGGCATTCATGCGTAATAATAACGTTGTCTGAAATGGCCCGAATTGGGATGAATGTCGATTGAGTTTTCAAAACCACATGTTAAGCACTTATTTCATCCAATTCGCCAGAACCTAACACAATTTTATGAGTCACGTTTAAATTGCATAGATGGTGTCGATTTTTATTACCTAATAACTTATTATTTATAATTTATAAAAATATTGATATTGGACCAATTTATTGATTTACATTTATAAAAACATTATTAAATCCCCAAAAAATCAAGACTAAATCATTACAAATTTTAAATTATATCAACTAAATGGTTACTTGTACTAAATTTTTAATTTTGTAAAAAGTTTAGAAACTAAAAGTGTAATGTTGTCTTATGTTCCATACAATTTTTTTTTCTATAATGATTTTTCTTAATTTTTTATCCAATCCAATAATTTAAAATAAATAAAATAATGTTCAACTTAATTAACTACACATACATAAATGATTTAAATAAATTAAGATATTAAATACAAAATAAAAAAAACTCAAAATATTAGGTTTATTTTGATCATTATAGATGCATGATAAGAATTTAATATTAAATTAAAAAAAACAATAATTTAATATGAATTTATCGATTGGTTAAATTAATTTTATATTAATTATTAAAGTTCAACAAACACTAATTTATATATATTAAATTTGATTTGATTTTTTTAAAAGTGGCAGCAATTACATTTTAAAAATGGATGCAATCATAAACTAAGGGGAAAGTCTTATTTTTGAGAGGGGGATTGTATTTCGATTACCCATTTATTTCCTTCAAAAACCCTAATGCTATAAAGCCGCTCAGAATCTTTGCTCTCTGTTTCGTATTCTCTACTTGTTTTCTAAGCGCTCAGATCTCTCTCGGAAGCTCGATTCTCTGCCCTTCAAGCAGGTACTCGTTTTCTTCTCCCTCTTGCTTCCTTCAATCTCTTCTTTGTTTTTGGATTATTTGCTCCCTTGTTTTGTTTACTTGATCTGTAATATTGCTTCCGTGAATGTCTGTTGAATGATCCATCGATGATTGCTAATTTCGAGTCAATCCTGTTATTCTTCTTCTTCGTACGGTTGATCTGTATTAGGGTTTTGTGGGGGTTCATTTTTTGTTACATTTTTTTCCTTCGTTTAGGGCTTAGCGCTTTCGTCTGCCATTTGCTGCTCATTACTGTTCTTCGAAGATTTTTCCCTATCCCCTTCGCTCGTCAGCTTATCTCCTCTTAACTTTCTATCTCTCACTTTATCGTCGTACTAGTGTATATATACTGGGTCGTCGTCTATCGCAAGTATTGTGTAGAATCTGACTGTTTTTGCATGTGTTCAGAAGCCATCCATGATATTTGTGTGCATGTTTGCGAGATGAAGTTGAGGTTGCCAGCCGTAAGAAGAGCGTATTACTGATTGATTGATTTTATTTTATTCGAGGTCTTACTTGATTCTTCAGCTCACTTAACGTATAAAACCCTAAAGCACTGAAGAAGTGCTGCTTTGAGTAATCCCTAAATGTTGCCGGCTAGGACTTCTATTATTATTTCGTGTTGGGTTGTTTTTTTTTTTTTTTTTTTTATCAGAGTAATTTATTGTTTATTTGTTTCTAATAGATTTCAGTCAAATGTCCGTTAACCTACAATTTAAGGTTATAGATGAATCTTCGGTTGAACTATGCTTATCGTATGCTCTTAATTATCTTGTAGATGGCGGCAACACAGGAAGCCAGTTCTTCCCCTACTCCCAGTGCCCAAGTGGTCGGGAATGCGTTTGTTGGGCAGTACTATCACATCCTTCATCATTCTCCCCAATTGGTGCATCGGTTCTATCAGGATACAAGTTTGCTAAGCCGCCCAGATGTCAATGGAGTGATGACAACAGTGACAAGCATGCAGGTAAACTCCTATGATGTGTATATCCATGATATTGCTATACAGTCTAGGTTGGAGAGTAGTTATCCAACCTTTTATTTATTTATTTTTTGAAGCCTGGGATATGTATGAAAGTGGTACCAATTCCTTGGTCATGCATTTTAGTTGTTGTGTGAAACATTGCTTTTATTATGCATTTGGAATTTTTGGTTCATGAGTGAATCGTTTATGTGCACTTGTTGTTGGAGTATATGGTTGTGAAATTGTTTATCGATGAAATATTGGATTGTGTAAGTGCATAAACACGATCGCAGGGGTAGATAAACATGGGCAATTGTGAATTTGTATGTTACCATCAATGTAATGAAAATAAATGTATTTCTTTGTGGGGACTGTGGATCCACTTGAAAGACCATATTGAATACTATCTCCACTAATGTATATTCCCAGATTTGAAGAGAAATATGTATTCGTGTGTAAGACACCAATTGTATTAGTACTACAACAAACTTGATTTACCTATAGTAGTAATCAGGTAATTTTTGGGACGTAATTTCAGAACGGTTATGATGCCCATTAGGCTGTTAATTATGCCTTTGCCACAATTGGTCTTACAGTAATCGTGGTTGTGATTTTAAATTGTTTATGATACAGTAAAATTGTTTCCGAGTCTTGATGTCCATAGTTAATTGTAATTTGAAGTCTAACCATGTATCTTCACTAGCTTCTCGCTGAATTTTTCCTTTTGATCTGGATTGATAGAACTTCAAGGATGTAATTGATTGATGAGCATTTCTTATTTTTGTGGTATGGGGAATTCTATTGTAATTGATTGGTGAACCTTTCTTATTTTGGTGGTCTGGAGAATTCTATTTTGAATTGCTTGTTTGGAAATTAAGTTCAAATTGTGTTGTCACAGGCAATAAATGACAAGATCATATCCTTGAATTATGGAGACTATACTGCAGAAATAATAACTGCCGATGCTCAGGAATCTCATGAGAAAGGAGTGATTGTTTTGGTAACAGGATGCCTAACTGGGAAGGACAACTTGAGGAGAAAATTTTCCCAAACATTTTTTCTTGCTCCTCAGGACAAAGGCTATTATGTCCTAAATGATGTGTTAAGATATGTTGAAGAGACTGAATCTATTCGAAGCAGCTCTTCTTCAGGTGATGCCGTCAAAGACAATACCATAACAGTTACTTCAACCCCAGAACCAGGTCTGTACTTTTGTTCCGGAGCTATTTACTTTGATCTGCCTTATTGCAGAATTGTGAGACAGATTTCTGCTCCATTTACAGAACCATCTCATGTTCCTAATCATCTCACCGTGGAACCTCCAATGGCGCTGGAAGAGGAAGATATGAACAATGATCCTGAAGTTTGTGATCCTTCCAGTAATGATGAAGGATCGGTGATTGAAGAGGAGGAGGTTGTTGAAGCCCCACATCCAAGTGAGCATGAAGTAGTTGTGACAGCAGATGCAGCCCCTGTTGCCCAAGAAGATGCTCCAAAGAAGTCGTATGCATCGATTGTGAGTTATTTCTTTCTTGTCTGCATGGTTGATATTTTGATTCCAAACTTGTTTCAGACATTTACTCAGCTGACTTTAATCATGCTCAGGTTAAGGTGCCAAAGACAGTTTCTGGTCCTGTTTATGTCCCAACTACTGCTGTAAGAGCAGCACCACCTGCGAATCCTGACCATCAGTCAATTGGCCCGGTTAAACCTGCTCCACTTCCCGATGTTTCTGCAGCAAATGGTGACAATCTTCCTGAAAGTAGTAACCTTCACGAGGAAGGTGTGTACTCATGTTGATATGTACATTTCTTTAGCACTCAATTTTAGTAAGCCATTTATATATGTACTTAAACAAGTCTAGATTATTAAAACAACTTAGTAGTGCTTAGGTTGTTATTTGCCGTTTGCCATGATGACATATTTACATTTATTTTGAAATGTAATATTTTGCTAGTACTCATTACAGCTGAAGGTCACTCCATATATGTACGAAATTTGCCATTTGATGCTACGGTAGAACAACTTGAGGAAGAGTTTAAGAAATTTGGGCCGATTAAGCGTGATGGCATCCAAGTTAGGAGCAATAAGGTCCTATCCTTATAGAATGTCTTGTATTTCTTTCCAATCTGATTCTTTTTAGTAATCACATTAACATTTTCTTTCTTGTTCCTGCAGCAAGGATTTTGTTTTGGATTTGTTGAGTTTGAGCAGTTGAGCTCTGTGCATGGTGCGCTCGAGGTAAGAAAGATTACAGTTCACCTTAACCTTTTTATTGCAATCTTGAAATTGTTTTATATGTAGCTCATCTATCATCCTTCTCATGGCTGTTGATGGAGCATACTGTATATTACAGATCATTTTATGATTATATTTTTATTTGATTGGAAAATTGGATAGTCGGGACGTGGGAGCATATGGTCTCTTTTTCCTGATAAATCACTAAATTAGGATGGCACAGAATCAGGAGTATGACAACTTTGTGGCCTTTAGGAGTTTATGCTTTATTATTTTGGAGTCTTCGAGGGTTCTTTATCCCACAGATGTTTGTTTGTCAATATGTTAGGCTAACGCCTTGAGCCATGACTCTAAACTCTAGACTTGAGCCTTATGCATTGGACCATAAGAGGCTTGCGCCTCTGCAAAAACACGCTGAGGCTTTGGCTCATGCAATGATTAGAAGAATGATGTTAATTTTTTCATTCTTAAATAATATAATGGTTTTAGTTGTGACAATTTGAACTATTACTATTTTTACTACTTCGGCTTTAAAAACGTTGAATAAAAAATTGTAAAATAAGTCCATCCTTTCAGTGGCAATAGTAGTGATCGAAAAGATATTCTCTTATTGTTTTCGCTTAAAGTGCTGTTGACATACCTTTATAAACTAGCATGTTTAGTGATAATGTATTGTGTTTTCCTTCAAAAGGAAAGGTCTTGAGTTCTCCTTCAGCCTTTTTAAACATTGGTTTCTACCAAAATTATTATCGGTAAGAGGATTATTTGTATACTGTACTGATGTGGTGATATTTGTGATCTCTTCCTTGTTTCTTTGATATCCTCTTTGCTACCGTCATATTAGAGTATTGGATGATTGTATGTGCTCATATTACGTTTCTTCTGTCCGGTGTGTAGTATTTGCATGTTCATTGTCTACAAAGGTGTGCTCCTAAACATTTATTCCTTCCCTAATTTTTGGTTATTCCATCAGCTAGTGATGTCTTTTATACATGCTATTGATCCCAAAAGTTTGTTTAAACCAAATGTTCAGCCTGCAGAGAAATGGTGATGTTATTTTGAGCTTTAAAAAAATCAGTATTCGTAACATGGCTTGTTTAAACTATAGATGCTGGTTTTACATTTCACCAAAGAATCAATGTTGAGTCGTCTAACCTTCCACCCATTTCTTTCCTTCCTTTCATAAGATCAACATTTGACAATAAATTTTCTGGGTTATTTCTGTGTCACAAGAGTTGCGCCTTCATCAAAGACAATATTTTGTGTAGTTTTTTTTTCTAGCATATTATCTCTGACGTTTTCAACTTGTGGTTTTTAGTTTTAATTGAATGCTTCACTGATGCAAGATTTCTTGTGTGTTTCCTGATGGTAAATTTACTGCAACTCAACAAGAAAAAAATTGGAAACGAACTAGAAGTTTATGGCATCTATAGATTTGTATTTTGGGAAGAAAACATTAAACTGTTAAGCCACTGATATTCCCCATCTTATTTATATTTATGAGCTGGGTTTATAGCCTTGGAGAGAGTGTCTACCTGGTTTCTAACCGTTAAGAAGCTCAGTTTGTTTGTATTTTGTCACAAATTGGGTTAACATTAGGCTCGAAGGTTAGTGAGGGGTGCGAGTAGTCATTATTTTGAAAATGTCATTATTTGACGTTCAGCTGACTCAATTTTTCTGTTGCATTTTTTAAAATTTTATTTTTTTTGGCATGAAATAATGGGTACCTAGGGGTGTGAGTAGTGGTGAAAGACCTTCGATTTAACCAGGAGATCATAGCTTCTCTAACGTGCTTTTAGTTGCTTGTCTATGATAAAAAATATCTCAAGGCTTTTTTTTCTTTGCCCAAATGTTGTAAGGCTTGACAATAATTTGAAATTTTGAGTTAGTCTCCTTATATGCATGTAGAATGACCCACAGGCCATGATTTTCGGAATCGAAATATTGCAAGATTAAACCGGAGGTCTACTGCTTCTATTTTATTTTTTTAAAAAGATGCCTTTTGTTGTTCTGGAATAATGCTCATTAAGTACATTTCATCGGACTACTACATGTGTTACCATTAGTTATTTCGGTTTCTTGCATGGGTTCTTTAATTCTCTCCTTGGTTTAATCATGGGAATGTATTTTCGCCTACTTTATGTTTTTGTTTCCCTTTTCATTTGATAATACTGTTTAGTCATGGGGTTTGATATTGCTGTATTAATCTCTTTAATTCAATGACATCAGGCTTCGCCAGTAACAATTGGGGATCGTCAAGCTGTTGTCGAGGAGAAGAGGACTACCACTCGAGGTCAGCTGGCATTTTAAGTTTATTTTTTTATCTCTTTTGATAGGGTTAAGATTGTGGTGGTTACTTTAGGGCAGACATTTAGGCTGTGTTTACCAGCAACCAAAATCGTGGCAATCGTAATGGATTTTCCTTTATTATTCATAATTCACATAATATTTTTAACTACTTTTTTTTTTTAAAAAAAAAACGTATTTAAATGAACTCCACTTTTCATATTACGATTGATTGATTACATTTATTGGGAAGCAAATGTGGCCTTATCCGTGTGAGTTTTATAAGTGGAAAACTTTTAAATTCCTTATCCAGTTGACAGTTGACATGAAGCTGAGTGTGTAAATTAATTGGTCTGTGTGCAGTTAGCGGAAGTGGTAGAGGGAGATTTTCTTCAGGAAGAGGAGGTGGTTTCCGCAATGATAGTTTCCGGGCAAGAGGAAATTATGGTGGTGGGAGAGGCTATGGGAGAAACGAATTCAGAAACCAGGGCGAGTTCTCTGGACGACCCCGGGGTTCGACCGGACGCAATGGAGAAGGTTATCAGCGGGCTAACCAAAATGGAGGTGGAAGGGGAGGAGGTCGTCAAGGTGGGGCAAACCGTACTGCCGTTGCTGGTTGAACAGTTAAAAGGAAGAGATACGTTGACAATTTTTTGACAGTAAAATTGAGAATGAGCTCTACCACCTTTTTTTTTTCCTTTTTTTTTTTCTTTTTCTTTTGGAATTTTAGCTTCTTTGAATGGTAGGATAATTAATGCGGTAGAAGAAACTGAATAGTCATTTTACATTTATGTGAGAAGATAGTTTTGATTTATTTTTTTTTTACCCCTTGAAGCTTCATAAAGCTGTACGACGTTAAAGCTGTTTTGTTTTGACGCAAGATCTTTTTGCTATTATTATTACTATTATTTTGGGGGTAATTTCTCTCCTTCGTCTTTCCCCATCTCCCACTTTATTTGATGATTTTCTACAACTGTTTAGTTTAACCACCAGGGCATACCGAGGAAGGGGGATGTAATTATGTCCTCTTATGCTCGTTTTAGGTTCAAATTTGATTTCAACTTTTAACCTTCCTCGCCTATTATATTCATCTCTATCTCTATGTTTTTATAGTTTTGCCAAAATTTAGAGTACCAAAAGAAGTATGAAATTAGTATATAATGTTACTAGACCGACAGGTGTAGATCCCTGTGTTGCATAATTGCAAGGAAGAATAGTTATCAATTGATGTTGGCAGAATCTGTTCATGTTCAAAATTAACAACTTTAGTAGAATTTGCAATAGGGGGTGTAATTTATTCATACAAGTACTTTATATATTTTCCAACCCTATTGGTATTGACTTGCCATGACAAAAATTTAGATCTCTCGAATTCTATTAGTAAACTTAGACTATATAGATTTTGTTTTATTTTTAATTATTTAAAAGTATTGTTATACACTCAATCATATCCCTTCAAAAATTATTTATTGCAATTATACCCTAAAATCTCTATATTTGTAGTATAATGTTCTGTGAAGAAAATCCTAGCTTGGAAAATAAAGCCATTTTGATGATGCATAGGGCAAAAGAAAGAACAAGAGCATCATCATCTAACAACACTGCTAGCACATCGTCTTAATAAGACCAAACCATTTATTAGTGTTCTATTAGTCTAATAAAAAGAGAAATTACACCTCCCATCAAGTGAAATTCAAATGTAGAGTTTTAAACTAACCATCTTTTAGGAGGAAAATTCATTAATATCCTAGCCATTATTCTTAACTAAAAGCCAAAAAAAAGAGCTGCAAGGTGGACGAAACCTTGAATTTTGTAATTGAAGTCCACTCAGTAACTGTTACCAAGTTCAAATCTCCCCAAGGGAATGCTCATAAACCCAACAGGAAAATCTCTTACCATAATAATTTCTATTCAATCCATTTACAATCTAACGAATGACTGAATGATATCTCATTTTAATTTATAGGTTATCATCTCTAGAATTAATATTTACAGTGAAGTTTCAATCACCAAGTTCTCTTCTTGCATTTGAAGCATCCAACAAAAGCTGTAGTATATCCAAAAACATGCTTGTAACTGGTAAATAAAACATTCCCCTAAGATCACTATTAGAAAAAGGAAAATGGCTGTTAAATTGATGCTTTAATTTACATTTTCTACTCAAGTCCTAAATTTATCTAAGATAGTCATCGGTTTGCAATAAACCCTTCTTAGGAAGCTTTCATCTTTGCTATCTCTTCTAGCAAAAATCTGGATTCAGCAGCAAAGTCAACTGGAGCAACTGACCTGACAGTGATCCTTTGTCTCTTCTCATTGTTGTATTCATTTTGAGAAACACTAACTCGAAATAAATGGGGAACCCAAGTGGCTTCTTTGAGTTTCAGTTGATATGCATTCTCCTCTCCAATCTGCAGTTAAAAACATAATGAAAAGGTTAACCCACTTAGTTTTTAGTTCTCAATGTCAAGTTCTTGTATTGTCTAATTTGTTACCTGTGATTTGAGCTGGTCAAGCTCATCGGCAGAGCATCCAATGATCCTCTCTGCTTCTTCATTGAATGTAGAGAACCAAGCTTCACCACTTGCATCAGAAACTCTCACAACCATTATGTACCTTAAACTGCATTCTTCATCGTTTTTCTGACAATTTTCGCACCAATATCCAGACCCAATGGCTTCAGTCACCTTCTTGTTGCATGTTTTACAAGCCCGATACCACATTGTTTGATCAGGCTTGATAAAGCTAACATATGCTCTAATGCTGAAGAATATGGGCTGTGGAGACAATAACTTCATGTTATTCTTGCTGACTAGTAATTCTATTGGCATAGAAAGCTTAAATTTGAACCAAGAGAAACAAAATCCAAATGTTTCATGGTTGTTTTCTATATAGAACTTTCACATTCTTCATTTCAAAGATTATATGTTACCTTTTCTTCTCCCAAAGTTTTGTTTTGGAGTATATGAGATAGGGAGATCCGGTCAGAATACATGGACCTAGCCCCACTCTTGGTTGATGGGCTCAGGCCAGAGCTAACAGAAGACATAGATACGGCTTTTCCTTCAGAGTCATACCTGTACGCATATAATAGAATGTTTACTACTACAGTTAACCATGTTATGGCACTAACACCATTGGCACTCTGTAGCCTTACCAGGATCTCAAATCATGTGCTTCCTTTATGTCTGGATTTATTATAATTGAGCTCCTGCTTATCGTCGACAAAGATACACCTGAAATTGGAAGCAAATAATATGTTAGGAGTAGAAGTATGCACCTCTCCCCAGATATAATTTCCCACTTCAATGTTAGCAGTACCTTGAAAGTCTCCAGCTCTAAGATACTTCACTGCAATTATAGGAGATTGGTCGGCAATGTCAAGCAACTCCTGCCCCACAGTGGTCGCAAGATCATTCCATAAAGATATCACAACTGTCTTCTTCCTGCAATTTGATATTCACAACTTTAGTATGAATGAAGTAAATGGACAACAGTTTTCAACAAAAAAAAAAACAAAAAACAAAAAACAAAAAACCACAAAACCCAGATACCCACGTCTCATCAGCAATGGTTACATCACGTTTTGGAGCTGTCTCGTTGTTGATTTTCCTTCGAATGCTCATTGTAGGAGAAACACTTTGAACAACTCCAATAACATCTGGCAGTAGCAAAAAAACATGTGAACCTTCTAAAATAAAATCATGCAACAATAAGCTATTTAGGCTAGGATTGGATTCTTACCAACAAGATCCCTTCCATTCACGTGAGGACCTAACATATCAATCTTGACAAAATTATATTTAGTTTCAGGAACGAACGGAGCTTCATTGCTAACCTCGTCTACTTGAGAATTCACATTTAAAGTCATTTCATAATCATTTTGAACTGTCTTGAATTTCTTATTAGCAACTTTCAAAGTTCCCCTGGAAATGTAGTAAACTTTGCCAAGGGAAAACTTCTCATAGAACTTCTTTGCAGCATCATTGAACATCGTTGCCTGTATTTGTGTACCCTGAACCAGAAGAACCAAGTAAGTTCACTTGCATATCAACATGAGACTAGAGAATGTAATTGTTTCAGTAAAAAATAGCAATTAGCTTACATCTTCATCTGTCAACACCACATTGAAAACACAACCTTCTCCTTGAGCATTCTTGTATGTACGCAGGTTTCCCTTATCCGTAACACGGACTTTGATGGTCCAATCTCCCTGGTAAGGATTTAAGTAGACAAGTGGATGAACTCGCCTTGTCATGGACATCCGTGCAGCTGGTGCCATACTGTTCATAGAAAAAAAAAAATTGAACATTTATTAGCAATTGCCCACAAAAACTCTGGGAACGCGATAACAAAGGCCAACAAATTCTTTTTTAAATACTGCATACTCACTTCGTACGCTGCTCGTGTACAATCTGAGCAGCTGATTTGGCAACCAATTCTTGCTTTGGTTTTAAAAGAATACCGGATCCATTGTTAAATATGCTCTTATCATCAACCTCTAGCTTCGGTTTCAAAATAATACCTGCTTCCTCTTTCTTAACCTCAGTTTTTACCTCCTTTTCCAGAGCAGGAGAAACCACCTCGCATTTCGTCACGATTAAATACCTGATATTAGGAAGAGCACAACACATTACAAATTGAAACAAAACATAGAAGAAAAGATCAGTAGGACATTTCCTAATATCAGGTATCTAACACTAGTTCATTTTTCAAAATTTGACTGATTATACTCACTTTTCTGGTTTGTTCGGAATGTCATTGAGAGAGTAGTCAAGAATGCGAATAAGACCCAAATTTTGAATGTTTCCAGAAATGACATCAGACGTCAGGTTTGATGGAAGAATAGCTTTAAGCTTCATATCCCCATCGTTTGCCGTAAACCTGAAAGCAAAGCAACAGTAATTAAAGAAACCGTCCTTATAACCTAAATCTTCAATCGCAAATAACAATAGATCTTTAAATTCAAACAACAAATCACATTGCAGACCAGTCAGTACATGCCCTAGGCTGCGAATTCAAAACCTACAAACGACACAAACACTAAGATCTAAACCATAGTTTCAACTTTAAATCATCTCAATAAGGAGAACTTCACCGAACTTAGGCCAGAACCAAAGGTGAATCTCGAACAGTGCGAGCGAACATACATGAAAACAGAGTACAAATCAGAGTTCTTAGTGAAAGAAAACTCACATGTAGCGATTTCCCGTCGCCTTGAGATCGATGACCTGAACCACAACGTCCGGGACATCGGAGGGGGAGTCCGGGGATGGATTAGACAAAATCTTTGATATTCCGCCAGCGGTTGGTGCGTTCGCCATTGTTTGACAGTAGAGGATGTGAAAGAAGAGATAGATATGAACTCAGAGAGAGCTCCGGCGAGAGGATGGAGAAGAAGAGATGAAGAATGAAGGGAATAAGAAGGGATTTGAGGGCTTTGTATTTGATGATTCAAGCGGGAAAAATGGTTTTTGGATCTTTGAAACGGAGAAAATGTTTCGTCGTTTTCGCGGCAAAGAGTTTTTTTCAGATTTACTTTTTTCCTAAACTTGCAAATTTTTGGCGGGCTAAGTTCGTTTTCGCGGCTGAGCATAGTAAGTTACGGTTTTGCCCTTTGCCCTCTTTTGTTCTCCGAAAGTACCCCTTTGTGGACTCAATGCCCTAAGCCCTTGAGGCGGTTTTTTGGGTTTTTAAATTGTTTACGTGAGTATAATGAAAATTTAATGTAAATTTTAAATTTGATATATTATATTAATTTTAATTTTAAATTGTTATTTGGATTTTTTTTGGGGTTTTTAAATTGATATATTATATTAATTTTAATTCTACAAACTTTTGATTTAGTCAATTAAACCTCAAATTGAATGTTTGATGATTTATTAGATAGTTTTTAAATTCTATATACAAAATAAATATAAGTTTTAAAATCAAACTTGTAATTTAATCAATATTTTTTTGTTGGAAAGAGAATGAGCAACACAATTGATGAGATGTATATATATAAACAAAAAGGTTAAATTATAAATTTGCTTCCTATAATTTGAACAAAATTATAATTTGATCCCGATGATTTTGAAAGTTATAACTTAGTTTTTATAGTTTGATAAAATCTCGTATATAATGCATATGGTTTATTAAAACTCTTCATAAAAGGGCCTAATGTTAGGTATTATTTATGAATATTTTACCAAACTATAAAGATCAAATTCTAGCTTTATCCAAATGGTAGGAATCAAATTCACAATTAAAAGAAAAAAGTATAGATCTATATAACATTGGTTCCACCATGTGCAAGAAGAATACTGGCTCCCTCCATCCATTTCAAACTCAACCCCAGTTTGTTCAACAGAAACAGCGAAATAAACAACAATGAACTCTACTAGGCCTCAATTCATTTCAATCAAACAATACAATGGGGAACCGATTCTCATGTTTCATTCACCAAAGAAGAAATTAATACATACAAATGAGAAAATATATTTGATTGGAGTCAGAATATCCTTTCAAACTTCCTTTGAACTATTCTATTTTTTCTGTCTTTTTAATCTCATCGGTTTCTTCACTAAAATTTGTCAATATCACACAAAATGATAGTGTGTATAAGATTTCATAGTCCAAAGATCGTTTAGCCATTTACCAAGAACCGAGAAAAAAACTGTGCCTACCAAAAACAAAATTCGTGTTGTTAACAGAACTAATTAAACTGTGCAAACTATCCTGTACACTTCTTAACTACAGAACGGGCAGCAAGAAAAGCAAGAAAACCAAGAAAACCATCTCTTTGGCCCCACATTTGTAGCTGCTTTTGGAGATCCGCCTGAACTCGATTCTTTTGGGGTCTGAGGATTTGAAGATGGTTGTGGTGATTCTGGTTTCCCCTCTTGCTTCGCCTTCTCTGGATCGCCTCCCTTCAATGAAATGCTCTTTCCTCCTTCTCCTGTCAATCTTGAATTTCGACAACAAAACATTCATATATTTGTTTTAACTTCAACTGCTAGCAAGTATTTTAATGTATGTGTAGTAAATGTGCTAGTGACATTATTCTAATACTTCAGTTAACTAAACCAATTAGTTTTGAAGAAAGTTGTCAATGTTTAAAGATGTCATTTTAGTTGATAAGAATCGGAGAATTCAGTGCTTACATTGGAAACTGGAAAGATTTTGTGCTGCTTTCTGACTGATGAGAAATGCTGGCTGACTGAGACGACGATTCTGTTAGAGTCGAACTCTCCTTGCGATGATTCTCGGAGTTTTCTCTTAAGTCCCTCATTGTTTCTGCAGCTACTACATCACCATCTGGATTGGAGCTTTTCAATCCACAATCAGAAGTTTTCATAGCGAAATGCTGGAATACATCAAGGGGCGATTCACCAGGCCTACATAGCTCACCTGATTTTCCTAGCCAACACAACTGTTCTCTGGTAAAACTCATGTTCCCCATTTGAATGCTGAACAATGATTCATTTGAAGCAACACTCCATTCCATAGGTGCTGTAGATTTAGTTCTAGAAAAGACACGAGATGGAATTCTATATGCAGGGGAAGTAGGATCATCAGCTCTCTCCATCACTTGAGTTGGAGGATATTGAGTAGGTGTCTCTCTGCCTGAGCTCGAGACTGCTGATTGCCCATTGCAAGGCATAGAGCTGATGGGAACATCGTCATCACTGAAATCTGTAACCAACCTGTTGTCCTTTTCCATGCTTCGAGAGCGAGTATTTTTTGACAGTAAGTTATCAGCAGCATCTCCACCCTTTTGAAGTTTAATTTTAGGTTCATTTTCAGATTCGGACGATGAGGTGGAAGGACAAGTTTGTGGATTTTTTCTACTTTCAACATTACTGGTTTCACCAGGTTCAGGACCTGGTAATGTTTTATTCAAATCTGGCTCCATGCCATTGGTATCTTTGTGCTTTCCAGGCTTTGGGAGTTCAATCACATGATCGTGCAGGGAAGATTCAGATGCGGATGATGACGACCGTGATAATGAGCGGCTTGATATTTTGGGTGCACCAGGAAGATCAGCCCTTGGAGAATGAGTCGCAATATCATCACTATTAATAAACTCAAATTCAGAGTCTGAGTGTCCTACAACATGCAACTCATCCTTTTTCGGAGGGTCACTTGTACCACCAATGAAATTGCCGGGCCCAGTTACAACCAATTCAAAGGAGCTGTCAGAGGAGGAATCAGATGCTGAGGATAAGGAAGAGACTAATTTTTTGCTTGGAATAGAAAGACCAACTTCGCCCGTACTGCTGATAGAATGTGTTTTAGATTCACCGGCCTCGATCTTTTGCCCAGATTCCATAGATAAAGATATCTGAATTACTTCCTCAGGCACCACTCTTCAGTTTTCGAGTCAGATGGAGTCTGAAGATTACCGCCTGTAAAATGCAAGAAAATTAAATGGGATAAACAAATCAAGACATCCAAACGCTTTACAATTTGATCATAATTATAACTGGTTCTAGGTTCTACCACCCCATAAGAGCATATTCGGCAGAAACAAGAAATGTATAACTTCACGAGCTCCATTTCGTCGGTGAACAATTAATCAATCACATTGTGTTTAACAAGAAATGGAAAAGATGAGAAATCAGAAAGTTTTTTCTGCCATCCAAATTTAACCTGTAAAGAAATTATAGTTGTTTCAACCAGTGGTCTATCAATGATGAACAAACCCAATACCTATAATCCTAAACGACGATTGCTAGCTATATAACAACCTCCGAATCACAATTTCATCGCCTATAACCCCTAATATCCCCCCAAGATTAAAGAATTCATGATTTCTTGATTATTGCCCCTTCTTTTTACCAATAACCAAAACAGAAAGGAGTCACATTGTCTTTAACCAAAAATGGAAGATGGGGCAACTAAAATTTTCTTCTCCCATCCTAATTTAATCCCCAACCTGTGGGGAAATTCTAGTTTTTCCAACCACTGATGTATCTACGATGAACAAACCAAACGCGATATCTATAACCCTAAACTCTTAAAACTCTCCAATTCGTAGATCGCACTCCAAAATAAGAGTCCATACGCTTCAATTCAACGACGATTGCTAGCTATACTACAATCTCTTGAAACTCTGCAATTCGGAGATCGCATTCCAAAATGCGCTTAAATTCAACGACGATTGAGCTATATAATAACCTCCCATTTACAATTCCATCGCATATAACCCTAATAACATAAAATCCCCCAAGATTAAAGAATTCATGATTATTACTCCTTTTTACCAAATAACCCAAACATAAAGAATCTAAATCGTACAATCCATTACATTATTCAAAAGAAAAACAGGATAAAACGAAACTTACGTCGAAGATATCCCAATCCCAAGTAGTTGAAGATGAAAAGTTCATAGAGACTGGCGGCCGGAGAGATGAAAAGAAAGGCCTCCGACGGCCAGAAAAACAGCAGTCCCTAATTGGGAATGGTGCAGAAGGATTAATGATTGGGGAAAAAGAAGGAGAAAAGAATCTGATGGAATCAAATTGGGGTGGAGAAAGAAGGATGCAACGGAGAAATGATGGAGGAAGAGAGAGAATTTAGGAGATAGAGAAGAGAGAGAGTGGAAGCTGAAAAATGGAAAATGGAGAGTGGTGAAAGAAGTTACGAGGCGTCGCATTGTTTCAGCCTTTTCTTTCTCTCTATTTCTCTTCTTATTAACAAACTTTGCCTCGCTTTGGCGCGCTTTTTCCAACCGTTTTTTTTTTTTTCCTTCTTTTTTCTTTTCTTTTTTATTCTCTCCATTTTTGGAATCCTTTTTTAATTTATTCCGCAGATAAACTTCAGGTGTTTCTTTTTTTTTTTCCTTTTCCCTCCCATTACTTATCTTTTCCTCTCCAATTTGATTTGGATTGAAATTACAAATTTAGTCATTGAGATCTCATATATCATCAATTTCTTTTTTTGTTTTTTTAAATTTTCATCTATTGTAGTTAAACACTTAAATTACTAATTAAACACTTGAATTACTAATTAATTTTCTTTTTAATTTACAAAAATCCGCTTTACTTTTTAAAATATACGTAGAAATTAGATTAACAAAAAGTCACAATTTATCAATAAAGGATAAACTTTAATTTTTAAAGTTTATATATAATATAATATCAATTGATTTTTGTAATTTTTTAATTTGTTATACATTTATTAGACATCCAAATACATGTTAGACGCGAAAGTAAGGGTTTGTAGATATGTCATTAGTTTTAAAGTCCACAAGATCATTGTAACACAACCTATCGTGCATTTTATCTAGTAGACACAAAACTAATAGTGTACACATCAATTTGATGACTTTTTAAGTTCTTAGACTAACTAGAATGACTCTCTTAGTGCGTGAATGGAAAGATTATACTCCTCTTGTGTGAAATTTTTTCTATTCTAGAATTTTGTGAGTTTAGCAAATATTATATGGAGTATGTTTATTATTAGCCAATTTATATATTTTATCTACAATTATAAACTAAATTGAACAAGCTTAAGATTCAAATGGCTAAATCAATTTTTTTAAATCCTAGAGATTTATTCAAAGCAACATAAACCAAAATATTATTATTAGAGACAAAAATATTGGGCTCAAACCTAGTATTTGGACTTAAAAGCAACTGTGTCTAAGCCCATGAAAACCTCTATAAATAAAGGTCGGGGAGATTGGAAGAATGGAAGAATGAAGCTTTGAAGATCGCAACTCAAGCTATGAATATCTAAATTCTTAAGAACTAAAAACCAAAGCTCTCAATCTCTGAAGTTTTGAAGACCAATGCTCTCAATCTTTGAAGTTTTGAAAAACTGAAGATCGAGGCTCTCAAGTCCAAAAAAACTGAACACCGAAGCTCTCAATCTTTGGAGATTTGAATATCGAAGGCTTGAGAGACTAAAACTTCTCTTAAGTTTTTTAAGACTTATTTGGAAGACTTAAACTTCTTTTAACATGTGAGAGAATGAATCAAATGAGCATACATTAGAGATGGTACCTAATTATACTACAAATCAATACAAATACAAAATTTATCTAATGAATTAAATTTATCCAAAAATGTTGTTGAAGTGTTGCAAATATTATCAGCTTGTTAAGCATCCTTCCATTTTTCATCTATTCCAACTAACAAAAGTAAAGTTATATAGAAACACAATAGTATTTGCCCATTAACTATGTCTCCCATAACCCATAAAACTTCAAAGAAAAATTTTATATAAACATATATTACTATTGTATCATATTTTTACTATTAACTTGTTAAACTGAGTTTCGTTCAATAAGGAATTGATACAATATTTCTTTTTGGAAGTTGGAGGCTCAATCCCTCGCTCCAGTAGTTGTTGTACTGGTAT
The DNA here is from genome assembly GCA_030954485.1 of Citrullus mucosospermus. Taxonomy (NCBI): domain Eukaryota; kingdom Viridiplantae; phylum Streptophyta; class Magnoliopsida; order Cucurbitales; family Cucurbitaceae; genus Citrullus; species Citrullus mucosospermus. Next base: position 27,399,686 of record CM062060.1, read on the forward strand.
AACTTCAATGTTTAACTGCCAAAGCCAGCTTAACCTAGCAATTTTGCATGACTTTTCATCCCATGTTAGAGGTGGAAGATTCAATCCCACATCACACGAATGTTGTACTAAAAGAAAAAAAATAAATAAATAAAACTCCAATGTTCAACTTAATTGAGGGAAATATTTTATTATTTTTGTAATAAAATACCAATATTCATTTTGACTAAATAAAAAGGACACCGTGCAAATTACTATACTACCTTAAAATTTGACTAGAAATTACTAGATTAAGGATTACTTTTGGTCCCCATTCTTTTACGAAAGTAACAACTTAGTCTACAAACTTCGATTTGTAATGATTTAGTCATTGCACTTTTAATTTTGTAACAATCTAGTCCTTAAACTTTAGTAAGTGCCAATTTTTTTTGTACTTACAAAATATGTAACGATATAGTTCTTATATTGAATATTATTGTTACAATTTAATGAAACTTCTTACATAAGTAGATCAATAAACTAATTAGGAAGCCAGTATGTTCATAAGATACATAGTTTAAATTGCTAAATAATGAAACCCAATAAAACCCAACAATTAATTTTGATAAGTTTTTTACGATATTCATTAAATTGTTAAAAATTTAACAATAAACAATTAAATTGTTACAAAGTTGAAAGTACAAAAAATTAAATAGTTGCATATTAAAGTTATACACGGCTAAATTATGGCTAAATCGTCATAAAACTGAAAATATAATAACTTCAAAGCCATGTTTGGTAATCATCTAATTTATGGTTCTTGGAAATTAAGTCTATAAATGTATTGTTTTGTTTTTTACTTTCTACCTATGTTTTCAAAAATCAAGTCATGTTTTGAAAACTAAAAAAAAGTCGTTTTAAGAAACTTGTTTTATCTTAATTTGAAAAATATGGTAAAAAATTGGGAGGAAATATAGGGTTGTTTTCAAACGTGGGAAAATGAGTCAAACTATTTACAATTATAGAAAAAAAATTATTGTCTATCAACGACAGACCACGATAGACTTCTATAACTAGATAGAAGTATATAACTGACAACATAATTTTCTATATTTATATATTTATAAATAGTTTGATATTTTTTATGTTTATAATAATTTTTAGAAAATGTACTTAATTTTTTTAAAATAAACGATTGTCAAAAGTATTGTAAAATGGGAATAAAAAATATATATATATAGATATGAACACAAGAGATAAATTGAGATAATAAACTAGAGAACATATATATTAGTCTCAACTGAGATGTGTTTACAAACGATACATAAATATTAGTAACCAGTAATCAAACATAAATTGAATTTGTAACCTAGGGAGGTTATGGAAATTTATATAACGGTAATATTTATAACAAAAATAAGTTTTTTATTTTTAGTTTTTTTTCATAAATTAAGTCTAAGTTTTGAGAAAATTTTCAAAAACTTTATTAAGAATTCAACTCTTCTGCTGAGATAAAACTGTGATAAGAAATTGAAAGAAAATAAATACAACTTTCTAAAATTAAAAAAAAAAAAAAGAAAGCAAAATAATTAAGGCTCTTTTCAAATCGCACCTTGACTAACTCGCCTGACCCTATAACCCAAACACATGACCCCTTAACCTTTGGTCTTTTTTTGATGTTGGCACTACCACTAGACCTAATTCTTAAATTTACAAATCAATGAACATTAACTAGGTGGAAGAGAAAGGAGAAGACCATTATTCTAGAGGTTTAAGAAATTTCTCAAGAGTCAAGCAATTCGAGAAAGTGGCAAAGAATGATTTTAGTGTATTTTTTTTTCACTTTTCAATTTTGTAAACATATATAATGATTTATTATTTGTTTAATATGCTTTTGTAGTTTTCTTTTTCTTTTTTTTTTTTTCTTTTTTTTTTTTTTTTTCATTTTTTAAGTCTGTAAACCCACATAAAGGGTTTCTTTAAAAATGTTTTTGTATTTTTTTTTTCTCCCGAGAAAAGTATCATAAAAAATATGGATTTTAGGGTTTGCTTGCAAAGTAAAATAATATTGGGTATAAATTAAAAGTTAAAAACTCTGCTAATATGGGAAAAAAAATTGGATTTTTAGGATTTTACACGCAGAGAAAAACAATATTTTGGAATTAATTAAATTTTAAAAAATACTTTAAATTAAAAAGATAATAAATCATCCCGATAAAATTAAAACACAAATCAAACGAATTGTATATTATACGAAAATCTTAATAAATCATCCAAATCAAAAGAATCTTATATCATATCTACAAATGAAGTAATTTAAAATATTTTCGTTTACCTAATCTTGAAAATTAAGATTTTTGTAACCATAATAAAAATATTATAATTATTATTATTTTAATTACTATACCATTATTCCATATTTACAAAAACAAATCAAATTTATTTCAAAATTTTAAAAATTAAATGATTAATACGAAAGTTTTTAAAATATCCTAATTTACAATTAGATTACCGTAATTAAAGTTTAAAATATATGAGATAGTTTTAAATAGAAGATGTAAGAAATCAAATGATATAAAATGAAATAAAATATTAAAATTAAATAGATAATCAAACTAAAAATTAATAATTTGAAGATGTAGGCACTTTTCTAATGTTTTATTTATATTATTTTAATAATATAATATATTTGTGTTATTAATAGTTTATTTAAAACGGTAGTTAATCAATTACTTAATTATAAACTTAAATTTAATTCAAAATTAATTTAAACTCATACCTATACTTTTAAACTTACATATTAAACTTTATAAAACACATACAATGTATATACTAAAATGAGTTAACTTATTTATAAATATAACAAAATATTATTGTGATAGATGTAGATAACATTTATAAATATTAAGCGGTTCTAAATAATTAGTATAGGAGTCCTAAATTATTTGAATTGAACAAAATGATTAATCTTACAAAATTAGGGTAATTTTGAAATTTGTCCAAAAGTTGAAATCACATGGCCAAGATATTTTTTTCGCGTCCCTAATTTGGACCGTCATCAATTGATCCGACGGCCAGGATTTCTCCTGCTTCGCTCAATAGATTTCTCTTCACTTCTCATACTCTTTAAAGGAACCCGACTGATCGGTAAGACCCTCTAGGGTTTTAGCATCGCGAGGGAGGTGAAGAAGAACAAGGTCTGTTCTCCACTCAGTCCTTCGTCTCTGTCTGTTTCTTTTCCTTGCCCTTTCTTTTGCTATTTGTATATGATTTCCCTATTGTATTTCTTCCAAAATCGTTGAAAATGGTCGCACTAGATACTTGATCGATGGGTTTTTACTATTATTTGAGGTATTTTCCGGGTTTTAGGATTTGGTAACTGGAGGAAATAATAGCAGAAAATAGGCGATGAGTCTTTTCTCTCTCAACTTTTACGTATTCGAACTCTTCATCACGGACTGTTTTTCGTTTGCGTCTTGTTCTGGTTATTGGGTTTCATTTCTTGCGGTATATAAACTAGTCTCGGTGGTAGGGATCACCCTGTTGTGATTGAAATGTTCCCATTAACCACCAAAACAGAGCTTATGCCTATAGGGATAGTTATGAACGTTATTACGTACACACGTACTGCATTTCACTCATCGCCAGTGTTTGACTTCTTACACTCTCCTGTTTAGTTGTTTTTGGTATGTTCTGGCAATGAGATTGTGAAGAAGTGTGTTGCGACAGTGTTATGGGTACTTAATTTGTCGAAAACCGAAGCGTGTAACTTCGAGTCATTTTTGCCTCTGATACCTTGGTTGGTTGATTATTCGTCATTTATTTCTTTCAGGCTGCTTCAAAATGGCTTTCCTAAGTAAGGTTGGAAATATACTGAGGCAGGGTGCAAATAAGAGGATTGGATTAGATTTGCAGCCTTCCGGTTTGTCTATCTGTCAAGCTGTACGATGGATGTCTTCCATGCAAAGTTCAAAACTTTTTATCGGAGGTTCTCTGAGAATGCTTTGTTATTCTTGTTATTTTTTTCCTTTAAAGAACGTGTATACGCCAATTTCTTTGTCCTTATCATGTGCTTGTATGTACGTTTGGCAGGAATTTCATACAGCACTGATGATCAAAGTCTCAGGGAAGCCTTTTCTAAATATGGGGAAGTAATCGAAGGTATATCACCCAACTCATTTACAACGAGTGTTGGAGGTTATCTTTGAAGTATATTTGTTTTCAATTTTTATCTTATCTATTCTATATGTAACATAAATGAAATATGGAATAAACGAGCTTTTGGAACCCATATGGTCAAATCTGCTCGAGCAATTATGTCTCTTTTAAATATTTTCTGAAATAAGGCCCAGCAGGTGGCTTGAGGTAGTGTTGCGCTTGATTCTGCTTGTTGTGCTAGCGGATTGTGAAGTTTTAGTTATAAATGTTGGTTTCCTTGTTTACCCTTCTTTTCTTTGCCATGGCGATAGCTAGGGTCATTGTAGACCGCGAAACTGGAAGATCCAGAGGATTTGGATTTGTGACTTACACCTCTAGTGAGGAGGCCTCTAGTGCCATCCAGGCATTGGATGGACAGGTAATGATTCTGCTATTGACTCATTGAGATTAAAAAGGACAAAACGTTGTGTTATATTCATACGCTGCAATATACTGTAGAATTAATGCATCATCGCTCATAAAATGCTTGATGTCCGTTGTCTGCGTTCTTTTCTGTTAGATGATCCTGCCACTGTGTTACTTGTATGAAGAAGACTATCTAGTGAATGTCTTTATGTTAATTGATCTTATGTAAATGTCTTCATGTAATACCTTAAATCATCATATTTCCTGCAGCAAATATTAGTATGATGCAGTGATATTGAGATATAGTAGCCCATTCTCTGTACGGTCAACAGTTAATATGTGTACTAATGTAAAGTGTTTTAGGGGTTGTCATGTGTGATAAAGGTGAGTTGTATGTTGGAGGTTTGTCCCAAATTTCGTTCATGTTATAGCACAGCCGTTCTACTTATATTCTCAACTAGCTTGTATGTTATGGTACTAAATTTCCATTTAGATTTTTGTAGGAAAATAATTATTTAAAGCGATATGAGTGATTAAGATGTGTGGAATTTGGAGGCTTGTTCCACTTTCGAATACATGAGAACAAATCATATTTAAACTGACTGACTTATTATCGAGATTCATTCTTCATAATTTAATTTGGTCCTCAATATTTGCTAAAAAGCTCAATGTCTCAGGTTAATTATGTTTTTTTTTTCCTTCTTTAAACAGGACCTTCATGGTCGTCAAGTGAGAGTGAATTATGCTAATGATAGATCTCGTGGTTTCGGTGGCGGGGGCGGTGGTTATGGTGGCGGGGGCTATGGTGGTGGGGGCGGTGGTTATGGTGGCGGGGGCTATGGTGGTGGGGGCGGTGGTTATGGTGGCGGCGGGGCTGGAGGTTATGGTGGCGGCGGGAGTGGAGGAGGTTATGGTGATGGTAGTGGTGGATATGGTTCCGGAGGCAACTATTCGAGCAGTTTTGGCGGTGGTAGCCAAGGAAATTATAGTAACGATTTTGCCAGTGCCAACCGTGGAAGTGTTGCAGGTGGTGGTGGCTTTGGTGGGAATGATGCTGGTGGCTACAACGCTGCTAGCAATTTTGCTACTGGAAACACATATGACAGTGGAACTAATGCTGGTTTTGGTAACGTCAGTGGCGGCGGTGGCGACTATTTTGCCAACAGTGGGTCCGATGCAAGCTCTGGGTTTGGAGGATACACTGGCGGGGAACAATTTGGCAGCAACGAAACAAACACCATGGATGCATCTGGAGATCAAGGCCAGGAGGAGCCACTGGAAGGAAATGATAGGGACGAAGACGACGCAGATGACTTTGCTAAAAGAGCCTGATAAATTATATGCATTATCCATAGTTAACTTCGTCCAGCATTTTTTTGTTATGGCCATGTAGTTTTCCCCTACATTCTATACTGAACTTCGTCTTTGTTTGTATGTTGGACTTGCTTCAATGGTTGTGAATTTTTCTATGCACTATCAATCTAGTTTCTTAATGATAAATAAGTTTTGTCCGTGCTCTATTAGGACCATCTTCCTCCTCTTTATTCTATATTATTGTCGGTGGAGATCCAAGTTGATAGAGTTGTTTGTAGCCACATTGTATTGCACTTGTTTTTGTCATTATATCTCTCTTTAGGGTTTGTTTGGATTTATATGGTTTTTATGGTTTAAAATTAGAATTTAGTTTTATAAAGTAGAGATTACATTCTAACTTTTTTTTAAATTAAAAGAAACTCAATTTTAATCTTTTTCTTTATTTTATTTTTTAATTTTCAATAACAGGGACTAAATTTGTAATTTAACGTATTTTTAATGGGGTGTATAGTTAAAATTTGAAGTTGAGTTATATGTTGAGTTTGAAAGTAAAGTTGGCAAAAAAATCTGTGGGCTCCGATCCAATCGAGTTGGGGAATCTTGATTTGATTGGAGACGAGGGTTAAATTGGAGAGATTCTTCGGGTACTAGTTTGGTGACGTGGAGGGTATCTCTGTCTCAACATATCCCTGACTGCTCCCATATATATATATAGATATATTATCTCGTTCTCGCTCGCGGGAAATCTCTGCCCCCTTCCCCGCCTACAAATGGTGGGGATTCCAAGGTAAATTCCCCCCATGGGAGCAGGGATGAGGAACCCTCCCCCATGTTGCCAACCCTGTTTGAAAGTTTGTGTCCCCCCTATTGCCAATCCTATTTGAAAGTGTAAAATTGGTTAGTTGAAATTTTTTGATAAATGTGTAAACTCTAAGAGTGAACCAACATTAGCGAATTATTTAACACTAAGCTGATGATGAGTCAAACACCACTTAATTTTATGATGTTGGTGAGGAGTGAATAGGAGTGAATGTTTTAAGCACTTGAATTGAGGGCAATTAGTCTAATGAAGCTTGTACAAGAATCCAGGTGAGTGCATTCATCAAATTACGCAAAGTACATAAAAAAAGCTCGTTGAAGAAAAATAATAATTGGTGATATTGTTTGGTGTTTCACACTAACGATTGATCAGTGTGGGGGTCGAGCTCTTATACCGTGGTACCCCAAATTTCTATTTTTTTTTTTTTTTCTTTTCTTTTTTGATGTATCTGCAAAACTTACACTATCTATTATTCTATTGTCTTCTATAACTGGCTCAGCCGTCGTCTTTATCCATTGCAAATAACCATCTTTGTGCATTCCGAACCACAGGAGAACCCATTCTGGTTTTCTCAACTATCTGCTTTATCAATTGTTTTTCCATCTCATCATCATAATCACTGCTTTCATCTCCACTGTCATCTACCTCATTTGTCTGTCCTTCCATTGTACCAATCTTTTTATAAGAATCTTTCATTTTCTCCTTAACAAGTAACCGACCCAGGCTTATCGATCCATTTGTCCTCCCATTCTGAATTGAAAACAAATGACCATTAACGGTGGTTTGGCTTTGTGGATGCTTACTTTCATCAACTGTTGAAGGTGAACGTATAAGTTCTTCTTCCGAGTCGTCCATTTCGATCAACTCATTATATGCCTCATTGTAGGCATCTAGAGCTTCTCCTGATAAATTCATAACAAGAGGTTGAGCAGTTAGACTTTCTTCACTAGATGAATGTAACATTTCACTTCGGGTGAATTCTTTCCAAGAATCAATCTGCTTGGCTTCAATGCAGTAAAGTCTTCTCTCACTGCGCTCAAGGGCCACTTCGAGCTCTCTCACACGTGCTTCAAGCCTTGACTGGATGACTTCGTGTAGTCGAACACTAAGCTCCCACGGTGAAACTGTGTAGTTACCCGAGGAAGTTATCTCACTTGCATCTTGATTTGGCTGAAGCTTAGGACTTAGCTCACTGATCATGTCAGCTCTCAACTCGCCTTCGGAGAAATCTACTGTAAATTCTTGATCAAGCTGCAAAAAGAAATTGCTCCAAATCAAGACTAAACAATGAGTACTGCTTCTATTATCATTGTTATCATTCTTTTTCGAAAACCAAGTAGGTGTGAAGTGAACAATTCGTCTCCCCCATTGACAGTGCAAAACACAGAATGTCGACCAATCTTTATGTGTATATCAAATATCCTCTTTCAATGTGATCCATGAACTAAACTGTGCTGTGGAAAGTTTTATGTATAGCTGACATCTGTTATATAAATTTTGTAATTTGTATGTTAAGGACCAAACCATGAAAGATAAGCAAAACCAAATGGAACTGTTGGCTATAGCAAGAAATCCCCAGAGGCAAAAATGAAGACCCTAATTGATATTGATAAGCTACATTTATACAGTTATCAAAAACTTCAACAATAACAGTCTAATATCTCCTCTTCAAGATCCTGGCAAGAATAAGAAGAAATACAAGACGCTGACTATACAACACAGCCGAACATTTGAATTCTAGAGAAAGAACCTATATTCAAAAGAACACGATACACGACCATGCACTTCAAAGGGAGTATCCACAAAGAACAAATCTTAGCTATAGGCTTAAATTTGGAAAAAAACAAGGAAAAAAAGGTTGCAGAGAGATAATTAAATCATATGCATTTGAAAATACAGAAAGAAGAAATGTTCATCAGATAATGCCACCATTTTTTTTATTCATGCACATGCTTAATGATGTAACGAATAGGCACAATTACCTCAAGAAGATCAGCAAATCTTTTATCTGTACTTGACGTATCGGTATTTAATCCCAACCTCTCAAGTTCTGCTTCAAGCTCAGCTTCAATTTTACTCAGAGATTCTGAACCCTCTTCAGCATTTTGTTCGAATAATTCCATATCATCAGATTTAGCTGAAGGATCAGGATTCTGTTCTTTCCTACTGAAGAAAGAATTCTCAGATATGCCTAGTGATTCATAATTCTCATTTGAAAGCTCCTTCACTGTCAAAGAATCCTTCATTTCAAGTTCCTCTTGTAAATCTTGGACCAAGTTTTCAGTATGCTTTAATAACTCTTTGAGATTGGCTATTTCACGCTTATTTTCCATGAAGGATATTAAGCCGATAGAAATCCCAAGACAGAATAGAATCATTCGATCTGATGACCACAATAAAATGTAAATTTAGACACAATTCTTGAAATGATAAGCAATTAAGAATACTGACGATGAATACCTAAACTAGACCAAATGAGAGGGAAAAAAAAGAACTCCAATGTTTTCTTCCACCCTTTCTCTAGGGTCAATTTTATCAACTAGAACTAAATACATAATGCGCATGGGAAACAAGTATAATCAAACCAGACTGAAATTGAATATTCCTTGTAAAAGAAAAGAAACCCCATGCATTCTGATCTTAGATCGACCAAGTTTCATCAAATTCCCCCATAGTGAAGATCGAGGGGTATAAGCATAGACTAGGACCCTTTTATCATTGATTTTGGCCTCTTCTGGACTTGGCAAATCTAATTATAATCTAAAAGTCACTCACATTATGAACATTTATCTTCTAGTATTCTATTGAGAAGACCTCATAATGCTACTTCTCAAACAGAGGATATTCCAAATAATCAATAGTTTTACAAATACCTATTGGCCATACTTGCATCAGCATAAGATCACAATGGCTCAGACAATTCTTCAAACTATGAGTTCAAGAGATAGATATAAGGATTCTAGAATTCTTAAAGTTTTAAGAAGTTTCCTCTGAGTTACCGGGTTTATTCTTGATAGAAATGAAAATAATATTCTATTAAGCAAGAATTTTGTGAAACACTGGAGTTATCTCATTAAAACAATAAAATTCACCTTTTGCATGGAGGAACTTCTTATTATGCATTTGACTGGTCCGGCTCTCTCCACTTTGTCTCCCTCCTCCCTTGATGTCTATCGTCTCCGAGGTCTTCAAAGACTGAATTCTTGGAAGCAAAGGTATCCCATACACATTCCTGTTCTTTTCAATAAATGGCTCTTTATGGAAGTTACTTGCATCCATTTCAACCTGAACACTAAACGAATCTCTGACTGCCCTGCTGACTATCCAGGTTCCATCATTTACAACAAACCGCCTCATAGTTGATTTAGATGGTGACTGAAATGAATGTAGGATATGCTCCTCCATTTCAACATGTTCCTTGTAGAGATGAGACAGCACACAACTTTCTAATGAACTAAGTGGCCTAATAAATCTCCCATACGAATATTTATGTCTAAGAGAACCTATTTTCCTCATAGTAGGCCGAAAACAGTTCAGTTCTCTAGAAGATGAACAGGGTAGCTGATCAATCATATTATCATTCTCATTCACATTTATACTACTTCTATGCCCAAATGTTTGAAGGTCATTACTCATTGATAATTCCAGTGGAAAATTGGATACTGGAAGACCATTATAGTCCTGGTAATACCCTAAATTATCCATCTTTTCACAATCAAGACCACTAGTAGAAGCCACATTGAATCGACTCCCAACGTAATCTCTCCAATTCAAAACCTCTCCTTCGTGAGTATCTCCACTTGCTTTTGTTTTTCGTTCTGTTTGGTGGAAGGGATGATCCAGAGATCCTAATTCCTCATTACTAGAATTCCTAGAAGACATTTGAGATGATCTATTCCCATCTCTCAACAGTTTCTGCCAATACTTGGCTAAGTATCCAGCACCAGCGGCAGTTGCAACTACCCACAAGTCCATTCCAGCACGCTCCCTTCCACAGCCAAAGATACTAGTCAAATTCCACAATACTATTCTTCCCTTTTGTTCTAACTCCCATAATCAGACACAAGACAAGCAATGTTCATCAATCTAAATCCAAGTACAGAAGGCCATTTCTTCCCAAAATTATACTTAATAAACCAAAATAGCAAATCCCAATTCCACATTAAATAAACAAGCTAAAACAGCACATCTCCCATTTTTAACTTGATGCTCAAAAGGGGAACCTGGGCAACACCTTCACCAGCAGCCTCAAACACGAGATGAAGCAAGCTTCAATTTTTTGGCAGCAAAAATTAACAATATAAATTATTCCTAAACCTAGAAGAAACAAACGATCTCAAGGCAAGCAGACGAAGAGATTGAACAGAATCAAATATAAAGTCTGAGGCCGCATTTACTTCACACGCTCTAGACAATTAATCAACATCATAGAACCAACCAACGCCACCAAGAACCCATTTGTTAGAAGACATTCAATCTTGACTCTAAACAATCGAAAGCAGCTAAACACCCCGAATCCAATAAAAAAACACACAAACCCACCAACAAAAAGGAAAAACTCTCAACCCCCAACAGACAGTTCGTGCAAATCATCAAAGGAATACCCATTTAAGAACAGCCTCTCTGCCGCAGAACCCATCAAAGCAATTGCAAATTCCCATAATGAACAGAATGTGCATGAAGCTGAGAAAACGGTAGAAAAAGCTTCAAGAACAGGGTGAAAAATGGGTCGAAGAAATTGAAATTCCAAACAAGATTGAGAAATCAGGAGGCCCCTGCGAAGGAATGGGAGGCTGTCGTTATCGTCGCCGCAGCGGTTGTTGGAAATAGCTCTGAAGAAAAATATAGACCCGCTGCCCCGTTATCTACTAAGGTAACCATTAACCAAGGGCCGGTATTAGTATACAAAATAATACATACATTATACAACTACATATACAAATCACATTAATTTTCTTTTCCACGTTATTAAAATAAATAAATAACATTCAAATACTTGTATGTTATTCCTTTTATTCGTAGGTTGAAATGCATGTTCAAATTTTATCAAGTTATAGGGATTATTTATCAACTATAAGGATTAATTTCTAACCTTTTTCAAACCATGAGAACCAATTTTGTAATTTAACCTTATTTTTATTTTAATTGCTGGGAGATTGATGAAAATCAACATAGCTTATCTGACATCAAATATGTACTATCGATCTCGAGGTTAAAGGATTAATCCTTATCCTATATGTTGTCAAAAAAAGAAAAAAAGAAACTAGGAGATTGAACCTTGTAATAATGGCTAATAGATGTCCAATTAAATTGATGTAGCATTGTTTTGTAGAAATTATGCAACACCAAATCTACAAGTTATGACCCCGTTTAGTAATTATTTTGTTTTTTGTTTTTTTAATTTTGGAAATTAAGTGTATTTACTTCACATTTCTTATAGTGATTTGCAACTTTATTGAGTATAGTAGTTGAATTCTTAGCTAAATTTCAAAAACAACAAGAAGTTTTTAAAAGCTATTTTTTTTAGTTTTCAAAAATTGGCTTGTTTTTTTAAACAATTGGTAAAAACTAGACAACAAAGTAAGAAATTTGGCAGTACAAGTAATGTCTATAGGCTTAACTTTTTTTTTAAAAAAAAAAACAAAATGGTTATCAAATGTGACCTACATTTTCTAAAACAATTTAAAATTTTGTGTGAACCACCGATTTCTTTTTTTGAATACAACAATAGTGGAGATGAGGTCTAGGGAAGAAGACCCCATCAATTATCGTTGAGCTAAACTTATATTAATTTGGTTGAAGATCTGAGTATAGTTTAAGACTCAAATTTAAGTAAGTTTTAACACTTCTTCCTTATTAATATTGTTTTTTTTTTAAATGATTTTCATTAACAAATAATTTATATACCACAATAAGAAAGACATTTAATAACATTAAATTTACAATTTTTAAGTCAAACATAATTTAACTCCTAAGTCAAACATAATTTAACTCCTACAGCGCAAATATTAGCAAGTATTATCTTATATTTACTAAGATTAAATATTCTATCCCCAACCCTTCAATTAAAAAGATCACATGAATTTTTCCATTTTTATTTAATATTGTACGATCTAGTTACGAGTAAATTATTATAATAAGAATAACTTGGATTATAATAATTATTTAAAGATGAAATGCTATTATTATAAACAATTTTTATATTGAAACAATGCATCGAATATATTCAAAAATATCTAGAAAAAAAGTGTCCATAATTATGAAATATTATTTTATAATAAAACCAGTGATTTTGGCGGGAAGTGGATTCCAACGATTACAAAAATGCCATTGGCGTATTAGGGAAGGGAAATGATAAAAAAAAGGGCAAAAAAGGAAAACTATGTTAATTAGAAAAACAGATGGTTGATTAAGAAGCAAACTTACCTTTTTGGCTTTTGGCTTTTGGCATTTGTCCTTTATTATTAATTAAAAAAGAAAAAAGAAAAATGAAGAATGACTTTGGAAAGAAAAAAATCAAGTGGCTGTGGCTTTTAGCTTTCTACCACTTTCTTTGGGCAAAAAAAAAAAAATAATAATAATAATAATAATAATAAATAATAAATAAATAAATAATTCTTTTCTGTCTACCATTGGATTGATTTTCATATGATTTGGAAAGAAATGTAAATGAAAAAAGATTTTTTTTTTAATGGAAAATCATGGTTAAGTTTTAAAGTTTGACCTTTTTAATCCAAAGAAGATTCCAACTCTTTGTTGTTACAAATAAACTTTACTTTTTTAGTTCATTTTTATATTTTAGGTTAAATAGTATTTTTTTTCCGATTTTTTATGTGTTAATTTTGTCTTTATAAATACAATTGACCAAATTGAACTAGTTTGATTGATTCGAACAATACAATCTTGTCTCAGTCAATTTACTGAAATGGTTTAAAATTGATTTTTAGTGAGATTAGTCTAATGATAAAATAATTTCAATTGATGTTTGGCCAACAATTAAATACCAACTAAGTATATTAATTAGTTGATGATGACCACAAGAGATCATATGAGACAATGACTAGTGAGAGGGACTTTGTAACTTCATCAAAGCCATTGCCTATTATTTGGTTGATGAAGTAAGCAATATAAGATGGATAGCAAGTGTTGCATTAATTGTTTTCAAGACCCACAAGGAGGATTCTGTAACATCAACAATAAGGAAATGAATTCATGAATAAAATTTTCCAAAAATAATGAGAAGTTTAAATTATAGGTTTAGTTTGTAAACTTTGGTGTTTGTATTTGAAAAGCCTTTCAACTTTAAAAATGTCTAATAGATCTTCCAAGCTATCAACTTTGTGTCTAAAAAATCAATTTTATGCTTCTTAAAAAAATTGAATTTTATGTTTACTAGGGACTATACTTTTTCAATTTTGTGTTTAGGAGAAAGTTTGTAATTTTGAAGAACGTCGAATTTACAATGACTTATTAGGTACACAATTAAAATTCCAATGAGCTAGTAGACCTGAAATTAAAAGTTTAAGAATCTATTTGATATTATTAAAGTTCAAAGATCAAATAAATGCAAAACAAAAATTTATGAACCTATTGGATCTTTTTTTGAAAAAAATAATCAGATAGGTTTAAATCTTCATCTCTATGTATTATTGAACTCAAATAAGAAAAAGGTGACATTTTTCGAAAAGGCTAAACTAGAACTTTGCTCAAGACAGTGTGCAATCCATCCTTATGGTCTAAAAATAAACACACGAAGAAATTTTGTACTTTTACTCGTAAGCAAATAAGTAATATGAAAGATTTCTCCCAAAAAACAAAAAAAAAAAAAAAAAGGTTACATGAAAGATAGGAAAACCAATCCTTGATGGCTGTCAATTCAATTTTTACCCTCAAACTGAGAGCATTTTACAACTGTAAAAAGGTAAATTTTGTGTATTGAGGAAGAAAGATGCTTCAAAATTCCAATCCTTGTTTATACTTTTCAGTATGAGTTTCACAAACATGATAATGGGGGCCCTTTCCCCCCAAAAGACCAGAATAGATATGTGTAGAATGCAAATTTCTGCAGCCATAAAGAACAGCCAAGCAATACAAGAAAAGAATAACACAAAAGATATAATAATCAAAATGGGTGCAGTTATGAAAAAATATGTGTTAGTCAAGGGAGCTGATCATATCTACAAAACTGAAAACCAGCCAGTCAGCTTTCGCAGCGACGTTTACACGAAGTTGAATGCCAGCATAACATATAAACAAGTCAGCACCTCCTGGTTTACGGGCCTAAACCGAAAGAATATGCATTAGAATTAGAGGAATGATCAAAGCTTCAACTTGCTTGCAAATATAAGTGGTTAACAAAACGAGGCTCAACTTGCTTGAACATTCAACTCAGTTGGCTCTAGGTAAGGTTGTCAAATTAGTTGGAATACACACATTTTAAATCAATTAAAACCATGAAGAAACAAAATACAAGCATCAAGGCACAATTGTGACGCTAGGACATGGAAGTTATGTATTTCCCTACGAAGGATTAGCTAGTAACAGGTAATCATGACTGTTTAGCATAAGATATTTCAGAAGAAAGAAAAACCGTCGCAGTTTACATTTTGAGGATCGGATGTCTCTTCTCACCTCAAGATCAGTTGCACCGTCCCCAGTCATGACCAATGTCTTGTATCCACGAGCCTGCAAAACCAACCCAAATCAAAATTTGTATTCGAAAAATCAACAGTGCATCTCACCAAAAGCAATGATTCTACTACCTTCCTCAATTGTTGTACTGCAATTGCTTTTCCCCCACTCCTTGAAGTAGGCTCATTCTTGTCAAACCCCATAAATTCACCATTGCTTCCAAAAAGCAATTGGTTGGCAAAAATATTCTCATGTGGAATCCCAAGAATTGATGCAACAGGCTTCACATAAAGTAGCTCATTGATTAATAATAATGAACATCAATGCCTCATCAATTTTCCTAAAACTGATACTAGAAATTGATTAGTCCTTGATGAAACGGAGGTAAAATAACAAACATGAGGGCCTCACTACAGGTAGCCATAAACTTACATTGATCATTTGACGAAAGCCTCCCGAAATCAGATATACATCAATATTGTTAGCTTTTAGCTTTTTAACTAACTCATCAATACCTGGAGAAAGCCTAAAGAGTAACAATCAACACTATGAAAAGAAGGACTGGAAAACTTTTAACAGGATAAGCTGGAGGAATAACAAGAATAGCCAAACAATATATCTCTGCTCTTGAATCCTACCTTTTATGAGTCAGCTGGAAGATTTGAATCACAGATGGTCTTACACTGTTTTCAGATATACATTTTACAGCAAATGCAAAGTCTTGTTTGAAAAATTACCACATAAGATACTTCACATTCAATGAAAAATTTTCATGTCCATTCTTTTGTGGAGGTTTGGTCAGTCTGGTTGTTATAATAATGCATCTTCGGAGAATAAGTAATCCAGACATCCAATTAAAAGATTGCTTTGAAGACTTATTTACCATCCAAATGGAATGGGCGGCTGTTAAAATAAAAATATTAAGACAAACAAATTTGCAGCTGTTAATATCATAAACAATATCTGAGTGCCCTTGGAGCTGAATGGTCCTATATTACTAACATTAGTGGTCTAAAGAGTCGGATATCTACAAGATAAAAAAGTAAAATAACCATCTTACATTATTATGTTAAGAACAAGACAGAAAGGAAGATGATAAAACCAACATCATTTGATCCAGCCAGACAAGCAGGCACGGTAATGGATGCCATCATCCAAGCATGTATATCTTTTGCAACCTTTTTAAGTCTTTTTTTTAGGACAACCCAACTGACCCTACTACATTTTTGGGTGTCAAAGAAATTCGTAAGATATTAAATTTGAGGTAGGCGGCCACCATGGATTAAACTCATTCTTTCTTAGCCCTTTATCAAACCTATTCTCTCTTAATCCACTAGGCCAACCCATGATGGTTGCAACTTTTTAAATCTTAGAAATAGAAAGCATCTCGTCCCTATAGTCATGTATGCCCAAAATCCCCCCTAACCCTTTTTTGGTATGCTTCCATGGTTAATGGAAAAAGTTAATGCATGTGGAACATAGCTCCATACCTTGGAGGTCTCTTAGCAAGAAATTCCTCAACTTGGGAAAGAGAAGGGTTAAACAAAGATAGTCTAGCAGCCAAGGCATCCTCAAACGGAACAGAACCACCCATTGCCCTGAGCCAGACTTACAAATTTCAGTTAATGAAAATTCATGGATGCCAATTAAATCATTCAAAAAACAAGCAAATCAAACCTAGCAGTCCATTCTGCAACTGCCTCTCCAGCTCCACAGAAATCTGCTAATTCATCAATGCCTTCATCTACACAAACTGTGCTATCAACATCGAAGCATACTGCATTTGCACTTCTCCACAGTTTCAACACCTCTGATATTTTGAGAGCAAAATTTAAGACCACTAACCATCAAAAGAAAATGAAAGAATCTCTACCTAGATCGAGTAAATGAACTCAGTAACAAGAAATTTTGATCATTGGGTAAAATAACTCAGCTGTGGGCAGCATTAACTCATTTGAAAATTTCCATAAAAGCCCAGGCATAGTGATTTCACTGATTGCTGAAATCACCACATTTATAAATAAATAAATAAAGGCTAAAAGACGATTCCCTTCTACCTGTATTGCCAACGACCGACTCTACACTATGAAGGGCTGCTACCAAAGTAAATACTATCATGTTGATGAGGTTCCAGCCCTACATAGTAGACAGTACAGACACTAAGAGAGGACAATATATTCGAGAAATTTGTAGTGACCTTTGGATGGTGATGTGTTCTGGAATTGAGAAAGTGTAGGGCCTTCTATTGGGTGAACTGAAGCAGCAATTGGATTGAATGACATACCACATCTCCCAATCTCCAGTTTACCTTTATCCAACCTTCTAGCAAATTGCAAGAACAACTTAGGACGAAATGAGGAATGAAATTGTCTACAATGAGTAGGTAATGGTTTGATTCGTGCACTCAACAAGCTTTCCATCGATTATCTGTCATGAACATAACAAAGTATCCAAATCAGTGAACCTGGTCGACACATACACTCCAACACTGACCCAATTCAGAATTAAATTAAAGAAAATCTATCAAGAGGAGTCTCTAAAGCAACAATCAACACAATAATATATTATATATATGTCATATACTATAATTTAAGGAACCTAGATCCACAGGAACTCAGAACATCCAAAAGAAAACATAAATTTGTCATAAAGAAATCCCAAACAAAATCACTTGAAGAACAGTAAGAAAAAGGGTTTCTGCAAATCATCCCCCGAAACAAAACGAACAAACAATGTCTAGAGGAAACTAAAGTGAAAAATGAAGAAACAAAAAAACAAAATGGAAGCCCGATTATGGAAAACGAAGATATGCAAAGCGTAACAGATTACGATTGATTAGAGAAAGAAAAATGTGGAATACAGAGACGAAATATCAGAAATTTACTCACCTGTGTGTTCTTTCTTCTCTGGATCTGTGTTTTTTTCGCGACAATAATCAAACAATTGTTGTTTGTTGGAGAAAAAGCTTACTCAACCTTCGACCAGCCTTTTGATGAAATTTACCTTTTAAATGTAATTTTTTAAACCATAAAAGTCGAATTTGCACCATAGTATTAGGTTTTATATCAACCGGAGGGTGAATTGATATTTTTTTAGAAAAATTTATGAAACATAACAAATAAGTAGAATATAAATAATAGAGATGTTAATTAGTTTAAAAATTATAAAATATTTATTTATTAATTTAAATTTACTGTGTTTATAATTTTTCTATAAATGTCTATTGAAACCAACATTTTATCGATATTTCTATTAAAAATTTTATATATTTATTTCGACATTTTAAACCTAGATTTATACATTGAATTAAAAAGAATTAGAGTGGTTTTAATCCACTTCTGTCTATTTTTAAATTACGTTGTGCTACATTTGACATCTAATTATTAGTTGTTATTAACAAGATATTTATCCTCGCGTTCATAATTTTTTTCTTTTTTTAGAAAATCACGTCCATAACTTGATGAGTTTTTTTCCTCTTCTCACAACATATGACATGCCAATATGAATAAAACACAATTGATTAGCACATGGGTTCTCAATAGAAAAAAATTAGATACTTGAATTTCTTAAAATAACGAGCATATTTGAATATTCAATCTCTTTGTCAAAGTCACATGTTTTAACCAATTAAATTATACTCGTATTTAGAAAAATTTATTTTAATGGTTGAAGTAAATTATGAGAAAGGAAAACTAATTAACTCGGTTGCGGTACTAATAAGAAAAAGTTTGAATCTTCACCTTTCACTTTAATAGATTGAATTGGACTTAAAAAAAATATATTCTTAAACTTTGTGTTTTGTGTTAAAAATGTTTTTGAACTTCAAAAGTTTCAAAAATAACTTTAAACTTTTTTTAAAAAATTCAAATATAACTTTACCATTAGTTTTGAATGAAAACCGTTAGTGTTTTGTGTAAAAAATTACTCTGAACTTTCAAAAGTTTCAAAAATACCCTTAAACTTACAAAAAGTTAAAAAATACCCTTACTATTAATATATGAACATAAATTGTTAATACCATATTACTTCTCTATTTTCCCTTTTTTTTCTCCCCTCTCTTTTACCCTCGTATTCTCCTTTTTGTTAACTGTTTGACATTTATTTGTTTTAAAAAAAAATAATGTAAGCACCATGGGATTATCAGACTTAAATGCTTTAACAAAATTGTAAGTTAGTAATTGTGTGTGACTGTGTATTAATAGCCAAATATATTTTTTTAGTATTTGGCTATTTATAGTTGTTTTAAAGGGATATTTTAATTTTAAAATTTTGTGAGATATTATATTATAACTTAAAGTTTCGGTTGATAAGAAAGTTGGTGATATGAGAAACATGATATGTATCTATATGAAAAACAAAAGGAGGATGCTATATAATTTATTTTAAAATTGGTTATTTCCAAACTCAATAAAACTTTAAACAAATTAATCACTATACTTACATTACGAACATTTCCTATTTTTTTTTTTAAAGTTAGAGTTATTTTTGTAACGAGGTATTGACGATTTTTGTTTTTATACTAACAGTAAAGTTAATTTTTAACTTTTTAAAAGTACTAAAATGGTATCTTTTTTTTTATACTTTTGAAAGTTCAAGGGTATTTTTGAAACAAAACACTAACGGTTTCCATCTAAAACTAACGATAATAGTATTTGTTAACTATTTTTAAAGTTTAAGATTATTTTTTAAACTTTTAAAAGTTTAGGAATATTTTTTACACAAATTATAAGGTTTATGAGCTTTTTTCATTTGTTTGTTTGTTATTTTTTTTTTTAAATTTTTATTTAGACTTACAATAAAGGAAAAAAAAAAAAACCTTGTTGGTCCCTAGATTTTGGGTCTACTTTCTATTTGGTTTATAAATTTCAAAATATTACACTTTTAGTCTTTAAGTTGTGGGTTTGATTTCAATTTAGTTCTTAAGTTTTAAAATGCTACAATTTTACCATTGAATTTTGAGTTTTGTTTCAATTTGGTTTTCCAGTTTCAAGATTTAAAATTTAATCCAAAAATTTCATTAAATACTAACTTTCATTCTCTACTATCAATATCTGCGTCTATTAACTAATTTAAAAGAATTTAAAAAAGAACTATATAATTAAGTTTTACTATCTTTTCATCACTATCAAAGTTAATTTTAAAATTTTCACTTTATAATTATTTGAAACTAATCGATAGACATTAACACTTTTTAAAGTGAATATTTGGTGAGAGATCACAGTTAAAAATATAAATCTTGAAACTAAAGATCAAAGTAAGGTAATACTCAAGTTTGAAGGATAAAATTGTAATATTTTAAAATTTAATTACTAAATCGAAATTAAACTCAAAATGAATGAATCAAAATTAGAGCTAAAAACTAGGTTTAAAATATTTATTTTTCCCTCTAATGAAAATGGTTCCATCCATTTCCCAATGGCCTAAGAAGTTACCCGTCCCGGTCAATTTAGCCCACCTTCTTCCCCACACGACAAGTAACACACAAAAGGAGGCATTTGGAAACTAGCCCTTTTGATGAGACCTCATTAATCCAATTAAATCATAAATAAATTTAGAAAAAATAAACACACACACCAAAACTAGGAGCTGCAACCCAAAAATTTTCCCAAAATAATGAAAATAATAAAATTGAGAGAAAAATATAGTTTCGATTTCGATCCTTACGTTTTGAGTTTAATTCTCATTTAATCCTTAGGTTTCAAAATGTTACGGATTTAATTTTTAAGTTTTGAGTTTAATTTCAATTTAGTTCTTAAATTTTAAAATGTTACCATTTTACTCATGATATTTGAATTTTGTTTTAATTTTAATTCATAGGTTTCAAGATTTATATCTTTAATCTTGATTTTTTTATTTATTGAATATTCATTTTTAGTCTTTAGTGTTGAAGTCTGCTAATTAATTTTAAAATTAAAAGAATTACAATTAATTAATTTCACTATTAAAATTAATTTTAAAATTTCCTTTCATAATTATTTTAAATTAATTAATATACACCAAAGCAAAATGACTAAATGTGAATATTTAATTAAAAATCAATGTTAAAAGTGTAAATCTTAAAACACCAAAGCAAAATGACTAAATGTGAATATTTAATTAAAAATCAATGTTAAAAGTGTAAATCTTAAAACCTAAAAACCAAAGTAAAACAAAACTCAAGTCTCAATGGTAAAATTGTAACATTTTGAAATCTAAGAACCAAAGTCAAACTCAAAACTTAAGAACTAAGGCTATATTTACCAATTCGTAATGAAAATTGGTGTCATGATTATGAGATTTCATTAATAGATTAATCGTAATGAGTCTAAATCGCAAATGTAGTTAGATTGTTTTTTATCGCTTTTACTTTGAATTATAAATATGTCACATTTTATTGTTACCGTCACCGTCATTGTTACTGCTCGACCTTGACAATAACGGTAAAGGTAAAAATAACAATAAATGTGACAGATTCATTGTTTTCATATTATTGTTACAGTGATAATATCTATAACAGTAACGGTAAAGATAGTGGTTCCCTACGTAATTTTCAACCTGAATCAGATTACGCGTTTTGATTACATATTTGGAAGCAGACCCTACAATTCATTACAACTATGAAACACAAGTAAACAACAACAAACGTAATCAATTGGAATTCACTTTTTAAATTACAATAGATGAATTACGTTTAACCTTAAGTAAATATAACCTAAAAATATAGTATTTAAAAATTTAGGGACCAAATAAAAATTAGACTAAGAGTTAAGGATCAAAAACATATTTTTACATAAAATAAAATTACACCCACCCACCCACCCACCCACTGTTTGAAGCAGAAAACAAGTTGAAAACAATTAAACAAACTTCAGCTTCAGCTGGCTGCCTAATTTAGTAAATCTAACGGCATACAAATGATGCTGAGTTGTCCATTAAGCCCGTCTATGTGGCGCTTGCATATGCCTACATGCGTGCATACCTGTACCAAGTGTTGAAACAATGACATTTCATACACATACACATTTATTGAAAAAGGACAAAATCAGACATCATTGTAAATAAATAATGAGTTTAAATACTAGTTTTGTTGGATACTTTTGACTTTGGTTCATTTTGGTATTTATATTTTTAAAATGTTTATTTTAATCTTTATACTTTTAACGTTGGTTCAATTTGGTCCCTATACTTACAAAAGATTCAGTTTATCTTTGTACTTTTAATTTATTTTTTATTTTCAATTTCGTCCTTATACTTTTAAAAAGTGACAATTTTGGTCATTTTATTTTCATTTTTAAAGGATCAAAATGACTACTTTTTGAAATTTCAAGAACCCAAAATGAACCAAAGTTGAAAGTAAAATGACCAAAATGAACATTTTGAAAGTATAAGAACCAAAATGAATTAAAGTTGAAAATATAGAGACCAAAATGAACATTTTGAAAATACAGAGATCAAAATGAACTAAATCCAAAAGTACATGAACTAAAGTAGTATTTAAACCTAAATAAGTTAAACAATAATTCGGTTCTTATACTTTCATCTTTACATCATTTTGGTTCATGTACTTTTCAAATATTTATTTTAGTTTAGGTATTTTCAACTTTAGATCATCTTGGCTCCAATGCTATTTAAAAAGTGACCATTTTAGTCATTTCATTTTTTAGGGATATTTAATAGTACAAGAATCAAAACAAACCAAAATTAAAATTACATGTACTAAATTGAACCAAAAAGACGTGGACCAAAGTAGTATTTCAACCTAAACAAATGTACTAAGGAAAAACTATATTTTGTAGTCCTGAGTTTTGAAAAATAGGTATATTTCGTTACCGAGTTTTCAGAATGTAACTTTTAGTCTATGAATTTCTTTAGAATAGGTACTTTTGATCCCAAGTTTTTAAAATATAACTTTTTAGTCCGATGATTTTAAAAAAAGGTTTAAAATTTATTGAATTATTATTTTTTATTTTTTATATAATTATATATTAATTTTTAGAGAATAAATAATAATTAATTTTTATAATTTAAAATAATACAAAAAATTGTTACATGAATCTTCAAAATCTATTTTAAAAATTCAATAACCAAAAAGTTATATTTTAAAAACTTAGGGACCAAATATATATATTCTTTTAACAACTCAGAATAAAAAAGGTATGTTTTTAAAAATTTAAACACACATAATCCAAAATTTAATTAGGATTAGAAAAAGCAATTTTCCAACCTACTAATTACCATGGTTGAACTTTGAAGAGAATGGGATTGTGGGTATAAAATCTGCAATTTTGACAAAAATAGTATGAGAGAGAAAGAGAATGCACATGCAAAAAAGAATAAAATAACCACCATTGAGAGACAAAGGACAATTTATAAGATAAATTAAACATATCATTATAAAATTCATACCTTACATTAAAGAAATATTTACAACTAATTGTAAAATACACAGTTTACGTGACTTATCGTAGTCTATCACATACAGACAATAAAATTTTGTTATATTTATAAATATTTTAGTTTTTTTTTGCTATATGTGAAAAGAACCATGTATTAAAGGGTTATTTTTAAATATAGAAAAATGAATCAAAATATTTATAAATAAAGTAAAATTTTACTATCTATCTGCATAGACTACGATAATAGACTACTATCTGTGTGCAAATACATATAGATGGTAGTCTATCGCGATCCATCTCATAGATAGAATGTGATATTTTGTTATTAATTATAAATATTTTCGATTTATTTAAAATATTTTTTTATATTAGAAAAAGATATATAAATGTATAAATAAATGAGTAGTCCTCCCACGCTACTACATGCAGCCGCCCGCCATGAAAGAAGATAAGAAAAAGAAAAGAAAAGAAAAGAAAAAAAAAGATAGTTGTCAGTTGGCTGCTAATTGCTAAATGTCAACTAATTCTTCAAATTTCTCTTTCCTCTTTGTATACTTCACATGATCCTTTTCGTTTGCATTCATCTTATAATTATATTCGAAATCCAATGATTAACCTGCCTCTCACATCACTTTCTCTCCTAACCCCCCCAACAAAACCTTCTTTGGTTTCCTTTTCCTTTTCATTATTAATAAAATAGTGAAATGTAACCTAGACGACACCTATTTTTATATATCTTTTTTAACTAGAAAAAAAAAATATGAAAAGATATATTTTCTAAGAAATAAAGTTATTGTATAAGAGAAATTGAAAAAAAAAAAACTATAAAACTTATAACACAAGCATTGACATAGACAAATTCTAAGTCGGAGAAAAATACTACCAACAAACAAGAAATTACTATGAAAACAATTATAAAATCGATCCTATAAAGATCTCGAGTCTGGACTACACCCATCTCTTTTTTAACCTAACACCCAATGAAAGACTCCCATGTGCTATTATTATTATTATTTTTTTTAAAAAAGATTTTTTAGTTTATTTTTATTTTGTAAAGACAAGGAAATCATGAATAAATACAATCTAGACTGCACCTAATCATTGCCATATTACTAAAGTAGTCTCTCAAAACATTTTTTCCAATCTCAAATTAGAAAATACAAGAAATGAAATTTAAACTAGAGTTAACACACAATTACTCTTCTAATATTTTATTATAAACGCGACAACTTATGATTAGACACTTGAATGGATTGCACAAAGATAGATGCAGTTTAGAATGGAGCTACGTATTTTTGGTTAATTATTCATCTCTAATTATTCAAACATCTCAATCACTACCAAATATACACATATGCTGAACCTTCTTCCATTGTCCTTTTATATATATTCTCAACCACCACAAACTTGTCAAAGAAGTAGGGAAGCAAACATGGAATACAACAACTTAAAGGGGTTAATCTCAATGCATATGACAAATTTCTCAAGACAAACTTGAGCCACCATTCAATTCTCCTTCTGATTTCCAAGGGTACATTTTGTCATTTTCCCTTCATAAACTCACCTCAACAGTAAAATCTTGGCAGAGAAGGAAGAAAATGCATGATGATTTGATTTGAAATGGAGATTCATTTGGAGAGAAAGACAGAGCAGAAGCTCTCTGTCTCTTCATCATCGTCGCCGTCGTCGTTATCAACTTCTTCGTCTTCGTGCTCTTCCTCTTCTTTCCACAAAAATGCATATACTTCTTCAGGACTTAGATTTATCGACTTTCTTCGTGACAATGAAAGGGAATGGAAATTGGCAGAGAAGCGGTTCGATCAGCTTTCTTGGACTAGTGCTGGCTCTGAACCGGCCGTGAAATGGTCTAATTTTCCCTTCTGTATAGGTCAGATGCTAAGCAACATCATTCTCTCTGTTTTTTTCCCTTTGATTGTTGTTTGACATCTCGAACTAAAGTCCCATTTGGTAACTAAGTTATGTTTCAAAGTTAAGGTCTTATTTATTAATTTTTTTAGTTTTTTATTTTTTAAAATAGAGTATTTGTTCTCTCAATTTTTTATAATGCTTTGTGTTTTTCTTTAAATAAAAACGGTTAATTATTAGTCAAATTTTAAAAATAAACACAAGGATTTAATTTTTTTTTTCAAATTTTGATTTGGTTTTTTAAAACATTAATAGAAAGTAATAACACAAAGTAAGAAATTTAGAGGTTGACAGGGTGTTTGTAGACTTAATTTACAAAAATAAAAAACCAAATGATTACCAAACCAGACCTAAGGTTTTGGTTTTTTATTTATGAAAATTAAGCCTATTCTGACTCCATCATTTTAGGACTGTTTTTAAAGTCGGTCAAATTTTGAAAACTAAAAATATTAGTTTTCAAAAATTAGTTTTTGTTTTTGGAAATGAGCTCATAAATCAAATCTCTACATAGGAAATATGAAAGTCATGATTAAGAAATTGTGAGAAAACAAACACAATTTAAAAAAACAAAAAACTAAAACCACGTTTGGTATTCATTTGGTTTTTGAAAATCAAGTCTATTTCCTCTCAATTTTTTACAATGATTTTCATCTTTCTTAAGTATAAGAGTTGTATTCTTAGCTAAATTCTAAATTCTAATAACAAGTTTTAAAAATTTAGCTTAATTTTTGAAAACACTAGTGATAAAAGATAGATAACAAAACAAGAAATATAGAGGCCAAAAGTGTTTATAAGCTTTATTTTCAAGAACTAAATTAAAAACTAAAAACTAAACTGAGCCTAAATGGTTACCAAACAAATCTAAACAATAAATAGAGTCATTATTCAAACTTTTCATATCAAAAGTTATTCTCTATACAAATTTATATGCATTAACCATTTATCACTTCCCTCATTATCTTTCAATTAGGAATGTCAGAGACTCAGGAGTTTGCTTATCAACTGTTAAGGGCACTGAGAAGAAGAAAGAATTGGAAAATAGAAATCACCAAAAGTGAATTTCATATCCTTTGGTGCCAGTTGACTCATTCCAGTGTTAATTCAAGAACAACAACTCTATTTCACCTGTAAAAACTATAATATTCCTTTCTAGTTCTCAATTCTTGCCCTTTCTTTAGCAATAAATTTAAAACTCATTTTTTCCTTTAATGTCCTTCAGTTGTGATAGGAACATGGATGGAAGGGTAACTGAGAAAGATATCAAACAGGTTTGTCTCATGTTTACACTATTTCTCTTCTTTCCATAAAAATAACACCCTTCAACTTTGTCATTTGTTTAAAAAATATCCCTAAAACTTTCAAAAATGACAATAGTATCCCTATCCTTTCACAAACGTTCCAAAAGTACCATTGGAGTAGAAATTCTGTTTTGAACGAAACGTGAGATATGAAATGATGTGGTAGTGGCTTTACTACACCATTTTAAGTCATCGCCACATAGTTCTACGTCTCCATTTTTGCTTAGAATTCTAAAGGATATCTATTCCAAGGGTAGTTTTGAAACGTTTAAGAAAGTTCAAGGGTACTACATTTTAGTTGTTTCGGTAATAATAAGTTTGAGACTTCCAGATGATAATGTTAACTGCTTCTACCAATAAGTTATCCATGACCCAAGAAGAAGGAGAAGATTATGCTGCTTTAATCATGGAAGAGCTAGATGAAGAAAAGCAGGGCTACCTTGAGGTATGGCTGCTTTAAATTTTATGTAATATTATTTTTCTTCCAATAGTAATATTAATTCTACACCAAATGTGAATAGAGAAGAATAAAAAATGTATTGCTATTGTGAGCTTAGCTTAACAATAATTGGCATGACCTTCCTCTCTAGAGGTTGAAGTTCGATCCTCATCCCTACGGTTGTACTAAAAAGAATTGAAAACATATTGTATACTTTGGGATTACCAAATAGTATTGTCAAACACATCAAACGAACTCAAAGATGCCATTGGAAAATGAGAAGATTAGTGTTTTGGTTAAATTAATTAAATTCATAGGGGTACGTTATGCTCGTCATTTTAGGTGTGACATAAATTTTAGAAGGGACAACTAGACTAATATGTTATTTACTGTTAGGAATACAAGTTACTTGTCCCTAACAAGTTATATTAGAGCCATGGTGGTAGAAATCCTCGAGTACCAACAAAGAAATTGTGAGAGCCTCGAAGAAGCAGTTAGGTTGAAAACCCCTTGGATCCTATTGAGAAGGACGAAAACGAGATCCTATTCTTCGGTATAAAAGAGTTCTTTCCCGTGCTCGAGTGCATTTTCCTCTAGAATCTTACTGTTTGGGTATGATTGGACAATTGAGATCCATCAGTGAGCTTTATTGGATAGGCAGTATGCTCCAACAAAGAGGAGTTGGTATGGTTAAATATGATGTGCTCTAGAGCAAACACAGATGACTATTTGTTGAAATGTTCAATGGTACTTTGTTTGAGGAGAAGATCACTAGGAATGAATCGAAAATCCCACATTGGCTATGTACCCAAGACAGTTATCTTAATTGATATTTGACATTTTAGGTGAAACGATGACCAAAATAGACATATATCGTTAATATAGTTCTTATGGTTACACCAATCTGCTTTATAGTGTTCATGATTAATAATATTCAGTGTATTAGTATTACTAATCTGTTACATAAACTGCAGCTACCTCAATTTGAGAAGCTCTTCAAGATAAGCTCACCAGAGGCAGTCTCCCCTCTAAACAAACAATCATCAAATACACACATTCGACATCGCCATGATCCATTTCAAGAGTCCATATATGAGGCTGAAATGCTGCTTAGATCTCAATGGAGACGAGCATGGATGGTGGCGTTGTGGTTGATCATATGCCTTGCATTGTTTACCTGGAAATTCATTCAATACCGCCATCGGAAGGCGTTCGAAGTCATGGGTTACTGCCTCTCAATTGCCAAGGGGGCAGCAGAGACTTTGAAATTTAAC
The DNA here is from genome assembly GCA_030954485.1 of Citrullus mucosospermus. Classification (NCBI taxonomy): domain Eukaryota; kingdom Viridiplantae; phylum Streptophyta; class Magnoliopsida; order Cucurbitales; family Cucurbitaceae; genus Citrullus; species Citrullus mucosospermus. The sequence goes on from CM062060.1 coordinate 27,428,284, forward strand.
ATGGCTCTAGTCTTGCTTCCTGTTTGTCGAAACACAATTACATGGCTCCGCAGAAACTCGTCCTTGAACTCGGTCATTCCTTTCAACGACAATTTAAACTTCCACAAGGTATTGTCAAACTCTGATATACATACATCGGTAGATTGTTAGTGGCTAAGAAGCACGAATACGGATATAAGACAAAGATATGTGTGTGACATGCATGTGTTTGACACGAACACGCTAGCCAAACTAAAGTGTCTGTGCTCCTTAGGTTATTGGTTTGTCCACAAATTACACTAATGCATATGTTTTTCTAACCTAGTTAGTTGCAGGAGGCATTGTAGCAGGAGTTGTCCTTCATGGAGGAACCCATCTTGTTTGTGATTTTCCAAGAATTAGTGGTTGTGAGAAGTCAATTTTCCAGAAAACTATTGCTACTCAGTTCAACTATCATCAGCCATCATATGTTGAAATCTTGGCCACAACTGAGACTTTAACAGGCATTATTATGGTCATATTGATGGCCATTGCATTTTTGCTCGCTATGAAATGGCCACGTCGTAAATCGACCTCGCTTCCGAGGTCTATACAACAAGTCACAGGATATAATACCTTTTGGTATTCTCACCATTTGTTCATATTTGTCTATGCATTACTCATTGTTCACTCCATATTCTTATTCCTAACTGACAAAGCAACAGAAAAAACGGTAAGCCAGTTTTCTTGCCCAGCTTTTGTAAGTGCATCGTAGATTCTCCTTACGTTGTTTTGTCGTTATCTTGATGTACTTTGAGCATTAGTCTCGTCTCTTTTCATTTACCTCGGTCTTGTTTGGTAACCGTTTGGTTTTTGATTTTTGAATATTAAGCCTATAAACCCTCCTTCCACCTCTAAATTTCTTGTTTTGTTATATGCTTTCTACCAATGATTTCAAAAAAGCCAAATTTTGAAAACTAAATAAAGTAGTTTTTAAAAATTTGTTTTTGTTCTTGGAATTTGGTAAGACTTAATTTTCAAAAATAAAAAACGAAATGTTTACCAAATGAGGTCTTGATGAAAGATTTCATTTCCTTTCAAATATATATATATATATGTGGAGAAATTTTGCTAACCAAAAATCCCCACACAGAAACATAAACTCTCTGACAAAGAAAAAACCATCATATCTTTTCTATGAAGTATTCTCTAGATGCTCAAATTATAAAGCTGATTCTGATTTGTGTAATTTTCATTTTTTGAAGACTTGGATGTATATAGCAATTCCAGTTTCATTATACACTGGAGAGAGGATTTTTAGAGCAATTAGATCTTGTTTATACGAAGTGAATGTTTTGAAGGTAATCCTATTTTAATTTCCTACTTAGAGGTGATAAGTCGAAGAACTACAACCTCGAACACGATTATATTAACAAGATTTGTATATGCTCATCATGTATAATGTGCAGGCAAGGACTTATTCAGGAAAAGTTTTATTTCTCAAATTGAGCAAACCAGAGAGATTCAAGTATCAAAGTGGGATGTATGTATTAATTCAATGCCCACAAATCTCCCCGTTTGAATGGTAATAAGTCCTAATAAGTTCAAGGCTTCTAAGTTCGGAGTGATTCTGAAAGGATCAAAATCACTCGAAAAGTACTTTAATCATTCAAAATCCAACTCATTTAAAAGTGATAAGGTTTGTTGATGTTTTAGGCACCCATATTCATTAACTTCTGCACCACAAGATACCCATCTCAGTGTACATATCAGAAATTTGGGAGATTGGAGTTATGAGCTGTACAGCCTGTTGCATGAGGTAATTGAAAGGATAAAGTTTTAAAATTCTCTTAAATCAACATCTCTCTTTCATTATGGTTTAGTTCTTATAGATGATAATAAATTTTTAGTGTCATCTTTTCCTGCATTGTTCATTTGCTTTTTGAGTTGTGCTTTTTCTGGGACTCTTTCGGGTGCTAGGAATGGTAGTCTCTTAAGAGAGGTTTCCTTTAATTTTGATCGTTTTTTGAAACATGTTCTCCCTACTACTTTCTTTTAGTGTAGGACTACACACCCATTTACTCTATAGTTCTTACTTAATCGCTAATTGGAGGCTATTTTTTGTAATCCGCCTATTGGTACTTGGAGTTTTTCTCTATATTTCATTTATTGATGAGATTGTTTCTCTTAAACAATGTCACTTTTCATGATAACTTAATCATGAAGGAAAAGAGAGAACTTAAATTTGTCACTTTTCATAGTGATAAAGTACTAGAAACATTCTCTAGGGACTAGGTTAAGCATTTGGTCTCGAGGTTTGAAAAATGGTTTTGAATGATTCTTGTGTTTAATTGATTGTTAGTAAAAAAAAAAAAAAAAAAAAAAAAAAATGACGTGAAATTGTTGAGGTGTCAATTTTAAATGACTTGAAAATATAGGGAATATCTCCTACATCAAAAGATTACCCGAAAATATTCATTGATGGGCCCTATGGTGCTGCTTCTCAAGATCATGTCAAGTACAACCGTGTGGTACTAATCGGTCTAGGTATTGGAGCCACACCCTTCATGAGCATCCTAAAAGATGTTCTAATCAGGTTTACTAGGAAATGTGATAGTCAAGTAAGACTCTTTTTTCCTATGATTTATATTTTTTTTCTTCAATTTCCCAATATTACTTACCACCAACAAAGTTTGACCATGGTGTAAAATTGAGTAGGCTTACAATGGAAAAGGCAGCCAAAGTACATCCAAAACCTATCTTTATTGGGTTACAAGAGAGCAAAGCTCCTTTGATTGGTTTAAAGATTTTATGAAGGATTTAACAGGTTCTGATCAAACTCAGGTAAAAGCAATATGTTTGAGTTAGCTGATTAGCATCTTGTATGGTTTAAAATGTTCTAATGTCAAAATGCTCTTAGTTAGCTGTGGAGATGCACAATTTCCTCACTAGTATATATCATGAAGGGGATGTAAGGTCTGTTTTGATAAGAGCAATTCAAGCCTTGCATTATACTCGACGGGGCATCGACATCGTCTCGAAGACTTCGGTGAGCTTTCATATACAATATTTTTCGCCTCTGTTATATTATGGAATGAGTTACTAACGCTCTATTTTTATAATCATTTGGTTTTTGATTTTTTGTTCTTGAAAATTAAGTTTATAAACACAATTTCTACATTTAAATTTCTTGTTTTGTTATTTGCTTTCTATCATTGTTTTAAAAAACTATGCCTAGTTTTGAAAACTAAAAAAAAAAAAAAAGTTTTTAAAAACATGTTTTTATTTTTGGAATTGGTTAAGAATTCAACAAGCATGTTTAGTGCCTATTTAGTAGAGAATTTGAAAACAACGAATTCAATGAAAAGTGAGTTGTACTTCATGTTTGGTAGCAAATACAAAAATTGGATTCTAATTTAAACCGTGGTTTAAAATGTGTTTGATACTATATATTTATAAATCATAAAACTAGTTGGAGTTACCTACTAATATTTAGTTGACAATAAATTATTACTCATTCATTTATGAATATGACTTATGTTTTAAAAAAATATATAATTATTATTTTGAAATATTATATAATTTAGGTTAAAAATCATTTTTAGTCCCTAAACTTTCATAAAAGTAACGATTTAGTTCTTATATTTTCAATTTTATAACAATTTAGTCGTTGGACTTTACTATGTAATAATTTAGTCTTTATACTTTAAAATTTGTAACAATTTAGTCCCTATTGTAGAAATTAGTGTTAAAATTTAATAAGATTTCTTGCATAAATAAACAGATAAACAAAGTAGAAACTTAATATTTTTACAAAATACAAATCTACACCATAAAATAATAAAAATTGAAATCTAATTTTGATGATTGTTTCTATGTCAATGACTAAATTGTTACAAATTTAAAAGTACAAGGACTAAATTGTTAAATACTAAATTTTAGGGACTAAATTGTTACAAAATTAAAAAAACATGGACTAAATCATTACAAATTAAAGTTTAGGGACCAAAAGTGTTTTTTAACCTATAATTTATAATACATTACATAATACATATTATATTTTTTTTGAAAATGAATTGAGTTTATAACACGATATATTGTATTTCTAAATGTTTTAATCTTTATTTAATATAATGCTACATTTCAAAATTTAAAATTCAAAATTTGGATACAATGAAAACATAGAAATGTTGTTTTCAGAATTTGCACGGTTTGGATCACAGAATCTGAGAATAGTTTTCAAAAATAGAATTCGAATTTGAGTTGTCTGCCAAACACATATTGTTGAACTCAATAAATCTTAAAAACATAAAACTGAATCCAAATTATCTACCTAACATGCGCTTAATTTTTTAAAACTAAAAACAAAAAACCAAATGGTTACCAAACAAGATCTAGCTAATTAATTGATGTCTTCTTATTATGAAGGTACGAACTCATTTTGGTCGGCCAAATTGGATAAACATCTTATCGAGTTTAGGTCATAGGCATAGAGGAGAAAGAATTGGTAAGATCAAAGCAAAATCATAGTTTACTTAATCCTTGAACTAAAAACTTTGCAAGAATTACAGGAAGTTGTTTGGTTGTAAACAGGAGTTTTCTACTGTGGTCCTTTGGCTTTGGCAAGAGAACTAGAGGGACTATGCACCAAATTCTCCGCCAAAACCTCAACTAGATTTGTATTCCATAAAGAGAACTACTAGATTAACATTATTTTTCAAGTATACAAAAATAATTATACAATTATAATGTATTGCTTCACTTCATCCTCGTCTCTTCTTTCTTTTGGAATACAATTGCGAGGTAGAAGATTAAACTTCTGACCTCTAAGATGGAGCACATGGCAATATTACTGATTACTAAGCCAAACTTACTTTGGCTCTTTTAGTTATTAAGGTGTAACACCTTAGAGACATTATTTCTGGTGTGCTAATACGTTCATAATTTAGAACAAATTTAAAGGCACCGAATAAATTGAAAACAAACCAAAATCAAATATTGTCATGTGTATGTGTGTATGTTTATAGTAAATCAAGTTCAATTACTTTAAAATGTAGCCACATAATTGTGAATTTGTAAATATAACAAAAAGATTTCTTAGGAACATCTGGTCTACCAAAAGTTCAAAAGAGATGTGAAAAAATTTGCATTTACCCCAAAGAAATAGTAAGAAAGATAATGGGAATTTATAAGAAATAATATTTAAAGTTTCACCCACAATACCTTTTGTTAATTGTTTTAATTGTCCATCCATACATCTCGTCTAAAATTAATATTAAGACTAAAACAACTATTTAACTTCTTTTGAATTCTCACCGAACGAAAACCAGAACTAAATGAGTAGTCTTCCCCAATATTACAAAATCTTTTCATATGTGATTTTCAAATTCCTCATTCTTAATTCAAATCAACTAGGGGTGAGCAAGAGAACTCCGAAAATCGATCCAGCCGACCAAAACTGGCCAAATCGACCAAAACCGATCAATTTAAGAAGAAAAACGGTTGAAACCGATTTTTAAAAGTCTAAAACTGACCAGTCATCGATCAAAGTAAAAACACATAAGGAATTCCGACCACCCTGCCATTATTTGTAGATTACTTATTTATTAAGAGCCGGAAGGCTCACAAGATTTTGAGAAAAATACTTTTAATTTTAAACATTAAAAAATATCTTTGTTTCTCCCCTTATGTATTTCCAAAATAACTTAAATTTTCTTATTTTTCTCCCCTTTCTTTCTTTTCACTATATTTATTCCCAAAATAATTTTAATTATGTGACGTTTCTCTCACTTACTTTCTTTTCACTCTTTTATTAGTTTCATTCTCATCTCTCATATGGTTCTCCTCTTCCTTTATCACCGGCCACCTTTAACTCTATAGCTAATGTCGGTGATTTATAACACAATCCTTTGATTTTATAGGTTTCTCCTTATGTCTAGGGTCGACAACAATACCTTTTCTATAGTACTTTTATTTGTTCCAAACCTAACCTAACCTAACAATTATTAAGCAATATTTTATATACATTTAGGTGATCAATTTAAACGAAAAAAGCAAACCTAGCACTAAATAATTAAATTATAATTAATTTTTTTACATATTAGGCTTCTACTCCTATGTTATTTGACAACCACATATTTAAATCCCAAGATATAATTAGTTCATAATTAAAATGATAAAAGACAAAATTAAATTAGAGATGTAAATAAATGTGTAATAAAAATAATTAAAGAAGGAAATGGCAATAATAAAATAAAATCTAAATCTATGCTATATTAAAAGGGGCAAAATGGGAAGAATCCTTATATTCTCATTTTGCCCCTCGTTTTTTATTTTATCCCTAATATGTCCTTAACTTAAATGGTTAGTTGTCTAAAACTCACATATCAAAACTTTCTCATAGAGACACATTTCCAACAAATCACATAGGTATTTTACCAGAAATCACATAAATAGAGCTCACACGAACATCCAATTTACTTAGAAAATATTGGAAAAAAAACCCTAGAGAGAGACTCTAAACAAAATATTTTTATAGAAATCCAAAGTGCTTTGTAGAATCCAACACACGAATGGAGATCCGTCCAAAATCAAACGAAGATTCAACCAAAATCGAGGGGGCTTTTAGTGAGGAAAGGGTTTATTTATTTATTTATTATTTTTTTTTATGAATGGATATTTTCGGGAAGAAATCGAACCGTTATAGTCAAGAATTTCAAATCCAGCCTTTTCTGGAAGAAGATGAAAGAAAAAAGATCGGGTCCTCACTTTTAGGAAGAAGATAAGAAGATAAAGGAGAATTTCAACTAGCTTTTGGAAAGAATGAAGAAGATAAAGAATGTTTAAAATGTCGATGTCGACGGAAATATCGAGGTTTTAATTTTATGAAAATTTCAATGGAAATGTCAATAAAATTTTGATTTCGACAAATATTTCTAAAAAAAATCATAAAAACAAAAAATTCAAAAAATAAATTTAAATTAGTAAATAATCATTTTATGATTTTATGATTTTGTAAATAAGTTAACATGCCTTAATTGCTATGTTTCGTGAATATTTCAACTATATAGTAGAAAAATATCGATTCACCACTAATGTCGATATCAAATCCATGAAAACCTAGAAATATCAATCAAACTACTTACATATTGTGTATTATATTGAGTGAAATAAAATTTGTAACTAAAAATTTGAACTGAGCCCTAATTTATCGATACTGGAATAAATGCCGACCGTCTCCGTTTGAGTGGAGACGGACAAGTTTGAGCACCTCAAGCTCAGCCTCCGCATCTCAAATGGCGGCTCACTCCTCAACTTCCAGTAACGACCGACCTTTGACAACCGCAACTTCTAATCAGTTCTTTGGTGAGCGGTTTTTGGATTTTACTTTTTCTTGCTGGGAACCATTTACTCAACGCCTTCCAGCGGTTTAATCGTTTACATTACTATATTGATTTCACCAGCAAAGTGGCAGTAATAGTTTAGTGTTGAAGAAATGATGGAAATGAGAATCAGACGATTTTTCGATTTTTATATATTGGGATTTAACGGAAAAATCTACTGCACCTCATGATGAATTGGAACTCAGGATTATGGCTCGTATTTATCTCTTTCTCTGATCAGTCCACGCAATTGAAGGATTATGCATAATTTTTTGTCGATGAAAACTATTAGTAAAACTATATAGATTAAAGAATCTGAGTGTTTCATGGGTTTTGTGTATTGTTTGAAGCCGTAGAAAAGAATTGCAAATACCTGCATAATTTTATTGAACAATCAGCTTCTTAGACTTGTAGCTCAAGTAGTGAATTACCATTGTATTTGAATATGTAGAGATGCTTTATTACAAACATGCTACCTTTTCCTGCAGCATGGAGGGAGTTTTTATGGGGAGCTATCGCTGGAGCATTTGGAGAAGGAATGATGCACCCTATTGATACCATAAAGACTCGGATTCAAAGCCAGGCTATTCTATATGGAAGTCAAGTATGACGTATAGGAGAGCTCATAAATTGTGTCAGTTGATGAAAATACTTTAATTTTATCTTCAGGATATCAGCTTGGTGAAGGATTAAATTTTATTCAACCACAATGTTTTTTGTCATTGGAAACTATTAGTAAATTCAATCATAATATTAAGAGTTTGCTGCGGCATTTAATCAATATAGATTCAGTCCCCCCTCCCCCTCTCCCAAAGACTTTGTTTATTAGGAAATTCCTAACTCTAAAATTTGTTAATTGTTCATCTCATTTATATCAGAATCAAAAGAGCCTCTTGCAGATGGTTCAATCAGTATGGAAAATTGACGGATTGAGGGGTAACCTTCTTCGAATTTTTTTTTTCCCACTAGAGGTTAAAATTTATGTTTCCCTTTACGTTCTCTTGTGCTGCTGTGATAAGTTCAAATTTCTTAGAAGCACAATATTTGGGTTTTTATCCTGATCTAATAGCTCTTTAGGCTTTTATAGGGGCATAGCTCCTGGAATTACTGGTTCACTTGCCACTGGAGCTACATACTTTGGTGTTATTGAGTCCAGTAAGAAATGGATTGAAGAAACACATCCTAGACTTGGCGGTCATTGGGCTCATTTCATTGCTGGAGCAGTTGGTAAGCAACACCGCCTCATGATCATTAATGTACCCCTTTTGATAAAGTTCAATGCTGATGCATTCACCAGAGGAATAACTATGGATGTATTTAACCCTGTTTCACTATAAACTAGTTAATGAGATTCAGTACCGCATTTTTTTTCACGTAATTGTGCACTTCCAACCCCCATGCCCAAAAGGGAAAGCGTATTTCAGTTCAGATATTACATTTTCTTGGACTTGTATAGAGTACGTTTCATGTCTGAATGATGTAATGTTCAGATCTGTGAATGAGGATTCCCCTTTTTTGTTTTGCAAAGGCAGTGACCCAAGGCATCCACGTCTAGTTTACTTCATTTTATTTTTTGACCCAAACCTCCAATGCTAATTCTTGAGAACCAAAGCCTGTGTGAACATACAATAAGCTGGCGTGACTCTTTTCTTCCTTCACTCTCCATTTCAGGTGATACACTGGGTTCATTTGTGTACGTTCCATGTGAAGTTATGAAGCAACGAATGCAAGTTCAAGGCACAAGGTCGTCTTGGAGTTCCCTTCCCATGAAGGATAGTATCTCTATGAATCATGGTGGGCAAATGTATGGCTATTATTCAGGGATGTTCCAGGCTGGTCATTCAATCCTGAAGGAACAAGGATTAAGAGGATTATATGCGGGGTCTGAACTCTGAACCAGATTGATTTAATCTATTGGATTTTCATAATTTTGGTAGCAAAATATACTTTAAAAGTGAAATATAATTACTGCATGACTGTGACCCTCTCCCTTGTATCGTTCCAGATATTGGTCTACACTTGCCAGGGATGTGCCGTTTGCTGGTCTAATGGTATATAAAATTCTGAATCTCTGTACTTTTGTTTGAGTTGTCTGACTTTTCCCTGTTTTATTTGCTCTTGGATTGTTCTCTTTCTCTTCTGTATTTATTTTAGCTATGCATCTGCAGATTTTACTGTCATGCTAGATCCAAAGCATAATTCTAAGTTGTTAATTGATAAGTCTAGAAAATGATCTCTCACGCACGCACGCACGCACTGACTGGAGAACATTAATGACTTAGATGTCTTCTATAAATAACCATGTATTAAAACAACGGACTACTCAAATTTCTGTAAGCCTAAGGATTTTTTTTTTTTTTTTTCCATTTAAGAAATAGCATACATATTTTATATCTATCTATCCTCACTTTTTCAGTTACTTTGTATACTTATTTAAAGTCTCGTCCCTTTGAATTATATTATATTTAAAGTCTCATCCCTTTGAATTATATTATGTTTAGTTATCCATGCTATACACAAGTCGAAGACTTAAAGAAAGTACTTAATGCTTTTATTGACGTTGTCTTGTGGGCACCACTGAGAGGAATGGATCAGCAGAGAGAAGAATGAACAATTTTAAATTAATGATACTGACATTTTCTCAGTCCAAAGTGACATCGATTCTGTATCTTCGTATCTTTGATGCATTTATCAATTAAATGGTTTAGTTAACACACTACAGGTCATGTTTTATGAGGCGCTTAAAGATTTCACTGAGTATGGGAAGCAAAGATGGATGCCTAATTCAGATGTTAATAGCTCCTTGGAAGGACTTGTGTTGGGGGGATTAGCTGGTGGTAAGCACTTTGATAGCCCTTCGCCGTTTCTAATTAAATTAAGTCATGAAGCTTTTAATCTTTCCTTTAAACGTTCAATCTTAGATTACATAGTTGATGTTTAATGTATGGTTCTAAAATTGTTAGGTATCAGTGCTTATCTGACGACTCCCTTGGATGTTGTAAAAACAAGAATGCAAGTTCAGGGATCAACTTTGAGGTATTGGATGATTATCGACGTGCTTGAATATGTTTTTTCTAGTGAATTTTCACTCTTTACGACCAATGTTGTTGGCTTGGTAGATAATGATTCAAGATAGTGTTTATATGCGACATGCGGTACTTTCTCTAAAATCTTAGGTATAACGGCTGGTTGGATGCGGTGAGAACTATCTGGCGGAGTGAAGGAACAAAGGGAATGTTTAGGGGTAGCATACCCAGAATCACATGGTATATTCCAGCTTCTGCCCTAACTTTTATGGCTGTGGAATTTCTGAGAGACCATTTCAACGAAAGATTGGATGATGAATCCAAAAAAGAAGCTGCTTCTTTATCAGGTGATAGAAAAGGAACATTGCGAGAAACGGCATTAACTGCTCGAGACTGAATCAAATTTCAATCCATCGGCAGAGACACATCGACTCTTGTCGAATTTTGCAGATAAACGTTGTATGTTGTATTTGCAATACCAATGGATCATTAGTTCATGATAAACTAATGAAATCACATGACTTGGGGAGGGTCTATGTTTTATGTGAGATACCCACAACCAAGTCTTCAAAGGCAAAAGAAATGAGTAGATAGACAACAATGGTAGTTATTCATCCTTGAGTTTTAGTTTCCTTCATGTAATCTCAATTCATTGGTTAGCTACAGCCATTTCTATACTTGGTTTTAGTTTTAATAGACTGATATTAACTCCAATACAAGAAAGAGAGAAACAATGCACATTTGGGTGCTCTATATGACCAGGGAAGGTGATCGTGGGAATCTTGCTCTATTCTTTGAATCTTCATTTTAAGTACATAAGATTCTGCCAGTGCACTTACCAATGAACTAAGTCTACTTTGGCAATAATGATTTGATTTTAAAAGGTTCATTTTGGTCTCTAAAATTTATTTTTCTGTTTTTTAAACATGTCTTAATCCTTAAACCTTTTTAAAATAACTACTTTGTTTTGATTTTAACAGATTAATCATTAGGGATAAGTCAATTTATACTCATAAATGTTGTACGTTTATTAGTTGAAACTTCAAATTGATAATTGTATTAATTTAAATCTAAATTTTTATAAGATACTTAATTTATTCATTCTAAATTTTAATACCGTTAATGTGTAATTTTCACACATGTATAATTTTTTTAAATGCAAGGAGAAATAAGTAAATTAGATAGTAAATCTAAACTTCTATTTCTCTCCCCTCATTTAAAATGAATTACGTGATATATTTTTATTTAAATGGAATTCAAGTGAAAAATAATTATAAATTGCAAAAGAAGGGTCTAAATTATTCCACTCATAAAAATTTAGGATTTAAACCTATAACTATTTAGCTTGAGATTTTAAATCATACAAGCTCCAAAATTTAGAGTAATATGTCTACCTTTGGAATTTATTGTGTTTTTAATGCAACAACATGCTAGAGTTGGGTATAAATTGATAATAATTCTTAAAATAAAATGGTTTAAGCACTACTTTGGTCCCTATACTTTTGACTTTTGTTCATTTTAATCATTGTACTTTCAAAATGTTCGTTTTGATCCCTATATTTTCAACTTTGTTTATTTTAATTTTTATACTTACAAAAGGTTTAGTTTGGTCTTTGTACTTTTAATTTTTGTTCAATTTTGTCTTTATACTTTTAAAAAATAACTATTTTGGTCCTTTCATTTTCATTTTTAAGGATCAAAATAGTCATTTTCTTAAAGTTAAAAAACCAGAATGAATAAAAGTTGTAAGTACATTGACCAAAACGAACATTTTAAAAAGTATAAGAAACAAAATGAACCAAAATTGAAGGTATAAAAACTAAAATGAATGTTTTTTAAAGGGTAGTGACCAACCAAAGTTAAAAGAATGGGACTAAATTAGTATTCAAACCAAATAAAATAACTTATTGTGTGTTGGTAAAGAATTCTGAGTTAAATACTGAATAGTGGAAGGCTAATTTTATGTATAAATATCGAATTCAATTTTTGTCAGCTGAGCCAAAATCGAAAATCCCATAGCAGAAGAAGAAGAAGCACAACAATCCCTAATTCCGAGCCCTTCCATGGCGTCCGCCAAGCGATGCCATTACGAGGTACTCGGCCTCCACATCGACTGCACCGCCGACGAGATTCGATCGGCGTACCGGAAGCTAGCCCTCCAGCGCCACCCCGATAAGCTCGTCCAGTCCGGTTTGTCGCAAGCTGATGCCACCGCTCAGTTTCAAGAGCTCCAGCACGCGTATGAGGTCCTCTCCGATCCTAAAGAACGAGCCTGGTACGATTCTCATCGTTCTCAAATCCTCTTTTCTGATGCTGGATCGGTTAATTCCAACTCTGTTGTTCCCAATCTCTTTCCGTTCTTCTCCAATACCGTTTATTCTGGCTATTCGGATTCTGGACGAGGGTTCTATAAGATCTATTCTGACCTTTTTGATAAAATTTACGGTAATGAGATTAATTTCGCTAAGAAATTAGGATTGCGGTTGGATATGGTTCGTGAAGCTCCAGTTATGGGGAATTTAGATAGTCCGTATACGCAGGTGACTGCGTTTTATAATTACTGGCTTGGGTTTTGTACGGTTATGGATTTTTGCTGGGCTGATCAGTACGATGTCATGGCCGGTCCCAACCGGAAATCGAGAAGGTTAATGGAGGAGGATAACAAGAAGCTGAGGAAGAAGGCAAAGAGGGAGTATAATGAGACAGTGAGAGGTTTGGCTGAGTTTGTGAAGAAGAGAGATAAAAGGGTGATTGATATGGCTATGAAAAGGAACATGGAAATGGAGAAGAAGAAGGAAGAGGAGAGGGAGAGGAAAAAAAGGTTAGAGAGGGAGAAGATGGAGAAGCTTAGGGCATATGAGGAACCAGAATGGGCAAAGGTTGAGGAAGTTGAGGAGGATGAGGAAGATGGGTTTGAGGAAGAGAATAGGAGAGGGAAAGAGCTGTACTGTGTTTTGTGTGGGAAAAAGTTCAAGAGTGAAAAGCAATGGAAGAATCACGAACAGTCAAAAAAGCACAGGGAGAAGGTTGCAGAGTTCAAAGAATCACTAGAGGATGAGGATGAATCTGAAGAATTTGTTGATGAAGGAGAAGGTGAAGAAGAAACAACACTGCTGGATGATGAGGTAGATAAACTAGGGGAGGAGCTCAAGGAAAGTTTTGATATTGAGGAAGCAAAAATTGAAAGTGGAGGAGAACTTAGTGGGAGTGAATATAATGATGTTCATGAAGTTGATGGATCAGATATGGTTGCTGAGGCACTTGGATCGAATGACGACGATGAAGACGAAACAGATGTTCTTGAAGCAATGGCTGCTGGGTTGCGATATAGGAAAAATGCAGCTTCAGTGAATCAGCCTAAAGCTTCCCCAGTCAAAGCTCATTTTGAAAATGAGAACAATGAGCCTAGTCCGGCAGAATTCGAAAATGGTAAGAGGGGAAAAAAGAATCGTCGAGCCAAAAAGAAGGGCAAGGGAAATGATGAAGCTATGAATGAACCAGATTCTCAAAATGACAAAAACAATGGAGACGATTCATCGTATCAGCAGGATTCCCCATCCAATTCGTTGCATAAGGATGAAAGTAGTGATAAGGGGACCAGTGAGTTGGCTAAAGAACAAAGGACTTCAAGTAAATCAGCTGATCGGAAAACAGTGGTGCAGAATGATACAAAGATCAACCCTAGACACTCATCTAAAGGAAAGAAATCCAAGGTAATTTGCATTCCACAGATCTGCTTTTTTAATTCCATCATTTACTTTAGCTATACTATCAGTAATATGCAACAACATTTCATGCTCTGAAAGATATCATGTATTCCTAAATTAAGGAAGTATTAATGTTCTGCTTCCCTCTTGTTAGAGTATTGATTATAGTGATTTGTGCTCTCAGTTTCAAATAATCTAATCTAATCTTAAACTTAGGCAACATCTAAGGATTCTGGCAATTCATGTGAAACATGTGGAGAGCAATTTGACTCGAGGTAATCCTTGTTTAGAACTTCCTTCATCTATTGATCACACTCACATCTCCTTTTATACCTTATAATAAGATAACACACAATCGCTTTTAGATTCAAATTGAAGTGGGCTTTTGATGTATAACAACAGGAATAAATTGCATAAGCATTTGGGAGCCACAGGACATGCTGCTTTAAAATATCGATGACAGAAGTACGTATCGACATCAATTTTTGACATTTAACAAGATTTTGAATCAAGTTCCATACTACATTCAATGAGAATGTTAATTTTTAGCGACGCCACGAAATGAAGAGTGACAACACGAATTGCAGGATGCTATTCCGTGACCAACCAAAATACCTAATGAGAAGTAATGAGTATTATAGCGTATACAGATTGTTGTCTATCCAGAAAGATGTTGGAAATGATATAATTCTTTACATTTCATTGTTCCATTTTAAACTGCAAGAATCCAAGGATTTAAAACTTGTTCTTTACTTAATCAAAGTAAATAGGATTTGAGTTGGCTCTTAACATGCATAGGCCCCCTTGGGGGAGGTCATAGTACCAGACGAGAGTTGCTAAATATGTTATTTAGAGATTTTAATTTGAAAAAAAAAATAAGAGGGACTTATGAAACAAAGCTTTGTTCAACTTACTTGATGTGCTTTTATCAAAAGTTATTGTGTAACTCTTCATCTTTCTTGCACTGCCTTTTTTAAGGTTAAATATATCATAGGGTTCATCTTTCTTCATCTTTCTTCATCTAAGTCTTAATTTGTCCCTTAATTCCACCCTTATTGTATTGAGAACTATGCTAAAAAAATGTTTGGTATAAAATTGTTGGGGAAATTGGAAAAACCACTATTTTGAAGTGTAATAGTAGTCTACTTGTAATTACACTTTTAAACTTGATTAAATATTTATAAACTTACAAAATTTTAGGCCTTTAAGGATTCAATTTAACAATGGTATAAGTTTGAAGGTTCAATTTTTACCATTAAATATTTGAGAGTCTAATTTAAGTTCGAGGATCTAATTTTTACAATTGAAAATTTGAGAGTATAATTGCAATGACCCTCATACTTCAAAGAAAAATTGTTTTATCTCTCGCTTTTGAAATTATATATATATATAGATAAAAATAAATAAATAAATAAACTCATAAGACAATCGATGTATTCAATATGTTACCACAAAATAGAAGTAAAAAATTACGAAAGCAAGAGCATGGCATAGAGAGTTCAACTTAAGGATCTCCTTAGAACTCAATATATTATCACAAAATAGAAGTAACAAATTACGAAAGCAAGAGCATGTCATAGAGAGTCCAACTTAAGGATCTCCTTAAAACTAAAGAATACAGTTCTTACCAACACAACAAATCCTGTTCAAATAAAGTCGTTCAAAAAGGTGCCTCCTATAGCCAGACATATACAAAATACTATCTATCTTTAAGTCTCAACCTAACTCTATAAATACAAAACAAGAAAGTTTTGCAGATGAGGGGATTGCGCTTACAGTGGCTTAGTTGAAGCATTCTGGATATAAACCAAAGCTTCCTCCTTCGAAAGTGGCCCTTCTTCAAGGCCTTTAACAAGGGTATCAACGTACTCTTTAGCTGGTGCACAGATGGGAATTTTTCCAGATTTGAAACCTTCCATATCCAAATTTGAACATCTGAAATTAAATACAAGTACATATTACTACTGAAGGGTTATTACAGGAGTTAAATGCACAGAGCAAAAAACGAGATTTGAGCCATACGTTATAGTTAGTATTGGAATATCGCGTTCTTTCCCCAAATATACAAGGTTGTGGTACCAGCCTTTCTGCAAAATAGTCAAAGCATTGTTTAACAAATGATGATCTGGAAAAATATAGTTAGAGTTGTACCTTTCAAACATAGGACTTGGCTCTTATAGAAGAGAGGTCAGATAATTTACATACCCCAGTTGGAACCTCAATAGAATTGGAAGGGTTGTCTGTGACTTTGTTCAGATTAGCTATATCCAATAAAGGGTTGTCAGAAAGGAAACCACTGCCCCTATTTTCTTGATACAAAAGATCGTTAAATTGCTCTAGCCTGTAGGAGAAGATCAAAAGCAAGAATTAAGAGATTAATTTAAGATTTTGTGTTAGCAACCATGAGTTCGAGTGGAGGATCCAGTAGTAGAAAGTATTAAGAAGAAACTCGAGATTTTCTCACATGAAAAGAAGAGGCTAAGGAAAGAAAAGAGTAACTCACGTAATTCTATACAAGCACAGGTAAGATTTTTCCTCGCTGTTGCTTTCAGGATGAAGAAAAGCAACTCCTCCTTGACCCCATGTATTGGTATACTCACGACCGAAAAATAGACGATGAGGAAAAGTTCTCCACAGAATCTCCTTTGGTGGAGTCTTATCCATTGAACCTGTACATGGTCTGTTCATACCCTCAACCTAAAAGTTGCTCTTTCAAATGTTAGACAAGAAGTGAGTAAAGTATAACGAGAAAACTCAACATTGCGTCAAGTCAATACACTAGACTGGTCTCAAAGTGAGAGCTTGAAAATGATAATTGCCATGATTTTACAACAATCATAAATTATAGTTAATCCAAGATTATTAAAAGGAGAATACTGTAGACGATGAAGAAGCAACAACCTGTCCTCCTTTGATATAACAAAGGAATCTTGGGCACCACAAATTTGATCCAAATGCAGCATACCAGACGTCAGTTTTTGATAGCTCCAATCTCCAAGGGTGGGTAACATTAACCACTTGACCTGTGTTGTGGCGAAAACCATTGTAAGAACAAAAGAATATTCCTTTGCACATGAATCAAAGCTAAAGATAAAAAGAAAATGGATTTGAAAAGATAATCTCAGTGCTCTTACCCTGACTGTCTTCATTAACTTCTAATTGTGAAAGTGTGATACCCTGGAGAACTTCCTCGAGGCTTTTTAATCTAATATTCGAAGCTTCGTCCTCCGAATCAGAGCTTGAAAGCAATACCTCCTGGAAAAATTGAACAAATTTAACAGGAGAATCATGTGCCTTGAATATATACACACACACACAGACCTAAAAAGATTTACGGATAAGCAATGCAAAACTTATCAGAAATCGAACATGTTGAACCACTTCATCCCCGTCTCACAAGTCAAAATTCACTGGCGTATGAGAAGGTTTGATGAAAAACAAAGATATATATATATAAAGAGAGAGACTAAAAAGGTTTTACACATAAGCAATCTTATATGAGAAATCAATCATGTTGAACCACTTCACCCCATCTCACAAGTCAAAATTCACTGGCTCATGTGAAGGCTCAAGGAAAAACAAAGTCATAGATGATTATACTTGTACAATGTTTCTATTATGGGTGAAATTGAAGAATGATACACTTATGTGCCACCCAACAATCTATGCAGACCAATCGCGATCATCAGTTTGAGCTACGCTGTCTAACTAAGCAAGATAAATTCAACAGACTACAAGATAGGTAAAATCATCCTTGAGAGAACACGATAGGATGAGCACAAAAAGATTGAATAGTTCAAGTGTTCATCCTGGATGACATGGTAAGATGAAAGTACCTGGTTTGGAAAGATAAGTATTCATCCACAAAAGGGCAGAGTGGGGTGAGCACACAAGTCTCAACCGAGCACGTGCACATCTCAAATGAGTATTGCAGGGAAAGCATACAAATTCCTCACAGGAAAAGGGCACATTTTTCAGAAAATGCAGTACGAATTAGGATGAGGCAAAGACATACCAAGCCTGATCAGGCAGGTTCACAAGGAAGAGAGAAGACAAGCTCAAGAGGTGCCCATCCATGTGGTTTTGCAATGGTGAAGCGCGCAATAGACTCTCCATAATGGATGAGTTTAACAACAATTAGTTTGATACTTGAACAAATCAACAATTAATCAAGAAGAGAGATTAACCTCCAAAAGTCTCTCACCCTTGACACTCAAAGTTAGAGGCATGTTCCTAGGCACTAAGGCAATAGAAATAATCACTATGCCCTTTCACCATGGAGATGGGATGAACCCGAATCAAGTATTCAAATTTGTTTATTACTCAACTTTGCCAACTCAAACCCTAATTTGATTTGAACTATGGAGTGTTTAGCAAGCCCCATATTGAGCCTCAACTTCTCTCCTAACATAACTTTTTGGTCTTCCTCGGCCTTCCTTCAACATTCTTGTTTGCAAGAGTCAAGTAGTGCCAATATGGAGCAAGTCAACTCAGACAATTTTCCATCTAAATTCAGCAAGTGAAGTCTCTATTCTAAAATATTATCAAAGAGTTGAAAAGATATGGAGAGAGAGTAATTGAAAGAGAATTCGACATTCTACTCATGATTTAATATATATTGTCAAGAACAATACAAATCTAATCACCTTCAATAGATATCCACATAATGTGTATACAATAGTGAAAGGATAGGAAATAAGGGATTACCGGGAGTGGCACTTTTTTACTGATCAAATTATCTGGTAATTCATCTGAAAGTATTGGCCAAAATGGACTCAATTCTTGGCGAACCTGGCAGGAATCACAAGGTTTTTATAGACTGAATGTTTATTGCTAAAAATACTAATGAAACAGAAACATTGAAACCAAAGCAAGAAAAAAGGAGTTGACGGGCAGAAGTAGCTCCAACCAATCCAGGGTAAGAGAAATAATAATGGAAGGGTGAAAAAAATAAGTGAGAGCTTACTGCTTGGATCACTCGCCATGAAGACTCAAATGGATAAGTCTCTGAAGATTTATTCGTAGTTCTTCCATCAAGCAGAATTTCCGCACAGGCAAGCATTGAACTTGCTATAGAGTCAAGATTATATCCTCCTTCCAGGGCCAATACAATCTTTCCTTGTGCAAGATTCATCAACTGGAGAAGATAGGAAAGTGGGTAATGATGCTACCATCAGAGCGTCATTTATTTATTTTTATAGAAAACATCAAAGCTTTGGTACTAATTGTATGTCAAGAAACATGCAAGCGTTAACTCAAATTTTCAAGTCATTGCAAGAAGATGGTCATCAAAGATAACAGGCAAGACTATGAACCAAAAGACACATCACAAGCGAGAGAGAAATGCAACAAACCCCCAACCTCTTTTCGGTTAATTTACAGATGTTCTGACTTATTCTAGATCTTTATTCATAATTTTAAGAATAATACAGAAAAAAAGATGTTTATAAGTTTTATTGCTAGAATTATTATAAGGAAAATTAAATAGAATAACTAAATGATATTCTAAACCACATGTGGGTATGATGACCACAACACAGAACCCCTGGAAAGTGATGTTCTCCTAGAGTTCAAAATGCACATATTTTTCTGCAAACAAAAAACAGACTCCAATCCGAAAGAATAAAATCTTCCTGGTGATTACAAAAAGCCTAATTAGTGGACACCCACAAAGAGGCTTTAACCCTAATAACCTTTTAATCTCCTTCAAATATCTCTAAGCCCCTCTAAGAATCCTACAATTCCTCACTAGCCAAACTCTCCATAAAATAGGCAGAGAAAAGATGCCACAAAGCTCTACCCTTATTCCAAACTCAAGATAAGGGAGTTCAAATCGTATATTTAAACCAACATCACCTTCAAGCTCTTATCCAAATCAATTCCTTAAGATCTAGAAAAAGTGCCATTGAACTCTTGGGATTCATCATTATGATAATTTATTGTTTAGCAGAATCAATTGTCTGAGAAGAAACAATTCAGATTATTCTTAAAATAAGAATTCAGATACCAATGCTAACGTATAAGTCCTAGTCAGATGTAGTGGGTGCAGGGTACATACCGAATTACTGCTAAATAAACACATGCGAGAAGGTATTGAACAAACACATATTCTCAGCATTTAGGAACTTGTAAACTTAAGCCTCGAATATATGAGACAGTAGGAAACTATTATCAACAGACAGGCTACCCTTATGATTTAAGACAAATCCAAAATAGGAAAAGACAACACTTGCCTTTTTCAACATAATTGAGTATCCATACGGTGTGACACAGCAACCACCCAGAGGATCACCAACAGCTGTTCCGAGCACGAAATAACTTTTTACACATCCCAATGGTTTTCAATCAAATATATTTTGATATTAGTCCACTGCCATATTGAAAGGGAGAATTTTGGATAAAAACATATTTTGACATTTTCAATTTCACCTTCCGTCTTTAAATTTATTTCATAATTTTGAAAGTGTCAATTTTTTTTATTTTACTTGTTCATTTAATAATACTTGTTTTCATTTAATAGGTAACTCCTCCATCATAACACAACAATCTTTGATAGAAGTCAAACTGAGACCAAACCGTTGAAGAAATATGACCTAAGTGATCCCTCTGAAACAAGTCACATGATCAAAATCTTCAAATGACTAGGAGGCACCATTGAGACCCCAAACCTTTTTTTTTCTTTTCTTTTTCCTTTTATTTTGATGAAAAATCAAGAACTCAAAACTTTAGATGAAGATCTTTGGACAATGTCCATACAGTTTTTCCTCCCTAAACGATCAACCAAGAGAAAAACATGATCTTCTCTGCGATTTTAGCGTTCCAAAGAAAAGGAAAAGGAAACTGGAGCTAGTGTGATGAGTCAAAAAATGAACGAGAAGAGACTCACAAGCAAAGGTGTCAAGTCGGAATGCTAGACGGTCCACATACAACAATCACTAGACTTTGAAAAAGATAAGCTCTTTGTAATAACCAAAGACTTATGCAGAGTTTGCGTGTTCGAATCTTCGGGTGAACTTAATAAAGAAAATCCTTGATGTCTCCAAAGTCTAGGTTTTGTGGTGAGCGTGGATTTTTAAAAGAGGGAGAAAAATGGCCAAGAGTGCCACTATTAGAGAATAAGACCAAATTAACATGCACTTCTTTTTTACAGGAAGGATTAAAGATCCAGGGAAACAAATTAAGACGAGGATCAATACCGATGAGAGCCATCATTAGCGAATAAGACCAGAATCACGAATGCTTACTTTTGAAGGGAGAGATTAAAGAGTCAGGGGAACAAATTACAAAAATTCTAATGTCTTTGAACTAGCCACCCGTTGAACAACCATGTAACATAAATGGAGGGAAGAAGAAGGATTATAATATCTCAAAGTTAGTGGCATCAGACCTGCATCAAATCCAGCAGAGACTATGATCATATCAGGATTATATTCCTTAGCAACAGGAAGCAAGATATGGTCCCAAACTGCTAGATAGTCAGCATCCCCACATCGTGCATTCTCCCACGGGACATTTATATTATATCCAGCTCCAGGTCCTTCTCCAACCCTGGTATAAAAACCATCATCTGTGGCTGGATAAAACCCTCCAAATTCGTGCCTGTGTTTATAAAATAAGTCGGCACATTACTGGCAAAGATTATAATAACTCTGATAGGATATAAAACAAGTTTTAAAGCCATGCTTCATGACCCAGTAGCCGATATTCCAAGTAACAATAGAGAAAAAAAGTGTTGACGCGTACTGGAAAGAGCTGTTAAAAATCTGGCCATTAAAAGAAAGAAAAGTAAGAGATTTTGGATGTTGGAGGCATCAGGGTTGTTATTTACTTAACAACCCCGACCACTAATTATCCACTTGTCAACCACTGTGTACAAATTAGAGAATCAGGGTCAACCACTTTAGGGGAGGAAGAAAGCTCTGCAGAACAACACTATTAAAGTTCTTCATTAAGAACTTTGATTAAAATGAAATAGAAATTTTCAGGATGTTGTGATGATCATCTCCTCTGGAAGATGTTGAATGTGCCAAGCTTCAAATTGCAACTTTGCCAACATTTTGTAATTACCCCCTTTTAGTTATCATCTCCTAGGCATTTCTGTGATGGTGCTTTATCCTCTCCTTTGTATTCTTTCATAGTTACTAAATTAAGAGTACTGAGTCAAAACAATAATATTTAAGAAAACACCAGCATCCTTAAGCACCTACCGGTGAACAGAGAAGAACAAAACACGGGGATCCTCCCAGAACATCTTTTGCGTTGCATTGCCATGATGAACATCCCAATCAACAATTAAAATTTTCTTAATACCCAAATCTGGCTGTATCATGAAAGATAATGACCAAATGAAGTCAGAACTGACAGGGAAAAAAAAGAAGGCAATTGAACTAAATTAAATACCGAACTTGAAAGCATTTTCTGGAAGGACCTTCAGAATAACAAAGTAAAGTACAGGATCGTATGATTATCCATAAATATTTGCTTAAAACATAATTGGAAAGCGGTCCTACTCTTTCATTCAAAATAAAGCTTGCTGCCACAGCTATATTGTTGAACAAACAAAACCCCATAGCTTTATCATGTTCAGCATGATGACCCGGCGGCCTCACAATGGCAATGGCGGAATCTAAATCTCCTTTCGCTACTCTTTTGGCAACCTTAACAAAATGAAGTAGTTAGAATATATATTTAAAAGAACGGACTTCAGGCAACTTTTCTCTATTATACCAAATCTACACATTTCAGTAACTTAGCATACAAAAAGGACCAGATAGTGCCCTGCCAAAAATTCAAGTTTCAACTAGGAAAAATTCGTATATATTACATCTATGACAGAGCCAGCAGCCAGATAAGCAGCTTCGGATGACCCTTCATTAAAGTATATGGAGTTAAGTTTTGAAGCAATCTTATCTCTTCGTGAATCAAACTCTTTGGAGCTTATATTCTTAATCAACTTAACATGATTTTTGGAGTGAACTGCCAAAATATGTTTATCTTCTGCTTCTTTCCCATTCAAAACCACACACCTGAAAAGGGGAATAGCTAGCTCAACTACTTATCCAAGAAACTGAATCAAACTATCTCAAACTACAAATTCTGGAAATATGCAAGTAAAATTTGGAAGGGAAAAAAAAATCTGCACCGTCCAAAATTTCCAACACAACAGATGTTCGAGTTGCCACTAAAACTATGAAGCATGAAGGAACATATGGATTCCAAGAAAGTTTCAATTATCACGTAAAGCTGCTGTTTCAAAAATAAATAAATAAACAATTCCTTCACCATCCATGCATTCGAGGAATTCAGCAAAAGATTATTTTCAGACAATCAAGGAACAGGATCATGCTAACCGTGGCTCGGTGGTGATAACAATTGTCCGTTTCAGTGAACTATCTAAGACAACTATAATTTGGCCACGAGAAGACAAGTATGATATGGCACAGAGCTTCATTTTAGTAGAGTATATCCCAATTCTTCGATTTTTTTTTTCCCATTACCTTCGCAACACTGCACACAGTATAAAGCAAATACACAACAGGAAAAAAGAAAAAAAAAAAGCTAATGAAA
This sequence comes from Citrullus mucosospermus, assembly GCA_030954485.1. Classification (NCBI taxonomy): domain Eukaryota; kingdom Viridiplantae; phylum Streptophyta; class Magnoliopsida; order Cucurbitales; family Cucurbitaceae; genus Citrullus; species Citrullus mucosospermus. The sequence goes on from CM062060.1 coordinate 27,451,924, forward strand.
AAGCAAAAACGATCATGCCTCTGAAGAATGCCAGCGGTCTGTAGCTTGTTCCAAATGACCCTAATTCGATTAGGATTCTCAGGATGGTAATCTCCATCGGGCGTGTGATGTTTGCACATCCTCTCGTCGTACAAAACTCCTACCCTCCGTGAATCGCCATTGGTTCCGTTGAATTTCATAGTTCCGGAGCCATCAACGTCCATTTCTCCAAAAAAAATCTAACAAGCTTAGTCCCTAAGCTGACGAAAACTTCCCGAAACTGAATTTTGCAATAAGGTAGTTGCCTTGTCGGAGTGTCGCCGCTCAGTAGGAGATCGACGGATGGTCCGCCGGAGAATACAGAACGGTTTGGTCTCACTGGCCAATCAAACCCACTCGCCAGTCAGCGCAGTCTCTCTAGTCTTACGAGGGACGGCTATGATCGCGAGTCGGAATAGTAAAAACAAGATAAAGGAAGTGGACAAAAAGAAGAGATTTTTCTTTTTCTTTTTTTCTTTATCTTTTTTCTCGAAGAAAATACTAAAATTGACATTCTAGCTATATCAAAATTCATTATAATCTATTTCTTTGACGTCCTACGCAACGTTTAAAACGTCGGAATTAATGGAAATGTCGAACTAAAGTCTCAATTTAATGAAAAATTTGAATGAAATTATTGATATAGTGTTGATGAATATTTTCTAAAAAATTATAAAAACAAGGTCAAGTATCAATTTATATTTTTAAATTTTGAAGTTTGTATAAATCTAAACCCTAAACTACTAATTGTATCAATTTAAACTCTGAATTTTTATAAACGTGTCAATTTAAATCCCAAATTAGTGATAGTGTATGTTAAAACCCTAAACTTTCATAATTGTCTCAATTTAAACTTGAACTTTAATAAGTGTCTCAATTTAAACTCTTCATTATGTTTTATTTGGATACACTTTATGAAAGTTCATAGTCTAAATTGATATACTTATAAAAATTTAAGGTTTAAATTGATATAATTTCGAGGTTTTAATTGATACTATTATTAGTTTGAGGTTTAAATCGATATAACGTAATTTGATATTTGTCCTAAAAACAAAATATTAAAAAAATGATTAATAGATAAATATTTTGCGGTTTCTAAACTAATTAAAAAGTCTATTATTTATGGGACAAATCAAAAAATTACTCTAAAATATGATAATGATTTACAAATTCACCCTTAAAAAAAAAAAGACTGACTTTGTCAATTGATGTGCCATTGGGGATGGGTGATTTAAAACACATGAAAAGTACAATACAGATATGTTTTGGTTACATTTTTTATTTCTATTAATATTAAATTACTATATAAGATGACTATTAAATACAATTAACTAATAATATCAATTTTGTTTTAAAAGCACGTTCACCGCCCCATTTTTTTTAGTATATGATCAGCTAAGTTGGTTGTTAGATTTAGTCATTGAACATAATTGATGGAATTAGTGATCGAAGTTGGTCATCGGAGGTGGTCGCCATAAGTGGCAATCACGATGAGTTGGATATTGGATGTGACTTTCCTTGTTATTGCTATTAAAAATACTCTTAAACTTCATTTTGTTTAAAAAATACTTCAATCTTTTAAAAGCTGCAATATTACCAATCAATCTTCATAAACGTATCAAAACTACATTTAGAACAAAAATTCTTTAGAATAACAAAAGTAAGGACTTCGAATTGTATGACAATAACCTAAAATATTGTGATGATCTAAATTTTCATTTTAGATCACTACCACACATTTTATGTCTCTATTTTTGTCCAATATTCTAAAGAATTTTCACTCTAATGATATTTTTGAAATGTTTATGTTCAAGGGTTATATAGCAACTTTTGAAAGCATAAGAATATTTTTTAAACAAATAGTAAAGTTTAAAGTATTTTTTACAACTTAACACATGTTATTAAACCGTTATCACTGAATTTATTTCTCATATCTAGTAAATCAATAATTAATATTTAATTCACGTTAGATATAATTTAACGGTAAATAGTTATTGCTGACAAGTTTGAGTTAGGTTGGCTAAAGATTTAGAGTGTTATTCTCTTTGGATTGAATCCATGTTAAAGTGGCGGAAACGAAGATTCATTCCTTAGTTTTGCACTTTTCCCTTTTGGAGTTATCTTGTTGACATTTAAATGGATAGAATTAAGATTGTAGGCTTTAATTTTACATCTAGAAGTTTTTAACAAGGTGACTTATAATTTGGCGACTCAATGTGTGTCAAACCAAGCATAGCTCATATATGAATGTGTTGATAACCACAAGACATCGAGACCTACAATTCAAATCTTCCTATCCTACATTGCACTTTAAAAAATAATAATAATAGTCAAATAAAATAAAAAAATAAATAAAAACTTCAAATATGCGTTCACATGTATGGACAGACCTGTGTTTAATAGATATTTTTCTAAAAATATTTTGTTTAAAATAAGGAAAAACTAATAACAATATTTAAAATGACAATGAAAAATTAACACTATATAAATAGGAGCGTTTAAATGAAAAGAAAGGGAAAAAAAACCGAACTTTAATACAAAATTGAAATGTTACACATTTATCTTAAAAATCAAACCTTTGAACCCATTCTATATATTATAATTATAATAATAAAGTTTAAAAAAAAATGTCCATTTTAGATCTGGTAAAGTTAGCATATACAGAGAGAGAAGAAAAAGAGTATTCCATGGGTCCCACTAGAGCATGAAAAATCCATACAAAAAGGAATGAGGAGCCCAACTTTTTTTTTTTTTTCTTGGGTATCAAGTGGGAAAGAGTAAAGAGAGTGGAGGAAAGAACAAACAAACAAAACAAAGCTGTCTAAGAGTAAAACCAGTACAGCAAGAACAGGAACATCACATGCTAGCCACCTTGCATTTTGGAATCCAATCTGACCCTTCACCAACCATAACCACAACTATTCCAAAAATAAAAGAAAATTGCCATCAAGCCATATGCCCACATAACAAGAGAGTGAATAAGAAAGCAATTACATTGGCAATTAGTGTGAGTTGGAGTCTTGATCCGCTGTCGGTGTAGTCGGTGTTCATCCCGCCCACCCCTGATGGTCCTAGACCGTTGTTGCCACTACCAAACCCATTCCCCCCGATGACGCCGGTGGGTGTTGTAGAACCAAATGGGGTGTTGGTTGTGGGAGTTAGTCCAGTGCCTGGGTTGGTGGTGGTTGGAGTCCCAGTTACTGGAACAGTGCCACTGTTTACAGGGCTGCAACAACAGGTTACCAAAAATCAAATGAATCCCACTTTAGGTGAGATAGAAATAACTAAAAGGTTCGGATTCATTAATAAAGTAATGGTTTGTTTTGGATAAGCCAGCTTTTCTTGGTCTACATCTATATGAAGATAAAGAAAAGTTGTCATTGTGATAAGGCTAGGGATTTGAAGATGCATCTCATCCTTGATCCTTTCTACAAGGAAAAGTAATCTCAGCTATTAACCAGTTTTTGACAAGAACATTGCAAATTAGCTCCGAGAGAAAAGACAAACAGTTCTTCCCCAAGAAAATAAAGTGCTTCAGCAAACCTTCCTCCCTCCACATGTGAAACCCTTTCTCCAAAAATCATGGTCTGCCTAGGCTTGGCCTTCGAGGCATTAAAATGTGGTTCAAATCTCAATAATTTACCATCTCGAGGAGTAACATAAATCTGATCAATATTATGGAAAACTCCATTTTCAACCTCGCATAATCTTCCGAATAAATATATTTACCAGTGTGGAGTATATATATGATTGTTAAAGACAACAATGGGGGCGACAATTATAACCTCCTGAGTGAATGTGAAAAGTTAAAAAACGCCATCCAAGGGAAAAGAAACCAGAAAAAATAAATAAAAAAAAAAAAAAAAAAAAAAAGATCTCATGAAATCACAAATAGTCAATTGACAAAAAGAGTATCTATGATTACAGAACAATGGGATGATGACGAATCTAATGGCAAAAGTCTCTTTTCCAACAGTATCTATGATTATCGGAAGCAAATTTGATTTTTGTTAAGTTTTTAATTAACAACATGCTCTAATACTGTTCAAGTAAAAAAGGCTGTCCGTTTGTTCAAATGAAAATAAAGCATAAAGTAAAGTAAAAATATTTTTAATATTATGCTAACGAACAAGATTAAAGTGGATAAAAAGTCCAGGTGAAGCTCAAAATAAACATAAAGGGGAAAAAAGCTAATCATGTTGTTATTTCATATCAAAAAGACGGAGTTCACTAAGTGAGAAAATAAAAATGAGATTTTGAGTCTCACTAACTCGAGAGGGAATGTCACTGTCCTCCAGATTCAGAATTCATTCTTGGATTTGGAAGAAAGCAAAGAAAACCGTATTCTAACAAAGCGAGTTCCAGAAATAGAAATGGGAAGAAATTATTACTTTTTTCTGTTCAAAAGTAGGTGCAGAAGTATACCTGGCGCTAGAAGGATAAACGCAACCCGAAGAGCCTGAGCAAACACCAAGATATTAAAAAAAAAAAGTATATATATGTGTATATATATCAAATTTTTATTTCACAACATGATAAATAATATGAAAACAAAACACATTTTAACATAGTAGCTGAAATAGATGGCCAAGGAACTTCGAAATGAGTAGCTTAGATAGATTGCCAAAAAGATTAGAATTTGTGGCATATAACTAGAATCCAAGTTAGTTCCAAGGTGGGTTTGTTTCCATTTTTCCTCTCTCAAAGTTAATCAGATCTTAACTGACTGAATCTTCTCTTATTTAGAAGGAACAAGAGAAAAAACATGTGGAGGTAGACAGCAAAATCTTACTGGGGTCAGCAGAGGCGACCGTTGCTGTGCCAGAAAAATCACATGAACCAGGAGCTTGACCCTTCCTTTGGAAGTAGCTATTAGTAGCATAGGAACAATGAGCCTTGACAGTGTTGGGAAGGAAACAGGCTCCATTTTGATGAATAGGGGCACAATCAGCTCCAGCTCCACAAGCAAAGTCCAGTGTCTTCTGGAGAACACTATCACTCAGTCCATCCTTGCAAACGCACCATGTTGCACCTACAAGTTCCAGAAACCAGCATTACAAGAGAGAGCTAAAAAAAACCAAAGACTGGAAGAAGTAGAAGAAACAAACCAAACACAACAAGATCTAGACAATCTATAAAAAGCTTCAGAAGTACAGGCAACTCCCAGAAATTTTAAACCCCTTATCCATCCAAAAAGAACCACAGATTTCAAACTCAAAAAGAACACTTCTTTTTTAAACCAAAGAACAATAACTACATGAATGAGACCATAACTAGAAGATCTATTGACACATTTCTTCAAAGAGGGCCAAATACACATTCAGCACATTTGCATAGCCTTTAAAGATGACTCACAGGCAAAATGCTTGAATCGGCCAAAGGATTAATGAGAAAGACCAGTATATGGCTTTAGTGTGCACTACAAAGGTAGAGAACAAAATACATAAAAATGCAGGGAGCTTACTTGAATGGCCAGTCATTGCCAGAATAAGGAGCCCAATAGCTAAAACCGGCATAACCCAAGACATGATTACAAAGCTCAGATCAGATAGTGGCCAGAAGAAAGTTATCACTACCACACACAGAAAGAGAGAAGGGTAGAGAGAAAAAGGGAGGAGAAAGTGTGTGTTTGAGAGTGAAAATGTAAAAAACCCTGAAGTGGAGGGGTATGTTCTATACAAAATAAAGGCAGTGGCTTTTCAGAGGGTAATGTAAACAATGGCATCAATGGAGAATGGCCCCACTTTTGTGTTTTCTAGCCACTGCTCTTTCTGCTCCTTGTTCACTAGTAGGCGCGTGACACACCAATCAATAACTTCAATTCTCAACTCATAGAAACTCAGAACATGTTAGCCCATTTGTAAACAAAGTTCAACCAAATAGAGCTGTTGCTCACAGTAGCTATATAAGGGGAAAAGAAAAGAAGGGAATTGCAATTTGCCAAACCATTCAATAATTTTAAACTTAAGTTCTTCAATTGAATTAAAATTGAACTTCAATTCACCTAATTGCTTTTTCCCACTTTTTCACTGAAAGGACAGAATGATTAAATGCCTTACTCCAATTACACAAACACAAATGAATAGAAAAATAAAAGAATTAGAATAAAAATCAATCAATATCCCTGATGCTGGCCCTAAGCGATTGGAGTGATTATTTTAATGTACAAAACACAGTTTAGTATAATATAATCCAGAGCTAAATCTTCGTGAGAGAATTTCTCGAATAATACATCTTACCTTTTCTTGAGAAACGGGGGGATTTCTCTTGTTTCTTCTCAACGGCTTAAACATTGGAAGTTAAACAAAAACTATTGTGCCTAGAAAACACCAAGAGAAGTCATCGAGGACTTTGGGCGGCGACCTTGAATGGATTGTTAGGGTTCTCTGTGAGGAACCTGCCAAAGGCGACATTATTAAATTTCACTGTTACCGCAAAACTCGGAAGGTGGAAGACGCCGGCGATGAGTCGCCGCCGGCCGGAAAGAACTGCACAGTTTGATGGACTTGGTTGGATTAGCGCTCAAATTTTGGGAGTAATTCTAAAATTATGTTTTCATTCCATCTCAATCTTAAATTTTAAAATGTTGGATTATATTAAATAGAGATAAAAATATTTATAATACAATACGTCATATTATACATTTTCATATTATACATACCTGTCGGATTTATTTGTTATAAATTAAAAAAATATCAAATTATTTATAAATATATAAAATTTTCATTCTAAATAGTTTTATAGGAAAATAACCCCAATGTCTTATAAATATATAATATTACGAAATTAATAATTATATATTTTTTTAACATAAACATATTTATAAATAAATTGATAATAATTTATTTTTAGCTAAATATTAGTATACAACTCCAATTAATTTTATGATTTATAAATATACAGTATCAATCATATTTTAAACAATTGTTTAAATTATAATATAAAAATTAACTATAAATACGATATTTAATTTGTCCAACGTGATTTATATACATAGGGTACTTATTTATATACACTCAATGTACCCTATAATTTAAATTTTGGGACGAAAATGAGTTAATATTTATTTGGTTCGAGTTTTTAAAATGTAAATATGTCATAAATTGAAGTAACAAAATTTAAAAGAGATTGAAAACTTTACAATATTTTTATTTCGCCTTTTTAGATTACATGGTTTTGTTTATTAGTTCTTTTAATCTCTATTCATTTTTATCTCTTTTATTATGGAAGACGGAGGATTTCCGATTAGTTAATTATATTTATTAATGCATTCACGGTGAGTTATGTACGTCTACATTCATTGTGATTTTTTTTTTTTTTTTTTTTTTTTGACAAAGACACTAAATAGGAGCATATAAGTTATATATATGAGTTTTTTTTTTTTTTTTTTCAATGAGTCATTTGATATAAAAAAAAAAATGTTAGAAAAATTAATTCGGTTGAGAATAAATTAAAAAATAATTATTTAAAAATAAATAGACTGAAAAATCAAAAGGGAAATTTTGCAGAAATGGAAATTGAAATAGGAGAAATAGGGAAAGTGCGTCTGTCCCGTAAACATTTCTACTTTAGCCTTCCAAATAAAGAAAAGCATGGATAATAAAATATTGAAGTGTGTGGGTTTGTAAGATAGTTATTTATATAGGTATTTATAGGAGAATTTACTAAGAAATTAAATGTTAAACTATTAAACTCTCTTACTTCAAGATTGATAATTTGAGCAGAGATATGCTCATTTTGGCCTCTGCTCTCCAATTTAAAAGATAAGATTCATAATAAGTAAATATATATTAAAATATTACAACCAACGAGTAGCAATAAACTTTTCAATAATATAACTAAATAGAAATTATATTAAAATTGTAGACTCGATATTTATCTCCCCACACAACAATATTAAAAATAAAATAAATAAAAGTCTTGATAAAATCGAACCATTACAATGTTTTCAAAACAAACTGGAGAAGATAACTAACTACCAAGAAGTAGAAAATTAGAAATAACCAATTTAAGGCAATTTTTGATAAACCCCAGGTAATAATCTGGGCCGTGGATGCACAACCAAGGGTTGGGCCCGACGCAGAGTCAGCCCATAGGCCTCGTCCATGTTTAACTCATCTGGCCAAAGCCCATTAGGCAAGGCCCAATCAAAGGAATGGGCCAACGTGGCAGTTAACATCTGGACCATTCTCAGGCCCATACTCATACCCACGCAGATCCTCCGCCCAGCTCCAAACGGAATCACCTCAAAGTCATTTCCCTTCACATCGGCGTGGGCCTTCTCTCCGCCTGGGAGGAACCTATTGGGCCTGAATTCAAGTGGGTCGGCCCATTCTTTTGGGTCACGACCAATGGCCCATACATCCACCAAGAGAGTGGAGCCTTTAGGGATGTGGTAGCCGTTGATTTCGCAGCTCTCGGCGGCCATGCGGGGGAGGGAGAGCGGCGTCGGTGGGTGGAGCCGGAATGTTTCCTTCACCACCGCCTGGAGAAAGGGCAGTTGCGGCAAGTCCAGATCGGAAACTGCCCGATCACGGCCCACTGCGGAGTCCAATTCTTGTTGGGCCTGGGCCATCATTTTGGGATGTCTGATGAGCTCTGTCAAGGCCCATTCCACTGTGCTTGCTGAAGTGTCGGTTCCAGCGGTAAACATATTCTGCATGAAATAATAATAATAATACCACCAGATGGATTTGATTTAGATTGTAATTCTATAATGAAAGGGTTTGGCAATCTAATCTTTCCTTTTAATGAAATTTATTGCAATTTATGTATTCTCGTTCAATGTATATAACTTTTGTTGTTCCTTTAATTTGATTTGAATGGCAAATTAATTACTCACACTTTTAACCTAGGTAAATTACACAGCCATTTTTGGTAATATTGGAACCTACATATTATTCAAAAATAAATAAATAATAGATATATTGATTATTAAAGTATAGTCATGTTGACAAGTACCTGAACTTAATATAATAACAAATTAACCTGTATTTTTTTCTAAATATCTAAAAAAAAAAATGTTTGTGATTTTTGTGTTGTACATCTTTTTAATAATATATTGTACATGTTAATTGACATTTGACACTACCCTTCGAATCATTTTTTTCTTTAAGTTATTTTTAGACAGGCTTAATTATAAAAATTAAATAATTTTGATCATTATTTAAAAAATATCAATATTATTCTAAAAATTACAATATTGCTCGACATTTCATAAATATTTACACTATTACTCTTGATAGTTCATAAATATTTTAAAATTATTATGAGAGTGAAAATGCTTCAAGTTTTAGACAAAAACCTTACCGAAATGAGAATAGAGTTAGCGATTCTTATTAAAGAGGTTTCGTATGCGTCTCTTTTTCTTTTCATATTTTTGTTATTAAACTTTTGCCGACACATTATAACTATATGAATTTTTGTTTTAAGTCTTAGGTTAGGCAGCATATTCTTCATAAGTCTTTTTACTCTACTTACTCTACGGTAGTTTTGAAAGGTTTTTTTTTTTTAATGATAGTTTTGAAATGTTTTTTCTTAATAGTGTAACTAGATCTATATGAGAAGTGAGAGAAATAATACCAACAACAAAGCCTTGATCTCAGTGTCATTAAGTTTCTCATTCTCATCCTCAGCTTCATCCTTTGACGACAGAAGAGTACTCAACAAGTCTTGGTGGTGGTCGCCGCCGCCGCCACGGCCTGCGGCCAATAAATTCCGGTGCTCCTCCAAGATCTTGGTCAAAAAATCGTCGAACCATTTGTGGACCTTCTTCATCTCACTTGCCACACCCAACAAATCAAGCCACTCAAGCGACGGGAAAAAGTCGCCGGGGTTGAACTTTCCGGCCAGCACCATCACTTGCTCGACCATTTCCTTAAATCGGTTCGCCTCTGGATCGTTGCCGCCGCTGCCATCGCCGAAAACCCGTCGGCCGAGCATTGTCCGTCCGAGCGCATTCGCAGTGCACACGGTGAGCAAGCTCCCCAAGGTCGCCGGAGCTTCGCCGGACCTTGCAAGAGCCTGTACTAGCATCGCTATCTCCTCCTGTACTCGGATATAAATTTTAATTATCTCTACTATATTGAAAATTATTGATATATTTTTTCTTTTTTATTGAAGAGCATATATTTAATATCTATTATCAAAAGAAGTCACATATTTTCTTATTGTTTTCATAAATTATAATTTTCTACTTATTAAAAAAAAAAACATTAGAATTTTCTTTTTAACATGGTTATATTGAATTTGAACTTGGGTTGAATTTAAGCTATACTTTATTTTTGTAAAATTTTAAATTTCATGTTATATTAAAGTACATGTTAATCTTTATATTATGCTATTTATGTAAATTCATATTAGATATATTTAAATATATCACATTTTCTGGTATGATTAAAAAAATTCCACAGTTATAACAAAAACAGGATTATTATTATTATTATTTTTTCTCTCTTTAGAAAAGGACTAACTCTAGAGTCTAGAGGTAGAGTGATGAAAAAAAATAATAAACAAATAAATAAACAAATAAAAACCTTACTTTACTTGTACTAGGTTTAAAAATTATATCAGAAAACTATATGATTTTATTTTTTTTTTCTTTATAATTTTCTCACTAAATTCTATCAAGAAACGAAATTTACACACAATTGTTCTTCCCCAGGTAGATCTATGGTTAATTTGATAGAGAATAAGTACAAAAAAGAAAAAATAATAACTATAAAATGCATTTGGTTTATACACTTACACGTACTCACTCTCCTGTCGGTTTCTCAAAGTTAGTTTAGTCTTCACATAAGTCAATGAAAAGAATTAAATGTTCCTTCATCTTTTCATACTCATACTTACCTTATCTTATAATTGTTTTGTCGTGCAAGACAGAACTTGATTACATAAGTCGCATGTTCCATTATTATTTTCATACTCATAATCATGTTATCTAATATAATGGTTTTGTAGTACAACATCGAAATTCATGTGTTTTTGAGTTAATCCATTAATTTTTCATTAATATACCTATATGAAGTGATATAAGTAGAGTCTCAAGAAAGTTGACTTTTAATAAATAAACTAAAGATCCATTTGGATTATTTAAAAAAATTATCAAAAAATTCATTTTTATTTAAACTATTTTGATTAAAATTATTTAGAATACACTTTAACATATTTTTTTTAATAACTTATTTTTTAAATTAAATATTTAAAAATTGGTATTCCAACTCAGTTAAAAGCGGTTAGTTAGCACGCAACCTAAGAAATCACATTAATGATCAATTCAACAAAGCGTGCGTAGTGAGGTGATAAACTAAAATTTATTATTATTATTTTTTTTTTTCTTGTTAAAGAAATTGGACGAAGTCAAATGGCTTACCCAACTCTCATAACTGTTAATTAAACTAATAAGGAAAAATAAATAATAAAAAGAAAAAAAGAAAAAAGAAAAAGAACACCGTGATTTTGTACTGTTGTGAATTTTGAGAGCCCAGCAAAGTGAGAACTATTGCGTCGGCAGGAACGGACAACTGGCTTGGTAAGGTTTCCCCACGTAGGAAAGTAGATAATGGAAAATTTTAGGTGCATACCATAGGTCTCACTCGATACTAGAAAGATGAGATAGTACATTTAAAGTGTTATTTTTAATTTTCTATGAAATCCCTAAATTTTAAGTATCCAACTTCGTAGATTAACATCGGCTTACTCAATAAGTTTAGTCCAAAAATTTGAGTGAACTAGAATTTCTAGTTCACTTTAGAGTGGTGTTATATTATGCGCGTTTAGTGTTTATACTTTTAGTTGTGGTTCAATTTATCTTTGTATACTCAAATTTGTTATTCATTACTATATTTCAAGAAGGGTGATAACCATATGATCATAGATTGAGATAGGTCGTGATAGTCTATCAGATATTTTGTTATTAGTTTTTTCTAAAATTTAGGAGTATAGAGACCAAATTAAAAAAAAAAAAAATCATATTATTATCATTTTCCAAACACGAAAACCTATTTTCTGAGAAGAAGAAAATTAGGGTAAAAATCAGGCATGCATATAAATAGAAAGAAAAATATATATATGTATAGGGCGAACCTCGCGTATGCGGCGATGATCATCTAGGGCTTTTGAGGAGAAGAGATGGACAGCGCTGATTTTCCGGAGTAATCGCCACCGTGGACCGTACGGCGCAAAAACCATATCCTGATAATTATAAGCAATGTATTTTGCGCCGGCGTTCGGCGGGCGGCTAAGGAAATTAGTATCGTGTATCTTCAAGAGTTGCTCCGCTACTGCCGCCGACGCCGCCACGACCATGTCAACGGAGCCTAATCGGAGGTACATCAGAGGTCCGTACTCGCCGGCCATGGTGGCGAGGAGGGAATGGAGAGGCGCTCCGCCGATTTGCGGCATGTTTCCTACGATCGGCCATGGTTTTGGACCAGGCGGGAGGCGGAATCTGCGGCGGAGGAAGAAAGCACGGTAGAGGAGGATGGCGGAGGCCAAGGTAACTACGGTGGCGACGATGAGGGTAATTTCGTCCATTAAATATATATAAATTTTTGGGTTATTGATTCACACAGTTAGAGAATTTCGCTGAAGGGGTAGGGAAGGCGGTGCTTAAAAGGGAAATGGGGTTGAATGATTTGTGGGTAAATTCGTAATTTCAAATTTAAAGTTGTTAGAATCTACGGTTGAAATTTATTCGATGAACGTAGAGTCTGGAGGAATATTTTAATTTATATATAAATAGAGCAAAACTTAGTGAGTTTGCCGGCTGAATCTGGGGCTGCCACGTGGCAGAATTTCATTGAGAAATGTAATTTTATTATTATTATTTTTAATCGTGTCCGTTTTCAGAGTTTTAAGCAAACCCTAGCTAAATAGATTTAGCTAGGGTTAAATTATAAATTTTGTTTTATATTTTAGATAAATTAAAATTTAGTCTCTATAATTTTAAAGCTTAGAATTTATACTTTATAGTTTGATAAAATTTCATAAATAGTCCTTATGATTTAAGAAGATTTTCATAAATAATTCTCACATATTTAGGAAGGTTTTATCAAATTATAGGAACTAAATTAATTCTAATTTTCTTCAAACTATAAAAACTAAATTTAATTTTAGTATTTATTTTTTTTTAAACTTCGCTTGGATCCCTAAAGATTTGTAGGAAAAAGAAAACTCCATACAAAAAAGGGAGAAATGGAGTTGCAATTACAGAGAACAAATTACACATAAGAGACTCCAAAAGAACCCCAAATCCGAGTTGAGAATTTCAAAAGAGGGGAAAATGAAGTTGAAATTAAGAAAAAGAAAGTATTACACCATAGAACCATAAAAAGGAATTCAATTGAAAACTTAGAAGAGGGAGAAAATGGTTTTGGAATAATAGAAGAAGAAACAAGGAATACCCACATCTCAAGAAACCCCTAATTGAGCAAAAGAAAGGAAGAAGGAAAAAAAGCATAATTCGACTAATATAAAGAATATAATGTCAACCTCGTCAAAAGTTCGATTATCCTCCATAAAAAAGCCCTAACTGAGAAAGTTAAAGAGAAAAGTGAGAATGGAGGATGCAATTGAGGAAAAGAAACCCAAACGAGTAGCTCAAAAGGGTGAAAGTGTGGTGGGTAATTAGTTACTGATCAATCTTTCTTCAACCATACATTAAGTTTTGGAGTTGCATTATAAATTTTGCTAATTTCAACCACATTTTCTCTCTTATTGCCTTTAGAAAAGCCTATCAAATTCTTAAGCAACTCTAACACAAATTTCAAAGCGTCAATTTGTAAACTTTATATAGGTACATATATATTGTGGCTGAATTATAACAAAATCATTAGTTTTATCTTTTATTGGACATCAATTTTGGTGTCTTTTTTTATTTTATTTTAATGATTGTTTTCAAATTTTTCTTGGTTGCTCCAAAACTGATAAAATCGAATTGGAATATTTAGATAATGACATCAATTCACGCGTAGGTTATTAAACAAGACACACTATTGTGCTCACAAAGGTTAATGATTAAGGTGCATTTGGTGGGTGATCTTAAAACATATATTTGAAAGCTAAAGATTCAATAAAGTAAGTTGGGATTGAGAGCCTTGTGTTTTATGCTATATCTGTGTTTGGGATAGATTTAGACCCTTATAACCATTTTGTTTTTTAAAATTAAGCTTACAAACACTACTTCTACCTCCTAATAACCATTTTGTTGTTTAGTTTTAGTCAAACTTTGAAAACTAAAAAAAGTAAATTTTAATTTTTTTTTTATTAATGGTTTAAAAAACCAAGCGAAATTTGTTTAGTTTTTATCATTGTATTTAAGAAAGATGCAAATCATTGTAAAAATGTGGAGAAAGAGGCTTAATTTTAAAAAACAAAAACCAAAAAATGTAATGGTTACCATATGGAGCCTTAGAAATTAGATTCCATTTAACACAATCATTAAATATACTTGATAATATATTTATAAACCACGAAACTACTAGAACGAGGTACACGATTTTGCTAAACTGTGGACGGGGTACACGATGTTGACCTATGTCACCCCAAATCATGGATGTGGTCCACGATTTTGGTGACCCACGTTTGAAAGGGAAAAAACAACAAAATAGAAAGGATGAATAAATAATTTCAATTAAATTTCAGTCTCAAAATCTGGCTCTCGCTTCATTTCCTCGCTCACAATCACTCTTATCTCTCTCACTTTATCTCTCTCGCGCTCTCCCTCACTAGAGTTGGTCACGTCGAAATTTAAACTTTTCATGTTGGAGAAGAAGAAGATGTAGGAGAAGAAGAAGAAAAAAAAAAAAGTCGAAGAAGGAAAATGATGGATAGGGCTATTTTCAAATATAGAAAAATAAACCAGAATATTTACAAATATAGCAAAATTTTACTGATTATCTATGATAGACTGCGATAGATATCTGTGTTCTGTACAGATAGGGACATATAATAGTCTATCACGGTTTATTGGAGATAGACGGTAATATTTTGCTATTATTTATAAAAAATTTCAACAGTTTTATCATTTAAAATAATTTCCTTATAAAATAATCTATTCAATAAATATCATTATTAATTCTTAAAAAATAGTTAGTTTATAATCCATTAATAAAAATTTAAAATATATTCACATGATACTTTTTTACATGAAAATTATTTAACAAAAACTAACTTTCAATAATTAAATTTAAATAATTAACACTTATTACTACATGGATTAATTAAATTGGAATGAAATTAAAAAAATATAGACCAATTTTGTATTTTTACATTTTTTTTTCATTTTCTGACGAGTTATGCTCGAATTAGTAAATAATATGTAAAGCTAAAAAGGATATATCCATTTTCATCTTAATCTTTAAAAGTATTCAAGTTTCATATAATTATGATATTAAGGGGGTGTTTGTTTCGCAGAGTTGAATTGAGTTGGGTTGGTAATAATTATAGGAAGTGTTAGATTGTTTGGGAAATTAGATTTTCTGTGTTTAGGGTGCAGAGTTGAGCTGAGTTGAGTTGGAATTTCTGTATTTGTTGTGCTGAGTTGAGTTGAGTTAGAAAGTCTATATTTGGAGAAAGTCTATGTTTGGGGTGCTGAGTTGAGTTGAGTTTGGGGAAATCAATGGGTCAATGGATGGATAAAATCGGTGGTTTTTAAAATCACCGTTTTTAATTACCCCTTAACAAACGTGGGTATTTATTACCCACCCAACTCAACCCACTCTAAACCCCCAAACAAACACCCCCTAAGTAATATTAAAATAAACATATGTATATATAATAAATTTAAATTAATTTAAGTGAATCTATAAATAACACAATGAATAACGTTTTCATTTAAATACACCAATCCAATTTAAACAAGTTGATAAGTGAAATCAATTTTTCGATCATCCAAACCTAAATTATATTGAGATCAGAGATTAAAATAATTTGTCATAAAAAGCAATGAAAATTATTTTTGACAATGACTTCACATTTAGCACTAGATACTTTGATTTGATGGTTCTAAAAAGAGGGATTAAAAGTTATTTTTCATGGTTGGTATTTTACCACATATTTTAGTGAAACGTCGACAAGCCTAACACATGAGTGACGGTCGAAAAGTCCCACGATCGATGCTGCTACTTTCCCTATTGCATAAATCATTCAATTAAATGAGAAAGAAAATAATATCGTAGCAGCTTCGATCTGAGCATAAGATATTTTTGAATCACCTATTTTGATGCAATATTAAATTATTAATTGACTAAAAATATTTAATCTAATAAGGAAAGAAAATTTTAATATCATATCGTAGGAGTAATTTCAACAATATAGTGGTTTTTTTTTTAAAAATGACGAAAATAGAGTACTAACAATTTTTTTTTTTTTTAATAAAAATGATGGAGTTTAAAAAATAAATTCTAGAAATAGAGTTGAATTGGAAACTGTTAATAAAAATATGGTTGGTAAATCGTGGATGGGGTACACGATTTTGATGGCATTAGGTGGCATCCAACCTGGCGTTAACTTAACAATCCATGTGGAATAAAATCGTGTCCACCGTCCATGATTTTTTTTTTTTTCGCTCTTCTTCTTTGTGACTCCCTCTCTGTCTCTTTCTTCTTCTTTTTTTCTCTTCTCTCTTCTTCTCCTCATTTTCCTTCTTCGTTTCATTTTTTTTTCTTTTCTTCTTCTTCTCATGCATCTTATTCTTCTTTAGCTTATTCTTCTTTTCCAACATGAAGAGTCCAAACTTTAACACAACCAACTCCTGTGAGCAAGAGTAAGAGAGAGAAAGAGAGAGCGAGATTGAGAGAGGAAGCGTGAGAGAGATAAGAGTAATTGTGAGTGAAGAAAGGAAGCGAGAGCGAGAGAGCGAGAGTTTGACATTGAAATTATCCCTCCCTTTTTTTTTCATTTCAAACGTAGGTCACCCGATTTTGGTGACATGGATCAAAATCATGTACCCGTCCACGATTTCGTAATTCTATTTTTGTCAAAAATTTTCAATCCACCCTATTTTTGTCATTAGTTATTAAAAATAACATTATTTTTTAAAAAAAAATTCTATCATCTAACACCCCAACTAGTTTTTTCCTAATTTAAAATTAAAATTTATCAAACATTATTTTACTTTCTTTTACACCTAATTTTCTTTTCTTAAAATACAAATGACAGCCATTATATTAAAAGCTCCAACAATCTGAAACAATAATTTGGGAGTGTTTGAGCTTTTAAAATAATTGTTGTGCTCCTAAAAAATGAAGCTATAGTTAAAAAAATAAAAAATAAAAAAAAACAAGATAATGTTTGGTATTATTATTAATCATTTCTTAGTTAAAAACATGAAAAAAATTTCCTCTCTCCTCCAAAACCACATCTTAAAATTTTGTAAGATACATTACAATTGAGAACAATTTTTGTTAAGACCAAATAAATTGAACATTTTTTTTTGTACTACTATGAGGTGAGAGATCTATCTTCAGTCTCTAGAGAGAAATATAATAGCAATTATCAATAAAATAAGCTCACTTTGGCACACAAATTGAAAATTGGGTTATGCTATTTGCCAATCTTCTTGGTGAGGTTGATTTGGATTTCTTGCACTTGCCACTAAAATCTTTAGGTTAATTGAATACTATCAAAGGTTTTTGGTTAATTAGTGGTCTATTCTTCATAGTTTTTAGATAGATTGCAAAAATCACCTTGAAAGTATAGTACCAGTTGCAACTACACCCTTAAAATTTCAATTGCAAAAATTGAGCTCTTAAACTTGTACCATTATTAAAATTAGAAACTTAAACAAAATTGTCGTAGAAATAGAACTCCAAAATAATAAAAATTGAACTCAGGTGACATGAAATTTAAAAAAGCTATGCTTATTATTACTAATTTGAAATTACGTACGTGTATTGCACGTGTTTACCTATCACAAGTAGGCATTTTTTTACTAATCACTATTCAAAATTTAGCAAATAAAGATCAGTTGTGCAACAAGAGAGTAAATAATGTAAGTTTTAGTAGAAATTTAAACCATCAATGTCTAAATGATAAGAAGTGTTTATCTACCAAAATAATCCAAAACAAGATTGAGATATTTAATTAACTACTTTTAATTAAGTAATGAAATTCGCAAATTCCATTCTCTAATCAATATCACTCGTCGTTTCAACGTCCTCTCCATTTTCTCCCCCTTCGTCTTCTTCACTTTCATCACCTTTATTTTTCCCAACACATGGAATTTGAATTAATATCTCATATCTTCCATCTTTGATTCCATTAATCAAACCATTATTTTTCTCAACTTTATACTCCAAATCTTTTCCGCCGTCGCCGGCATCCACGTACACGGTGGATTCCTCGCCGATCTCTTCTTTTATAAGCATCTTCGAAAGCTCCGTCACCACTTTCTTCTCCAGCCACCGCCTGATCGGCCTAGCGCCATAAACCTAAAACAAAAACATTGCAACACCGGTGATTCATTGAATAATGTCTATGAAATGATCGATAAAATGCCATTATGGAGGAAATACAATGGCTATCACTTGTATTATTTTAATTTCTTTAATGTCCATTTCGAATTATGTGAAAACATCATATTAAATCTAAATGTATTAGTTAAAAATTAATTTTAGTCTATAAATTTTAATATGTAACTATTTAATTTTGTAAAAATTTAGTCCTTGAAATTTACAATATAGCAAGAGAATCTTTGTACTTTCAATTTTTTAACAATTGAGTTTCCATAGTAGAATTTTGTGATAAGATTAATAAGATTTCTTGCATAAATATGAACATACTAAATAAAAACTCATTATTTTTATAAAATAAAAAATTCACATCATAATATTAAAAAATTTGACATCTAGTTTCTATGAATTCTTTGTACGTTAGAAAATATAATTAGATACGAATTTAAAGATACGATGGCTATATTATTACATACTAAAATTTAAGAACTAAATTAATACAAAATAAAAAGAACAAGGAGTAACTCATAATAAACAAAAATTTAGAGACTTGGTTTAACGAGAGAAATTTTTCAAAGAAACTTATTTTTATTTTAATTATTTTAATAAAATACACTTCAAAATCTACATTGATGTTTGCTATAAACATTCTAATTTTTCTAAATTGATTTATTTTTTAAACTAAACATTATAAAATATATTTCAAACCCATTTAAAAAAAAAAAAAAAAAAAAAAAAAAAAAAAAAAAAAAAAACCTTTTCTTTAACCTAAAATATGATTACCGGATCGAAGCATTGATGAAGAACGAAGTCGAGAGCGGCTTCTGTGACGGCCATTGCAATGCCTTTTTCTGAAAGACGGCGAGCAAACGTCTTGCATCATTGATTTAGTGATCCTTCTTTGTTGATCTTTCGAAAGCGGCCGGAAAATCAAAATCTCGTCCAGCCGGTTCACAAATTCCGGCTTGAAATGTTCTTTAACCTGTCAACATCATATACTCACCCGAACAACAAAAATCTTTAGGACAACAACAAAAATTCGCTCTTATATTATAACAATAATCCTATATTTTTAAATGTTTAGTATTGCAGTGCCTTGCTAAAATTATTACTACAAGAAATTAAATTCGAAAAAAACAAAACGGTTAGAATATATAGAATAACAAAAGGAGAGAAAAGATACATTTTTGTCAAAAACATTAAATAAATTTTCACAAATTTGGTATTAAAATTCATAATTATTTTAAATTGGTTAATTAAAATTGATGTCAAATACAGAATTAATAAAAGAGAATCAAAATTAAAAGTATAAACATTGAAATCTATTGACCAGATAAAAATTAAATTCAAAACTAAAAAATAAACCAAATAGAAAATAAATTTAAAATCTAGAAATATATAGGTAATATTTTAAAACTTAAAAACTGAATGTAAACTAAAATTTAAATTTAGAAATAAAAAGAATATTTTTTTCTAAAAAGAATAATAAAAAAAAGGAGACGCCAAATTAGAGTTTAAACCTAGGAATAGATATAATCATTAGTGTGGGTGGGCTTAAAAAGTAATTTAAAACTACTTACCTTTTTAATTTTAATATAGAAAAAAATTCAATTATGTAAAAATGAAGATATGAATAAATTAAAAAGAAAAATAAGAAAAAAAAAAGCAAATAATAAGTAAACCTTTCGGAGAACCCTATCACGAGCAACATGCTTGGGGCAGTACTTTTCAGCAAGAAGGTGCCCGGCTCCAAGATTGGAAGTCATGATAACAACCGTGTTTCTGAAGTCCACTGTGGAACCTTGCCCGTCGGTCAGGCGTCCGTCATCTAAAACTTGAAGAAGAATATTCAAAACATCCACGTGGGCTTTTTCCACTTCATCCAGAAGAACTACGCAATATGGTCGCTGCCTCACTGGCTCTGTTAGTTGCCCACCTTCATAGTATCCAATATACCTAAAAAACAAACGTAAACTAAAAATAATACATTCTTTCCTCTATCAACTACACGTGACAAATTGCGATTGAACCATTAATAAAAAATTAATTTTCTAATAATATAATAGTATGTGGACAATTTTCTATAATGCTTCCATTCATCAAAGATTAAAAAAAATTATATGTGAAAGACATAAATGATATTCCACAATCTAAGGAGACCAAAAAGATATTCACTTTTTCGTTTTCTAGTCTACTTACGATGAAAATTATTAATTTAAATAAAAATATATTTAAAATTTTAATTATAATTAAAAAATCACCATACCCAGGTGGAGCTCCAATGAGCTTGGAAACGGAGTGTTTCTCCATGTACTGCGACATATCAATTCGCACCATACGATTCTCGTCATTAAAAAGCTCTTGAGCCAGAGCCTTGGCTAGCTCTGTTTTCCCAACCCCAGACGGGCCCAAAAACAAAAACGAACCATTAGGTTGGTTCGGCCTTCCGAGCCCAGCTCTGAACCTCATCACTGCTTCAGCTATTGAATTAACTGCTTCATTTTGTCCTATGACTCTTTTCTGCAGCCGCCTGGCCAAACCCATAACCCACTCCTTCTCTTTCCCGGTCAGCCTCGAAACCGGAACCCCAGTCCAACGGCTCACCTCATCCGCTATTTCCTCCGGTCCAACCGTGTCCTTCACTATAAAGCTTTGCTTTTTTATCCTCCTTTCAACCTCATCAATTTTCAAGTCTACTTCCTCTAATTTCGTCGGAGATCAGCGACTCTGATTAAATCTTGCCGTTTTTGGGCTGCTTCTATCTGAATTAATATTTCTTCTTTCTTTTGCTTCAATTTCATTAATTTATCCATTTCGGATTTCTGTTTGCGATGTTTTGTTAACAATTGCTGCAGCTCGTTATTCAACTCATCGAGCTCTTTTTTCGCCTGAAATTTTTTGAAAAAATTATTGTATGCATTTTTTTTTATTTTATTATAATTTTCAATAAAGAAATAAAATAAATAAATATTTACTTGAGGAAGACGGGCTTGGCTTGCTTTGTCATCCTCTTTTTCAAGTGCATTGACTTCAACTTCAAACTTTGCCCTTTTACTTTCGAGTTCCAGAATTTCTTCAGGTTGAGTGTCGAGTTGAACTCTCAAGCATGCACTTGCTTCATCAACTAGATCGATTGCTTTATCGGGGAGTTGTCGCCCTAAAATCAAAAATTAAAAAATTAAAGATTAAAAATAATAAATAATGAGAGACGAAGGTTAACTTAAAATCCAATGTTATTGTTTAAAGAAAGTTAGAAATTTTTATATAAAATTAATAGGTACATTAATTAGGTCTGCAAAACCCTAAAACATTGTCATTTACTCTAAATCATATACGCTATTTATAATGAAATTATAACTTTTAAATCATATAAACTAAATTTTAACTCTTAAAAAATAAAAGAAAAAAATTAGAAATACAAGTTTTAAATCAATATTAAATCACACAGAAAGAAAAATCAATTTTATTGTTGGTTAAAATCCTATTTTGACCCTTAAACTATGCTAGTTGTTTAATTGATTTTTTTTTCTTTTAATATCCAATTTTAATTTATATATAAGTTATTCTAACTTTAATCTCTATTAATCTATCGTTGATTTTTTCTAAAATTTATTATATAAAATTTATTGAAACCGAGAGATACAAATTAAACATTTCCAACTACTTTACACCTAAAATTGAATAAAGTCTAAAATATACGGATATCAAAATAGTATATTAATGAAAAAAATAAGTTTTAAAAATTCTAAAACAATTAAAAAAAGAATTGATGAAAATTGTAGTTACTTTACTTCTGATCTTACTTCACAAAAAAAATTAAAAATACAAGTAATAATAATAAATATATAAATACGCCAAATTATATATGGTTTTCAAAAAAGTTAACAATTAACGTGTGAAGTTTGCAGTCGGTAATATTTTTCAAATTACAATTTTTTAAAAAAATAATATTATTCAGTTGAATATTTTATACCAATCTAATTAATAATAATAAAAAATTAAATTAAGATACTAAATTCCAAATTTGATAAAATTTAATCTATTAAATTTTAAAAATTAAAGTTACTTTCTATGGTTTTATAAAGAGAAATTATCTCAAATGATAAAACTATTGATAATATTTATAACTAATAACAAAATATACCGTCTATTTATGATAAATCGTAGACTAATATCTATATCTTTGGTGACACAAACAAAAATTTATTACGATCTATCGCAAATAAACAGTAAAATTTTGCTGAACTTATAAGTATTTTAATTTATTTTATTATATTTAAAATAAAGCTCTAATTTTAAATCAATATTCAATTACATAAAATAGGTTTTTCTTAAATATTGTTTTTATGATTTATAATTAAATTTTAATTTCATAAATACCGTTTATGAAAATTTTATTAAATTATGAGACTAAATTTTAATTTTTTAGTGATAAATTTTGTAATTTAAGTATTTTATTATTTTATTATTTAAAACAATTATACCTGTGATGTAGCGATGAGACAGTTTGGCAGCAGCAACAAGAGCAGTGTCTTTAATTTCAAGAGCATGATGATTTTCATATCTCTCCTTCAACACTCTAAGAATGCTAATGGACTCTTCAACGCTTGGCTCATTTACATAAACTTGTTTAAATCTCCTCGCTAATGCCGTATCCTTCTCAATATACCTTTTATATTCCTTCAACGTCGTCGCTCCGATGCACCGGAAATTCCCTCTCCCCAGTGCCGGTTTCAGAATGTCGGCGGCGGTTCCGCCATTTCGGACCACCAAATGAATTTCATCGATGAACAATACCACTTTCCCTTCCGAATCTTGCACTTCCTTCATCACGTTTTTCAGTCTCTCTTCGAATTGCCCTCTGTATTCTGTTCCTGCGATTAAGGCTCCCATGTCCAGCTCACGATTCTGGCGCCGGAGAGTTTGCTCGGTACATTTCCGGAGGCGATTTTCTGTGCGAGTCCTTCGACGACGGCGGTTTTTCCGACGCCAGGCTCGCCGATTAACATGGGATTGCTTTTGGTTTTACGGCAGATAATGGTGAGGAGACGGCGGATTTCTTGGTGGCGGCCGAAGACGGGATCGAGTTTTTGGTTTTCTGCTTTGTCGACGAGGTCGTGGCCGTAAGTCTCCAGCGCCGATTTGGCCATTTTGAACTTCAGCGATGATTTGGGAATTTTTTTTTTTTTTTTTGGGGGTGCGAAATTAAAAAATGAATACATTATTTATAGTATGGGATAAATTTTGAAAAGAGTGAGGGAGTTGAGGAGTTGGTGTCTCGAGTATAGGAAGAGGCTGGGGGTGGAAGACGAGAAGTGCGAGTGCAGAGCCCCGAGTTGCTTAAATGTTTGTAATTTTTGGAAAATAAAATACATTTTTTAAAAAATTATTATTATTATTATTTTTTATTATTATTTCTTTTGGATAATGTAGTTTGAGATTTTATTATTGATGTAATAAAAGTTTTCTTATTCATTCTCTCTTCCAATTAAATGACAACTATGAATTTGTGTTGGGTTACTTGGGCCAAGGCCCACAGCAAAAATAAAATAAAAAGGAGGAAAATTGTTCTATATTGAAAAACCAACCAATGCCTCAAAATGTATAAATATATCAAAGCATGATAGAGATATTCTAAAGTTTGGTAGTAGTGGAAGTATAACCTTTATACTACATGAGCGTCACCGCCATTCGCTAAGCGGGTGAAGTAATTTTTTATTACTTCTCCATTTAAAATTTTATCGTTTTTGGTTGTCTAATTAGAAACATTCACATTAAATTAGATTTTTTTAAAAAATCCATCTTCAACTCTTCTCTTTGTACTTTCTCAATCACTGTTCTGCAAATCTTAACTTCTACAATTAGCACCATGGTCATACCAAATTACTTTTGAGATGGATAGACATTGAGGATCGGGGTAGCATGAGATCGCATGATAGAAGAAGAAGAAGTCCATTGTTGTTTGAGTTCAATCATCGATTCTTTTTTTTTTTTTTTTTTTTCTGCTGATGGTCTCCATAGCCTTATTACCAACGAAACAACGAGCTTGGTGTTGCAATGCTTCCAGATTTTGAAGTAGCTCCTTTAGAAGAAGGAGACGTAGAGAAATACATAACCTCCATAGCGTTTAGGGTTTTTTGTCCCGTCATCGTGGGTGATTGGAGGAGTAGCCGTGGAGGAAGACAAAATGCTTAAACTCAAACTTGATTGAGAGACTCAAGTTACTCTTGATCAAATTGAGAAGCAAATTGATTTTCTCAGTTTAAGATATTGGACCTCCGAACCGAATCTTGAATGGTTTTTTAAAATCGAATTGATTGGTTCAGTTTTTTTTTTTTTTTTTTTGATTGATTCATGTAAATATGTTTAACAACAAGTTTATTATTATTGTTATTATTTTGACAATATGTAGTGTGGAATAATCGAAATTTTAATCTCATATTCTAATAAAGTTTTGCGTTAGTTCACCTATACTCGTTTTTACTAACAAATTATTTTTTCCAACACTTTCAAACTCGTATTTAATAGATATCGAGTTTTAAAACAGTTTAATAATTTTACAAACTTTTAATTTTACGATGATAAATCTATGTCATGTTTGACTTTTATTTTTTAATAAAGTTGAGAATTAGAGTTTTATTAGACGCAAAATTGATGTTGGTGAATTTATGTAGATATTGAGAGAATTATGAATTTATACCCATGAATTTTGAGAGATGTATAAATTAAATTATGAACTAGTAATTGTATCGATTTAAATATTGGACTTTTATAATTGTATTAATTTATGCCATCATTCAAATTTTGTTAAAAAATATCGTGGGAGACTTATAATTATATCAATTATTTTTCTAAATTATCATAAGTGAATCAATTTTGACCAATTATTAAGATTATCCAAAAAATAAATATGGTCAAAATTTTGTGTCTATTATACCTATAAACATGTAATTTTGCTTAACTGAGTCCACAAATTTAAAAAATTGTCTATCAGGTCAATAACCAAATAGATGCTTAATTAAAAGTTAATAGATACAATATCATAAACTACCTTAATAAAATAAAAACACAACATAATCGACTTATTAATTTTAATTAAAACACAACATAATTTTTTCTTTCATGAACATTTTTTTTTAATAATATTAAATATTGCACAAATGTCTAAAAATAAAATATAGCTGAATTGACATAATGCTCTTATTATCAATCTATAAGTTAGAGATTCGATTTCACCACTCCACATATTGTAAGTAATAATAATAATAAATTATACAAATTTAAATTCAATTAATGTGCAGATTAACCCTTGAACAATATCGGCAAAACACTTCTTTTTAATATATATAAAGATTGACAAAATTAATTTCAATTAATTGTCATTTTTATTTGAAACTTATCGATATTGTACTTGCATATATTTTATAATTTATTGAAAACATATGAAAATACTGTCTCTCTAACAAATTTTCAAACGAAAAATTTGTGGATGTGAAGTGTCATTAAATGAAATTAAAAATTAATATATTGTCAAGTTCAGATATAAATTTTGATTATCTCTTAAAAAAATGAAAAAATTGAAAATGTTGGATTACTAAACTTTTAATTTAACGGATGAAAAGAAAATCCAATATCCATAAGTATTGGACGAGCCGGTTCGGTTCAATTAAACCAATCGCATTCTTCATGCAGCCCGAAAATAGACCGGGCCGTATCCAGTTTTCTATATGCTGAAGAATCAGATTCACCAGAACAATTATATCGAGGCTGAGTCGTCCAGACTTGAGAGCCAGTCAAGAGATGTCGACACAAGCGAATGATCCACGGCAGCCGTCGGCGGCGAAGCCTTTTGTTGCTCCGGCAGTGAATCCACAAGATCTTCCCGTTGATTATTCCGGTTTCATCGCCGTAGTTTTCGGCATCGCCGGTGTCATGTTCAGGGTATTTTCTGTTTCTTTTCGAGTACTCACACAAGGTAACTATGGCGATCTTACTTTTTTACTTATTCCACACTCTTCGTTTGGGTGAAATTGGACAGTACAAGCTTAGTTCGTGGCTAGCCATCATATTTTGCGCCCAATCGCTTGCGAACATGAGGAATGTTGAGAACGATCTCAAGCAGATTTCTATGGCCATGATGTGAGTTTTCTTCCCTTCCCGATCTCTATTTCACTGTTACTTCATACGGATCAATAGGTAAATTTGAATTTGTCTGAAATCTGAACAATCTAAATTCTGTCTAGGTTGACTTTTCCGTCGCTTTGTAGATGCAAGAAGTAATGTTTATTAGCTAGGGTTCGAACTAATTTAACCACCTACTGCATTGGGGATTATGATATTTTCGATAATCTCCACATGTTTAGAATCGCTACACATTTCAATCATTTAATCAATGTATATATTACTGAAATATTGTGAAACTTGGATCATACCAAGTGTTACTGCCCTTATACTGATGGCCTGACTTGGTTTTCGTGTGTTAACTCAGGGTATTTTGTTGTGATATGTTAACACTGATCATGTTTAAGAGATAATCTTTGGTTAGTTATTTAATATCCTATAATTTTCTAGATCCCAAATTTTGCAAGGTTAGTAATTGTCTTGCTTTACTGGTTCGTGAATGTCTAAGTTGGCATGGACACACCATCATAAGAGAAGAGAGAGTATATGCAATCTTTTACACTAGCGATCGTGTTTTGTGATCTTTTTCAGATTCAGAGTTGGATTCCGTCCTCAATACTTGAGATTTAGGAACCTTGATACGGGTTGCCATCTAGCATTGTAGTTTTAGTTTACCTCGTGTCAGCCTTAGACGTTGTATGCAAACAACGAACATTCCCCCTTGACGTATTCCACTACCTTTTTTATTTTTCCTTTGGTTAAAATGCTACTTTGGTCCATGCTTTGTTCATTTTGGTTCAGACTTTCAAAATGTTTATTTTGGTCCCTATACTTTTAACTTTGGTTCATTTTAGTCTTTGTACTTTCAAAATGTTCATTTTGATACTTATACTTTCAACTTTGGAGCATTTTGGTCCTTGAACTTTGGAAAAGTGACCCTTTTGGGTTCCTTCATTTTCATTTTAATATCATTTTTAAGGATCAAAATGGTCATTTTTTTGGAAGTTCAAGGACCAAAATGAACCAAAGTTGAAAATATAATGACCAAAATGAACCAAAGATGAAAATATAGGGACTAAAATGAACATTTTCAAAGTACATGAACTAAAGCCAAAAGTACAGGGATCAAAGTAGTATTTAAATCTTTTCCTTTTTGGACTTGCTTCTTACCCTTTCTTTTATGTATGACTTTAGAGCATAAACTAGGGAACTGATTAATTATCACAAAAATTACTTGTCTCGGGAATAGGAATCAGTGAATTGAAATAAAATTTGGATTGAGAGCTTGCAAAATAAGAAACTACGGTCCCAGTACTTTCTTTCTCAAGCACACTCATGTTTAAATAACTAAATAAATGTATCCTTCACCGCTTTCCACTCACTTTATTTTTTAACCTTCTGTCACTAGCTAACTCCTACTAATATGCCCTTCGAGTTCTAATAATATTTCTTACGTCTACGCTGTTAAAGTTCCTACACTTAGGTCTGCAGAGATTTAGGTACGAGTGAATAATGAGCGTTCCATTTATTGATGTTCTTGTTGATTCGAATTGTTGCTCCGGACGTGAGTTGTGGCATGGTAACAATGTCCCATGAGGCCAACTGACATGTGAAACTACATCTTTTAGTTTCCCCCTTCGATGACGGGTTAAGAATTTTTAAGATAAACTAGAGATGGTAGTATGATTGTCTATAATGGTACCTAACAGTTTTGAGGACATAAGTGATTTTCATTACATTTTCAAAACAATTGTTGAAAATTTAATATAGAGAGGTGTTGATGCATTCTATTTTCTACCTATATTTATATAATTTAGGTAAAACTCAGTCTAGACAGGCCATCTTGGGTTTTCAAATTGTTTTTTGAAGCCTCTAATCAAGTCAAGTCTAAGCAGATAATTTTGAATCATCTTGTTTGAATGATTTTTCATTTTACATTATCAATATTTTAATGTGATTCAATAGCATCAGTTTAAACCCATTTTGTGGTTTTAACTCTTCTTTTTTGGTTCCGAATCCAGGTTTGCTATTATGGGATTAGTGACAAATTACTTGGGACCTGCGCGACCAGGAACAAAAAGTTAGACTCTTCATTTAGAATGCTTATGATGTTTTTTTCTTTTTTCTTTGACTTAATTTATCTTAGGAGTTTTTTATGATGATTGACTGTTTTTATATTATGGTCTCAAAAAAATATGTGGGAGGACAGATTTTGAAAGGTCTACGCTCTTTTTTTTTTTTTTTTCTTTTTCCACTTCCAAGTTATTTTTGCACATGGTTCGTCGACTATGTAATTAGGAATTTTATTCATTTATTTTTATTTTTGCGAGTGCTCAAGTCATCTTATGCACATCATAACTAATATCATGGGACAACCCACTTGGCTTTACAACATTTGAGTGTCAAGAAAACTCGTAGAATATATTAATTCCTAAGTAGGTGACCTCCATGATTGAACCCATGACCTTTTAATCATTTATTGAGTTTATTTTTTTTTTTTACACCACTAGGCCAGGTTTTATGAGATTGAAATTTTGTTGATTTAATTCGAAATTATTATTAATTTAAAAGAAAACTTGCAACAGCATTACTATATTATTCGTCTACTTCTCCTTCGTTTTTTTTTTCCCCTTCTTTTTTCTCAAGGCAATTAATTAAATCCATCCCTTCTTGCCCTAAATGTTCATATTTGACTTCGACATGTGGTATGCATATTTCTGGTGGATATCGTTAATGTAAAAAAGATTGAAAATATAATTTTCCAGACTCTGGCATTTGGCATATAACTGGAATGTTTGGCCATAGAATTTAAATTTACATCTAATAGCCCAATTAATCTTCAAAGTTTTTAAATTTTTTTGGAGACTTATTAAATAAAATTGTAAGTTTAGGAGTCACTTATAATAGTTTTAAAAATTGATTAAATTTGAAAATTCATTTGTCATAGTTTTTGTGGTTGCATTAGATGGTGGGTACGTCTCCTATTGGAAATAATAAAAATATCTCAATCATAAAAACACACTATGTAGCTGCTATTAAATTGTCGTAATTATCATTGAATTATGACCTAATTATGACCTCTATAACCTTGAAGAAATATTGTAATCTTCAGCTTTTTGTTGGAAGAATTGTTCTTCGTATGTCTATCTATTTATTATTGGAAGAATTCAGGAAAGAAAATAGGTCGATTGAGAAACAAAAAGAACATGAAAATAAACTCCTATGCATACTGAAAAAATACAAAACAAAACTAAACGTAAAGGGTAATCTTCTCAGCAGTCTGCTTCTACTTTTCATGAGTATGCTTCTTATCAGTTTGCTTCTCCTTCTCATCATTTCGCTCTCATCACCAGCCAAAATTCAAAGATTCTATTTGGCAAATGCCTGGAAATACCTTCTGTTTATTCTTCATTGTTATGATCTTGTTTCTCCCGGTGAAAGGATCATACAACCAAAAAAAGTTTGGTTTAACCATACATAATATCTCTCCATTCTCAAAGGCTTTGACGAGAGTAATTGAGCCCAAATCTTTTAGATTGTCATCATCAATAACAAAATCTTTAATCCATTAGTCTTCTCTTGCATCTTCCACACTTGAATGCTCTTCGTTGTTGCTTTGTTGATGTGAATAAGTGCATAAACACTGCCATTAAATTGTTGTATTTACGCGTGGTTGGAGAAATGACCAACTTCCAAGACAACACTCAATTTAATTTTCTCAGTTTCAACATCGAGAGTATATACGCTATACTCATGTTGTTTTCCCAACCAATAGATGACTCCATTTAAGTAAGCACCCTTATCACATACCTCAAAACGGTAGGGAGTAAAGATGCCTCCATTGGTTTTGTTTAGGGTTGATTCCACTCGTACGGAACGTCAAAACTTCCATTATACAACTAGGTTCTTCTGATATAATAACTCTAAACAATTTGCATTGCTTCGTATTAGGGATGAAACCAAATCCAAAGGCACAAAAATCAACATGACAATCACCTTGAGGAACTTGGAAGAATTCATTAGTGGTAGGATTGAATATACCAACACAAAATGTGCAATAAGTGCATTTGCAAATAAGCAGAAAGGCCATTGCAGGATGCGATCGGTAGGATAAGGGTCCAATCACCGTCAAAGGGGGATTTATTCACTTCCACTTCCAATTCCAAATCAAAATCCACATCCAAATGTTTGGCAGAATCAAAACGTAAACAATGCACGTTGTGATTGCATGGAATATTAGGTCCGTAAATGGGGTGGAGTGTATCACAGGTAAAGAGAATGAAATCGTTTGTAAGCAATTTAGAAGAGGAAGCATAATCTAAAATCAAAGCATTCCAAGTTTTACATACAACTCTACAAGCGGCCAAATCAGAAACAACCAGTCTGGAGAAAATTGCCTTACCAATATCCAGTGGAAGCCCACTTCCCCATTTCATCATCTCCACCTTTACTAAGACAGAATTGAACAAATTAGGGTTTCTCTTTTGTTGAAGCCTCTTCTGACTTGACGGTATTTAAATACTTGAATCTGGGGAAATACTTACTTGGGCCATTTATTCATTATTAATTTTTTTCTTTCCTAATGCAATAAGGTAATTAATTGAGTTTTTTTTTTTTAATAAGGTAATTAATTGAGTTGAATAAACAAAAAAAAAAAAAAAAAAAAAAAAAAAAGTAATTAGTTGAGACATCTTTTATATCGCTACTTCTGCGCCTAATTGAGGGATTTATTAGGGGATAAAAATTTCCTAATTTTATTTTATTCACAATTTTTTTAGAATGTGTCTTTTTTATTTCATTTTTGTAATTTTGAAACGTATTTATTTATTTGTAATTTCAGAATATTAAACTATAAATACTACACTGTTACATAATAAAATTTGGCACTCAAATTTTGAAGAGAATTTTCTAAGAAGTGACTAAATTATTATAATTTTCAAAATATGGAGACTAATTGTTACACATTATTATTTTTTTTTATATGAGAATTATAACAGTAGATTAATATTTAAGGATAAAATCATTACCAACCAAAGGTTAATGTTTTTATTATTTGAATAAATATTAATTATGAAGGGAATTGAATCTCAAAGGAAGTGTATGGTCAAGTTATTTGATGTTATTTGATTGCTTAAAATAATTAAAGATACAAATAAAGATACATTTGTCAATCTATAATTTCAGCAAAATTTTTCAAGTGATCTAGGAGACCTATTTGTGGGAGCTACTTCTTGAAAAGAATGGGAGTAAGAATTTTCTTATAAATTTTTTTAGATAATTGGAATAGTTTTAAAGTAATGGTAGATTTTTGAGAGATTGTTTTCTATAAAAGCTCCCAAGAGCCCTATTTATAGAATAGAGTTACTGTTGATTCTATTAAATAACATATTTTAAATTAAATATTTAATAATATCCAATAATATGATGGTTCAAAATATTTAAATCTTATTTAAATATTTATTTTATGCAAAATCTTTAATTTGATTCCATCTCAATTAAATAATTAACTATTCGAATAAAATTTAAATTAATTAATAAATTCTCAATCTATTTATTTATATTAATTTCATCCAAATAAATAAATAATAATTATTCAAATAAATTAATTCTTCATATTATAAAGTTATAATTTGAATATTATTAAAATAGACTTTATAATAAATTATGTAATTAACTGTATCCAATATAATTAATTTTTTATCATCAATTTAAACATTTCAAAATTTTCTTTTAACATAGTTGATATTCATAAAATTTCAAATGTTGGATCAACCCAAATTTTTTTTAGCGAACAAAAATAGAAAAAGTTAAACTCAACCCAAGAAGAACAAAACTAACCGAACTCAACCTTATGGGTTGGATAGTCCATTTGTTCAGATTGTCAAGTCATTTAAACATCCTGCAACTACCTCGCCTTCCACAACCACACAACTGTGGGGACGCCAATCTTCACACCGTCGCTCCAACTATGCTACGAGTTCACTCTTATCACTAGCTACATAAGACCGTGGTTCTATGAGTTCACTAATATGTATGATTGTGATCCTACAGATTCACTAGTATGTATGGTCGTGCTCCTACAAATTCGCTACTACATATGGTCGTGATCCTACATTACTATGTATGGTTTTGTGCCTTTGTGACTACTAGATATTTGTGATGGGACAAGTTAAATTGTTTCACTTAGATGACCATCCATATTAAGCTATAGTATACATGTCTCACTAGTTACAAACATTCAATTCATGTTGATGTGATTGCATAGTCTGACTCATTAGTGGCGCTTGACAAGGAGATCGTTGACGATGTCATGGGATTAGAGAAAATGCTTATGCTTAGAGTCACATTTTTAAACAAAGCTTTAAGAATCCCAATCTAAATATATATTTTTTTTACTTTTATTTAAATAGTTTTGATAAAGTTTGTGTTGAGCGAGAGCGAGCGGAAAAGAGCAAAAGAGTTGGTCGTGTCGAAATTTCGCTCTTATAGCTCTCTCTCACTCACAATCACTTTTATCTCTCTCTTGCTCTCCCACTCTCACTCTCACACTCTTGCTCTGTCTTTCTCTCTCTCGCTTTTGCTTACCGAAGTTGGTCGCGTCGAAGTTTGGAAAAGTCACAGAGAGCTCATTGCCAATAAATTTGAACTTATCAGAAATGAATTAGCTCTTTATCCCTTTTCCCATAAAGTGTCGTTCAGAGCTTTTACAGAGAAAAAGTGATAGGGAGCTGCCTTCCAGGTAAGTTTGGACTTACCAGGAAGAAATCTACTTTTTGTCACTTTTCTTGTAAAGTGCTGGTCATAACTTTATGGGAAAAGTTCTAATCAACGTCATTTTCTCCTCGCATCTGATTAAGAAAATTCACTCCTGCTTCATTATGGTTAAGAAAATTTCACTGGAAAAATGAAAATGAAAAAAATGGGCGGACATAAACAAAAATATCCAAAAAAGAAAAAGCGGAAATAGATGAAAAAGAAATCTCCATACATAAAAAATTTAAAAAAATTAAAAAAAAAAAAAAAAAAAAAGGGAGAAGAAAGAAAGAAAGAAAGAAAGAAAGAAAGAAAGAGAGAAAGGAGAAGGATTAAAAGACGCAGTGATAAACATTAATTTCCCAGAAATTCCAATAATCCTCTCCGGCGTTCTCTTCACCTTCCCGCAATACCCATGAACCCGTAGCATGTAGAATCCAAATCTGCGATTTTCAAACCATTCGAACCTGAATGCCGTTGGGTGCCCAAGCCTTTTCCACAAGGATTCTTGCGTTTTCGCTTCACTCTTCATTTCTGAAGTTCACGATATTGCAACTCTCCCTCTCTCTATTGGACTCCGCCGTTCGCCGTCGAAGAGCTGGTTTTGCTGCCACTCACTTCTCTCAGGTTCGGTTTTTGAATGCTTTTTTTTTTTTTTTTTGGCTATTTTTCCCTTTTGTGATTGTGGGTTTCAAAATGTAAGGAGAAATGATGCTTTACGAGTTTCTAATGTAGACAGTGGAAACTCTTGGGTACCTATGTAAGTGCTACTTGGATTTATTTACTTTTTCACTCATATATGTAAGTTTGTTCTCTTTATAGCTTTATTGGCCTTTTTTGTTCTATTGTAGTTTCAATCACTCATCCTCACCCATCATTTTCTTTGATTTTCTAAAATTTCTGAATGTCTGGGCTTTATTCGATTTTGTTTGAGAGTTTTTAATGAGTCAATGTGGCAATGTTTCTGAGATTTGGATCCTTTTTTCTGTGCTGGTAATGCTTAGAGCTTGAAAGGGAACCACATTTTGGGTTTGGTGTTTAATTTATGAAGGAATAATTATGCTGTTTGATGGGAATTTGGAAGGTGTAAGAGTTGGGGTGAGTTGGGTTGATTTAGTTAAAATAATCAAAACTCCATCAACATTTCAAGTTAGTGGGCCAAAACACAGAGTTGGTAATTTTTACTTATGTTTGCGAGCCAAACACTCTTTTAAGGACAAAAAAGTAATCGATTAATGTAGATGAAAAATAGAGAGCAAAACTTCAGTTTTCTCCTGAATTCCCCCATATCTCACTCATGGCATTGAAAAATTAGAAGCTAATTCACATTTATAAAACCTATGAAGAGATTTCAGAATGTTATTAGTTAGCTAAGCTTTGAATTCTATATTACTATTCTCCAACAAACCAAGCTGGCTCCTGTTCTTCTTCATTTGATCGAATTGTTCATGGCATTTCAAAACCTTAGGGTGGTCTTCACTCATCGCTTGATGCAAGGAAATGAACCCTCTGGCACATTCTTATCATCTGGATCAAGGTCTCAGTGAAAGCGGTTGAGTCTTCTTGGTGTCTTCTCCATCATTATTAAAATAGAAGTTGTACATCTTAATTTTGAGTTGGTTAATGTTGTCAATAGACCCAATTCTCGGACTATAGCAAAGCAATTCTAGCAAGTGCTTGTCAATCTTTCTAGCCTCACTACAGTAAGATAGTGCATTGGGAGAAACTTCATCGGTTATAGATGGTTTGTTAGTGAAAAATCCTTGGGGACAGGGTAACCAAACGCATGAAGTGTCTCAATAAGCTTATGGATAGTTTCCTCCACCTTGATAATCCCCTAAAAAATGTAGCGTCACATGGTAAAATCCAAGAAATTTCCTGACCTTGTACCAAAATAGATATATTTTCTTCCTCAGTTGGGTAGATTTTTTCAAATTGTAGTCATAGTTCATCACCCTCGCAAAAGCTCTAATAATTTTCCTTATTATGCTCCACTCAGGAACTTTCAAGTGGGACATTACTACTTTTATAGGTGTGAACATCAGTTTGCTTTAGTCAGTTTTCAGCCAAAAACCAAAGACTAAATAAATGGTGCCCAAATGAGGTAACTAGTCTCTAACCCAACCGAGATTTCGATCGATTCACTTAATCAGGTCCTGTTTCTCTCCCAAACTATAAGCATTTTTGTAAGAATAATAGAATGACCGGTCAACATGATTCACTAAAATCATTCTCTCCCAAACTATAAGCATTTTGTAGTCATTGGTCATACATCAAAGAAATGTTTCTTTCTTATCAAAAAAAAAGAAAAAAAAAATCTAATTGTGAACATCCTAAATAACGGTAATAAGCACGCAATGGACAAAGTTCAATAACAATGAGATTTGAAAATTGTAAACAATAAATCAAAAGGGGGAATGGGAAAATGATTGAAAATTATAAAGCAAGCACGAGGAGGTGAGCATGTATAGACCATGAATCAAAGAAATGGGTATTAATGAAAGAAATAGAAAATCAAACCTTCAATCTAACAAACCAATGGCAACTGGGTTACAAGAGGAAGATAGAGTGGGTCATTGAGGAAATATGTGAGGTGATTTTGTCGAAACGTTGAGACTGCGGCAATTGAGAATGCAGCGTGCAGTGGCAGCTATTGAGACATTTCTGGCAGGAGCGGCGTGTAGAGGGTGCAGTGGCTGGTAATGGGAGGGAGGGGGTGGCTGAAGGTGAAATAGGGTTTATAAAAAAGAGAATGAAAGTGATAGGATCTCAGGGGTAAAAGCGTACACTTGTAGGCATAAAAGAGGGGTGAATACACAAGGTAGTTGATGAGTTGGTTAGTGACGTGGAGTGGGGAATATTGGTTAGTTATCTCAGTGTGTATGCGTTATGTAGGGAGAGAGGGGCTGGATAGGGGGTTATCGGATATTTTCATATTGTAATCAAACTCTTAAAGAGAGTTAGGGAGAGATTGGGAAACTCTTGAATTCTTCCCCCGTTGTTGATAAATAAAATTGAGGCTAAAATTGATGATTTTGCCCTTTATGTAGGGGAGGTGAGAGGGAGGGATGGTTATAACTCTATAACAGCTTATGAGCTTAAACTAATTGTGTTCTACAACTCTGTCCTAGTTTTTATCTACGTTCAGTTAATTGATCTTAGATTTTTGTATTCCACAGGGATTCTAAATACCACCCTCTTAAGTTTTCATCTGTGAGAATTGACCTTTGATTTTTGTGCTCCTCAGGGATTTTGTTCCAATATTCAACAATTCCTTGATATTGAATTGAAGAAATAATGAAGCTGACTGTAGTTGCACGATCCCTTCAAGTCCGTTCCACACTTGCTAAAATAATTGGGTTGTCGCAGGTCCGCTTCTTTCAGCCTGATTTTGCTCCCAGAGACCCAAATGCCAAGCCAAAAAGATACAAGTATCCACCATTTTATGATCCATATGGCCCTAGGCCCCCACCCTCTAATAAAATCATTGAGCTTGCTGAAAGGATTGCAGCACTGCCTGCCGATGAGCGTTCCCAGATTGGTCCCACGCTTGGTGAAAGACTTAGACATCCTAAGCTGCAGCCAATTTCAGTGGATGGCTTGGACACGGGTTCCGAAGGAGGGGCAGGGGCAGGAGCTTCCAAGATGGAGGAGAAAAAAGAAAAAACTGCTTTCGATGTGAAGCTAGAGAAGTTTGACGCTGCTTCAAAAATTAAGGTGATTAAAGAAGTAAGGTCTTTCACTAATCTGGGTCTGAAGGAGGCAAAAGACTTGGTAGAGAAAGTACCTGCAATTCTTAAGCAAGGGGTGACCAAGGAGGAAGCAAATGACATCATTGAAAAACTCAAAGCTGCTGGAGGAGTTGCTGTGATGGAGTAAAAAGTTCTAAAGTTGGTAGTAGCTTTTTGTTTATATCTTTCCAACTAGCCAATTCCTTGCTTCAATCACCGAATATTCTTATGTGAGTTGATGTTGTTGCCAGCCAGTTGATTTCCAAAAAGGACGAAGGACAATAGATCTCTTTTTTTAGTCTCAGACTTGTTTTCCCCTATGCAGTGATTTAGCCTTTTCTTTTTCTTTCTGGAATATGATATTATTAAACAAATGCAGTAGAGTAAATTCAATTCTACTATTCATAAAGAGAGGGGTAAGGTTCTACTGATGTGTAGCCTTAACTGTTTGAGCGATAAACCTGAATAATAGGTGTGATTTGAGTTTGTCAAAATTAAGTTGTGTTGTATATTTGTTCAGCTTAGCAGCCAAGCTGGTGCAGGTGGTAATAACATAAGCAGAAGATGGAGGTGGTGTAGCTGTGCTTGACGGAGACTCTCTTCAGTTCTTGCATATATGAGAGTGGTTTCATAAGTACCCAAATTTGTTGAGTCGTTGGATTAGATAGTTATTTTGTAAGGTTGGTTGAGGTGCACATAAGCTATAGCATAGACACTCGTCATTAAAAATCATATAAATGATCTTTTTAGGCTAAGTATTTAATTGAACTTTTTTCTAAATTTGCTCATTAATGGATAGTTCTTTAGAGGTTTAAACTTTAAGCTAAATTATGTGAAATACTCTTGTACTTTGTATTTTGTGTGAAAAATACCTTTGAATTTAAAATTTTCTATAATATTCTTAAACTTAAATTTCAAATACCATTATTTGTTTAAGTTTAAAAAATATTATCGAACTTTCCTAAGTTTTAATAATGCCATTAAACTAAAAAGAAGGTTAAAAAACAACTTTATCATTAGTATATAGACCTAAACAGTTAACACCTTGTTCTAAAAAGATCCGTGTTGGTCTGTGGTAAGCTAGCAAAGGGCTTTATGGACCAACCAGATTTAACTCTTATGCAAGTTGTGTTCATGGATATAATCAATTTTAGCAAGTTGATCCTTCCCAAGTTGTTCATAGTTACAGTTGGGTCAAATGTCTGTTTTACCCATGTAATTACCATTTTTCCTTAAGTACCATTGATTTCTCCAATGAACCATTTGCTTATGGTCAACCATAAACTAAGTCTCTCTCGGGCTAGTGAGAGGGTGAGGCCCATTGTTTACGACCCGAAATCAGCACTTAAGAACTACTCATCTACTTGCCCTATCTGGGAAGGACTACTGTGAAGTTATGTTTCCAACTCCCCATTTAGTTAAATCCTCAAAATGTTGAGTCGGCAACTCAGGTCACTCTCACCCATGCGGATTAAGATCGAGTTGCACATGATCATCCTATGAAATATAAATCTCATATACTATAAACTTTTAGGTTATTTTTTGAACATGATCTATTCGTATGTTAACTACATACATGTTCAAGACTTCGTGCATTTTTCTGTTAATGGATAAATTAATATTGTATAATTAACAATTAAATTAATTAACTAATCAATTACGAGGCCTTAGGCTACAAATCCTAACAAATTATACTATATATCATCATTAAAATCAAGTTGTTATTTAATGATATATTATTTTTAATTATTAACTAATATGGTATATATTCATATAATTAAAGAATATAATATAGTAGTTACGTCTTTTTTCCTTGCATCCAATGTTGATTATAAACATGCATTCAAAGTATTTTTAATATATTAAAATTTATATGATTATTGGTCTTATAAATTTTATTATATATTGTGATTATTTTCTATAATATATTAAAAGGTGAGGACCTCATAATTTTTCTTTTTACTTTTGTCCCTTTCTTAATTTACTTATTTACTAAATATGTCATTTAAAGACTAATTATAAATAGTATATAAATAATTAATTATTAGTTATCAATAGAGTATACACAAATATGTCATTAAAGACTAATTATAAATAGTATATAATTAATTAATTATTGGTTATCAATAGAGTATACAAAATATGTCAATAAAAACTAATTATAAATAGTATATAAATAATTAATTATTAGTTATCAATAAAGTATACAATTAATTAATTATTAACTATCAATAATAAGTATAATAGAAATTCGAAAGTTGGAATGTAAAAAATTTATCCTATTTTTTTTTCATTTAATTCAAAAAATGAAAATTTATTAGTTTTAGAATTCAATAAGTTTTTGTAACTTTTAACTTCTACTACTATAAAAAATGAGTTTTATTGACCATCATTCTCCACTATCACATAAAGTTTCAATCTTTTTTTTTTTTTTTTTTGTTATCTCTATGCATTATTCTCCAAGACTTTACAATCTTCACTTTTTTGTTCTCTCTATGCATTATGCACCTCAAATTTGATGGATTTGAATAAGAGTGTTTGTTAACCTATTGTTATTATGAAATAATCGTCTAGTTAAGGTTTTTTTTTTTCCTCTTCTTTACTGTCTTTTTATTTGAGCCTTTTATATTCAAAGTATTATTGTTTAAATATTTGGAGGAAAAAAAAATAAAAATGCATTGACCTACCTAATTTGAAAAATGTGTATAACTAAAATCTTGATTTTTCTTGGTTATTTTTTTTAGGGGTACTTTTTTTAATTGTTCTTTTATAATTAGCATATCAGTATTTTATTGAAAACGATTTTTGGAAAAAACAAAGCATCAATCTCTTACATGTTTATGTTCCTTTTGTTTTGAATAAAAAATCATGTAACTTTATAACCAAAGAAAATTTTAATCAACTATAGTTAGTAAATTGGTTAATTGTCAACAATAAATTAAAAATAATAAGTTTTAATTTAAAACTAAAATGATGGAACACAAAAGGTTATATTGCTTCATTCACAAATAACTTTAATTGTTCTTTAATTATAAGAATTAACCTTAAGCATAATAGGAAATTAAATTACTAAATTAATTTTATTGATTTTGGAAAATTATATTATATAGAGATGTTTTAAAAAATAAAAAAATAGTCGAAAATAATTAAAAATTTAACAAAATTTTACTTTCTACCGCGATAGACGCAAATAGACATCTATCATTTTACTAGATAGACACGAACTAGATGCTTATCTAAGTCTATCGCAGTCTATCGCATATAGAAATTGAAATTTTGCTATATTTGTAAATAGTTTGATATTTTTTCTATTTACAATCATTTTCCTAAATATATTTATATGAACTAAAGTTAGTAATTTTTTATCAATAAATTTAATATCTGTTTTAAAAAATTACAATTTTTAGTTATTAAATTAATTAAAATTTATTAGTAAATTATTTAAGTTAAAATTATATTACACGAGCCATAATATATTAATAATTAAATAGTAATATATTATATTAACATTTAAAATGTACCCTAACTAATTTTTAAAGTAAATACATTAAAAATATTTTATTAAAGTTATACAAAAAAATATATAATTTGAATATTCTTAACATTAAAACACTCATGGTAAAACATAGGGGTGTTCAAATAACCCGACAACCCGAACAACCCGGACTACTCAATCCGAAGTAGAAGGGTGGGTTGGGTTATTTTTTTTGGTTTTTTTCGGGTTGGGCTGAATCTCGGGTTGAAAATTTCAAAATTCTGGTTGACCCGGCCCAACCCAACCCGAATTACTAATTATTAAATATATATATAAAATTTATTATTTCTTTTAGGTTTTTATTCTTTTTTGATTTTTCAGTTTTACTGCGCAGCCCGCCTCCCTCACTCTCGTCACAGTATCAGTCTTCTGACCTCTCCTCTCCCTTATGCCCAACTGCCTCCCTCACTCTCAGTCTTAGACCTCTCCGACACCTTCCCCCTCCTCTCGATCTCTTTCTCCACTCCCACTTCGATTCGACAACAGTTAGATCATAAAGACAGAAACTCTCCCTCTCTTCCGACTCTGAACTCTTCATCTCCTCCGACTTTCCCTCTCCTTTTGGTCTCCCTCTCCTCTCGTGAGTCCATCCTCTATTCTTCATTAATTTTTTTTTGTTCTTCATTAAATTATTTTTTGTTCTTCTACTATTCTGAACTTAAATATTTTTTTTTTGTTTATTTTTAAATTTTAGATCTCAAAAATAAAATAATGTTTCTATATTGACCAAAAAAACAGGGAGAAAAGAAAAGAAAAAAAAGAGAAGAAAAAAAAAAAACTCCAACCCGCCAACCCAACCTGAAAATTCGGGTTGGTTCAAAAAATTTTCCCAACCCAACCCATGTACACCCTTAGTAAAACACTAGTGGTATAAAACGTATATTTTAAAAGTTCAAAATGGTAAATGACCCAACTTTTGAAAAAAATGACTAATAACTATTTGATGATGTCATGACTATGTGAAATTACAATGTTGCTCTCCTTCTCCAGCACAACAAGTTTGAGCTTCGACGGGACCAACTCTGGTGAACCAAACTGAGCGAGATCTATTTTTCTGCGTATGCAAATTTATTTCGACTATTTCATCCAAACTTGATATTAACCAAGCTACGTTTGACATTTTTTTTTCTTTTTTTTCCTAAAATCGAGATGATTTAGCATTTTCAACCCAATTTTTGGGTTATCCTACAAATTTACCCAGATAGTTTATCAAACTGGAAATTCCGCGAAACATACACATACTCACAGCAACACACGCCGCCTTCCTCAACCACACGCCCGCCGGACGCCAATCGTCACACCCCCGCTCCCAGCCGTGCCGTTGAGCCCCGCCATCCACCGCCGGCCATTTTCCCCCTCCATCTTTCTGATTTCTCTCTATCTACCTGCATCTCTCTCTCTCATTGTCTTATCTCTCTTAATCGCAGCAGTGCCCAAGCTCCAACAAGCCACTCACGTCCGCCAACCACCGTTCGACAATCTCTGCGCCGCCGTTGTTGCTAGCCGCCACCGCCGCCGGAGTTGATCGGGTCTGCGTGCAGGTGCAGCAGCGTTAAAGTTGGATTTTGTGAATTCCAGGATTTTGAACAACCTTGAATCGATTCACCCACTTCGTTTCTACGTTCGAACTCAATTCCTTTAAGCATCTGGAGCAAATTTCAGCCAAGGGACTTAGTTTTTGGTTAGTTTTATGGGGTTCTTGTTTAATTTGTGAATACCCATTAATCTTTGACATAGATTTAATGTTACCCATAGTGTTTGGGATGTTAGATTGAAGATTTGGAGAGTGCTAAGTTGCTGTCCAGCAGCTTCGAAAGGATTTTCGCTACTTTTTGGTAAGTGTTCAAGGGTTTTAAACCTTTTTGGATTGGTTAT
Organism: Citrullus mucosospermus; assembly: GCA_030954485.1. Taxonomy (NCBI): domain Eukaryota; kingdom Viridiplantae; phylum Streptophyta; class Magnoliopsida; order Cucurbitales; family Cucurbitaceae; genus Citrullus; species Citrullus mucosospermus. The sequence continues at coordinate 27,494,409 of CM062060.1, forward strand.
AAATGGTGGAATTGGGTTTTAAACTCTTGGTTTTTGTGTAGATTCATGTCTTTGGGCTAAGATTATAAGTGACTTTAGAGCAAACCATGTGTTGGGTATGCTGTTTGGAGTTTTTGGGTAAAATTTGTGTTTTGGAATTAGGGCCTAAAGTTTGGGATTAAGTTTGATTATATTTTTTGTTAGGGGTTCTGATCCAAGATTTGCTCTAGGCCAAGGAGAAGACAAATTCCTTATTAAATTTGGGCTCAATTTTGAGGTGAGAAACTTTACTATTGGAATGCCTATGCGTTAGGAAATTTAAATAAAATGTTATTTTTGGCATTGCTAAATAGTTTTAGAAAAACTCATTATGTTTTACATGATTGAAACGATTTTATGAGCATGCTATAAACATTATGAATTATTATGATATGTTACTATGATATGATTGTGTGATGTGGGATAATTTACACTCTTATCACTAGCTACGTAAGACCGTGATCCTACGAGTTCACTACTATGTATGACTATGATCCTACAGATTCATTAGTATGTATGGTCGTGCTCCTATGGATTTACTACTACGTGTGGTCGTGATCCTACAAATTCATTACTATGTATGGTTGTGTTTCTGTGGGTTCATGTTCACTATATGAGTATGTTTCTGCGCCTTTGTGACCACTAGATATTTGTGATAGGACATGTTAAATTGTTCACTTAGAAGACCATCCATATTAAGCTATAGTATACAGATCCCACTAGTTACAAACATTCAATTCATGTTGCATGTGATTGCATAGCCTGACCCATTAGTGGCGCTTGACAAGGAGATTTGTTGATGGTGTCGTGGGATTAGAGAAAATGCTTCTGCTTAGAGCCACGTTTTTAAACAAAGTTTTAAGAATCCCAATCTAAATATTTGTTTTGACTTTTATTTAAGTAGTTTTGATCCCGTTTGTGTTGATTTAGAAAATTTTTATTTTTAGTTTCAATAGTCAACTAGTTTTGTTTTTGAAACTACATGTATGTAGTAATGATCTTAGGTAGAGATCTTGAAATGTTGGGTCGTTATAGTGACACTACTAAATTGATATGATAATGTTTATGGGATGACACAACTTGCCTGTAATGACATTAATTAGCCTGGAATGGCACTGTTTAGCCTAGAATGACACGACTTTATGCCTAGATTGGCAATGGCTCTAGCTTGGAATGACAGTTTTGGAGGCTTAGGCTAACTTTTATGTCCCACCAGTTTTTATAATTTTTCAACTCATGCTTGCTTGTGATTGCATAGCCTGACATTGGTAATGGAGTTAAGAAAGTATCAAATGCATGACGGGGTGATCAGTTGACGGTGCCGTGGGACGAGAGTCATTGCTTCTGCTTCATTTCTTGTTTTTGAGATATTTCATGTTTTGAGTTAGAACCTTTGAGTTAGTGGTTTTAACTCTAAATGTTTCTTTTTATTAATGTTTCTTGGGGACCCCGAATTAAAACCTATTTTGGCATTTATTAATTTATTATAGCGATGTTTTGTTTAATTTACTCCCAATTTTATTACATCAATTTTTTTCAAACTTTTGAGACTTGAGTGTCCCTTAAAGCAATCAGACATTGCTTCTCATTACTATTTTAACTTCATTTCATGTTGTTTCTTAGAATTGAATTGTTGGTATTATTATTATTTACATCTTTCTCAAAATTAATATGTAATTTGTCATTTGAATCCTCTTGTTGGCTAAATTGGCAACCTTTTTGTTTAACTATTATCAAACTCAATTTCAGGGAGATGGGGGGCGAAAATGACTTGAAAACATGGGTTTCGGATCAGTTAATGTCACTGCTTGGTTTTTCTCAGCCAACGATTGTGCAGTATATGATTGGACTATGTACTACTTCTCCTTATTTAGTGATTTAACATTCCTTTGGGTATTTCATTTATGAATTGTAAAAGATAGAATATTTATGGCATAATTTTTACGTTGACCATTCTATTGCAGCCAAACAAGCAACATCACCTGCCGATGTAGTGAGCAAGTTGGTGATAGATTTTTCCTTGCCATCTTCCGGTGAAACACTGGCTTTTGCTGAAGGAATTTTCTCTAGAGTGCCACGCAAGCAATCATCCGGTTTAAATGTATTAGTTGAAATTTTGTTACAATTAACATGTGATTCATATATTAAGTTCTTTAATGTTTTGCTGTTCCATTCCTCCACTTATTGCATTTACAACTTTCTTGACATTGGATTACTTATTTTTTCCCCCCTATGGTCATGTCCTCAGTATAATTTTTTGTTGTCCTGCCTCAGCATTATCAAAAGCAAGAGAGAGAAGCTGCAATTTTGGCAAGAAAGCAAAAGACATATGCACTGCTTGATGCTGATGACGACGATGTTGTTGAAGATAAAGGACGCAGCAGTGATCACAGAGAAACAGAAAATCGCAAGAAACATTTTAGAAAGAAAAATGAATATCAAGAAGATGAAGATGATGAGAAGGTATGATATATGGAATGGTGTGTGTGTATGTGTGTGTGTGTGTGTGTTCTTTTAACTGGTTATTTTTTCTTTGATGGGACAATGCAGGAAAGTGCTCTTGAAAGAGAAAATAGACAGGTTAAACGACAGGCATCCAGTTCTGAAGACGATAGCTCTGAGGTACATGTTTGGCTTATTTGGGACTTACCTTCTTAATTAATAATGTCAAATGTTTCTTTGATACTTGGATGTATCTTTTACTTGGATAAAAACCTATTCAGTGAAACAAGTTTTCTTATAACACCAAGTTTAAAATGAAATGCAGTCAGAGGAGGAGCGATTGCGAGATCAAAGAGAGAGGGAGCAATTAGAGCGAAATATAAGGGAGCGGGATGCTGCAGGAACAAAAAAGGTATACTCGTATAGAACTAACGTGCTATACCTTTTTTCCCTCTCTTTCAAAAAATGATTCATCCTTTCTGATGTTCTAAGAACTTTATTATATCTTGTTCTGATTCTAGTCATTCTTTGACAGTTAACAGAGCAGAAATTGAGCAGGAAGGAGGAAGGTAACTGATCTTTAATTTAATTAATACATTGTTATGAGGGAAATGACATGCACTCTTTTTGGCTTACACTGTCATCCTCGTTCATCTAATGTTTAACAGAAGAGGCTATTCGGAGATCAGAAGCTTTGGAGAATGATGGAATTGATACTTTGAGGTTTATTACGGCTACCTTTACTCAGTTTTCTTCATGGTTTTACCTTCTCTATTATCTTGAGATAAATATATAATTTTTGCAGAGAGTTTAGTTTAATGAGTATGTGAAATAGTTGCCTGTGGCCCAAGTTTTGAAAGCCAACCAAGCATCAGTTGAATGAGTGCAATTATAGCATTACTATGGGAGCTATCTTGGATTTGAATGTTAAGATAATCTAGGAGAATTATAGTAATTGGAAGGGAACTTAAACACTAACTAAATTTTATTGGCATCTATTAGACCTAACGCCCATCCTTGCTTAGGCAATGGCAGGTCTATCGCTTTTTGGCATGATTCTCGGCTAAGTTGTGGAGTTATTGCTATTGCTTTCCCTCTTCTTTTCCTTTTAACTACTCGACCTGCGAGTATAGTCGCTGAAGTGAAGTTTGAAATTCTGATCATACTACTTGGGATTCAGGTGAACGTGAAATTTGAGTTTTCATGACCTCATTGCTTTGGAAATCATTGAATATCCTAAACTTTCTCATCTTCTTTCCTGGATTGTTTTATTGAATCTTGATAATTATTGGTCTTGGCCACTTGATCCTCCCAGTAATTTGCTTTTGTTGGTGCACCTTCACTAAGTGCTAGCAATCTTAATCAGTGATTTGGAATGATACTTTTTCCAAAGAGGATTAATATCTTTCTTCAGGAGCTTAGTTTTGGTGCAGTTAAGACAACTAATCATTTGCAGTGAAGAATGCCTTACTTTCAAGTATCACCTTCTCCTTTTTCTTGGTATATTATGTGTTTGTCAAATTCTGAGTCTCCTGGAACTTATTTGCTCATTGCTCCTTTGCATCTAATTATTGGGTGACTGTTCTGGATGCTTTTGGGTGGTATTTGGCCTTGCTGAATAACATTTATGATCTTTTTGCTTCTATTTTGATGGGTCATCCTTTCCATGGCGTGAAGAAATTATTACGGGCTGCTCTCAACTGATGCCTTTTTTGGTCTCTTCGGAGAGAAAGGAATGGTTGCATCTTCATAGATATCTCTTATTCCTTTGAATATTTTATGGATTTGATTCTTTTGAATTCTTTGCGTTGGTGCAAATGTAAATACCTTTTTACTAATTGTTGCCTCTCTACTTTAATTGCTATTTCGCGAACTTTCTTTTAATCAACCTTTGCATGTTTGGGGTTCTTCCTCCTTTATTATGAAATTTGTTTCCCCTCGGTGAAACAAAAAGAAGAAGAAAAAGAACTCTTATGGTCGGGGCTTCTGGTTCTTCTTTTATCAATTCTTGCAACCAATGAAAAGGTTTTGCTTCCAACCAAAGTTTGATGTTGAGCATTACAGAAGTTATGTGCTCCAAAGCACCTAACGAGGATGTGAGGGGAGAACAATGCAGCTTCCTGGTAGTTGATGAGTTACTAGACAGGGATTTAGAAAAAGAAGACCCAGAACTATCTGAATGGAAGAAATCAAGTCCTGATCAATAGTCAATCCAACAGTTTGGAAAGAGAATGTTCATGATGCGTATTAACCTTCTATTGCTTAAAGGTCCCTTTGAAGATCAAGTTCCATATGTCCTTTGACATGTCCAACATTCTTTAATAACCTAGGTTTTTAAAATTTTTTTTTTTAATAATAAAAGAAATGGAGCATCTTAGGAATTTTCTTCTGCGGAACAATGGAACATCTAGATGCTGATGATCAAACCAGTAGGAGATATTACACTCACTTTCCAGATTGAATTTCTGCAATTGTCAAGAAATAGCTTGTAGTGAGCAATATAGTTTCAAGGTGTTTCTGCTGCTATTTTCATGGACACAATCATCCTGCCTTTCAATTCCATATTTGTTCTTGTGACAAGATGTCAAGACTAAGTTCCTCAACCAGTCAATTATAGTTTCTCAATCATTAAGTTTTGGTAATCTACTCTTAAAGATGCTTTGGTAGGCTTTTAACATATTTGTATAAAAGCACAACGGAAGACACGTTGTATTGAATATGTAAAGAATTAGGAATTGTGGTGTGTAATGAACGTAAATACAGAAGTGATAATTGATAAATGCCCATTAATAATGAAATTTTAGATACTCATCCTCCAACTTTCCTTACTGTTTCAGGAAAGTTTCAAGACAGGAGTATTTAAAGAAAAGGGAGGAGAAGAAACTGGAAGAAATCAGGTATAATGGGATACGTTCAGTTGGTACAGTTGTTTCTCATCCTTATTATTAGTCTTATTTTTTCATCTGGGGTCAAGTTTCCATCCAAGGAATTGAAAGGACCTTACATGGTTCTCTCAATTAATTTTTTTTTTTCCATAATTGTGATGTCATTTTCTTTCTCTCTCTCTCTCTTTCTCTCTCTCTCTTCATCTTATCTTTTCTTTGATTTCTCGAATTTTGTGATGATCAAAACCAGAGATGATATAGAAGATGAGCAATATCTTTTTGAAGGTGTGAAGCTTACTGAAGCAGAATATCGGGAGCTAAGGTAAGAATTTCATTCTTTTTCGCCATTTCTTTTGTTTTTGATTTTTATATGATGATGATAATACTTAATAGTTTGGCTCTCTCTCTCTCTCTCTCTAATTTCATTGTATTTTATTGTGTCTGTTTGTAGGCTTATGATCGAACTGTTTCCCTAAGTTCTTTAGGTGTTCAGATGTTATTTTCATGGGAGATGGTAGTTTGGCTTTTTTCTCTTGATAGGATCAAATGTGGCCGCACAATTAATAAGCTAGTGTTTGCCGTGCAAGATTATTTTTGATATGGTGGATGGGTTTAGTGTGTTCTATATATACTGCCGCAAATATTTCCTTGTGTATGAAATAAACAAATGAGTAGTAGTTAGTGATGCTGTCTCTCTCTTGTTTTATGTACTCAGATATTCCTGTAATTTTAGTTTTTGTTTTTGGTTCTCTATATAGAACTTGGTGCTTGCTACCATATTGGTGTCATGCAATCTTATGCTATTGAATTTTTGAATATGTTCTTCGTGGGTGATCACTGATGTGTTCTGCTGTGATCTTTTTCCCATATAGGATCCAATGAGTCTGTATACACCTAGCTCTTTATGGTTTATATAACATATGGTGTGCTTTTACTAGTTTCCGTGAATGATATCTCTTAAGTAGTCCAATCATTTAAGATCATTGTTTTATATTGCAAACAAGTCTTATAAGGACAGTACAAAGGAAGATCTTATCATAATTAGCTTTTGACTGTGGTGTACCAATCCTTTTTGTTCATTAGTTCCCGTTCACTTTGGGAATTTTTAAATATTTAATTTTTATTTGATTGTTCAAATATTATCTCTTTACTATCTAAAGACAATAGGACTTTGGTGGTATAAGTTTATGAAAATGAAACCTGGTGAAATATTTTGTTTGTCGTTTCCAGGTATAAGAAGGAAATATATGAGCTTGTGAAGAAGCGGACAGATGAGGCTGATGACATCAATGAGGTCATATCTTTGATCTTTCTATCGTTGTTTCTTTGTTGTTGTTCTTCGTTCTCTTCTTCCTCTTATCTCCCTCTTCTTTCTTTTAATGTGCCTAATGAGTATTTTGACAGATCAATTGAAATTCCTGGAGTACAATAAGATAAATTAAAACAATATGGAAAGCTAAAGTTTTAAACATCATCATCTGCTCTTTTGTAATATGAAGCATTTGCTTGTTTTTTCGGCAAGAAAGAGGGAGTTATTTACAAGTGCATACATTCTTTTAGTTCGCATGACTAGCGAAATTCACTTTATCCATTTTCTAAATAAATGGTATAGGTCAGTTCACATTGTTATGACTAGTGAGAAGGGGAAATTCTAATAACCTGTGTGAATCATTCTTTCTCCATTTTCTTAGTTCCCTTCTCAGTTGAAAAGAAATATACTGGATATCTAAAAGATGAGTCCTAGACATCCAATTTATCCATAATTTTTTTTTAAAAGCTTCCTTTCAGGATAAATCTCTATTGTTTCTACAATAAAGCCCACCTTTTTATGACTTGATATATCTCATTTATTGATGAATTACATATTTCATGTTTCGGTATATTGGAGTGCAGTACAGGATGCCTGAAGCTTATGATCAGGAAGGGGGTGTTAGTCAGGATAAGAGGTTTGCGGTGGCATTGCAGCGGTATAGGTTAGTATGAAAACCTATTCTATTTCCAAATGCATTTTTAAGTTGATTATAAAGGGAGTATAACTGTAAAAGAAATTAGAACAGGAGGTCCCATGAGAGCGGTGAAACTTTGTCATCTATTGCTGCTCTCTGTCAATGTTCCTTGTTATCTTGTCGAATTTTTCTGAAATGTTGTTATCCTTACAGGGATTCAGGTGCTGCCGATAAAATGAACCCCTTTGCAGAACAAGAGGCATGGGAGGAACACCAAATAGGTAAGTGCCACTTCTCTGAGGACCTTGTAATGCTCCTTCGTCAGATTCTGAAACAAAATTATCCTTTAGGGAAAGCAACAATGAAATTTGGTTCGAAAAACAAAAAGCAATCATCAGATGATTATCAGTAAGTATTTTATGGTTCTGAATTTTTCCTTTCATGTTTATGAAGTTTTGTTAGAATATTTTATTAGTGCTGCGTTTCTGGTTGTATTTCAATGTTCATTAATGATACAAGGTGGGTTGTCATCTTATATTTGGAACATGTAATATCTTCTATTACATTTTTTACAAGATGTTTTTATTTCATTTAAAATGAACACCTCCTGAATCTTTTTTTTTTTTTTTTTTTCTTTTCTTTTTCTTTTTTTTTGTGTTTTAGGTTTGTATTTGAGGATCAGATTGAGTTTATTAAGGCATCAGTTATGGAAGGTGATGAGGTGTGGCTTAAACTTTCGAAAGTTATTGAATGCAGTTGTGAGTACTATAGTAAAAATCTTGTTTATTTCATGCTACTTTGTTCGTTCTTGGCAGTTTGTTGATGAACTTCAGACTGAATCACTTGAGAAGTCCAAAGCTAAGTCAGCTCTGGAGAAGCTGCAGGTTCTGATTATGATCACTCTTTGTTGTATCAAGTTTATATTCACATGAACAGAAATTTAATACTCATTGTATTCGTAATTAGGGCTTAGTATTAACTGATTGGACGGGTTTTTTTCAAGATTAATGGGAGGCAATTAACTTTCTTAGGAGATGATGATTAATATGTTCATAATTAGGAATATAGGTTTTAATATTAATGGATTGGACGGGTTTTCAAGATCAATGGGAGGCAATGGACCTTTTGAGATGATGATTAATATGTGCTACTTCAAACATTAATTTCTGGTCAACTTTGTTTTCAATGTATCTCTTTTTAGCAAGATCTGATCTTTTTTTCTTGTTAATAATTGTTTGCCGGTGTTTACTATCAACTCGCAACTGACTGAGAACTATTTTTTTGTTTGTCAAGGAGGAGAGGAAAACATTGCCAATCTATCCATATCGTGATCAGTTACTCCAAGCTGTCAACGATTATCAGGTGGGTTTCTTTCTTTCTTTTTTTTTTTTTGGGTGGATGAGTATTGCATTATGCTCAAACATCTCCAAGACGTATCTGTTCACCACTTTTCACAAAAGAAAAAAAGCTTTGCAGCCGAGGGGTAGATTAGGGGTTCTATACTAAACTAAAGACTAGGAGCTCTCCAACTATAACTAGAGAATATGACACTCACCAACATAAGAAGCCAATATTATACCACTCGATGTCAAAGCTCATACAGATTCATCCTATATCAATCACCTATATCTCATATTCAATCATTATCATGTAGTAGCAAAATAGCAAACACCACATAGAAATATTTCTTGAGGCGGATAATGGGAGTTAGGGCGACAGATTTTGAACGAAGGTACAAGTGAAAATTCTTTTGTAACCTCTAGTCAAGTGGTAGTGAACACAGATGTGATCAGAATCTTCCCTCTATTTTTTTTTTTTTTTTAAAATTATAATTATTATTATTTTTTATTTTCTAAATATCTTTTTATCGTTTTCAAGCTTACTGATTAAGGACCAGACTAGGAACTGAAATTTTCTAGTCACCTTTGAATATCCGGTTATCTTTAGACTAATTTCTGCATACATATACAGAATTTTATTGTAACCCTTGATGTTTTGCTTCTATAGGTTCTTGTAATTGTCGGTGAAACTGGTTCTGGAAAGACCACACAGATACCTCAATATCTTCATGAAGCTGGGTACACAAAGCGAGGAAAAGTATGACCTTTTATTCTTACCATATTGACTTTTGTTTGTTATGCATAGTGGAGCTTGGAGGTTCTGGATGTACATTTGTAGGAATTCTTACATTATTCTCTTATTGGTCGAGCACAAAATGCTTCATATTGGCTTCTTTCTCATAAAAAAAAAGCTTTGTATTGGAGATTCTGGATTTTTATTTCCTCTTCTAGTTTTGAATTAGGAGTTGGTTGCAAATTGTGGTGAGCAAACAAAATGCTGGATGTGTGTGTAATTAGTCGTCAAGTGAATGATTTTTTAGATTTTTTCTGTTTTCCTGAGATGTAAAATTCATTTTCATGCTATCTTCTTAAGGTTGGATGCACACAACCACGTCGAGTTGCTGCTATGAGCATTGCTGCTCGAGTATCTCAAGAACTGGGTGTCAAGCTTGGGCATGAGGTGATGTGCCATGACTGTTAACTTAATGCTTTCGCCGTTCCACGAATTATTTTGATACTATGGTGTATCTTATTACATGATTTGTTTTACATTATACTTGTCTTAGCTTATTTATTTTGTAGTTTTAAAGATGGGACAAACAACGCCTCTTTCATTCTTTGCATTTACTAGCTTACATTGCAAATATATGCAACCTCCTTTGGTTTTTTGTTTCACTCTCATATTGGTATCTAGTGAATATAACATGGTATTTGTTACATTAAACTTAAATACTTCATTTGAATTCCCGGAATGATTTCTCTTAGCACTCATCTCTTCCTAATATTTTTAGGTTGGTTATTCAATACGTTTTGAGGATTGTACGTCAGATAAGACTGTTTTAAAGTACATGACAGATGGGATGTTGTTACGAGAATTCCTTGGTGAACCTGACCTTGCAAGCTACAGGTTCACCTTACTGCTTATTTGATGTTTATTCGTAATCCAAGTCAATTAGCCTCTTTTCTAACTTTGCAATATTATTGAAATCCTTTTTTCAGTGTTATAATGGTGGATGAGGCTCATGAAAGAACATTATCAACTGATGTTCTGTTTGGATTAGTGAAGGTGAGTTGGAGCTCCAACTACAACTTTATTTTGTGCATGATGCATTTTTTGTTACATTTCTTTGTATCTTGTTTCTTTCGGTTAGCTCAATTATTTTTGTTCTTTTTTCTCCTTTTCCAATTATGTTTTTTTTTCCTAATAGGATATTGCTAGGTTTCGACCTGATTTGAAGTTGCTAATTTCAAGTGCAACACTTGATGCCGAGAAGTTCAGTGATTACTTTGATTCGGCTCCAATATTTAAAATTCCTGGTAGACGTTATCCTGTAGAAATTAACTTCACAAAAGCTCCAGAAGCAGACTATTTAGATGCAGCAATCGTGACTGCACTTCAGATCCATGTCACAAAGCCTCCAGGAGATATATTGGTGTTTCTCACTGGTCAAGAAGAGATTGAAGCAGCCGAGGAAATAATGAAACATAGAACTCGGGGACTAGGCACCAAAATTGCGGAACTCATTATCTGCCCCATATATGCTAACTTACCAACAGAGCTACAGGCTAAGATATTTGAACCCACACCCATTGGAGCAAGGAAAGTTGTCCTAGCAACTAATATAGCAGAGACATCCTTGACGATTGATGGGATAAAATATGTCATTGATCCTGGTTTTTCAAAAATAAAATCCTATAACCCAAGGACTGGGATGGAGGCGTTGCAAGTGAGTCCCATCTCTAAAGCATCAGCAAATCAGAGAGCAGGCCGTTCTGGACGAACAGGCCCTGGAATGTGCTTTCGTTTGTATACTGCGTATAGTTATTATAATGAGATGGAAGACAATACAGTACCAGAAATACAAAGAACAAACCTTGCTAATGTCGTGCTTACACTTAAGAGTCTTGGTATTCACGACTTGGTAAATTTTGATTTTATGGACCAGCCTCCATCTGAAGCATTGCTAAAAGCTTTGGAACTGCTTTATGCACTTGGTGCTCTTAATAAACTTGGTGAACTAACTAAGTTGGGTAGACGGATGGCAGAGTTTCCTCTTGATCCTATGCTTTCTAAGATGATGGTTGCTTCTGAAAAATTCAAGTGTTCAGATGAGATCATTTCTATTGCAGCTATGCTTTCTATTGGAAATTCTATTTTCTACCGTCCGAAGGATAAACAAGTTCATGCTGACAATGCTCGGATGAATTTTCACACTGGGAATGTGGGGGATCACATTGCACTGTTGAAGGTTTCATTTCTCTAGCAACCTTTTTCCTAAAATTTTTTACGTTCTTTAACTCACATTTTGATATAGTTATAAAATTGACTTTCACACTTTAAAATGATAGCATTATTAATTATTTTAAAAATCTTTATTTATTGGGCCTTTTCTCATGGACAATCATTCATTTGTATGACACATATTCATGAACTTGGTTTTAAATTAGCTAGGTATAAAAAATTAGAGTTCCAAATTACAAGTACGGAATTGTTATTTTCTTCTTTTTTGTTGATTTTTTTAATATTTTAAAATTTATTATTTAGGTCTACAACTCATGGAGGGAAACTAATTACTCTACGCAATGGTGCTACGAGAACTACATCCAGGTTGGTTCAAGCTAACACTTGGCTCATTACATATTTCTACTTTTTGAGGAATTTGCTCATTTCTTTTTCGCGGAGCTGATATATTGCCCTTTGTATTTGCTAGGTTAGAAGTATGAAACGTGCCAGAGATATCAGAGATCAACTTGAAGGGCTTTTAGAAAGAGTTGAAATCGAATTAACTTCAAATTTGAATGACTTGGATGCGATAAAGAAGACCATAATATCTGGTAAGTGGAATAATAAATTATCCCTCAGTGTTAGTAATCTGAAGTCTGTAAATCCATCCTTTTCACTTTTACATGATTGATACTGTTTGGTTCCCCTTTAAATAGACAGGTTTTTTAAGTTATTAATGCTGACTAAACAAATATGTATCATACAGTGGCTTATTAAACCCTTAACCTTGTAAGTAACGCTACGGATTAAACGATAGCTTTTAACAAAGATGGAGATATCCCACTTGGGAAGTCCTCGTGTTGCACCCCTAAAAAAAACAAAGATGGAGATATCTTTCATCTTTGTATGACTCTGAGGGGTTACAAAATTGGGTTTGCCTGGAATCTGTTCAGTGTAAAGTTGGCAATGAAGTTAGGGTTTTTGGCAATTTAAGTTTTGAAGTACGAAATGCTGCTGTAGTTTTCAAATTTGTAATGTTACGATCACTAATAGTACTGTTACTGAGCCTAAGAGATAAAAGGAGAGATAAAAGGAGAGAAATCTCCAATACTAAAATCAAGTCTTTACTATGAATCAAAAATTATCCATACAAGAAAATAATTACTCTATAGAGAATTGAAAAGAAAACTAACTCTAATTCTAATTAATAAAAGAAACTAATCCTAATAAACCAAAAAATTTAATTCTAATCCTAATCAATCAAGGGTTTGACCAAGAGATACTCTAATCCTACTACATCAGTTATTATCCATTTCCCACAAAAAATATGTATAGTTACGAATAGTATTGCACTGTAGTTGGGTTTACAATTGGCTTGCAGCTGCTGTGTAGTCTGTATTTTATGCCTTAACTAAAGTCCTGTTACAATAAGTCTTGAAGATAGCGGGAAATTGATAGATCTACTTTGATTGTGTAGAATAGGATGATCTGGTTGTGCAATTTATGTCACGGAGATTTCCCTCGGACTAACGTGAATGTCAGTTATGCGAATTATTTGGTCTTCTGTTGGGGGATTCTTCGAGCAACCATCACACTTCGTCTCTATTCATTTTTTCACTAAATGGTGCAACGATTAAGGAGTTTGAAATGGCTTGTCTTTCTAGATATTGTTGAATTGGAGCTGTGGCAAAACCTGAGTGTTTACTAATTTGACAGAATGTTCTTTTCTTTCATTAGGTTCTGCAGTCTTTTTGATTAAAATTGTTTTTCAGGATTTTTCCCTCATTCTGCAAAGTTACAAAAGAATGGGTCTTATCGGACCATTAAGCATCCACAGACTGTTCATATACATCCTAGCTCAGGATTGGCTCAGGTATGTTGTTACCCACAACTCTGAAATAATGTATTGCACCCTGTTGGGAGTGTTCCTTGATTCTTTATGAGTTTAGAATGAGTGCAGGGTCTAAGTTCCTATTATTCTTCTGTTCGCTCTTATTTAAGGAACTATCTCAGTTAACCACAAAAAAATGTCAGATCATTTTCGTTCTAAATGGAAAATGAACTATTGATTACTAATAGAAGCTTTCTAGTTTTGATTATTAGCAGTTCCTAAATAGAAATACTAAAAGTGAAAAAGGAATATGGTTTTCATGTTTTTGATTCACCGTCTCAGGTTCTTCCAAGATGGGTTGTATACCATGAATTGGTATGTACCTCAAAAGAATATATGAGACAGGTGATACTTTCTGCCCTCTAATTATCCATTCTAATTTTAACTTCTTCCTTCATTTCGACTTATATGTTATTTATCAATTGAGTTACAGGTAACGGAGTTGAAACCTGAATGGTTGGTTGAAATTGCTCCACATTTCTATCAGCTCAAGGATGTTGAAGATTGTATGCTTCCTCTCTCTCTAAACTGGACTTAAGATTATCTCAGATCAAGCAAATATTTAGCAAGATATTATTTAGAAAATGACTACCGAAAGTTTGACATACTCCTTGCCGGTAGAAATGAAATACATGCTACGCTAGAAAATTCTCGCTTTGATAACCATTTCGTTTTTTTTTTTTAGTTATGTTTTTTTCTTAAAGGAACATTAGAATTCTTAATCAAATTAAGAGTAGGAAGGTTTCTAAAGTCAACTTTTTTTTTTTGTTGAAAAAAAAATTTGTTTGGTTTATGGAAATAACATGGTAAAAAGTGAATAACAAAGCAATGAAATTTATGAGTAGAAGTAGTGTTTATAAGTTTTATCTTCAAAAATTAAAAAAACTAAATGGTTGTCAACTAGGAGTGTAGTGATTCAACCTAGTCGAAACATTCATAATCTGAGTTAACAAAGCTAATGTAAGCTTGAAGCTGGAAGGGCAAGAATAACTTGTAGATGTCTTATTTCTAGTCGGAAAGTTTTAAGTTTTATACTTGAGCTATGGACCTTACTATTTTACAAACTTTCTAAAGAGTATCATAATTTTATTTGATAGTGACTTCAAAGAAGATGCCTCGTGGACAAGGTCGTGCAAGTGCTACCGGAGAAGCAGGTAGTTGAAGAAAGTTAAGACGACTCAACTGGTAGTCTTCGGTGTGACAAACGACAAGTAGATATACAATTTTCCGACACGATATCAACCTATAGCTGCAAGTTTCAAACACCTGCAGTGTGTATCTTCTGTACATGTCTAAATTTTAACCCCACAAGGCAGAGACATCACAAATTAGAAATTGTACATTAGAAATCGGAACTTAGGCAATTTTTGTAAGGTATATGATGGGAGCTTTATTAGAGGAAGTCATAGTTCGTCTTAAGTAATGAATTCTTTGTCTATAATATCCATCAAATGTCTACTTGGACTGAGTGTTGAATTAATTTTGTGACCGAACTTGAATCGAAACCAATTCCTATCTAAGCCAACCAAATCTTAGTATTGAAACCCTAGCTAGTTTATTTTATTATTATTATTATTATTAATTTTATTTATTTATTTATTTGTGAGTGTCGGGCCAGCATACATCTTACGGGACTGCTGACCCTACAACATTTTGGTGTCCGGAAACTTGTAGGATATTAAACCCTAGCTAGTTCAATGTCGGTATTTCACATTTCCTACCTCAAATGTTTGTTTTGACTCTATTTTTGCAAAGTAACCAAGCCGAACTAAGCCACTTGCACCCCTAATTAAGATTTCGGGAAATGAGTTTATATACAGAAATTGAAAAACTAAGTCAGACTCATAAGAAAAAGGGGAATAGATTTAGATTTTATTTTTAGATTTCAATTTTGGGAATATGGAAAAAATCCTAGTAATATAATATTCAAAGCCAAAACATGTAAAAATATTTACGTTTAGAAATTTAGGCTCAACTTGGTATTCATTTTGTTTTTCATTTTTAAGTATTTTTGAAAATTTATGAAAGTTGAAGAGTATTTTTGAAATAAAATACTAATCGTTTCTATCTAAAACTAACGAGAAAGATATTAAAAATTTAGGAGTACTTGGTATAATTTTGTCTAATTATTAATTTAAAGATAGGTTTTGGAATATATTTTTAAATATTTAATTTAAAAAATATATAATTTAAAAAAATTGGAATGTGTGACTAACTTCAAAATACGTTTTCATTTAAATAAAATTGAGTATTTTGAAACACTTCTGTTTGAGTCAATCAAACGGCCCTGAATTAGTGAGTATGCAGCACGACCTAATCAATAGAATTGAAATTTTTTAATGCAAAAACTCCAAATCGCTATCCTCTCTAAATGCCAATCGATGGGATTGAAGATTTTTGGATGCAAATTTGCATAAACTGTATCATCCAATGGAATGCAATCTCCTTCACGATCTGACATCCGTCTAGCTCGATAAATTCTCATTGACAATCTCAGAAGTCGCTGAAAGCACGTTATTTTTCCGGGAAGGAAACGAAGAAAAGGGTGAGTATATTTATTACAGACAGAGTAATTTAACAGATGTTTTCTAATTTGAATGAATTTTCTGTTTTTCTGAAGGGCACTGAGCCCAAGTTTCTGTCGATTGCGTGTAAAACTTTCCTTTTTCTTATGCTCTTTAACGGATATGACTTCTTAGAATCAGGAAATGGAAATTTGTGGGAACTTTTTGCTTATTGTTTGCTCGAGTTAATAATACATTTATCTCTCTGTAAATGTTTTCAGGGGAGTCCTTTTGATGGCTTGGCTTTTGGTTATTTCTGCCTTCGTTGTAATTTGGATTGCTTCGTTATGCAAAATTTTTCATGCGTCAGTTTCATATTCTAGGAGTGCTTTCTTAAATGGTGATAAACGCGGATTGTTCTGTTAAATTTTCTCTTTTCTTTTACTATAAAGTACTCTTATCTGTTATCTTTTGGCATTTAGATGACACTCCTCAAAAGAGAAATATCTTGCTGGTCATTGCCCATCCAGATGATGAGTCTATGTAAGCATTTTGGAATATCTCCATCCTTGTTTACTACCATTATTCATTTTTTCTTGCTGGGTTTATATCTTGCTCCAATGACACAGAATTTTGTCATAGGTTCTATCCTATTGCCCATTGTTTATTTTGAGTTCTGAAGAAAATCTTTGTTACCTATAGAAAAGAAAAGTTCCTTCAGTTCTCCTTGCTGATAATTGAATTGATAATGTTTATGTAACTACTTCTTCCATTTATACGCATTTAAGATTTTCATAGACCAAATATTCAACTAGGACTTCAAAATTTAATATGTGAACATTTGTTTAACAATAAAATTATATCTACAAGCAGAAAATAATAATTAATATTTGTTCAAATGTATAATATCATTGGAATTGGCTCTATTTTTCCTGTATCAGTTCCTCCTTCCTTCTTTCCAATTTGATGTAACAATGTTGTTGATGTTCTCATCATATGACTTGTAATTAGTTTCTGGATTAAAAGTTTCTGCAGTTCAGCTGTCAATTTTGTGCCCATATACAAAAATGGGTCTGCTCACCAAGTTGTTTTGGAATGTGCAATTTTATTTATATTCTGTGAGGCCCCCAATCATACATACATATAAGTGTAAGGGCAATAGAGGAATTACACAGAATGTTAGTTAGTTATGGAGGGAATTTGTATTGAGGGTGGGGACCAGTGATGGATGGCTGAGGGGTTTAAGTAGGGGTTTTGATTGTTGAGAGAGGCAGGCTTATTGAGGTGAGTATCAAGCTTAGCTTGAGGGAGAGGATTTCCAGCCCTCTACAAAGTGCTGGTACAATCTTTCTTATTTTCTTTCTTTGCTATGAAGCTGTATTGACTCTGGCAGTAGATAAATAAATTCATCAGAGCAGTGCTGGGATTTCTTTGTTAGGAATTGTTTTCTTGATTGATAGTTGGATTCCTAACATTTTCTTTCTTTATAATTCAATGGGTATGTAATTTTATCCCTTTTTATTTATGACTTCTGATGTTGTTCTACTTCTATACCCTGCAGGTTTTTTTCTCCAACAATAAACTTCCTCACATCAAAGGGGCATAAACTTCATATTTTATGCATGTCAATTGGTATTGCACTTCTACAATTCACTTGCTGACCTTTCTTCATTGCGTGAAACCCCAATATTTCATAACTTTGGGGGATTGCTTACAGAATTTTTTTTTTTTTTTTTTTTTTTTTGGGGGGGGGGGGGGGGGGGGGAGTTTACAGAATTGTTTTTAGAAGGTTCAAGAGGGTGACTTATAAATGAGCTTCCAAACAACCACTTATTTCTATTTTTATGTTCTTCATTTATTATATAGGTAATGCAGATGGCATGGGAACCATGAGAAGAGAAGAGCTATACAAAGCTTCCACAGTTCTTAAGGTGTTTGAGCTGTTTGAGCCTAAACTAAAAAGTTCTTACATAAATTTCTGGTATCTTGAACATTAGCTTTGATGATGTCATGTTTGGCCTAAAATATTGAACCTATGAGGTTAAAAGTTGCCTGTCATAAATCCTCAAACCTCTGTGCATGCTTGGTTATTTTTTTAATCTATATTTCGTCTAATTTTTCCTTTTTCTTTTTTCTTGTTCTAATAATGATAATAATAATTTGATTTTTATTTATTAAAGTCTTCTTTTGACTTTATTCAAATCTAGGTTCCCCTCAATCAAGTGAAGATCCTGGACCATCCAGATTTGCAGGTGTGACTTTAAAAGTGTCTGGCTGAGTTTGATTATACTGTCACTACTCGATGTATCATGTGAGGACTGTAATCCAATATAATGATGCCGTCAGGATGGTTTTGGCAAAGTGTGGGATCATAAATTGCTGGCAGAGATTATCGAACAGGAAATATCAAGCCATGAGATTGACTTGGTAATATCTTGGATCTATTTAACTGGTTACTGCTACAATGTTGAAATCATATCTAGACTCACTTTTGGTTATCTATATTTTTTTCAGTTTCCTTCTGACATGTCTTACATTCTGTTCTTTCACTTTTTATGACTTTTAACAGATTATTACTTTTGATAGCTATGGAGTTTCTGGTCACTGTAATCACCGTGATGTGCACAACGGGGTGCGGTAAGCTGGCTTCTAAACCTATATTACTTTTATTCTTCTTACTGCTTCCTTCAGCATTTCTTGTTTTCTCAAAATTTGTTTCCTGAGATGTAAATTGCTCCATTGTAGCTGGCTTTTCAAGAAGCAACATTTATTGGTGAAAGCTTGGAATTTTAATATTTATGTTGGTCAAATAATTTATCATTTGTAAACAAAAGTTTATGTCATGTGGCTCCTGCTTGAGTACTATAAGAAATAGTTCATTTCAAGTAATGACATATATTAAAAATTGAGTGAGTTACGTCCATACTGTTTCTTCCTTTCTATTTATAATTGTATATCTATTATTAATTAAAAGAGAATGCTCACTTTCACCTCTATGTGTAGTATAATCAATGATGCATTGCTCCTCCATTCTAGTAAAAAAATGTTTTTCCTTTTTCCAATGCTGTAAACAGAGGTTTCTTACACAATAAGGCTCCACAAAGTTTTGAGGCATGGGAATAATGCTCACTTTCACCTCTATGTGTAGTATATAATCAATGATGCATTGCTCCTCCATTCTAGTAAAAAAATGTTTTTCCTTTTTCCAATGCTGTAAACAGAGGTTTCTTACACAATAAGGCTCCACAAAGTTTTGAGGCATGGGAATAATGCTCACTTTCACCTCTATGTGTAGTATATAATCAATGATGCATTGCTCCTCCATTCTAGTAAAAAAATGTTTTTCCTTTTTCCAATGCTGTAAACAGAGGTTTCTTACACAATAAGGCTCCACAAAGTTTTGAGGCATGGGAACTTGTAAGTTTTCCTTTTCGACACATTTCATTCTCATTTCACAACGTTTTGATGGTTAACTTGTGATTTATGATCCCTCACCTGCAAAATTCGTGTTCTTCCTAAGTTGAGTTTCCATTTCCATTAGTGAATGCTTTGAAGTTCAGGGTTCTGTAATTCTTTATATACTTTCTATATATATATATACATATATATTGATAGAATTAACAACTTTCATTGAGAAAAAAATAAAAGAATGCGAGGGCATAAATGAAAAGAAAAAAAAACGCACAAAAACACCCCTCTTTAAGAAAGGATTTCCAACTAAGTAAGATATTACCTAGGGAATAATTTCAAAAAAGCTTCTAAACCGAAGCCCAAAACAAAACATGAAACCAATTAACCTCTATCCTTTAAGATTTTTTCCTAGGTATGAAATTCAAACCTCTCCTTTTCTTGTCCAATGATTTTTCTGCTGGATTAGGAAGAAAGGCCCTCTATTTTCCATTGACATCTCACACAAAAGTAAACCTAAGTCTTTTCAGGTCAATTATAGACAAGCCACATTCTCGTAATCAACTTCTGAGTTTCCTTTTCAGGAGTTTTTGTTTACTTTTCCCTGGTTATTCTCAGGTCAGTACCAATATACTGCGGAAGTATAGTGGACCATTTGATATCTGGCTATCTATTTTGTTTTCCGAAGAGCACACACGTGGAATGACGCATTGCTTGTTAAATGAATGCCCACGACAAAGCTTCCTTGCAATGGCACAGCACGCAAGCCAATGGGTTTGGTATGCTTGTTTTATGACTTTTATTCAAGTTTAGAACATGAACTCTATTATCATAGTTGAGCGTTATTTGAGAGCTTCCCATGTTATGCTTATTTCATTCTCCCATTCCCCATTCCATTCATAAGGAAATCTGGATTTGGTTGGCTGGAAAACACCTTTACCTGTTGCTTTAATTGCCCTACTCTTTGATTTGGCAGGTTTCGGAAACTCTTTGTTACTTTTTCCAGTTATACCTTTGTCAACACACTCAGAAGAATCAACTAGCCATGCCGTTACAATGCCATATGATGTTACAGTAGCACCGATATCTACTTCCGGGAACTGTGGACTCGGATTGCTTCATTTCATGTGATTTTAGATTGGAGTCTCCCTATTTCTGGTGCGTTCTAATGATTGTGTTTTATTATTACAGTATTAAGAATTCACCACACATTGATTTTACTCATCTTTGGGGAGAAAACTTATGAAGGACTTAACATGGAATTCAGCTGGTGAAATAAACTTGGCCCATTGTTGATTGGCACCAACTTGTCTGTTAAAAATCCATTGACAATTGCATCGACAGAGCTTGAGCCTAACTAAGACCAAATTGAGTCTTGATCATTCTATCTAGTTCGAAAATGTATTCCATCGTGGTTTTATACTAATTCTATGTCAACCTCTAGAAACTAAAGAGAGGTTATCTAATCATTAATGTTAAATATCTATTTGAATTGAAACATTATGTGAACTGATGTTCTCATACATTTAATAAAAATTAGAGAATTTCAAACCATTATATAGTAGTACCTTTAAAAATGAAGTAAATTTAATATAAACGACATGGTTTATTTTGAAAACAATTATAAAAATGTAAATCAACTTGCAGGTAAAAAACAATGAATATCAGAAAAAGGACTGATCATCAAGCTTTTATCTCTTGAAGGTAGACTCCATCTTTTATATCCTGAAGGACATCTATGCCATAACGGGCATATCCTTGAGCCATGGATCCAGTGGTTTTCCAATGGAATACACTATGAATCCAATCTCCCTCAGCTTTTGAACATCAACAACATTTCTGCCATCAAAAACAAATGCAGGTTTCTGCATCTGTTTAAAAATCCTTTGAAAATCAAGAGTCTTGAACTCATCCCATTCAGTTAGAATGCAGACTCCATGAGCATCTTTAGTCGCCTCATATGGGTCCCAAGCAAAACTGACTTCCTTTGCCGCAGTTGGGCTCACTGGCTGCAAGTGGATTGGATGGTCCCAATCAAACTTGCTCATTGATAAGTCCCTCTGAATCTGATCCTCAGTTACTTGTGGATCATATACACTCAGTTTTGCCTTGTCCCCTAAAAGTCCCTTGCAGACATCGATTGCAGGAGTTTCCCTTGTGTCACCTGTATCCTTCTTGAAAGCAAAGCCAAGGATTGCTATCTTTTTGCCTGAAACTGTATTGAACATTGAAGAGACAACCCGGTTCACAAATCGATTCTTTTGGTAGTCGTTGACCTTTATCACTTGTTTCCAGTAGCTTGCAACTTCATTCAAGCCATTGCATTCACAAATATAAATCAAATTGAGAATGTCCTTCTGAAAACATGATCCACCAAAACCAACACTAGCATTTAGGAACTTGGGTCCAATTCTAGTATCTGTTCCAATGGCGTGGGATACCTGTGACACGTCTGCACCAGTAGCCTCACAGAGTGCGGACATGGCATTGATAGATGAGATCCTTTGGGCCAGAAATGCGTTAGCAGCTAACTTTGAGAGCTCTGCTGACCACAGATTAGTGGTGAGAATTCTTTCTTCAGGCACCCATTGAGCATATACACTCTTCAAAGCCTGAATTGCCTTGAGACCGTCCGGAGTTTCTCTCCCTCCTATGAGAACCCGGTCGGGGTTAAATAAATCTCTAATAGCAGTACCCTCAGCCAGGAACTCTGGATTTGAGAGAATCTGATATTTGATTCCCTTGCTATTGTGAGTAAGGATTTTTTCTATTGCCTCTGCTGTTTTAACTGGAACAGTTGATTTTTCAACAACAATCTTGTCTGATTTTGATACATCAGCAATCATTCGGGCTGCACTCTCCCAATATGTGAGATCTGCAGCTTTGCCAGCTCCAAGGCCTCGAGTTTTCGTTGGAGTGTTTACTGAAACAAAGATTATGTCAGCCTCTGAGATGTGCCTTTCAACATCTGTGCTGAAAAATAGATTCTTTCCTCTGCACTGCTTCACTACTTCATCAAGACCAGGCTCATATATGGGGAGTTGGTCACTATTCCAAGCTAAGATCTTGGAGACTGAGATATCAACAACTGCTACTTCAATTGTGGGGCATTTTAATGCTATCACTGCCATCGTAGGGCCACCAACATACCCAGCTCCAAGGCAGCAGATCTTCACCATTTTCCTCAGTTGGAGCCTGAATGAACAAATAACCAAAAAATTTAAAACAAAATTGGTCGTGTGTATTATTATGTTCAACATTATAATTTCCATTTCAATCAGATTGCCTTTTCATATGCATAAAGAAAATACCATGGGATGGGATGAAAGCTAGTTTAAGAACTAATATGAACTTGCATTATTTCCGCTGTTTTGTGGAAGATATGGGTTGTAAAGAAATGCTTGAATCTTGTAGGAAAGTTACAAGACATCAAAGGAAATACGGAAATCCACCATCTTTTATGTTGTTTTCTTTTTTTTTTTTTGGTGTAAAGATATACCGGCTTTAAAAACCCATAGTTTTTCTTTCCTTACAGCAAATTAGAAACATCTTTTGTATAGATCTTTGAATTTTCATTCTATCAATGAAATTGACTCTTATTCCAGAGAAAGTGGAGGGAGTCAGATAGACAAAATTCTTATCACTTAAGGTTGTAGGTACATCAAGAAATCTCTTGTACGTTCAAGATCCTTTATGCTTATTTCATGCAATAAGAGATTATGTGCAAATATCCTACACCACGAGTTATGAACAAATAGGGCCTTTTATGCACATCTATTTTTCTAGATAAATAGCAATTGGAAAACAATATCCAGAATGGTATGGACATCGATCTATTTCAAAAAGCTATGAAGAAAAAATATGCACATTCTTAAGAATTAGAAATGATGGATGCAATTAGACTAAAGTACCTCTACAAACCTGAATGGGTTATGTTGACTGGTGAAGAAGATAGTCAAGTTGGGAGAGTAATTTTTCTACAAGAAAATAAGGTGGCTACAACCTCCTTAAATGGTGCAAGAAAAAACAAAAAACCTCCATGTAAGTAAGATCTATTATACCTGTGCAACTTTCACCAAGCAAAGCAAAGCAAAGTCAGATTTTGAAAGCTGGAAAGTGAGGTTCAACACGTTTTGAGAAAGCAACTCTGTAGCAAGTAACAAACAAGGGGACTCAATTAATGATTTGTAATTTTATATTGAATAAAACAAAAAACCACCTCAAAGGCAACTAGAGAGAAGTTATTTTTAATATTTCTATAGTACATACTCTTTTCCGTTCTCAATATAAACTTTATTTTATTCAATATCACTTCATATCATTCTTAAATAACATTGATGTAATTTACAAGGAACAAAGTTTCCATAAGTTATACCAAGCTAGAAATGGAAACATATGCCAAGAATCAAGCCATCTTTCCATCTATTTCATTGGGAATATTATATAAGTTTGACCAAAGAAGTAAAACCAAAAAAATAATTAGTCTAAATCTATGTACCAACCCTCACACACATGGAAAGAAAGTCTTAATAACATTCCAAGATTGATCCAAATTCAAAGAATATACTCCAAAAAAAAAAAAAAAAAAAAAAAATAGTCTCAACATCCAAACAGAAATCACCTCTCAAAACTAGGGTAATCTGAGAACTACAATAAGAGAGAAATTTGTTTATGTGTAACGAAAAAGGGTGTTTGGCAGTCCTTTATTATGAAGAGAGAAGTTTACGGTTTCTTGTAGACCACAAATGGAGGCATGAATACAGGGCGTTGCTCAAACAAAACAAGGGGCGGGGAGAGATTTGTTTTGAAAGTCTTTGAGTGAGATCAAAGCTATGGACGACGGGTTCAATTAATTTAATTTAATCAGAAGAATAAAGAAAACAAAGGAGATTTCTGAGAAATTAAGCTTGGAATTGAATATTAATGAGATTACCTCAGAGATCGGCACTGTAAATGCAGTTGAAGACGAAGGGGTTGTTCATTTGAGACGCAACGGAAGGAGTTAGAGATGATGAAGAAAAAGATTGAGAAAAGGGGGATTTTATTATGTTATTCATTGGATTGCAGAACGTTATGTGTAACCGACGAGGGAATTTGGACTTTGAATAACGCTTTCATATTCCAACCTCTCTTAGAGTGCTTCTTTTCTTGCTAATCCTTTCCATTGAGAAAAATATTTTTATGGTTTAAATCAGGGGGATAGATAATCTATTTTGTGGTCAACCAAGAATCAAACCAATCCAATCGATTTTATAAGAAAGAGATCCAACCCGATGTCCAATAAAAAACAAAACCAATTGATTGGTTTCGGTTTATTATCGAGTTGGTTCTCAATTTTTGATATTTTCTTTTTTCTTCCAAATTTTAATTTTTATTTCCAATTGTGTATTGGATTAGTCCTTTATGCTAATTTTAAATTTTTATAGATTGAAATTGGACATTTTTATTTTTTTTCTTGGCGCTCCCTTAAAAAAACATACACACTTCATTAATAATTGGTTTTCTTTCTAAACAATAATATATGGGTACCATAATAATTAAAGCATTGGAAGATGCATAATGTTATAGTTTATTTTTAAGGGTATATACTACACCCTCGGTTTGGTATAGTTTTGATTGGTTTTTTCAATCAAAATCTAATCCGAACTAATACTTTTTGGTTTTCTCTAAATACAAATCAGTACGTCCAATTCTATATTGAAAAACCAAATCAAACCAGTGAATCGGTATGGATTAGGCTGGTTTTTCAGTTTTTTGATTTTTTGGTGCACTCTAATTTGGTCCTATACTCTTGACTTTAGTTCGTTTTGGACTCCTTCCTTTCAAAATGTTCATTATAATTTCTATGTTTTTAACTTAGTTCATTTTGATCCTTCAACTTTTAAAACGTGGTTATTTTGATCCCTTAAAAATGAATTAAAATGAAAATGAAATGACCAAAATAGTGACAAAGTATAAGGACCAAATTCAACTAAAATTAAAAATAGAAGGATTAAACTAAATCTTTTGTAAGCATAAAGACTAAATTAACCAAAATTGAAAGTATTTAAACTAAAATCAATATTTTGAAAATACATACACCAAAATAAACTAAAGTTAAAGTATGGAAACAAAATTAGTATTTAAACCTATTGTAATATTTAACAATTCTTCGCATCTATAATCTATAATATAATATATTAAAAGGTTCCTCATATTTTAAAAACTTTTTTTTGAACAAAATTACTTAATAGTTACACTTTTGTCTATTTTAATTTTTTTGAAATTTAGCTAAAAATTCAACTATTGTACTTAAAAAAAATGTAAATTATGATAAAAAATGTGAAAAAAATTGACTTAATTTTCAAAAATAAAAAACAAAAAAACAAAAGGTTACTAAACTAAGCCTTAATTATTAATAGTAATTCACCGTCGTTTTCCTTTTTTTTATTTTTTTATTTGTAAAGCCAATAACCCATGAATTAAGAGTTTTTAAATTCTTATTATTAATTAATAATTAATTTCTATTTTTCTATTTTTTTTTTTAATAAAGGAAACATATTATTAACAAGTATGCAAAAGCCCAATAGACTCCCTATCAGCCTCAATCAAACAGGTAAGCCAATCAGGGATCTCTTGGGTCCAACAACAAGAAGAAGCAGAAGACAAGGCCACCCTATTACACTCTCTTCTCACAAAAACTAAGGTCCAAGATATTAAGCCTACACATTAAACTAACCATTTGATTACAGTTGAAATAGGCTTAGTTCAGCGGTAATTGGCATGATCTAAATTATTAATAAAAAATACTTACTTTTTCTTTTAAAAGGTGAATAACAAAAATCTTCATATATTTTTTTCCTCCAAGTTCTATTATGTTAATAATAAACAAATCTACTTCTAACTCTTTATTTATTGTCATCAAGAAAGTTAACAATTATGGAAGTGTTTTCATTTTGTGGCAAATTTGAACTATTCCTTTTTAAGTATATTGCTTTTCTAACTTCTAAGTTCAAAATTGAAAGAAATCGTTCGATAACAATCAAGTTCCACACTCTTGAATACCCTAAATCATCAATCCTCACCTAGAATTATGGCTTCTTTTGCAATAAATATAAATGAAGTGAGAATTTGATACATTTTATGTATGTAAAGTTAAGTTTATTTTATATAGTCAAGTATGAATAATAGGTTAAAATATTAGTAACTTTGTCCCTTAACCTTCAGTCTAATTCATTGATATATATGTTTTTATGTGACTTATTATGAAAGTATGAATGTGTGTCATATGATTTATTATGAAATTATGAATAATTTATTATGTGAATTGTTATGTACATGTTCTCACGGGCTTTAGTACATAAAAGTGATGTACTAGGAACGATTCATTATTATGAGATTATGAATGTTTGTTGAGGCGAATCATATGATTAGCATGACCAGTGTTTACAAGATTTTACGTTGGATTCATGCATATGTGTAAGTTGCATGAAACTATGAATTTGATATGCAATCTTTTTTTCTTCCAATAGTATTTGACTGCACGAAAGTAGTGCATTTCTAAAGGCTTTAGTGCATAAAAGTGATGTGCTAGAATTGGTATGTAAGAAAGTGATACATATCTAGAGGGTCTGAGGTGTACGAAAGTGGTGCACATTCGTTTCGTGTATACAAAATTATGTGTACGAAAGTGGTGCACATCTCGACATATCTAGAGAGGCTTGGAGTGTACGAAAGTGGTGCACGCTCGGTGGGTTCTATGTATACGATTGGTCTTGTAGAACTATGTGCATTAAAGTGGTGTGCATCCCGACATACCAAGAGAGGTCTGGGGTGTACGAGAGTGGTGTATACATAACTAACTATGTGTAGGAAAATGATGCACATACCAACATTCTTAAAGAGGACCTGGAGTTTATGAAAGTGATGGATGTCGAAAAAGTCATATATATGAAAGTGATATACATCGAACATGATATATATAAAATTGATACACATCCAGATAGAGTGAGCAAGGAATAAAAAATCTTTAAATCCCACTAGCACATAATTTCAGTTCATATTTGTATGTGATTGCATATGGTGCTACTCTTGTGTTATTTCAAATACTCATTTTTTCTTAAAACATTTTTTAGGCAAGAATGTTTCAATTTAACAGATGTTTTCTAGTTTGAGGGAATTTTCTGGAATCAGGTTTTTCTGAAAGGGCTTTGCGCCGAGTTGCTGTCAATTGCGTGTAAAACTTCCCTTTTTCTTGTACTCTTTAACTCGGATATGACTTCTTAGAATCAGGAAATGGAAATTTGCTGTTAATCAGCTATGGGCAGCTTTCAAATTTAGAATTTGAGGGAATTTATTGCTTACCGTTTGTTCTCTTACCATATTCTCGAGTTAATAATGCATATATTTTTCTATAAATGTTTTCAGGGAGTCCTTTGATGGTTTGGCTCTTGGTTATTTCTGCCTTCGTCGCAATTTGGATTGCTTCATTATGCAAAATCTTCAAGAAGTGCTTTCTTAGAATACTCGTATATGTTATATGCTTTGACATTTAGATGGCACTTTTTATGACTTTTGATAGCTATGGAGTTTTGGGTCACTGATCATCGTGATGTGCACAACGGGGTGCAGTAAGGTAGCTTCTAAACTTTATTACTTTTATTCTTCTTACTGTTTCCTTCAGCATTTCTTGTTTTCTCAAAATTTGTTCCTGAGATGTAAATTGTGTCCATTGTAGCTGGCTTTTCAAGGAAGCAACATTTATGGCTGAAAGCTTGGAATTTAAATGTTTATGTCGTCCAAATAATTTATCTTCACCCATTTGTAAACGAAACTTAATGTCATGTGGCTCCTGCTTGAGTACTATAATAAGGAATAATTCATTACAAGTAATGACATATATTTAAAAATTGAGTGAGTTGTAGAAGTCTATATTGTTTCTTCCTTTCTATTTATAATTGTATATCTATTAATTAAAAGAGAATCCTCAGTATCAACTCTATGTGTAGTATAATCAATGATGTATTACTCCTCCACTCTAATAAACAAAACTCGTTTAGCTTTTTTCCAATGTTGTAAACAGAGGGTTCTTGCACAATAAGGCTCCACAAACTTTTGAGGCTTGGGAACGAGTAAGTTTTCCTTTTTGACATATTTGATTCTCATTTAATCACATTTCTATGATGGTGAACTTGTGATTTACGATCCCTCACTTGCAAAATTCGTGTTCTTCCTAAGTTGAGTTTCCATTTCTATTAGTGAATGCTTTGAAGTTCAGGGTTCGGTAATATCTTTTAAGGACGTTTGAGTAATTCTTTCCTTTTCTGTGTCGAGGCTACTGAATGAGATGGACACAATGAACTTTCAAAATTGATTAAACTCATAAATGACTTTAGGCTTGTTAATATGATATGTTAAGTGAATGTAACTTGCAAGTTACCCACTGTCCTGTAAGATTACAAAATCCAAAAGCTCTCCTTTCCTGTGCCCAATTTTTTTTTTCTACTAGATAAAGAAGAAAGCCTCTCTATTTTCCATTGACATCTCACACAAAAGTAAACCTAAGTCTTTTCAGGTCAATTATAGACAAGCCACATTCTCGTAATCAACTTCTGAGTTTCCTTTTCAGGAGATTTTGTTTACTTTTCCCTGGTTATTCTCAGGTCAGTACCAATATACTGCGGAAGTATAGTGGACCATTTGATATCTGGCTATCTATTTTGTTTTCCGAAGAGCACACACGTGGAATGACGCATTGCTTGTTAAATGAATGCCCACGACAAAGCTTCCTTGCAATGGCACAGCACGCAAGCCAATGGGTTTGGTATGCTTGTTTTATGACTTTTATTCAAGTTTAGAACATGAACTCTATTATCATAGTTGAGCGTTATTTGAGAGCTTCCCATGTTATGCTTATTTCATTCTCCCATTCCCCATTCCATTCATAAGGAAATCTGGATTTGGTTGGCTGGAAAACACCTTTACCTGTTGCTTTAATTGCCCTACTCTTTGATTTGGCAGGTTTCGGAAACTCTTTGTTACTTTTTCCAGTTATACCTTTGTCAACACACTCAGAAGAATCAACTAGCCATGCTGTTACAATGCCATATGATGTTACAGTAGCACCGATATCTACTTCCGGGAACTGTGGACTCGGATTGCTTCATTTCATGTGATTTTAGATTGGAGTCTCCCTATTTCTGGTGCGTTCTAATGATTGTGTTTTATTACAGTATTAAGAAATCACCACACATTGATTTTACTCATCTTTGAGAAGAAAATTTATAAAGGACTTGTCTTTTTCTATAACTTAACATGGAATTCATCTGGTGAACTAATCTTGGCCCAACTTGTCTATTAGAAATTCACTGTCAATTGCATTGATAGAGCTTGAGCTTAACCAAGGCCAAATGGGGGAATGTGGACTTGGTCATTCTATCTGGTTCGAAAATGTATAGAAAATATATATATATATATAGAGAGAGAGAGAGAGAGAACTATTGGTTGTATAATCGTTAATGTTAAATAAGAACTTCAAACTTTCCACTTAAAACAACGTAGAACTTAATCAAGCAAAATATAGCAGTACATATATAAACGAAGTAAACTTTATATAAACGTCATGGTTTACTCTGAAAACAATTATAAAAAGGTGAATCAACTTTGCAGGCAAAAAAAATAAATATATTAGAAAATGGATTGATCATGACGTATAAGATTATGGTAAATTAGGGTATCTTGGTCTAATCCTTAATTGATTAAGATTAAGATTAGTTTCCTTATTATTAGGATTAGGATTAGGATCCTTGGTTTTTTAGAATTAGGATTAGTTTTTTTTATTAATTAGGATTAGGATTAGTTTACTCTCAAATTCTCAATAAACAGAGGAATTGTCTTCTTTTATTAATAACTTTTGATTGATAATAAAGACTTCAAATTATTGGAGATTTCACTCATTTTATCTTTTAGGCTACATCACTCCATCTCTTATAACTTGAGGACTTCTATGCCATTACGGGCATATCCTTGAGCCATGCATCCAGTGGTTTTCCAATGGAATACACTATGAATCCAATCTCCCTCAGCTTTTGAACATCAACAACATTTCTGCCATCAAAAACAAATGCAGGTTTCTGCATTTGTTTAAAAATCCTTTGAAAATCAAGAGTCTTGAATTCATCCCATTCAGTTAGAATGCAGACTCCATGAGCATCTTTAGTCGCCTCATATGGGTCCCAAGCAAAACTGACTTCCTTTGCCGCAGTTGGGCTCACTGGCTGCAAGTGGATTGGATGGTCCCAATCAAACTTGCTCATTGATAAGTCCCTCTGAATCTGATCCTCAGTTACTTGTGGATCATATACACTCAGTTTTGCCTTGTCCCCTAAAAGTCCCTTGCAGACATCGATTGCAGGAGTTTCCCTTGTGTCACCTGTATCCTTCTTGAAAGCAAAGCCAAGGATTGCTATCTTTTTGCCTGAAACTGTATTGAACATTGAAGAGACAACCCGGTTCACAAATCGATTCTTTTGGTAGTCGTTGACCTTTATCAATTGTTTCCAGTAGCTTGCAACTTCATTCAAGCCATTGCATTCACAAATATAAATCAAATTGAGAATGTCCTTCTGAAAACATGATCCACCAAAACCAACACTAGCATTTAGGAACTTGGGTCCAATTCTAGTATCTGTTCCAATGGCGTGGGATACCTGTGACACGTCTGCACCAGTAGCCTCACAGAGTGCGGACATGGCATTGATAGATGAGATCCTTTGGGCCAGAAATGCGTTAGCAGCTAACTTTGAGAGCTCTGCTGACCACAGATTAGTGGTGAGAATTCTTTCTTCAGGCACCCATTGAGCATATACACTCTTCAAAGCCTGAATTGCCTTGAGACCGTCTGGAGTTTCTCTCCCTCCTATGAGAACCCGGTCGGGGTAAAATAAATCTCTAATAGCAGTACCCTCTGCAAGGAACTCTGGATTTGAGAGAATCTGATATTTGATTCCCTTGCTACTGTGAGTAAGGATTTTTTCTATTGCCTCTGCTGTTTTAACTGGAACAGTTGATTTTTCAACAACAATCTTGTCCGATTTTGATACATTGGCAATCATTCGAGCTGCGCTCTCCCAATATTCGAGATCTGCAGCTTTGCCAGCTCCAAGGCCTCCATTTTTTGTTGGAGTGTTAACTGAGACAAAGATTATATCAGCCTCTGAGATGTGCCTTTCAACATCTGTGCTAAAAAATAGATTCTTTCCTCTGCACTGCTTCACTACTTCATCAAGACCAGGCTCATATATGGGGAGTTGGTCACTATTCCAAGCTAAGATCTTGGAGACTGAGATATCAACAACTGCTACTTCAATTGTGGGGCATTTTAATGCTATCACTGCCATCGTAGGGCCACCAACATACCCAGCTCCAATGCAGCAGATCTTCACCATTTTTCTCAGTTGGAGCCTGATGAACAAATAACCAAAAAATTTAAAACAAACTTAGAGCTTTTCTTTTTCTAGGTCCTGCGTATTGTTATGTTCCACATTACAATTTTGTGAACGAAGCTGTTTCAAATATAGTAACAAAGCCCAAAGTATTAACATATATAACACTATGCAACATAATTTGTAGATATAGCAAAATATAGATCCAGATCCCAAAGCCTATCATGGATAGATTTTGCTATATATGTAATTTTTTTAAAATGTTATTATACACTTAATTGTTTGCCCCAAAAGTGGAACCCATTACAACGACTCTTTGTAGAAAAAGGATTAAGAGAAGGGGGAGGAGAACCTAAGTCAATGATATTGTTTTGTTCATATGCATAAAGAAAATACCGTGGCACTTAGGTTGAAGGCCTAAGAATGACAAAGGAACAACAGTATAGTAACATACCAAAACCTCACATTGTATAGGAGAAAGTATAAGCATGGGAACACCAAGAAATCTCCTATATGTTAGAAGATCCTTTATGCATATTGCATGTAACAAGATATGAAGAAACAAAAATATGCACATTCTTAAGAATTAGAATTGATGGATGCAATTAGACTAAAATACCTCTATAAACTTGAAGGGGTTATGTTGACTAGTGAAGAAGATAGTCAAGTTAAAGAGAGCTGGTGGAATCAAGTGTTTAAAGCAAAATAGTGTAATTTTCTACAACAAAAAATGGTGCCTACAACCTCCATGTAAGTAAGATCTATTATACCTATGCAACTTTCCCCAAGCAAAGAAAAGTCAGATTTTGAAAGCTGGAAAGTGAGGTTCTTACACAACTAAGGAGACTCCATTAATTATTTTAAATTTTATACGATAAGGGTAACGAGTAGCCTTTTAAGGATAATAACTACGTATATAGCAACATTTTTTTAAAAAATTGCAAATATAGCAAAGTCTATCAGCGATAGACTTCTATCGCTATAGATTTTTATGATCTATCAACGATAGACTTTATTATATTTGTTATTATTTTGAATCTTATTGCTACATTTGTAATTATTCCTTTAAAAAAATATTTTAAAAAAAAAGCTCAAAGGCCAAGTAATTTTTAATACTCCCGTAGTACATACTTCTTTTCGATCACAATATAAATTTTGTTTATTATTCTTAAATAAGGTTGACGTGAATTACAATGAATTATGGTAACACTTAAAGTTTTTTTTTTAACTAAAATTATGTTTTCCAAGGTTTATCCATCACAGTAGAGAAACAAAACAACCTTTTTTTCTTTTTCTTAATAACAAACTATATAATATAGAAAAAAGAACAATAAATTTTCAAATCTATAACTATAATAAAGAAATCGGCCCTGTAAATGCAGTGGGAATTTGGACATTTTTAAAAAAAAAAAAAGAAAAAAAAAAAAAAGAAAAATGGAAAAGAAAAAAGAGGATTTGGACTTTGAATAAAACATTCCTTCACGTTTATTTTATTTTTGTAAATTCTTTTTAAGAAGATGAACAAAACTGAAGCATCTAAATTTTGAATTCGTTTTAGGCAAATAACTCAATTAATCTAAAACCTAAAAAAAAAAACTATTTAAAAAAAAATCACATCAATTATGACAACTTAATTACTCCCCTCCCCCTGTAATTCTTCTCAGACTAATTTTGAATATACTACGAGTTTAGCAAACTAATTTTGATTTTTAATTAATTCCAAGTTTGTTATCATTTTTAAAGTTGTTCATAGGCCAGTCTTAAGAGGGAATTTCTACATTGAATCCTATGTCAAAAACTATCGAGGCTCATCGAATAGCTTACGATGAGGCTAAGGAACGGTCGACCTCTTCACCAAGGTTGTTGGAAAAAGATTGGTGTCGTTATGTATATCGAATCAGGCGACGAATGGAGTTAGAGATACAGAGCTGGTTGCAGCAATATTTGGTGATAATTAATTGATCTTCTCAAATTTTAATTTAGAAGTTGGTTACAAAATTTTAGAAAAAGAAAAATGGAATTGTTTCCCTTGCAAAAATATGGCAGCATCAACCTGCTGAGGAATTATCAATTTGGTCAAAAGTCAAAAAATTTGGTGGTCATACATTCTCCCATTTTTTGAGATCTATGAAAATATAAGGCATTTATGCAAAGAAAGTTATGAAAAGATTTTATCCTATTAAGTGGGGAATGGTACACGAGTTAAATGTTTTTTTTCTTGTAAAACAACAAAATAATTTAATATGCAAATTAGTTTACCATATTTAATTAGATAATAGTGGTGCAACGATTAATACTAAGAAAATTAGTAAATACTCATTTTTTGAGTAAGGCATATTAAGAGAAAAGTATCATGGTAGTAACCAAGAGGTCTTTAATGACAAATGGTTTGATTTATGTTAAAAGACTCTAAACTAGTGTTTGAGGGTCACCTAGATTGTCGAAACATGTAAGTGGAAAAACATGTTGGGTATAGACTATGCCGTGGGAGATTGTTGAGATTTGTGACATAAAACCTCGTACTTAATTAGTTATTTAATCATGATTTAACTTAATTGTTAAATATGAAATATGACAATTACCCTAAAAATCCAAGGTTATTATATATAATCTTGAAGACAAGTAATAAGCTAAAGGATCTTTTGGGTGCCTCATCATACGACCCATTTAAGTTATTGGAAAAAGATTGGTGTAATTCTGGGAATCGAATCTGGCAACAGATGGAGTTAAAGATGTAGCACACTTAATCAACCATTATATAGATATCTTTAAAGACGAAGTAAATTTTATATAAACGTCATGATTTACTTTAAAAACAATTATAAAAAAGTGAATCAACTTTTAGGATTAATTTCAGTTTTTGTTAGAATTAGAATTAGTTTTGTTAGTATTTTAGAATTATGATTATTTATTTATTTTTTATTTATTTATTTTTTGTTCATTATATCTTTAATTGGTTGTCCAACGGATTGTCTATTGTGGAGGCACTACTTCCAAAATGCTAACAAAAAACTTAACCTTCCTATTTTTTATCAATAAATATGTGTGATTTTAATTTAAACAATATTAATAAAAAAATTCATTTTTAATCAGTCTCTATTTTTATTAAGTTTATTTCTTTTTTTTTTAATTGGTCATATGATCTCGTACTTGTTTTCTTGAAAAAAAATAAGAGTTTTCTTCCTTTCTTCCTAACCTTTTCTAATTATTTTTATGCCTAAATTTAAATATTATTAAATACTATAAGTAATGAATTTAGAAAAAATAGGAATGGATTAAAAATGATTTCTTTTATCAATATTGTTTAAAAAAACTTTGATTTAAAACTTCTTTTTTAAATTGTGATAATTCTTTCTTATTTAAAATAATATTTTAGAATAAATAGATGTCAAGGCATCTTACGCCTTGCACATGGTATTTCGATTTCGAACATTCCACCTTTAGAATGGAATGTTATGCCAATCAACGATCAGCTAAACTTATTTTGACAGGATTTCGATTTTATTTATCATATTAATAAGGAAAGAAAAAAATCAAATAAAAACATAACATTTTTGGACTATATTACCTTTTTTTTGTTTTCAATGAATTAAACACATATCATTTTCTTTTAGACTCATTGTTCTACCATTATGTGGGTTATAGCTTACAATTTTTTTTTTTTTCAAACATATAACTCACGCAATGATTTTAATTTACACAACTATTATCTAATTATAAAGTATAGATATTATTTACATTCCAAACTTTAGATTTATAATCTCTAAAAATATATTTATAATATTACTAAAGAAAAAATAGATTTATAAAGCTTTTATTCAATTAAATAAATTAAAAATTAACATATTTGTAACCGAACTAATTAATTACTTTTACGATGAATTTCCACTTTTTATAGGTTACAAACTTAACTCATTATTGTAAATTATGATTAAAATAAAATATTGAACTATTAAAGTTCCAACCATTAACCAATAGAGCATATAAATATGACAACACTTTAGGTGAGAAATCAAAATTGTAGAGTCGCTAATGGAAAGAGGGAGAGAAGCAAAATGGATGAATGTGCAATCTCAAGTTTGTATTTTTTTTTTTTAATCATTTGTTTTTGACAAATTTGATGAACAATCCACCACCACCACCATATTTAGTTGTTTCCTTTGTATTGATGCAATTGCTAAAAGACACTATTTTCAATTAGGAAAATAAGATTGAGGTGTTCATGGTGACATAAAAGGAATTTATCCATAATGATTTGTAAAAACAATGAGATAAGATGTGAGAAGAAACATATATTATTTACAAATTGCTATTAAAATATAGTTTTACTTTGTGTATTTTTTTAAAAAAAAATTATTATGTTTGATTTTCATTAAAAAACAAAAAATAAATGTCATAGTTACTAAATTGGCACTAAGAATTCATTTAACTTATATATTTATATTTTGTATAATTATAATGGTAATTATAGTTCTATTGATTTGATTTGGTCCCCATAATATGTATTGAATCAACCCAACTATTCTTCTTAAATAGGTTCCTCAATTTGATTAAGTTTCTTACATTTCAATGGCAAAATCAAAGAGAGGTTCTTTTTACTTTTTTATTTTGTCTAAACACTCCTTGATTTCTTTTCTTTTTTTCTTTTTTTCTTTTTTCTGAAAAAGAACACCCCTTGATTTAAAATAATAATACAAATAAAATAAATAAAATATTATTTAACTAAAGTTATTTGGAAGAATAGTTATATTTCAAAATTCAACTATTTTTCTTTAATATTTATAAATTTGATTGGTTAACATTTCTTTGAACTTATAAATTTACATAGCTTGATAGAAAAATAAAATACACCAATGACATTATCATTTAATTGCCAAAATAAAATAGAAAAAACATATGAATATATTAGTATTAATGAATTTAAATTAAGCATAATCGTTTTTGTTTCTATTGATAATTGTTAATATTTTTATAATCAATAATCTACTATTTAGGTCTACAATCTATTAATAAAAAGGATAATATTTGAATTTTATAGAGCTATTGTACTTCTATTTTAAATTTTAAATTTACAAAAGTCTCATTGACATTAATTATTAATAATAAGTTTATTTTAATGAGTAAATTCTCCAAACAGGTAAACCCATGAACCAATTCAACCCATAACATTTTCATTTATTTGAACCAAACCCAACCCAACCCAAATAGTTAATAACCCAACTCAAACTATACAAGTTGAGTTGGATCGAATTTTTTGAGCAACCCTATAGAAGATGGTGTGTATGTGGGCGAATAGGAAAAGGTGGAGGGAGAAATAAATTTAATTTTTTTATTAAATTTATAAAAGAGGAAACTTTAGTTCCCTTTTATATTTTTTTCTTTACTATTTTTCTATACTCTTTTGATGTTTAAATTATTTTCCACATTTCAAAATTTAGACAGGTGTATGACATTTGGGCTTCATTTTTTTATTTTTTATTTTGTAACAAATGATGGCTTGAGATTATTAGTGTAATTGGATTTATTTAAATAGGCTATTAGTGTAGAAACTCCTAAACCATATATAACACTTTCTACATCGAGATACAATCGTGGTAAATATAACATATTGAGCCTCGGCCCAAGTTACTATTGAGATTTGGACTTCAATTTTACAGAAATTATACAAGGCTGCCAAACGATAGTAGGCATAATAACAATAACAAAAACAATCAAGAAGGCTTATGATTTTGGACATTTTTATTTGCAAAACGTTGCACCAGTTTCTTACCATACCATATCAAAATTCTCACCCCCTTTCAATTTACAGCAACCAACAAGTAAACAAGCAAACCATCTCCTCCATAAATCTGCACAGAAGAACCCAATATAATTCTAAAACAACACTTATAGTAGTACTTTTGTTTAGAGCGATTTAATTTCTATATGGTTAAAAATGTAAGAGTGCAATATTTGAGTTATAATGTTCAAACAAAAAGTTGAAAAAGAACACATGCATAAACAATGGATTAGTAGATGAACACGACGAACCTCCAAATTTTAGGGAAAATAAATTAAAAAAAAATAGTAGTTTCTAAAAATTTGGCCAAGAAGTGTTTAGTTAGGAAAAATACAAACTTTAGTCAAACATGTTGTAACAAAAAAAACATAATTTTAAAAAACCAAATGGTTACAAAAAAGGTTTTGGCCATTCATAATGAGTCATGACTCAAACTACCAAAGATCAAAATGTATAGCAAAACATTTAAATAATCAGAAGAACATAAAAAATAAATCTACCAAGCACTAATATATACAGATGTAACTTACATTCCCCTTTTTGTCTATAAAGCCAGTGCAATGGTTTTTATAGATCGACACCCTCATCAACGCCCTTGGAGCTGATCATGACATTGGAATCAATTTGTTTGTCAAATTTTTTTTTCCTCCTAGCTTCAAAATCCTCAAATCCTTCCATCTGGTAGTAAGAAACAAGCAATATTATTAAGCACATTCCACTTATTTTCTATACTTAAGAATGAAGAGCAATTAAGAAGTTACCACACCTGCTGAAATTGATCCATTAAAATTGGATTACCATGCAAAGATGCATTCTGCAATGCTGTGCAATCTTTCAACAGATTTGATGGTAACTGAGATAGAAATGCAATACCACAATTCAAATTTAGGTATGAGTATGCTACAAGAAAGATTAATTATTAAAGGTTACTAAGCCTACGATGGAGAGAATTTTATAAGTATAACGTAGAGAAAGAGCATTTTGTGCGTGCACATGCTATTTTGTAGTAACAGACAATACAACATTTTGTTGCGCAAGGAGATCTTAGATGATCAGTAATGAGAAATTTGAAGTAGAAATTAAAATGACAGTCTATCAAGTGATAGATCTTCAACTCAACAAGCAAGATGCTCAGCATGTGTGTTTCAATTTCAGGTTAGCTTATGGACAAAATTCAATATATCCACTAAGGAGTGGCAATCCTCCAGATATATCTCAAGAACTCAAGGACATAAAACAGTAAAAGATATTCATTTTATGTTAAATAGTAACATACTCATGACTATAATCAGAACTGTAAATTCAGGAAGTTAAATCATGTACAAATACTAAAAAAAGTCTACCTGACCAATATTGTTATTATCTAAACGCAACGACTTCAGGTGAATCAGATTGCACAAAGATGAGGGAAGGTCTTCCATAAGATTATCTGAGAAGTTGTTCAAATGTAAGCAAGTGATTGAATAGAATCCTAATTCCACGCTACAAAACCACAAGTTATGAAAACCTTATATGTCTCCAAACA
This sequence comes from Citrullus mucosospermus, assembly GCA_030954485.1. NCBI lineage: Eukaryota > Viridiplantae > Streptophyta > Magnoliopsida > Cucurbitales > Cucurbitaceae > Citrullus > Citrullus mucosospermus. The sequence goes on from CM062060.1 coordinate 27,533,513, forward strand.
TGCAACCATAGAAAAGAAACTAGGCAGAACCATGGCTAGTCATACACTTGTTTTTTTTTATTAGAATCAACAACTTTAATTGAGAAAAAATGAAAGAATAAAAGGGCATACAAAAAAAACAAGCCCACAAAACACCCAGTTACATAAAGAGATTCCAACTAAGTAAGATGTTTCCTAGAGAATAATTAAAAATAAAATAAAATAAAGCTTTGATATCGAAGCTCACAAGGAAACATGAAACCTCACTAAGGACCAAGTCTCTCACTAGGATCTCTATCCATACCTCTGAACATTCTATTGATCCTTTTCCCCAAAATATTGCACAAAACAGCACATACCCCAGCAAACCACAAAAAACAACCTCTATCTTTGAAAGGCAGATGGAGGAGGAACTCCTCAATCATTGAACTAACATCCTTCTGCAATACTATCTGCACATCAAACTCCTACAGGAAGTAACTCCACACAGACCTTGCATATCAACAGCTCCACTGAAGGTGATCAAGGTCTTCCTGTGTCTGTCAGAATACAGCAGAAATGACCCATCAAAGAAGTCCTTTTCCTAACAAGCCTATCCAAAGTGTTCACCCGACCCAACAAAACTTGTCAGGTAAAGAACTTGACTTTCTTAGGAATCTTAATCCTCCAGACAACATCAAAGACCAACTCACTAACAGGCTAATAAGGGCGGGATCTAACAACCATCTAAAGAAAAATTTGCAATAAAAGCCTTCCAAAGGGGGTCAAAGCTCCAGAAACAAATGTCCCTTCTCCCCTCCCTAAAATTGCACTCTTCCAACAAAGACAGAAAAGAAAGCCAACCTCCATTGTTTCCCTATTGGATAAATGACAACAAAACCCAAAAGTAAAGGACACAAAGCTTCCCAACTAGACCAACAGATCAAAGATTGGGCAATTCCTAATGGAAGAGATAAGGACGAGGAAATGCAGAGCAGAAGGGTCTATCCCCCACCCACTGATCTTCCCAAAAATATTTGTCCCTACCATCCCCCACCGCAATGGACCAAAAGGGAAAATAAGGGAAGCTTAAGCAAGATATCTTTCCAAGGATTTCGGTGTGTGCCTTTAACCCCCTTCGCCACCCAATAAAAAGCATGGGTATCATACTTACTCTCAATGATCCTATGACATAAAGATTCAGGTTCAAGGCCACAATGCCAAAGCCACTTAGCCAGCTGCGCTTTGTCGCAAAGCCTTAAATTAACTATCTCCAACCCACCTTGGTTCACATGAAAATTAACAATCTCTAACCCACCCTGGTTCACAGGGCGCCCAACAGCCTCCCAGCTAACAAGATGAGAGCCCTTTACCTCATCCACTCCCTCCTAAAGAAAGTCTCTCATACTCTAGTTTCTTGCGATAATTCTCCAAAGTCTGGCAGGAGGCCAGTTAACAATAATTTGTCCAATTAATAAAAGTTCCCCATGTCTAAAAAGGAGCGTTGAAAGTCCCATGTCTTTATTCATGCTGCCAAATAACAATTGTTGAAGTAGTATAAAGGGATTGCCTGGTAAAAAGACTAGCAAGAATTTCATGTACCATTTGCTTGCAATTCTTCAAGGGAGAAGCAACTTCCTATTGATTCTGGGAGAGATTTTAACTTGTTGTTCGACACATTGATAAGCAATAACTGTATCATCAAATTCAGTGTTAGTCCTCAAAGTTGATAATACACAACTTTTACCACATCAAAATAAAAGGTTAAATGTGAAATTACATCTTTCAAAAAAAAAAAAAAAGTTTACCACTATCTTGCTAATTGACTTTTGATAGATATTATGATCAATATTGGTCCACATGCAATAATGTTTACTCTTAACATCACTATAAATACAAGTGTTATGATGTTGAAGCTTTCAAAATCTTATGATTGATAAAATAATTTCTAGCACTCTCAAAGTCTTTGGGAATTAGGCTGCAATATAAGTGCTTCCTCTGGGATGGATAATTGAACTTCGCCCAGTCTCATCCCATGGTTATGATCTATGGATGCATCATTTCCCGCAAAAATAAAGATTAACCATGAGTAGAACCTAGTTAGAACCAAAAAGAGACTTCTGGACTATTCTGTTTACTTGTACTCTTGAATATCAATCTTAAATGAATCACTCATCAATGATTCTATTGTTTCCCCTAGTCTGTTGGCCTTAAGTTGTAAGATGTTCAAAAAATATGTACAGCAAAACAATTTTTTTACAGAAATATTGTAGCAAGGCCATTTATCTTTTAACCTAGCAATAGCAGATAATCCTCTTTGACCATAATTCTAAAACTCCAACATATTTCATTCCCTTTATCTATAACTAGTTGCTAAGGCACCCATTTTTTTTCTATTCAACTTAAAATATGGATATGCAGACATTGTAATGGATCTTATGGAACAAGAACATGATCCAATACTTTGATTCAATGTTAGAAACAACATAACTTGAAGTTCCAGAGGAGGTATAATAGTTAAAATGCTGTGAAAAGAAATCACTTACATTCCGCAAGCTTCCAATGGTTTCAGGTAAGGATGAAAGCAAATTTCGGGAGATAGATAGACGTTCGAGCCTTACTAGTTGACCCACTACACACAAAAACTGATATCCCTTTAGAATGTATTACAAGAATTTGTAACAAAGACTAACAGAAGTTGCAGTAGCATGGCACAAGGCAAAAAAGTTGATCACTTCTTGTTTTCTTTTAATCTCTTGTTAAATTAGATAAGAAAATTACATTCATCAGGTAATGTCGTAATGTGATTTCCATCAAGTATCATAACTTTTAGAGATTGGAGCTTCCCCAAATTCATTGGTAGACGCTCAATAAGGTTATCTGCCAAAACCTGACCAGGAAAATGGAAATTTAAGATGCAATTCAGTCTAGCTTATTGAGCATGAGATAAAGTCTCTGAATTGTATTTTTACTTCTAATAAAAATTGTAAATCTAAAAGATAAAGAAAAGAGAAAATTCAACGATTCTATATGCCCAAGTACAACTAATGAGAACATACTTATCGAGCCCTACAGAGATTTGATAAACTTATATTGAAAAATTTTAGAAAACAATACTGCATCAGAGGAGTAAAAATGCAATACAATCCCTACCAGACGCTGCATGTTTATTAATTTGCAGACTTCCATAGGGATATCAACTGCAAAATAATTAGAAGAGGTCAGTTAATAAAAGTATTAAAATTGTTATACAGTTGGTAAATTAGGAGTTTCATTATCACCAATTTAAATCAGATAATAGATGCAAGGATGATTAAAGTCAGAAAATAGGTTTCAACGATAATTGTGATCATAACCATGAAGTCAAAGAAAGGAGAGTGCTAGATACCCACCTATTCTATTGTTTGTTAAATCAAGCGTGCGGACAGATCTGTCCATGTCAAGAACTTCATCGGGAAATGTCTGTTCCAACATCAGTAGATGTGTAAGCATATGGCCAACAAAACTAATCATGGTATGAGCATTTCCAAAGAATGGATGAGTTACTGGAATTCATCAACTCATATTGTACTTTTGAGAATTGACTATAATTGTTCTATGCAATGAAAGCCTGATTCAAACACTCAAAATATCATCTACAACAATACAAATATAACTAACAAATAAGCTAACTTATCAATTATGAAATATTCACATACTCATAAGAGAGGAAATTTCTTAAAAACAATCAATAGTAACCTACAACCTCCTACAAAGCTAGCCCGGTGTCCATTTGAAGGATGACTATAATTCAAACAGAATATGAACAAGAAAGAAAGATGTTGAATCCCAACAAAAGGGTAATATACAATTCATATAGAAAGATAATAACAAAGATAACCTTCAACTTTGAATCTCGCAAAGCCACGATACCAGTAGCTCGCCATCGAGCCACTCTGCTGGCCTTTGAATCTGCATTCTTGCTAGCATAGCACCCCATGTTGCCAGCAGCAGAGAAAAACTCAGCCTTCCAAGAAAGGAACAAGGATGGTAGTGATGACAAGCTTTTTGAATCCGTCTCTGATACATAAATAATCAAGTTTCAGAAAGAGCAGAACTGAATTGCAGTACTTTCACAGAACTAGGAACGGCTCAACCACTTTATAGCTACATTAGAGCCTAAGATTTTGGTTAATTATACCTTTTCGATGGTCTTTGCTGCTTATTAAATATGAACAATGCAGCCCTTATGTCACTGAAACAAATAGCGTCTTACTCTAATTGTTAAAAAGTCATTCAACTAGGTGTCATTAAGATTCATATTTCATGGAAGCATTGTTCCTCCCTAATGCTGGGCATACAATAAAACAATGCAACCCTTGCTAATATAGCATTGATCGAGTGATAAATTGAACGCAAAAAGGTGAAAAGAAACACAGAACTGCTCAAACTTTGTACCTGGGATATTCGTTTCCGTTCCTCTACAGAGAAATTGAACGATCAAACGACGCAGTTTCGATCATCGACGAACAAAAGAAGTTTCGACTAATCCAAACTGGGTCTAAAAGAAAATGGTATCCCCTGCTTCGAAGAAGACAGTGTCCACCAGAAATCGTGAATTGAACAGACCCAGAAGGTTAGAAACTTCATAAAAAGTAGAGATTGATCAAAAGAAACGGATCATTGAAAACCTTGACCAGGTGGATGTTTTAAGAAGACAACCGAGACGGATATTAAAGGAAATGCTTAAAATAAAAATCGATCTTTGAATCAAAGACGTTGAATTGAAATCCAATGGAGGGGATAATGGAGAACGAAATTGCGTGGGTGAAAGCCTTTTTGATTTCTCGATAGATAATCTGAATGACTACTTATTGAATTTGTAACAATTTAATACGTAGTCATTCATAACTAATAATAATTGTAAATTACAATTTTCAAACTTTTATAAATGCAACGAAGATATAAATATAAATCTTAAAACTTTCATAAATATATCTAACTTAAAACTAACTTAAAATGACTTTTAAAAAAATGTTTTTCAAAAATACATTTTCATTTAAACATTTTTTATAAAAACTCTTTAAAATAAAAACATACATGTGTTTGACAACTCTTTTCAAACGTGTTTTTATGTTAAAGTTTGTTTGCTTTGTTATATATAAAAAGTTGACTAACGGTCATCGAAAATGGTGGATGGAGGTGGCTGGTAGAGGTCACCGGAAGTGGTGATCGGCAATGGTCGTGCGGAAGTGGTAGCCGACTAGAAGTGATGGGTGAGGTGGCCAGTGACGGTCGCCAGAGGTGGTGGCTAGAAGTTGGCCGGAAGTAGTGGTTGAAGGTTGGGCTGGCAGATGTCATTGGAGGTGGTTGGAGGTAGTCGCTAAAAGTTTGACCAATATGTTGGGATTTGTGCCTTAAAGTCTCGTAAAATATGCAATAATAAATTATCAATTACAGTAAAAATTCAAGGTTATTTCATGAAATTTGAACCGTATGTAGTGAATATAAAGGTGGATAATGTTCAAGTAATAACTTAAAGAGTACATAGTATACGGATAAGGTTGAGTGTCATATCCTGACACTATGGATAACACTATGGATACAACCCATTTTGTAATTGTTACAAACGATGTGATCCAAATCGTTCATTTGGAGACATGTGAGTGAGGTATCCTATACAAATAATTTATATTGGGCCTCGTTCTTTGATTTGCATGGGTGAGAGTGACCTAAGTCGCAAACTCGATAAGCCTGCCATTTTGGGACTTGACTTAATAGGGAGATGAGAACATAATTTCACAAAATGGAATTTGCTCTTCCCGTCTTAGGGTAAGTAGATGAGTAGTTCCCTTAAATAATGATTCTAGGTCTAGAACAATGGGTCTCATTCTCTCAATAGCTCGAGAGCAACTTGGTTTATAGTTAGACCATAAACAAATTATTGATCACAGGATCATTGGTACTTAAGAACAAAGAGGTAAATGCAAGGGTAAAACAATAATTTAACTCATCTGTAATTACGAACAACTTGTGAATGATCAACTTACTTGTAATGATCTGTGAATGATCAACTTATTTATAACCGTTGTCAACATGTTTTGTAGTGGATAAGAGTCCAACTATGAGTTTATAGTGACTTGTCCAATAGTTAATGAATGTTAGTTAATTTAATTAAAGCGTTTGATTAATTAACATCATATCATTGAAGCTTATAATCTGTCGGTCCATTAGATTCTTTGCTAGATCATAACGGATTAACAATAACCAACAGTTTTGAAAGAATTTAAAATGTTCAAATTGATTAAGAAAATTTATGTTAATTGTATATGATACAATTAATATGATGTATAAAATTTATACATTATAATATAAAATTTATTTTGAATGAGATTTAAAATTAAATGATATAATATGAGAGGTTTAATATATTTGAATAAAATTCAACTTCAATACATAATATGGATGAGATTCATATTAAAATTATAGGATTATGAAGAAAATGTGCATTTGGATATGATTTAAATGTTTAATTAACTAAGTTAATTATTTATTTTATTAATTTAATTAAATTAAAACTCTCGTGCGTCACAAGGGAGTAGTAGAGAGCGGGGAGTTACACTTCCTCTCTCTCCTTAAATGCAGAATAAACACATTTGAGAAAGAACATAATTTTTTAAGAAAAAAGACTCGCTCTCTCAAGCTCGCACTCACTTTCTCGAGATCACAAAGATGAATTTTCTCAGCAAAATAATAATAATAATAATAATAATAATAAATAAATAAATAAATTCATTCTCTTTCAGAACGAGGTTCCCACATACTGGTCCTTGCCAAGAGAATAGTAAAAAATATCAATGGTAGGCATCTTTGTATGGGAGGAAAAGTTGCTGGAAGGGTAGATCAGTTTGTGAAATAGGAGATTTGAAGAAAGTGGTGTTCTTCAAAGTCAATATCCTTTTCCCTTGTAAAATTTTCACGTTGAGCCTGTGTAGCCTTATGAATGTATTTTTTTTCTTTTATGTTCGGTAAAATTCTAAAAAAAATCAAAATGAAAATGATCGCTCCTTTCCTTGTGGGATTTGATCCTTCACGGTAGTGATTGCTTGAGTTTCTTATATAAATCAAGGAGAGATTAAACCATTAAACACTCAAATTTCATTTTTCTAAATTGATACAATTATTAGTTTATGGTTCAAATTGAAATAGCCCACAAAGTTCATAGGTATAAATTGATATTTGCCAAAAATATTTTATACCGTGCTTGTATCATCAATCTAGAAATGTAAAGTTTTTTTTTTTTCAAATAAAAATCGGAAGTTCAATTCTCCACCTCGTAGTCAAGATAAATAGGATTTTAGGTTTTAAATGTTATATTTTTATTTGAGATTTTAATTTAGCTGGTTTTTCAATTCTAGGTTTCAATATTTTATACTTTTTACTCACCATTTTGTTTGGACAAGTTAACTAATTTAAAATATTTAGTTTATTATTACCCACAATTCATTTATATTTATATAATTAAATAAATAAAACTATTTTTTTAATTTAAAGAAATATAGGTTATTTTACTTTTTCAAAAATACTATTTTATTGTTTTGTTACTATTTTTTTTTTAAAAAAATCTCTAATGACATTATTTTATTAAATATTTTTCATATATCATTAATATGTCTATGAGTGATAATTACTTTTTATAGCGAATAGATATATTAGGTCAATTAACAACAATTTTCATATGTTTAGTAGACTATTCTTACATCTATCAATGATATAACATTTTTATGTTTATCGTCGACTATTTGTTTTTCTATCAATGATAGACGATACATACTTATGGCTTATAAATATATTTAAAAGATGGTGTGTCAATAATACATTGTCATTAGTAATTTATTGTTGGTGAAATTTCAATTACATATATTTAAAACATCAATTTAGTTAGTGAAATTTTAACCATAAATGAATTTAAATTTTATTGAGTTTAAATGGGTAATGACCAAAACTATGGTTAAATTTGTTAAATAATTTCAATTTTCATAGGCGATACTGTGCATTTTTTTGAATGGCAATAGATGATTATTATTTTGCTAAGTTGAATTCAATTTAACTTTAAAGTAGCAGCATTGATTAGTTTTAAGCTTGATTGAAAGTAAATAAACTTTAAAAAAGACAAAATTTACCTTAAATCTATACTACAAATATATATATTTTAATTTTAAATAAATGCATTGGAATAAATAAAAGCACAAACTAAGCTTTATTATTAGGGGTATGACTGACATTTTCAAAGCATACACATGACCAATTAGTCAAAAATGATCATCAACTACCTTACTACCACATCTTTCACTATAGTAAACACAAATCTTAAATTTTTTTAAAAAAAACATAATATATACATAAAATTTAACACACATAGTATTAGTCCATTGAGTACCTTGGTAAATAATGAAAACTTTAATGATTATAAAGAAAAAAACAACTTATTGAAAAGGCTAAAGTGAGTATAACTCGACGATAATTGACATGAACTTCTTTCTTAGAGAGCGAAGGTTTGATCCTCAATCCTCATAGTTATTGTACTACAAAATAAGTAATTGAACAAGTACAAATTATACTATTTGTCACCACTTTGAAGAAAATCGTTAGATATTAATATGTTAGATTCATTCATAATATTAGAAAATATATTTTTGGTACAACTTAGTGACATATGAAAATTTGAACTTTTGACTTTAATGGGTGAGTATATGTCAATAATCGTTGAACTATATTCACTTAAGAGGTTTTGAATAATCTATTTTAATTAAACAATATATTTTATATAATATACAATTAAACAAAAAAACTAGATTAAAATATTATTTTGATATTTGTAGTTTGAGATTGGTTTAATTTTAGTCTATGTAATTTCAAATGTTTAATTTTAGTTAATTTTACTCTCAATCAATTAAAATATTCAATTGAGTGTGTTTGATTTAAATTTCTTACCATATATCAGTAAGTTTTTCAAAAACTTTTTTTTTTATTGTTATTTCAACCCAAAAAAAAATTATGTTGTCTAATTTATTTTTGCTTCTTCAAAATTTTTTTACCACTCATCAATAATCCCACGGTAAAATTTTGGAAACATATTTCCATATTATTATTTTTTCAAAAAAAGAAAAATAGTATTAACTATTTTATCAACTTAAATTTTAGATTAATTAAAATTACAAGTTTACAACACTAAATTTGGATTAAATTGTTATTTTAACCCAGAAAACTAAATTATTGTTTTTACAAAAAAAAAAAAAAAAATATTAAATGCCCGTTTGAATTAACTTGAAAAAAAAATATTTTTCAAAAAATTCACTTTTATTTAAATTTTTTTTGATAAAAAGAATTTAAAATACACTTCAAAATAGATTTTTGGTGGGTTAAATTTAACTATTTTTTAAATTAAGTATTTGAAAATTATTCTAAATCCAACCTAAATTAATAGTTATAATTTATAACCTAAATTATTCTTGAAAACGTTAATGTAATTTCATTCAATGAGTACATATTACAAAAATTATATACATATATATATTTCACAAAAAAGAGAGAAAATATCGTTAAAAAAAAAAAAAAAGTCAAAAGGCAATTTGTGACTTTAGTCCAGGAAGGACATGTGCCACGTGTCAAGAATCAGTAGCATTGGATTAAAACTCCAATCAATACCACGTTGTGCGATTGTATTTCACATATATAGCGATTTCCTCCACGTCCCTCAGCCCCTAACTAAGAAGGGGCTTTATCCGTAATTCCTTAAAGATTCGTGCCTCTTTTAGTTATATTCGATTTTCGGATAACCTTCTTCAAAGAAAAACCAAACCCTAGTTTTGGTCATCGTCAATCGCCGCCGCCTCTTTCAATTCCCACCTTTTTATTCTTTTTCCGCTTCATCCTTCTCAATCAAACGTTGTGATCTCTCTTTCTTTATTAGATCTGGTTTTGTTTCGTCTTCCTCTACACATCGATCCCAATTTTTGCCGGTTCCGTCTTCTTTTTAAGTTTCTCCCCCTAGGTTTTCATCGAACCCCCGATCCTTGAGGGTAATCGGAGATCTGTTCTTTCCGATTCTGAATCTGGTTTTGGATTTTTGTTTTCGAATTTTTTTATTTTTGTAAATTATTTTAAATCATTTGACGGACTTAGATCTGGAAGTTTCTTTTTGTTCTTCACCTGGGATCGTTTATTCCATCAATTTATCGTAAATCGCTGTTCCCGATTTGTTTGATTTTGTGATTCTGGTGGATAAGCGAAATTTAGGGTTAGGGTTTCTGCGTATTGGGGATTTTATTTTATTCTTACCAAAATAAATTTGGGGGTAATTCAAATTTCTTGGAATAACCGCAATTGTTCGGCGAATTACCTGTATATCCGAGCTCCGTTTATCCGAATCGTCTAATTGCTCCATTGTTACGACTGTTTTAGAGGTACAAAGCAAATGGTTCTTAATTTTTAGGGTTTCAGTTTTGATGTTTATTCGATGAATATATTTAGCAATAATATTTAATTTATTTCAGCCCTTTCGATTATCGTTCTTCAATTTTTTTTTTTGTTTTTTTAATTTGGTAAAGTCGCCCCCCCCCCCCCCCCCCCCCCCCCCCCCCCCCCCTTTTATAACGACACATATTTACCTTTATGCCCTTCCCCTTATGATACTCTAAAACCCGACCAAGAATTAAAACACGATGCTGATGACATTTCTAGAAGCATAGAACTAACCATTTCAAGTATAATATAATTCTCAATACCTTCAGTTTCCTCTAATTGGTGATTGACTTGGATAATGGTCTCTTTCAGGTCTCATGTTTAGAATACTTTAGAAGAATATTCTTTGTTCCTTTGTAGGTAGAAGAAGACTAAGACTAGATAACCAAGTATATTAGAGTTGGACACTTTTGTTTCTTTCAAAGTGTCAATTATTTGTATTATAGCTGTGGGTTTGGCATGCCTAGTTCTAGAATTCTCTTAAACATGCGCGAGTAACTTCCCTTCAATTGATTGTATATTGTTTTGACTAAGCCACTTTCTTCTGTTTTTCTTTCTCATCATGAGGTTATTTTGTTTCGTTGATATTAGAATAGAACTTGCTATTATTAATGGGATATTAAAGGTAGTCAAAACATGGATGATTATGTCAGTCATACACACACAAGCACTCCCATTGTGATGGAAGATTGAAGGAGAGACGTTGATAGTGCTCTCTTAAGAAATTAAGCAAAGAAAAATTTCCGAACTCTAACCTGTCTATGATTTTTTCTGATAAATTAAGAAAACTAGTTATCTACTATATTTGGGAAATGAAGGTGCTTTTGTTAGAAAGACAACAGAAGTATTTGATTAAGACCCTTTCAAGGTTTTGAGCATGGATTTTCTCTAGAATGCTTTTGGTTTAAAAAAACTGTGAAAGTGTGGAAGAGACTTGTGCTTCCTCTCTTCCTACTTGTATGATTGAAGTAATCTTTGTTGTGCATTTGCCTCAATCTGTTTCTTTATTTGTCGATGGGATTTCTGACAACTTTTTAACATATTTTTTCCTTTTCAGATCACAATCAGTGCTGCTTTCAAAATGGTGCAGAAACAGCCTTTTGATGATGGAGAACCACTGGAGATCTCTTCCAAGCACTTGAAACAAGTGGTTGAACAGAGTAATCAACTACTGTCATTTTCAGAATCTGTTATCCCTGAAGATTCTCTACAATATCATTATGCTCTAGGTGCGCTTCTGGCCATAATATTATGTTGAAGCTTTTAATAAGGGTCTTAGACTAGTAGTTGGTAAAACTTGCTATCTTGCAGGATGGTAAAATGGCAGCTGCAGATTGAGTAGTTGTAAATTATGTATATAATGTTCTTTTTTGTATCCGGTACATTAAATTGTTCATGAAATCTGAAGATTTTAATAAGCTACGATGATTCAGCTAGTGTTTATTCCCAAATCTGAACAATTTGGGAAGTGATAGATATATATATTTGGGACAATTATTTTATGCAGGTTTTGTGTGGTTCTTGATAATTGATTCGATAAGATTAGCTGCAAAACAGATTTTATCTGATTGTTTCCTATTTAGAGTTGTCTGGATAACTCTGATGGCAATTTCATTTTCCATTATGATTGTTAGGGGGTGATTTTCAAAAGAATGATACAGAAAGTGACGAAAAGCATTCAAGTGGAGTTTTCTCAGAGCCTCATGGAAGCAGTGATGACTTTGATACTAGTATTCCTCGTTGCTTATCCTTCTCCTCTGGCACGAATAACAATAAGGCCCTTGAAGAGGGGTCCCCATCCAAATCTCCTCGACATTATTCTATTTCCTCAGATTTTTTTAACCCTGTAAATCATCAACGAAGAATCTTGACGTACTGTGAAGAAATATATTCTTTACTATTGGACCACGCTCCTCAAAAATCTGTTTCCATTGGTCCTGAGCATCAAGCTATTGTTCCACCTTGGAGAGCACGGGAGGTGGAGGCTATGTCTTATGTGCCTGAGTTAGATTCGAAGTCTGATCTTGTAGGTGACGAATACGAGAAGAGGCTGATTGGTACCTGTGTTATTCCAATGCCAGACATGGATTCATCCATCAGTTGTGGTCAAGAAGTTGGGAGTGGAAGAGCAGCTTGCAGCTGTGAGGATGGTGGGTCTGTGGGATGTGTTAGTTCGCACATTGCAGAAGCAAGAGAGCAGCTTAAAAGTTCGATTGGACCAGATAGGTTTGTGGAGCTAGGGTTTTCTGAAATGGGAGAGCAAGTAGCACAGAAATGGAGTGAAGAAGAAGAACGATTGTTTTATGAGGTTGTCTTTTCTAATCCAGTCTCACTGGGGAAAAACTTCTGGGGTGATCTTTCAGTTGGGTTTGCTTCTAAATCTAAGAAGGAGATTGTTAGCTATTACTTCAACGTCTTTATGCTTAGGAGGCGAGCAGAGCAGAACAGATGCAACTCATTAAACATTGATAGCGACAATGATGAGTGGCAAGGATCTGATGATTATGGCGATAATGAACCTGGAATGACAGAAGAGGATGATGACTCTGTTGTTGAATCACCACTACATGATGATGTTAGACCTGGTTTTGATCGTAGCAGGGAAGATGAATTGCAAGAGTATGACGAGGATATTGTTGATGAAAGATTTGATGATAATGAAAGTGGGGGAATTGGTAATTGTTTTAATAATTGTGGTCCCAGTCCTACGCTACAGGAAAAAATTCCTCACGATGAAAGGGCAGGAGAACATGAAGTTCAAGACGATTCTTGCACATCATCTGACACATGTCCAGCAACCCAAGAACTTCCAGCCAAGGCGGAGCATTGTGATCAATGGCTAGGTAGCTTTACGGGGCCAAACAGTAGTGTTGGTCTTGGTCACGAGCCATCAACAGTTCAGGAGCATTGTGATGCGAAGGTGTGGGACGTTGGATACTTGACTTGTTCGAAAAGTGAAGTTGACTTCTTGCCAACTAGCAGTATGATAGAAGAAGTTTTTGGAGATGATTCGAGTAATTACAAGTCAAGGGATGGGAAGAACTTGAGTTAGTTGCAGCCTCAGCTCTCGTTATCATGAATGGTAAATTGGAATGGAAAAAAATTTTCCTTTCTTTTTACCCTCACGAGGGTCAATCACCCAAAAATTTTCTCCTATAAATAGCGATAGGGAGAGTTGCAATTTTACTTTTTCATCAAAGCCAAGATGGACGGCTACCTTCCCTGTAAGGAGATGGTATACTTGAAACGCAATTGGTTTTCCTCCAAGATATCGTCTCTTGATCATAAATGAAAAGTAATTGGACTCATCTTACCTCTCTCTCTTGTGCAGAAGAAAAAGTGAGTTTTTTTGCTCACCCATTTTTTTATTAGCTTATTATCTGTATATATTCATGAACATGAATTTATTGATACATAATGGTTAAAATATGTCAAAATTTCTCCAGAGAACAATTGGAATTCATACGCTTAACTTTAATCTTTACCTTCTCAAATGATCTGACTGCTGAGGATGAAATTGTATGTAGATCATTGGTTCTTAGTGAACCAACCGTAATCATTTCCTTTCATTGCATCTGCAACTATGTTGTTTTTATTACTCTGTTAACTCTTCTTTTGGAACCCCTATTTCTTTTTGTGCCGAAAGTGACAGCAAACGATTTCATGTTGGTTTGTGCATCATGTTAGAGCCATAAAGTTTCATAAAAGTTGTGCATAATTTCATTATCTGTCATTGTTGGTTTCAGAGTGACTTGAATTTGCTTTATGTATGGTTTATTATATTTGCATTAGATTTAGAAAAACCCAAACCCAATGTGGATTTTTCCAAAGTAGTTGTGTGAATCTAGAGGAAAAAGCTGGGGATTATGGGTGGTGAAAAACAGGAGTCAAGGAGGTTGGAAAAGCATAAAGCCAGTGGCAGAGAGCATCTTATCCTCCATTCTTCTTGTTATATTACAAGGCTTTGTTGGAGAGAGAAAGAGAGATGGAGAGAGAGAGAGCAGTCTTTGCTCCATAAAGGGTTCTTCTTTTAAAAATTTGAGCATCACTTTTTCTAGGAGCTCTATTGAATCCTCACTTCCAAGTCAAGTCCTTACAGACAGTAGCCTGCACCATATGCAAAAGTTTAGATACAATTTTGGTTAAAAAACACCTTTGGTCCCTAAATTTAAGTGGATAACAATTTAGTGTTTGTACTATTAAATTTGTAACAACTTAGAAGTGATAAATACTTTAAATTTTGTAATGATTTTGATTTATTTCATCAAAATTAAGTGTTAATCTTTATTAATCACTATAGTATATAAATAAATTCAATTCCCAATTAGTCTAATATTAAAGTGCTTTTTAACCTACAATTATCATCATATCATCTTCTTCTTCATACGTGCTTCCAAGTATCCACCCTCTCTTATCTTGGTTTTCATTTTCAGTTTTTTAAAATTTGGTAGTCATTTAGTCAAACTATTCACAATTTTGTTCTGTCACGAGTGGCTTCCACGTGCCTCCACTAGATCCATCCTTCTCCCTTCAATAAGCTTAGTTTTTAGAAATTATTACCTGTTTGTTTTCTTTTTCTTTATCTTTACAGAATCAAACTGGATTGGATTTGATTGGCAAACAATGCACATGTTGCTTAAGATTAAACATAGACTATATTTTATTTAATTCCAAAAGAAAGTTCAAGTATTTATATATCGTGATGAATTAAAATGAATAGTTTTGTGTCTGACACATTTTAGGAGGATAAAACAAAGCAGAAAATGGAGGGCAATTACAGACAAGTCACAGCTAAAAATTGTACTAAAGTGCTGGGAAGAAGGGAACAACCAAATGGAAGGTGCTCCTTAATCATAGTTGACACGTGATTAGTAGTCCTAATCAATTCACTAACCTTTTCTTTCACATTCATTAGCTTTGTGTTTAATTGGCTACATAGGCCGGCACTGCATCTCCACTCTTGTTGGTTTTTTACCTTCTCCTTTTCAACTTCTTTTTTTCTAAACAAGAATCAATCCTTTTTCTCTTCAAAAGAAGGAGAAAAGAAAAATCCAAAAATAGAGAAGCCAATACAAGAAATGGACTAAATTTAGGGTTTGTTTGGAATTACTTTTTACATGCTGAAAATCATCAAAATTGTTTAAATCTTAACATAAAACCTTCTAATTGTACCCGCATTAGTTTTCCAAAAGAATTATATTGGTATTGTATGTTTATCAACTATTAATTTCTTTGATGAATTTATTAGACCACATTAAATTATTTAATTAAAGAGGATAGTACATCTATCAATTTAATGTATCCACATTCAATAAATAAAATTATTAAAAAAATATGAGAGAAAAAAATAGAGGTAGGGTAAATCTAAGAGATTTTTGTAATGGAGATCCACATTTGATTTCTCTAATGTCAAATGATCTGAATTCTACAAAATAATGGAAATTAACTTTTGCTTACGTCACAAAGCAATGACCAAGATTAAATTGTTGATTCACGATCATGAATCTCACCATCGCAAATTGATGAGATGTCAACTGCAATTTTAAAATAATAATTGACGAAAATTTGTATTTTTATAAAATTACAATGCAACTTGAAATCACGTTTGGGATCTCATCAACTTGAGTATGAATCCATTATCGTAAATGGGCTCTAAAGAGAACTTAAAGTTAGTTGGTGTTTTGTAACATAAACAACAAGTTAGTTTTCATTATTTTCAAAATTTGGGTAATTTGGTATTAACATAACTAAATTGAGGTCATTTGAAAAAAAAAAAAAAAAAACTTTAAACCCAAATGGGTAAAGTGATGCATGAGTGAGTTGAGGAGTTGAACCAAAAGATCCAAAGTGGCAGTGGGGGAGGGGGTTTAATCGATAAACAAAGAACAAAAACAACTTAAAAAATGGGAATTTTGAGGAAAAAAAAGGAAAAAAAAAGGAAAAAAGAAGTAGAAAAGAATAACAAGCAGATGAAAGTGGAAGAGGATTTGAGGAAGAGAGTGATAGAGAGGTGGGAAATTCCTTAAGAAAGGAATAGTTTTTGAGTATGGCAGTTAGGTTTTGAGTAGGTTCTTCAACCATTATGGGCCATGGGGATGATCGCCCCAACAATCTCAGCCGTTAGATTTGGGGAAGCGTAGAACTCTCAGTTAAATACACGTGCTGCTTTCTCTTCTCTTTTAACCTTTCTCTTCTCATTCATCTCTTGCATGGATTTCTCCTCTAAATATAGTCAAGCTTAGACTCTTAAAATCACAGAGAAACTCTCACAAGCTTTGCTTACTTTCTTCATTTCCCTTTGCTTTCTTCCGTTGCTATTATTAGTATCAGAGGTTACAGATCACAATTCTCAATTCTTCTTATTTTAAATCTCTCTCTTTACTTCAATTCAACAACTCAAAAAAGAGAGAGAGCTGGTAAGGATGTTTACTGGGTCTTCTTCTTTATCACTTTTCTTGCTTCAGATCTTGTTCTTGCTCCATAATTCTTCCATTTCAGTGATCAGTTGTAGTTGGAAAGAACAAGATTTTTATATGATCTAGAGAAGATTGGCTTGGTATTCTGATCTGGGTACTGTTTGTTTTTCTGTTTCCATTGTGTATTGGATCTTGTTTTTAGTGTGTTATGAGATCAAGAATTGCAGCATCCATTCGAGCTCTTGGATTGATTTTGAAGTTTCATTAGCTTTCTTTTTTTCTACCTTTTTTTTCTCTCTCTTCTGATTCAAGTTTTGTAAATGGAGGGTAATTTAGTATCAAGACATGTTTGCAAGCTCTGCAATAAGAGTTTTGCTTGTGGGAGATCCTTGGGAGGTCATATGAGGTCTCATTTGACCAATAATTTAGCTGATAATGATGAGAAACATAGTAGAACAAGCCTTCAACTTGCTAATTACAGTGGTGGAAGCTTGTCAAACATGGAGGAGGAGATAGATTATGGTTATGGTCTGAGAAAGAATCCAAAAAAGACTCAAAAACTTGAGTTTTTAAGTGAAGAATCTTCACTTCAAGACAAGTTTTGTAGGGAATGCGGTAAGGGGTTTCAATCATGGAAGGCTTTGTTTGGTCATATGAAATGCCATTCTGAAAGAGGAGTAGTTTTTTCCAGTAGTCAAGAAGTGGAAGAACCAGATTCCCATATTACAGATGCCAAACAGAAGATGGTGATGGACATTCAATCTGATAATGAAACTGAAGTTCCTAACAACAAGAGAAAGAGATCAAGAAGAAGAAGAACATCCAACCAAATGGGCACTGCAAATTCAACAACTTCTTTCTCTTTTGCCACAAATTCTTCATCTGTTTCTGAAATAGAGCAAGAACAAGAAGTTGCAATTTCCTTGATGTTACTTTCCATGGACATGGGAAATTGGGTTGGTTTCAATTCTCCAGCTGAATCCTCAGATAACAATTCAAAGTTTCTTGAAGCTCCATCTGTTGTTGAGAGCAAAACTTCTGTCTCTAATGGCTGTGAGTTAGTGAAATCAAACAAACTCAAGGGAAAGAAAATGGAATTTGAAGTGAAGCAATCAAAGATGATGAAGAAGTCTCAGCTAGATCATAGAGCTGGATCTAAATCTTTCCTCAAGAAAAATGACCAAAACCAAGCTAGATTCAGCTCTGATATGTTCTTCAAATCCCCAAAGAAGACATTAGCAGAGTTTTGGGATTCAAAAATCTGCAAGAAACCCAAAAAGAGAAGCAAATTTGAGTGTGATATTTGCAATAAGATCTTTGACTCATATCAAGCACTTGGTGGGCATAGAGCCAGTCACAAGAAGTTAAAGGGTTGTTTCATTGAATCAGCCATGGAAGACGAAGCAGAAGAAATAGGCAGTGAAAGCAGTGGAGAAATAGCCATTTCTGCAAACCCAACAGCTGAAAGCAAAGCTTCGAAAGGGATCAACAATGGCGGACGAATCGAAAAGAACAACAAACACAAATGCCCAATTTGCGAAAAAGTGTTTGCATCAGGACAAGCACTTGGTGGGCATAAAAGATCGCATTTGATGAGTGGATCAGAAGCTAAAAACAGAGAAACAATTCAAATTCAAAAGCAAGTCCCAGAAATTAGGAGGTTTTTGGACCTGAATCTTCCTCCTGAACCTGTTGAAAGAGAAAGCAAGGACCACAATTTAGTGTCATTAAATCCATGGTGGGTTGCAGCTAATGAACACAAACATGAAGCTCTTGTGAATGTGGGATTTCATATCTAACTTAGAATTAAAAACACATATATATATAAAAAAAAAAAAAAAAAAAAGAAACAGAGAGAGATTTAAGAGATTGTATAGTCAATACTTTCTGGGTATCATTTCATTTTATTGATTCTTTACATTTTGGTTGAAGATCCCTCCATTAATGCTTCCAATTTGCAGCTTTCTTTTTGTTTTGGTTCTTCTTTTTTAATAATAATAATAATAATAATAATAATAATGAAATAATACTCTGTATTTCTTGTTAAGTGAGTTGTTTTTCAGGCCAAACCAGATGTTCTATTCCACCATTCTATATATTGGGATGTGAATTGAACTTTAGGTCATGTCAATTAATTACTCACTCTTCAGCACTGAATTGGTTTTGTTTGATGTTTTTAATATATATATATATATATATATATATATATATATATATATAATGAAATTATAATTGGTTTGATGTTTTTAATATAATTTATATATATATATATTAAAAATGAAATTATAATTGGATGTCTCATCTCAAGTGATGTTTGTTCTTGGAAATGTCATTATTTTATCTTGGCATCAAAGAGAAATGAGTGATGCCTTGAAAAATGGGATTGGTATAAGAAAGTGATGAAGAGGATTAATTAAAAGCAAGATTTAAGATACAAACTTAAAGAAAGCATGTGATCTCAAAGTGGTTGTTTAGTCACCTACCAAAAACATGACAAAGCCATCTCACTTCCACCCTTCTTCCCCCTTTCCTTTCTCACTTTCTATTCAAATGCAAGTGGTGTTTCCCAATAATATCATACCATCCTCTACAAAATGCCCCCATTTTAATCTTTTGAGATAGGACCACCTCCCTAAAAGAATATTTTCTTATTAAACTATAAATTTAACTTTTCAACTTAGGCAATGCTTCTATTTAGACCCTTGTGTTAACAATGACATTACGTGTTCAAGTTGGTTTAATGTGATAGATATATCGCATCAACTTTTTGTTATCATTGTTAGGTTTAATTACAAGTTTAGTTCTTGAATTTCTAAATCTGTGTAATGCTTCAACTTTCAAAAATGTATGTCTAGTCATTGAATTTTTAATTTACTTGTCAAATAGATCTCTAAATTTACATTTTTGTATCTAAAAAGTCCTTGACTTAACATTTAAAAAAGATTCACATACCTACTAGACACAAAATTGAAAGTTTAGACTCTCATTAGATTTTATGTGTAATATATGATTTACTTTTTAATTTTTTTTAATATGTTAGGAACTTGTAGAGCACAAAATTAAAAGTTCAGAGATTTATTAGACATTTTTAAAGTTTAAGGACTTGTTAGACACGAAATTGAAAGTTTTGAAGACTAAATAAACACATATCCGAAAGTTCAAGGATTAAGAGTGTAATTTAACCAAAATGTTAACCGTGGAGATTGAAACAATTATAATCTAAAAATTTCAATACGACAGTGATTTTTTTCTCTTAAATTTGGAGACTAAATAAACACAATAAGTTGTTTCTTAAAATTTAAACTTGATAACATAATGGGAATTGGTAGAGATATTATATAAGTTTGAAGTAGTAAAAATAGTAAAGAGCAGGGTTGGCAAAAAAAACCTGCAGGCCCTGACCCGATCGGGTCGGAGAATCTCTGGTTTGATCGAGGATGGGGATCAAATCAGGGACAAGGAGGGTATCTCCGACCTCGAATCCTCGAAACCAACCCGTTTAATATAAAAATTAATTAATTATATATGTATAAAAGATGTCATTGTTGATTCTCTCGATCTCGATCTCGGTCTCGCTCTCCCATCATTTCCTCATTTACAAGTCACAATCACTCTATCTTTCTCGCCCAAACCCAAACACAAACAATTTGTTCAAACTTTATTTAATATGAGTTGTAAACTTATTTTCATGGATTTCTAAGTTTGTGAATTTTGTTTATTTTTTGTGGCGTAGTCCCTGAACTTATTAATGGGTAGTAATTTGGTCTTTCTCTCGAACAACCTCTCTGTCGCTCTTGCTCTCACAGAAAGAAATTAACAGGGATTCTTCGCCCTCATCCCCGCCACTTGTAGGCGGGGACGAGGCGGAGATGGGGGTAAATTTCCCCCACGGGGGCGGGGGTGGGAAACGGCCCCCCTCCCTGCCCCGCCTTGACCTAGTTGCCAACCCTATCATTATCCACTCCCGCTGAAGATCAGTGGCAAAGAAGAAATATACCATCTTGGTTTTTACCAAAAAATTGAAATTAAAATAAATAAATAAACAAAATATTTTTCAATTTTAAGTATTTTAATTTGTATCCATTTCTATTAAAATAATAATTTAAATCGTAAACTTAGAGGAAAATTGCTTACGCTTCAGGTATTAAAAGTCGAAGATATTATAAATTTTTATGGTATGACAAAGGTTTAAAATTTTTATGGTATGACAAAGGTTTAAAATACAATGTCAATGAAGATATTAAGATGTCGATTTTATGAAGATATCGATAAAAATATTAATATTGATGGAAATTTTATCAAACTTTATGAAACTTTGATTGTGGCTTAATTAGATTCTAATTGATCATTTTTAATATCATTTATATAGGATAAGACAACATTTATATGTATATTTTAAATATATGTGTAAATGTTGATGCAATATCATAAATTTAAAAAAGAAATGAAAAAATAATTACAAAATAATATCAAATAAATATATATTAAATTTTCCCAAATATGATTTTTTGAAAGTGAAGGCTTTTGATGATAAAAGAAACAAAACTCATACCAATTCAATGTTGTGGTGAAATGATGTAAAATTCAATGGAGAAAAATGTTTGAATGAATTGAACAATAAATATCTAGTTTCTTGAAAATAAAAATTTTGGATGGTAAAAGAAACGAAATTCACACCAATTCAATTTTGAGGTGAAATATATATTGACATGTGAAACTATACAATTCGTGTAATCAAGACAATACCATCAAACTGAAAAAAATTTCATTGAGCTAACAGAGCTAATTGCTTGAGAAATTTTGTCCTGTTATTTACCAAATTAATGATGAAATTTTTAATTGATTGGATTTTGGGTTAATTAAAGGTTGACATATGTACCAAATTCAAAGTGAAGGCATAAGTTGGCAAATTCTGACGATGCCCGTGTTTTTGTTGTGACCATTGAATCACGTTAGGTTTAATTTGATATGAATATTTGGGTTAAAACTCAATTGAGCTAAAAAATAAGCTTAATTTGACCCAAATTCTAATTAAGGTTCAAATCCAATTAGTTGGACCTAAGAACTAACGCCATAATTCACCTATTATTTTAAACTTTAATATAATTAAACCCATTGTTGCCTGTTTGCTCCAATCTTGAAACTCTTATTTGAATCTAGTAGTTAAAATTAACCAAAAAGAGTAATATTTGATATAAATCTATTCTTATCAAACTCTCTTCAAAAGTTATTTATTTATTTATTTGAAAATTCCTTCAGAAGTTATTTGTGCATTAAAATATATGATATATTTTATATTATTTTGTGCATTGAAATATATGACAAACTTTTTCCCCTCATTTGAAGATATTCGTCTTCTGGACTAAATTCATGTAAATCGAATTGCGGTTAAGACCATCTGAAAAAAGTTTTCATATGATTGCTTATATGATGTGCATTATTTTTGACACATTAAGGATGTGTTTAAAATACATTTTTCAAGTATCTAGTTTAAAAAATAAGTCATTTTTGAAAAAATTTAAGTATTTAACAACCATTCAAAATATTTTTTCAAGTGTATTTTAGTAAGATTTTATAAAAAAATGTTTAAATAAAAATGAAGTTTTTAAAAAACATTTTTTTTCTTAAGTTAATCCAAACGGGTCGTAAATGATCACAAAATGTTATTGCTGATGATTTAAGTCGTTGTAGCGTTGGCAACGGGATCGGAAAATTCCGGTGGGAAATATTCCCTATTTATATTTGTATATTTAATTATTATTTTTATTTAAAATGAATTAAAAATTAGAATATATATATATATATTAAAATTGTAAATATTTTAGATAAAAAAATTAGTATTATTATTGTTTTATTTATTTAAATTAATAATTAAAAAAACATTTTAGATTTTTTAATGTAATTTTAATATAAAATTAAAGTTATATGAAATTAAAAAAAAAAAAACAGAAACTAAGCTACTATTAGTTATATATATATATTTTAAAAATTATTTGGAGCAGGATTGGAGAAGGGGGGGTCAAACCAAGGATTCTCTTCCCCAGTCAAGGTGAGTATTAGCGAGAATCCGACCTATGGAGATTTTTTTTGGCAACCCTAAGTTGTTGGACAATAACTAAGGCTAATTTTGCTGGTTGGGAGTATAATTTTTCTTATTCATGTTGAGGATGATAAGACATTTTATTAGTTATAGTTGATTAAACTTGTAATTCTTAAATAATAAATAAATAAATACTAGTTTTACCATTATTTTTCTTTGAAATCTCCTCTATTTTTTAATTCATCAATAGGAACGTTTATTAACGTTGAGTTTAAATTGCAATACTTAGTAAATTTAAAGAAAATAATAATAATAACTTAAATAGTAGGAATTAGTGTTTGTTTTGAGAAATTATCTTAAATAACAAAATTACTGAAATATTTATAACTAATAGCAAAATATAATCCATATATGTTTGTTGTTACATTGATAATAGTTCATCACAGTCTGAAATTTTGTCATATTTATAAATATTTTAGTTCATTTTATTATATTTGAAAACATTCATTTTTTTTTTTTTTTTGTATTTTAAATTTTCATTTTGCTAAATAAATATAATAATAGGAGGAAAATCAGAAGAGATTCCGCCGAACAGTGAGTTCCGAAACGCGGAGACCTAGCCGATTTCTTCGAAGTCAAAATCCATCGCCGCCCTCCTGACCGAAGTTCTCGGCGGCGCATGCCCTATCCGCGGCGAAGGCACTCCGTCGGTGATATACAATTCCGAGATCGCTTCCATCTCTTTTATTATTTGCCATGTAATTAAGATGCTGTTTAACCGATTTATACTGTTTCTCATCATTAAGAAGGAACGATGTCCATAGGATCTCAGAATTAGAACTTATCGTCTCACTGTTTCACGATTTGTTGCATTCTTTATGTATTTCGATGTCTTCTTACCACTATATCTTCTATTAGCATCATAAATATCTTTTATTCATAACAGGAAAAGGATGCATTTACTCGAGCAAACTTAAATGCAATTGCTGAAAAGCTGGTGCTCGACGAGCCAAACAAAGAACCTTGGACGTCATTATCATTTGTCTTTAAGCCACATCACAACTGGAAATTATGACATAAATGTCCTAATTTCATCTCTGGTAGAGAAAGGAAAGAGTGGTGTGGCTTGACCATCGGAATGGAGCTTCTTCAATTGATTTGGATGGACCTGTGGATACCCATAAACTTATGGAATTGCACTTAACGTCTCAGTTAGAAGGTTTGGTGGCATTTGGAAAAGTAGGCACTGGGTTGCTTTGAGAAAGTTCAACGGATTATGGTATAATTTGGGCACTGATCTGCCTGCTCCTCATCCGCTAAAGGACACTGATGAAGTAAGACAATTTTTGGATCATGTGATCAGTAACAATGGAGAAATTAGCATTCTCAATCACTTCGTCAGAAATTCGAATCCCCACTATTGAAATCAATCCTAAATTTACTCCTGAAGTGTAGTTTTGAGCAGAGCCTGGGATGATATACAAATTCTGCTACATTAAACTTTCAAGGAACTCCAGAGATTTAAAAGATGGTCTTCTAAAAACTAATTCTCTTTCTCTCTAAACATATCCACATGTTATATTAACAATAGAAGACGCTAAAATAATAATGGAAGCTCCTAACTTGGGAAGAAAGTACAGGTAAGCCATAACAGGATGCAAGTTCCGAAAGAATAAAAGATTCTTCTTGAAGATATCATCCGCTAACAACGCTTAAGGATATCAGAGGAAAAAGGGACAAGAAAATACCTTTTCGTGTGTACAAGAACAAAAAAGAAAAAAAAAATGCGTTCAAAGCCTGAAAGTTAACATACCCCGAAAGTTTCTTCCATGATTTCGACATGGCAGAATCATTCTGCTGCATCCGAATCCTCACCTGCCTCCGGCCCTGCTTTTAGAAATGACGAGGACGTTAGTGGAAGAACTAGAATCACTCTCTCGATTAATTTCAGTATGTTCATTTTTATGGTAAGGAACCGAGTTAATGTAGAAGGGCATACGAAAAGTAAGACTATAAAATGAGTCCACAACAAACTTCAAAGACAGATTCCAATCGAAAAGAATTACACAAAATTGAAAGTTACTGAAAGTCTGATTAAAGAACGTATGTAATGATGCATTAAACCTCACCACCTCCCACACTTCTTCAATTGACTTCTCCAACCTCCTACAATCTCTACTATTCCTCTCAAGCTACACTCCCCATAAGATAGCAGAAAAACAAGCTTGCCACAAGACTCTTTCGTTTTATCACGAATAAGAAAGTTCAACAAAACATATAAACAATAATGTTTATAACCACAATTTTCCAAAAGTAAAAATGAAAAACCAAATGGTTACCAAACCTGCCTACAATTTCTGTATTGTTCTTTTATGTGAAACAATGGAGGTGGCAGAAAGAAAGAGCAATGTTAAAAAATGTTAAAAAAACATAGGTTTTATGGTGAAGAGAGTCAAATATCCATCCTGAATTAGCTTTTCATTTCGATTACTCCTCTAAGATTTCTTACAGAAATGAAACAAAACGAAGAATGTAAGAAATCTGGATGAAAATCGATTATACAAAATGACAACGCAAATGTTAATAGAAACAGAACCAAAACCAGAATTCACAGTATAATTCTAAGGAATCCCATCATTAAAGGGTATCTAAGAAATCAAGAATTCAATAAGAAGATGGCACTGTAATGTGATTTGAATGTTGAACTAGACAAAATTCAAGTATGGAATGATAATGTATGTTCTTAAAGCAGTCTATCATTTCTTTAATTGAATAATTGAATTGGAGAAAGGCAAGAAAATCAACCTTCTTCGTCTTCTCCACCTTCTTCTTCTTCATCTTCGATTCCTTCTTCGTAATTAATTCCATATCTCTCATTCAGATATTCTACCGCCGCCGGCGTCAAAACCAACTTATCGGAATCCAAAATATCAAACAAATTCAGCGTCCTCGGCGTCAACAACTTCAACGTTCCAATATTACGGCTAGATAGTCGGACATTATCAGAAACCTCCGTCATTAAGAACAATGATTTCTCCTTTGGATCGATTCCCCATCTCTTCAACGCAGCGATGAATTCTTTAGTTTTCGGCTTCTCGAACTTGTCCCCAAAATCCTCCACCACTATCGTATTAACCGCCGCACTAGCCACCGCTGTCGATATTGCCAGTCTCTTCTCCTTTCTGTTGATCTTAATTGACCAATCTCTAGGTTTCGGCCCGAAGACCACCCCTCCACCTGGCCGGAGAGGAGTACGCATCGAACCGCGACGAGCCTTCCCGGTTTTCTTCTGCTGGTAGGGTTTTCTGCCGCCTCCACTAACCTCAGCTCTGGTGAGAGTCGAGGCGGTCCCACGGCGCTTGTTCTGTTGATCGGTGATAATGGCTCGGTGAACGACAGCGCGGGCGGTTTCCGGTGGAGCGGATTTTAGGTCGAGGTAGGTTTCACCGACTTTTTCTCCAGTGAAGGAGAGGACTGGAAGAGTAGCGAGCTCGGAGGAGATTGATAAGGGTTTAGTTTGGGGTTTAAGGGAGTTAGGTTTCCAATTGCAGCAGAGCTTGGAATTTTGGAGGTTGGGGGAAGAAAGGAAGACGGATGAAGTGAAGAAAGAGAGCGACAATGGCGTGGTGGAGGCCGCCATTGTTGGTGCGATGGAGGAGCTTAGTTCTGCGGATAGCTTCGTTATCCACTCCCGCTGGAGATCAGTGGCAAAGAAGAAAATACCATCTTTCGTCCGTTTTTACCAAAAAATTTGAAATTAAAATAAATAAATAAATAAAACATTTTTCACTTTTAAGTAATTTAACTTGTATCCATTTCCATTAAAATAATAATTTAAATTGTAAACTTAGAGGAAAATTACTTACATTTTGGGTATTAAAAGTCAAAGATATTATAAATTTTTATGGTATGACGAAGGTTTAAAATACAATGTTGATAAAGATATTAAGTTCTCGATTTTGTGAAGATATCGATAAAAATATCAATATTGATAAAAATTTTGTAAAACTTCATGAAACTTTAATTCTGGTTTAATTAGATTATAATTGATCATTTTTAATATCATTTATATAGAGTAAGACAAAATTTATATGTATATTGTAAATATATGTGTAAATGTTGATGCAATATCATAAATTTAAAAAATAAATTGAAAAATAATTACAAAATAATATCAAATAAATATATATTAAATTTTCTCAAATTTAGTTTTTTGAAAGTGAAAGCTTTTGATGATAAAAGAAACCAGAGAGGGTTGAAGACGAGTATAATCAGGAAGAGCGATACTAAAGAGAGCAAGACACTAGCGAGAGCAATAGCAGCGAGAGCGAGAGGTGATTTCTTGCTAGACGAACGAGACTTCAAGTTTACGGAAAATAATCATTTGTCTCGCTCTCGCTCTCACTCTTGCTCACTTTCACTTCATGTAATTGAGTTAAGACAATTACAACACACTTACATGATCTCGCTATCTCGCTCTCTCTAGTCTCGCTCAATATTGTTCTCGCTTTGACAAGTCTTACCTATTACAAATCAATTACAAAACACTCTCCAATCTCGCTCTGTCACTTGTCTCGTTATCTCTCACTCTCATTTGTTATGTTTATTAGTATATCAGTGCACTCACATAGTATATTAGTAAAAGCTAAATAATATATATACATATACTACTACAGAATGTACATACATATACATTAGAAAAAAGACATGTTTGCCCACAACTTACATGCTAATTGCATCCTATAGTCAGTTATCTTTTCTTGAGTTATTACACTACTATCAACACCAGTAATTAAATGTTGTAAGAACTTGTTTACAAAGTGACCAAAAAGTGTTCTCTTGAACATCTCAAGCTGTCTTGGGGTAACCTTCTCCTTCACGATCTTGTTTACATTTGCAATGTGGGCCAAGCTTGTTACTTGACCGGGAAAGCAGTCGGCTTCGCGTATTTTAAAAGTTGTTGACATCTCAAGCCTGCATCCAATGACTAATCATTCATTAGATATTAGACTTCTTTAAAAAAAAAAAAAAAAAAAAGTGAACATGCAATCTGTACAAATCTCACTAGCCTCGCTCTTGCTAGTATCGCTCGATTTTGCTTTGGTTTCGCTCTCTCTAGTATCGCTCTCACTGGTATTAGTTTCGCTATCTCTTGTATCGCTCTCTCTAATTTTACCTGTTTCCAACACTCTCTCCGAATATCTGATTATACCCGTCTTCAACCTCAACGCCAGTTAGATGATTTCGAAATGCAAAGACACAAATAAAACCCTAGAGAGACTATCGATTATTAAACCCCCAATTGCGAAATCAATTGATTTCGAAATGCAAAGACACAAAGTTTGATGCAATATATATAATATAATATGTTATTATTGACTCTCCCACTCTCGCTCTGTCTCGCTGTCATTCGCTCTCACACTCTTACTCTTACCCTCTCTCGCCCAAATCCAACCAAACCCAAAGGCAAACAATTTGTTCAAACTTTATTTAATATAAGTTGTAAACTTATTTTCATGGATTTCTGAGCTTGTGAATTTTGTTTATTTTTTGTGGAGTAGTCCTTAAACTTATTAATTGGTAGAAATTTGGTCCCTCTCTCGAACAACCTCTCGCTCTCGCTCTCGCTCTTGCTCTTGCTCTCTCTCATACTCTCACTCGCTCCCGTAGAAATTAACGGGGAGTGGGCCCTCGGGGACCCATGTCCCTGACAGAGAATGGAGGTAAATTCCCCCATAGGACGGGGAACCCCTCGGCCTAGTTGCCAACCCTAATAAAGAGTAAATAAAGTAGATTAAAATGGAAAAGGTACTAAAAAGTAAAATGAGTATAGTAAATGGAATAGCATTGAGTTAGTTGTATGAGTGACCCTAAAAAATGGAGTGGTGAAACACGCAAGCCAACAATTTGGTCCCAATGCCCATGCTTAATAATAATAATAATAATAATAATATTATAAGGGATGTTTTAAATATGGCAAAACTGTTTGAAAATAATTATAAATATAGCAAAATTTTACTTTTTATCTGTGATAGACTGCGATTAACTCAAATAAACATCTATCACTTTAGCAATAGACATTGATAGATGACTATCTAGGTCTATCGCGATTTATCATAGATAAAATGTAAAATTTTGTTATATTTGTAAATATTTCAACAGTTTTTTCATTTAAAACAATTTTCCTAATAATAACAATAATAAACTATTTATTTACTTTAAGCTTTTGCCCCAAACAATTTCCCTAATAATAATAATAATAATAATAAACTATTTCACTAGTTATTTTCCTTAATCTTATATTCTATCTAATTTGAGATGAACTAACATATCTCACTTTATTCATTTTAGAGCGTTTATTTTATTGTGATTGTCGGTAAGAAATCACAAAAAAATTATAATATAAAAATATTGTTGAGTTTGTTTTACATCCTTTGATGTGATATTGTCCATAAGGTCACTTTGACACTCATAATTTAATATTATAGGGTTTACAAATGAGCCATATCATTCTATTTCAAATTTAGTAGTTGAAAACTTTAGTAGGATGACCATATTCAATTTTTATTATAATCTTTCTATACTTTAATTTGTTTGCTTCTTCTATTTAGTGTTTACTTGTAATAAAGAGAATCCGAAATGATTTCTAAGTTTTAACCGAAAATGATTCTTCCTTCGGTTACATTTCATTTTCATAAATTGTATTAAAAGCCTCCATTTTATTCATTTTTGTTATTCTTGATTTCTTTTTATTATTCTTATTTTTTTATTTTTTACAATTCTTCTTTCTACCGGTTTTACCCCCATAACTAATGTAAGGTCCTTTTTTTTTTCTTTTGTTGAAAAAAAGCTTTTTTTTATGTTCACTAGTAAAATATCAAAAACCTCTTCGTTTGACTCGTCCTTCATTTGTAATTAATTATTTTTTTTAAAATACAAGTAATTAATTAATTTATTACTAGTGATTTTAATACATATAAAATAGACTTTGAGAAACAAAACGTTTGGATAAGTTTACAAGTCGAACAATACCCAAAAAAAAAAAAATAATAATAATAAATAAATAAATAAAACTTTACCATCAATCACATGGGTAAAACCGGTAGAAATAAGAGTTGTAAGATAGTAATAATAATAATAATAGTAATAATTAATAAATAAATAAATAATAAACAGAAAAAAAAAACTTTACTTTGATTGTTAATTCAATCATAAATATTAAAAATGATTTTGAGATACGAAATAATAAACTTATTTTCTCATAATGCATACTCATGCTTACTTAGCAAGTTAGCAATAGCATCCTCCCTTTTTTTTTTCCTGTCCTATCATAGGACTGTTTTAATTATGTTTAAATACTATTTTAATTATTAAAATAAGTTTAGTTTGACTTTTTTTTCTTTAAAAGTTAGAAGTTTGATCTTTTATCTATGTAATTATTGTATTTTTTAGAATTATTTTTATAGATAATTTTAAACCGAATAACATAATTGACATCGACCAAAAAAAAGAAAGAAAAAAGAAACGATCCAGCTAAGAATATAACAAAATTTAGGCCCAAAGATAGCATCGTAGGACCAAATTGAGCCTAGGGAAAATGGTTGACTTGAGTCTTGGACCAAGCTATCAAGCCTAACAAAGTACCCAAACAAGGGATGTCCCAAAACATTACTCTAAGACCAAAATAGGCCTAGGAAAAGATGTTCAACCTCGATCCTATCAAAATTCAAAATAGGGCACACCCGTTGTATGCCCTTGCAGATAAGCTAATGGGTTACCTAATGTAGCTCCGATACTCTATTGGAGACAATCTAGATTAGGACCAAAATGGACCTAAGAAAAGATGTTTGGCCTCAACCTTAATAAAATGCCAAATGGAGCACACCCCGGCATGTCCCAACCTGATGAGCTAATGTGTTACTTAATGTAACCCTAAAGCTCTATTTGAGACGACCTAAATCATCCGCTCTTTTAATCTGTAGGTCTGATAGACAGCATCATATTTTTCTTTGTTGTGCGTGTAATACTTTTATCTCGTCAAGAAGTTTATTGAATGTAGGGTCGTAATTAAATTGTAATTGAAGAAGAAAAAAACGAAAAAGATTACTTTTAAAAATTCGACTGAAATGGATTAAGAATGGAGAAAGTTTGATTCCTATTCGGTCTCAAGCTCGTGCAAATGGAAGCATTGTTTGAGCCCAAGGTCGTCAGTCATGGCGGAAGGCCCAAGAATTTGGTGAGCCCTTTCTCTTATCCGCTCGCTCCATAGTCCACAATTCACGATTCCGATGTAAAATCTCCACGGCAGCAGGCGAGCGAGGCGAGGCGAGGCGATTCCAATCTCCACCGCGTTGTTGGACGGAGAGACTTGAGAATTCAGAACTTGATTCTGATCCTAAACTGAATTTCAACTTCGTTTTCCTGATGTTTCATCAGCAGCAGCAGCATCAACAACCTCCTCCTCCTTCTTCCTCTTCTTCTTCTTCCATCCCTCTCTATTTCCCTACTCAGCCTCACATTGTGAATGCTAACCCTTCTTCTTTCCCTCCTTTTCCTCAGCCTGTTTTACTCCCCGGCGTCCCTTCCGAGCCCGGCCTCCACCCTCCCGGCACCGACCCTTATGCCAATTCCGCCTTATTAACCTCCACCTATGTTGGATTAGAAGGTCAACCGCAGTTTTATGCTGACCCAACTCTTGCTTCTCATAATTGGGTCGTCCCGCAGCCCGACCCCGCTGGATTTGTGAGTTTTTTTTTTTCCTTCTTTGTTTCAATTTCTGTTCTACATGTCGATTTTCTTGTGTTTGGTGGTGTATCATCTATGTAGCTTAGATTGTTTCAGGGTTTGTTGAGGCTGAGGTCCGTCCCTTTTGTCTGTGTTATATGATTTTTGTGTTCTTTATGGAAAATTTGTGCGCACTAGATTGGTCAATTATTCTGCTGTATGAACGGCGTTCCGCCATCCCCACACCATGTTTAATTGGGAATCCTTTAGTTAGTAAAGAAAGTGTGATACTAAATCATTTTGATGTTTTGTTCTACACACTTAGTTGGTTTTTTTACTTTTTTTCTTTTCAAAGTACTTCTGAAAATTTAGAGTGGAAGCTGGAAAGTGCTTTTTCGTGTTGATAAAAGTAATTTTGGCCATAGCAATAGTGTTAGCAAAGATAGCCTATGTGATGATGTATCTTATTTATGCACATCTTCTAAACTGAAATGCATGAAAAAGTTCATAACTGCTTTTGGTCATGGTCAAAAGCTAACCTAAGTTGAGCTTGGTTAAGAGTAATCTATGTTCAATTTTTCATCCCCACATTGTTGAATTCAAAAAACTATTCTCAAACATAACATAAGTGACGATGGATCTTATTTGTGCGTCTAGTCTGAACTCAATTACTTGAGTGGAGACATAACTTTTTCTCACAACAAATTTTGGGGAAGTGATAGCTTTATATCATAATGTTCTAATCCTACGCATTAGAACTTCTCAGAAGTTCATGTTTAAGCAATCTTTTTAGATTTTTGTCTTTTGTGTAGGCATTCAAGTCTTTGCTTGAGAATCAAATAGCTTCCACGAGTTCTAACTCTTTACTGAATGGCAATTGGGTAACTCAATCCTTGGCACACAATGCAACTAGGATGAAACATGTGAAAACCAAGTTCATCCAACCTGTGCGATGTGAAGTTTGCAAAATTGACTGCAATAGTAAAGATGTTTATGATAAACATGTAATGGGAAAGAAACACAAGAAGAATTTGGAAGTACAGAACAGTTCCTTGACGGGAAGTACTCCCTCTGATAGTAACATAAATATGCTTAACCAAACAGGCAACGTTAGTGGACAAGTGGCACAGGGGACTCTAGATGTGCCTGCTTCTAGTAAAGGTCCCAAGACAAAGAAGCGTAAACTTATAGATAGCGGTATGAAAGCTGATTCTGCGAGGGTTTGTACTGTATGCAACGTTGTTTGCAATAGTCAAGAAGTTTTTGATAAACATCTGAGTGGGAAAAAGCACGCAGCTCAGGTGAGTCACACTGGTTTTTCTAACTGTGGTACTATGGTCATCGTTTGCTTTTTCTTGATGGTTCTTCCAATGCCTATTTACTTTTATTTGTTCCTATCAATATAAATATGAATGCATTATTTAATGGCAAAGAAAGCATGAAATAGAAATCACTGTCCATTTTCATGGGGTTATTGGAATGTATGATTTGATTCTTTTGTATGCCTCATTTTTAAGACAAAAATGCAGTATTCAATCAATCCTTTTTTTCTATCCAAGTTATTTTCTCCAGATCTATAAAATTGCCTTCTACTGGATTATTATTGATACACATATCTGTTAGTATATCAGAAAGGGGGGTTTGGAAATGTATTTGGAAAAGCAAGGGGCGTTGGGCAGTGTTGAAAGCTTTTTCACTATATGTATATAAAAAAAAATTAATCCATATGTTGAATGGAACAAGGTTATTGGGTTGTTTAATTTTAGTCTTTGTTCTTATTTTATTCTATTTATGCTTTTCTGGCAATTATTCATCAACTTGGCATATGAATACGACACATCTGTTGCATCCTCCTCATCATTGTAGTTGGCAGATGTCTCTTAAATTAGGGGTTTGAGTTGTGAAACATTGTTCCTCTGTGCATTGAGTCGTCAGCTCTCATTGATGATGAGTGCTTCTTTAAGTGCCAGAGAGTATGTAGTTGTTTGGTGCATTGTAATCTACTGATCACCAAATCTAAAATGCTATATAATAAGAAGCTACTGTTATTCTTCTAGTTATTGTCAAGTGAATACCATAAGCTTTGGTGGGATTTGCTAAAAAGTTTGCATTACACCCCAGAGAGTATAGATTTAATATAGCAATGGAGATTAAAACTCGTCTAAAGCTGTTGCTTTCTGGCCTTATATCTCTTTCTTAAAACTTCAACTTTCTTGATGACTAGGCTGCCTTAACATCCCAAAATCCCTATGTTGCTGCTATCGGGCCTCAATACGATGGCAGCTTGAAGAAGAAACCAAAAAAGAACAAGGTCGTTCAGTTTGCCTGGTGTGAGGTTTGCAAGATCAGCTGTAACAGCAATGAAATCTATGCCAAGCACCTATCAGGAAAGAAACACTTAAAGAATGTAGAAAAAGTCGAAAAGGGAAAGAGTGATGTTGGTGGTTCAAATGCTCCGCAAGCAGCAACGGTTCCAGTTATCGGACCAATGGAAAACCCAGCTTCCAACAACCCAAGTAGTGATGATATACAGAAAACACAAAAGAGTTCAACTCAAACACCAGAAGATCTGGAGACGAAGAAACGCAAGATTGTCGAAAGCGGTACGGCAGCAGATTCTGTTAGAACCTGCACGATTTGCAATGTGGTTTGTAATAGCCAGACGGTGTTTGATTCTCATCTGGCTGGGCAGAAGCATGCTTCCATGATGAAGAAACAAGGTGTTTCTGGAATGTCAATGCTAGTTCCTCCATTAGTAACTGCACTTCCAAATTAGTTACTTTGGGAAAAATCCACTCCATTTTCGCAACCAAATCACTGTGTATTTGTTTTCTGATGTTTCCCATATGTTCTTCTTTGTGTTGTATTTTCTTCTACTTCAAGTTGTCAACATGTAAGTCGTTAGTAGGGGGCGGAGGGATATCATAGATTTCTAATTACAGACGGTGATTTTGCAGTTGTATACTACATCGTAGATAATGGTACTTGGTATTATCGCCAAGTTTCTAATTCCTAAAGAAAACATATTTGGTGACATTTGATTGTTTTGTTAATCGGTCAATTATATATCTCCTTCCATTCTATCAATCGGTCAATTATATATCTCCTTCCATTCTATCTTCTAGGAAAATTGCAAAAATCACTTGTTTACTAGTCAAACTTCGAAGGTTAAATTACAAATTTAGCTTTGTTATGTTTTGGTAAACTTCATAAACAGTTTCTACCTTAATATCTGATGACTAAATTCTAACCTTCTCTTAACTATAGGGACAAAATTTACGATTTAACCAACTTCAAATTGTAACCAATCGCCTCATAAACAAATATTCTAAAACTATAAATAAATTAAGCTCTAGGAATATAACATAACAAAATTTTACTTTCCATATACCCAAATAAACATCTATTAGTGGATTAGTGGGTACCTATTAGTGGGTCTATTGCAATCTAATAAAATTTTGCTATATTTGTAATTATTTTTAATAGTTTTGCTAATTAAAAAAAAATTATGCTCCTTTGTAAAAATGAATTTTTTAAAAAAAAGTCTTACAATAAAAAACTTTTCATTCCAAATCTTAAAAATAATGAATTTCAAAATAATATGATTTACATTCAAATTCCAATTTGGCTTCACGTTTTGGTCATTCAAAAGTTTTTCCCTTTATATATTGCAAAACTCAATGCAGCCCAACTTGCCAAAAGTCTTATTTGTCAGTCACCAATTGTAGAATGAAGGGATTGTCAAATACATTTTTTTATTTATTTTTTCTTGTTTGACTTTTATTTTCCTGCTCTGTGGTTGGGTTCATGAAGTTCTATGGATATTTGAGTTGTTTGAACAATTCAAAATTTGTAATTTAATGGAAGATTTAGATTTATGATCTATTAAACAATGCATCATATTTTCCTCTTACAACCTTTAAATCCATATATTGGTTCTAGCTTTTAAGTATAAATACTTTCTACTTTTTTTTCTTTTCAAATTTAATCACTATATTTTCAAAATGTTTATAATTTATAAACTTTTAAAAAGTAACTACTTTTATCCTTGGTTTACAAAGTTGTATACCCAACAAAAACTCTTTAATACGAATTTATGACCACATTTTAAAAAGTTTAGTGAATGAAATGTCATACTAAAACGGTCAAAGTAAACATAGCTTAACTAACATACATTTTATGTCAATGGCTAAAAAGTCTGCAGTTCGAATTCCTCGATCCCTATTATTCTAAAAAAGATTCATACTAAAATTTTGCTAGAAAATAAGAGAAAAAGAAAAGAAAAGGCTAGAATGATTTTTTTTTAAAGTATAAAGACTTAAATGAATGTTTCAAAAGTAATAAGGACTAAAATAGACAAAATTGAAATTATAAACACCTAAAAACACATTTTGAAAGTATAAAAACTAAAATAAATGAAAGTTGAAATCGCGAGGGTATGATAATATTTAAGCCTAATTTTTATATTGTTTGGTTTATAAATTCAGCTGTTCATTTGATATTTTGTCATTAAAATTTCATATTAAATTAATTTATTTAACTGATTTTAAAATTCTTTAGAACTTTGAACAGTGTGTCTTATTTCTTCCTTCTATCGTGACATTAATATCTTGAGATATTTGACGTAGCATTTGATTTGAATCTGTATCTATGTTTTAAAGAACTGATATTAAACTGAATCATGAATGGTTCAACAATGGTGGGAATGAAGAAAATGCCACATTTCTTGGAAGTACGTTCGAAAAAATCACTTTCCAATTCTTAAATTTTATTGGTTTTGGTATATTAGTTTATTGATTCAAAGGCTTTCCTCTACTTTCACGCCAATTTCCATAGTTATGTTGTCAAAGACTTCTTAAATCCCAAGTTGTTCCAATTCCTGCTGATTCTTTTGGCCCAGGTCTTCCTTTGACTCTTTCCCTCTTTCTATTCCCTTCTTTCCTTCAAAACCCAGCACAAGTCTTCGCTGATTATCAATTAATTTACTCTCGATCTTCTTAGTTCTTCGATTCTGAAGGTACATGATCGCCCCTTTCTCTCTAATTTTATCTGGGTTTTCTCTTGATTTCTTAAAGCTTGTGGGGTTTTGTTTTTGTTTTTTTTTTTAATTGAATGAGTGAAGTCCCACTCGCTTTCTTATGAAGCTTTACATTCGACGTTCTTTATGCTTTGATTCTTATAATCTATTTTTTATGTCAAGTCTTATGGGATTTCTGAACTGATGATTCCGCTGCTTCACCAATGCATGCTGGGTTTTAGAGAAAGCTGAGCTTGTGTAAAGAAAAGGGGTAATCGGAGTTTTAATATTGATTTGTCTGTTGTGGGGTTTGGTATTAATGAACTAGCCATTTCAAGATTATCTCAGAGATGAATTCGGTTTATGGGATATGTTTCATCCGGAACGGTGTTTTTTTTATTGCATACTGTTTGATTAAATGCCATGGTTCCTGTGGAAATATGGTGTCCTGTTCAAGTTGTATTTCCCTGACTAGTTATTTCATTACCACAGCTTATGAGTTTTCAGAACCCTTTTGATATTCTTATGCTGATTTGGGTGATCCATTCTTCTTTTTCGTCGAATTCTTCAACAAATTGTTTGACTCTTTGCTTGGTTCCAGGGTGGAATTTTGATCATTCTAAGCATTAGAATCATTGTTCTTATCATAAAACCATCAGCTGAATTCTGCATTTGCATTTCCAGAAATGTCACCTTTTAGGAAATCCCCTATAAATGTTGTTAGGCACGGTTCAAGCCAGCCTGCTAATCCTGCTCGTTCCAGTCAACACCCAGTTGATTCAAATGATAATTTAGACAAGAGGCAAAAACACAAGTCCTCAAGAACCACCTCTTCTCATCAGGCAACTGTAGCACCAAATCCCAGCTCCAATCTTTTCGACGACCATCTCGAGAAAGAGACTGATTCTGCTTCATATTCTTCATCTTCAAGTTCTTATTCATGGTCATCAAGAAACAGATACAAGAATGATTTCCGAGACTCAGGTGGGATTGAGAATCAGACAGTGGAGGAGTTGGAGAATTATGCAGTTTACAAGGCTGAGGAGACAACTAACGCAGTCAACAACTGCCTGAAGATTGCTGAGGAAATGAGAGAAGATGCAACCAAAACCTTAGTTGCCCTGCATCAACAGGGTGAGCAAATCACTCGGACCCACATGGTTACTGCTGATATTGACAATGATCTTAGTCGGGTATGTGGAATGAACTAACCGCCATACAAATCGTGATCAATGACATATTTGAGAGTGATTTTGTAATGGTTAAAATCACTTTTGTTGTGTTCAATAATCATTCAAATTAGTTTCATGTTTGCTTTACATTTTTAAATGTGATTTTCATCCCATCAAAATTGATTTTACACGAGTAAAAACATGTCAAAATCACTCTCAAACCTGCTTCTTTCCTTATGTGCTGCTTTGACTTGACTTACTGAGAATCAATGGATGTTTTAGCTTTTCTTAACCTCCCTTCTTGTTGGGACTCGTTGACCTCTAAGCATGTTTTCATCCTTCTGATGAATTTAGACATCATATAGAGGTTATTTGGCTCATGGCTTTTGTGAGCTTTAGTTTATGAAGCCTAAAGGCGTGTAGATTGTGGGTTCATAATTTGTAAAAGTTGGTATATACTGAAAAATATGAGTTTTATGAGTCAAGTTTATGAAATTACCAAGCCATGAATAAACAAACCTATGTACTAAATATAGGCTTAGCTTCATTTAAGGATGCTTTTTGGAAAGAATGTTGAAATGCTTTTGGGTATTATCCTCAATAATTGCTGATGTTGATCATTTCAGGGTGAAAAACTTCTAGGAAGCTTAGGAGGAATATTCTCTAAGACTTGGAAGCCAAAGAAAGGTCGTCAGATAACAGGCCCTGTTATCTTTGAAGGTAATATTTTCAAATTTTGGAAGTGAAAGAAAATAATTAAGAAAAATAGAATTGCCTTTTATAGCTTCTTTTTTTTCCTTTGTTTTATTATTTAAAAATATAAAAGTTTTACATAAAAATATATTTTTTAATTAAATAAATGTTAAACGTTTATAAAAAATAAATGGAAACATTATGTTTCTAGAAAATCTAGAAACCAAAAACATAAATATGATCAAACCAGTCATAAATAAACATGATGTTAAATTATCCGAACTAATTTGAATCATCCTAATCAATTGAACCAGAAACAACCTTTCCCACTAATCAGATGGATTAAGTTGATGGCCAGTTAATTTATTGAAAATATTTTAT
Organism: Citrullus mucosospermus; assembly: GCA_030954485.1. Taxonomy (NCBI): domain Eukaryota; kingdom Viridiplantae; phylum Streptophyta; class Magnoliopsida; order Cucurbitales; family Cucurbitaceae; genus Citrullus; species Citrullus mucosospermus. Next base: position 27,572,417 of record CM062060.1, read on the forward strand.
AATATTTAATAAATAAATTTGATTTGGTTGCAGGGGATGAGGCTGTTATAAGCAAGGGCAACCATTTGGAGCAAAGGGAGAAACTGGGGTTAGGTCGGGCACCCAACCCACGGTCCTCACATGCCCCACATCCGGACCCAACCAACTCACTTCAGAAAGTTGAGGTTTGTAGTTATTTAGTTTTAGTGCTTCTCATGGAAGTACTTACAGAAAAAGCACTTCACTTATACAAGCATTTTCCTCTCATACATAAACTAATTTTCTTAAATTGGGCAGAATAGAAGCATATTTGCAAACACTTAACAAGAAATTTGTTTCTAAACCAGGTGGAAAAGGTGAAACAAGAGGATGCTCTTTCAGATTTGAGCAATATATTGGGAGAGCTTAAAGAGATGGCTGTTGATATGGGATCTGAACTAGACAGGTGTGTTGTTATAGTCTTAATACGGTTGTTTGTTATCGTTTTTGTTTCTAGTTTTTGAAAGATAGAATTTTTTTCTTCCCTTTCTTTCTTAGAATCATTCCTCAAGGTGCGTTGAACAACAAATAAGAAATAGAAAAATATGAATTGAGAAAAAAAGAAAAAAACGATTTCAAATGCCAATTTTTCTTCTTTTTGTTTAACTTAAGTAGAATCAATCTTACTATTTCAGGCAAAATAAAGCTCTGGATCACTTGTTTGATGATGCCGATGAGATTACCGTTCGTGTCGATAATGCTAACCGACGGGCTCATCACCTGCTTAGAAAGTAGATTGCAAATTTGCAAGGTCTCATCTCATTTTTGCCATCAACAAATATGATGATGGAATATGCTTGACTGGATTGGCTTCCCTTTCGGTTTACGGTCTCTTCCTGTTGTCTTTCTTCATCCGAAAAGAAACAAACATAAAATATCCACTTTTTTTTTCTCTGAAATCAATTGTGAAATAGTTTGGTTAATGCAAAGGCAATCTGGTTGATAATGTAATTTGCAGATAATTACATGTTTCTCTTCTGGGTAATTTTTTTTTTTTTTTATAAATAAATTTTATGGATCCCAAAACTCTTATAAAAGGTGGGATATTGGCGCAAGGGGAAAATATTGAATTTAGACTCTCAAAGTAACATCTTTTATTGTCAAAGTTTTAAGTTGGATCGATTTTTAAAAACCAACACTCCAATAGTAATCTAAATATCAAACAAATTGAACCTATTTATTGAAGAAAAAAAATTCAAGAAATTTGCCACTCATTGTTAGTTTTTCACTCTTGAATGCATGAGTTTGCATCCCGGGAGTTGCAAGTTTTGGAGTTCACATTAAATGGTTATTAAGAGCCCACCACCATATACCAAACTCATCATCAAACAATCTTCTCTGGGATGAGGAAAAATAAAAATTTAGATATTATTTAGATCTCTATAAAACTTGAATTTTGTTCATTTTGATCCTTTGAACTATTATCTTTTCATTTTTTTTTTTACCAGAATCAATCCAACAAGTTTTCAAGGCTAAAAATTGTTGTTCCACTGGACTTTATCGATAGAAAAATTGATTAGTGCATCAAATCCAATAAATCAAAACCAACCAGAAGAGTTCTAACCATGTTCATCATCACCAAATATTTCAACTTCCATCCCACAATCAGGGATTGATTACTCAAACAAACAAACAAACAAAAGCTCACAGAACAAACAATTTATTGAATTCTTAGAAAAAAAGGTATGATAAGGCAATCAAGTAAAGATCCGCGAAGCAGAAATAAACCCTAACTCACGAAATCTGTCATAATAGAATTAGAATTACAAAAAATTAGGGCAAAAGAGCTTCCGTATTCAGTTTGTGCGATGAGCCTCCATGATGCTCTTTACCTTGGGCGCATAGAGGGAGTAGACAGCGGATTGTCTTTTAGCAACTTCAAGCTGAGCCTTGCCGTCGGCGTAGGCGGAGGAGATGGATGGAGGATCGGAAAGGTTCCGGTTATGGCGGAAGCCGTCGAGGGCGCGTCGTTTGGTGTACTCTCTGATGTTGTAATCGCAGAAGTGACGAGCTGTACGGAGCAGAGAGCGAAGAAGCGAAAGGGCCTCCGATCTCGTTGGGGCCGCCATTTTCGAAGGACCTCGAGGAAGAAGATAGGTAGAATCGTTTGTTGAAAAAGGTTTATACTTTATACAGTTAGGGATTCGTTGGACAGAGAAGGAAGGAAGAAGCAAACGACGACGAAGAAGAGATTCTCTTACTTTGGCATTAGAACTAAAAAAAAAAGGATTAATAGGAAGAAAAAAATATATATTTTTTTTTAAAAAAATACTAGACAAAATATAATATATTTTTAAAAAATATATTAGACAAAAGGTGCATTTGAAAATATTAAGGAAAATAAGGGGTAATTTAAAAAATAATGTATTTTTTGAAAGAAAAAAAAAACAAAAATAGAATTGCATAGTAACAAATTCGGAAAATAATACAATAGTGAAAAGAATATGTCACATGACAAAAATAGGTAGGATAATCGTGGACCGATCTACGACTTTCAAAGAAAAATGTGGACCAAGTCCACGTTTTTCTTGGCTCTAGTCAACTAGCTGCCACATGAACTAGTTGTGGACTTGTTGACGGCCACGTGTTGGGAGTTTTTTTTCTAATATAAGACTACTCTACATCACCGATAATAATGGAACTCTCCTACTTCTTTAACATAAAACTTCTCTGTTTTCCAAAAATAAAAAAATAATAATCAACCTCCCAATTACTTAAAATCTGAATTAATTTATATTTAATTAATTAAAATAGGCAAACGGATAAATGTGAGTGGAGGGGGTAATCGTTTTTTTTTAATAGATCATTTAATTAATTCATTAAAAATGGAAGTCCATGAAGATTTAATATTCAATTATTCAAATATAAAAACCACAATTAATCATAATACAAAATATGAAATTGAAAACAAAATTACAATAAAACCAAAAAAGTGAATTAGAAAACAAAACTAAATGTAAACGAATAACGGAGAGAAAAAGTTTCTACACATATCCACTTTTATATACTATATATAAACTTTTAGTTTTATGTGTTTTAAAAGCTGATTTGTGAGAGTTTTTTTTTTTTTTTTTTTTTTCTCCTTATTTCGTTTAAAATTTTATAAATAAATAAACTTAAAATTCCAACTAGAAAATAATACACGGGCCCACACACGAGTATAAAAACAAAAATCCTTTACAAAAAGTATAAAAAGTAAAGATAGAAAGTTTATTGAAATGGAAAGTTCTTATGTTTTTATCCTCCACTCTGGAAAAATTAAAAATAAGATTTATGCTAAATACTTTATTTTATCAAAAAAAAGTTTAATATAAGAATTGAATTGAAATAAATGAAACTTTGTAGACGAAATTAAGTCTCAAAGCGTTACTCATCTGTACATGTTTGGCTCTAGAGTTTATAGAAAATTCAAGAAAAATATAGAAAAACCAAATGTACTCAGAATTTTTTAAGCTTACAAAAGCAAATTTAGTAACTCAAGAATTTAAAAGGTCACATATGCTATGACCAGCACAGAAAAACAGATTTACTAGCTTCACCAACAAAAAAATTGCAGAGACAATTAAATACAACACCCATTTGGTAACATATATGTTCGTCGTTAGGTAACGTTTCTGTTTCTTCACAAGTTGTTAACTACGCCTTATCATACATCTTTCCAATTAATCATTACAGAAACAATAACTTGATGATATTGAACAATTATTCAGAATTTATGCAGCTTCAATAAACTTTACAGTTGCGCTGCAAAAGCATGAGCAAAGTAAGGTTTCTAATCACGAGCAAGACGGTGCGTCGAAGTTGGGGAATACTACAAAAGCTATGGACAACGGATCCATATGGATCGGCGTGTTGACGTCTCGGAGGATAGGATTCAAACTTGGGATCTCTCCATCAGCAGTGAGCTCCAATGGAGATCCATTTAGAAGCATGGTTTGGCTTTGGAGGTAGCCATCCTTTGGAGTCAAGTGGTATTCTTCTCTTGACACTGTTGCATCAGAGACTTTGTTGCCAATCCATGCTACAGTCTTTTTCATGCCTTTCAGGAAGGATTTTTCTCTCCTAACCCCATTTTCTTGGACATTCAGGAACACATTTTTGCTGTTTTGAACATGGATTGAGAAATGTGTCTGGTTGCTCAAATTGATCAGAAGTACGGTCACGCCAGTCTGCAAACAGAATACAACAATCAAAGTAAGTTAGTATCTTGATTATGGATAACTTGTAGATTGAGTTGGAACAACTTTAAAGGAAGCATATTTGATTTGATGATGTAAGGCCCATTTAAAGCTAGTTCTAAAAATGGCTTTCAAATTCAATGAAAGGAGCACTTACATTTCCTCTTGAACAATGAGCGTAAGATCGTAAATACAACGAGGCATCAGTACCGATAGGAAGAACAATTTTCCCCATTAGTCGACGCCACAAAAGAGCACTGTTCAGAAAATTAAATAGATCGAAAGATCAGATACAGAAAGTACTAAAAAGTAGACGAAATGAGTAATATTGCTAAATTTGTAAAATTGTTTGCCTGTAAAAATCTGGATTTGGCACAAGTGTGGATGTGTTGAGCAGACCATAGTGACCCCCAATTAATGTCTGCCTACAGTACACTTTGGTATTGTACTTGGATGCCAATCCCAGCTGATCTAAGTACCTAGAGTTTACATGTAACATACAAACGATTTTGTGACAGTTCACTCAATTCGAAACAAGCATTACAAGGCCATGACTACATGTTTTTGGGAATGAAGATTACCAGAAGCTATTAATGAATGTATTGGATACATGACGACCACCGCTGTTATAGGCCCCGCCAGACTCTCCAACCCATGCAGATGCCCATGGACCGTTAACTTGGATGGTCTGGTCTAGCCTGTTGAAGATTTCTGATACCCTGCTTAAGTAGTGTGGATCCAAGATGTTGTTTGTAAGATGGGGATCAATGCCTGGAACGAAAAGAATAGCAATGGATAATTGAGCAGGCAACCAAATTGATCCATTTGTTTTTTGGACACTGCATTAACTTACCAGCCCCAAGATTGTAAATATGATGTGTGACGACATTCACAACATTAGATCCTGAAACCTGAAGAAGCTTAGCATACCACTCCGGCTCGAAGAATCCTCCTGGTGCTACGAGTGAAGGTTTTGAGTTGGAATTCTTGTACAAATCATTGATGATGCCTCTTAGCTTGATCACATCTTTTGCATACGATTTGACATCAACACTCGCACCAACACCATGTCCACTCAATTCATTACCTGCAATTTTAAGGATATGAAATTTGAGCTGAAGCCGCAGACCAAATGATCCTAATGAATGGTAACGTTTTGAGTATTTTACCAAATTCCCATGAATCTATCACATATCCCTTTGATATGGTGTAATTCATAAAATCTCGAGCATTAGTAGAGTCCCACTCTCCGCCCCATTTATCTCTCTGAATTCGGTGTCTTCCATGAAGTGCATTCAAGCCAAAGGTCACTATGGCCCTGAAAATGAAAGATTTGACCCATGATAAGACGTGTAGGAATGTTCCAATCCTTGATAAAGATTCAGAACATAAAGGAATTAGAGAACTAAAGAATTCAACATTTTATGATTTTATCATAAGAAAATATCAGATTGCACTATAATGACCAAGCTTCATCAGCCCTCACAGAGGGAGGCCTTTCTAAAATGGTAAAAATTCTGATTCACCCCTAAACAAAAATTGGAAAAACATGATCTACACAAACATTTAATGGTAATACTTTTGTCACACATAACATACCTGCACTTCAAACATTTCATGAAATACAACTCAGGGTACAAATGCATACCAAGCTAATCTTTCAAGGAGTTGCAAAGAAAGGAAAGAAGCAAATGTCTTACCCTGTGGTCTTGAATAATTGGTTTAGATCATCCCATCTACTCATGTGCAAACACCCCTTGGAAAAACCAAACAACCCCCAATTCACCTTTTGAAATGGATGGCAAGGTGTCTTCAAACTTCCTACGTCATACAACACTTGATCTTGTAGAGAACCACCAATTCTTATCCTCAAATGCTCAAAAGCTTCAAGTGTGAACCCACCACATAACATCAGTATAAGTATTGCAGTTAAAGAGGATTCTTATAAGCAAAGATTTTATTACACATAATATAGTTCTAACAATGGATAAAAGCATCAAGATTCACGTTATCAAGAAAGAATACCTTGTATTGCCTTGATAAGGAGAGGATGAGACAAGTTCTGAAAATAGGAAACAAATAGAGCTTGAATCAATCACAAGGAATAAGCGACTAAATCCTTTGTTCAAACATCAAGGATCCAGAGTATCTAATTCTCACCAAATTTACTGCAGAAGAATACCCCCATGGACAACGATTGTAATTACACTTATCATGAGGCCACCAATCAATGGTGGCACAAATATAGTTATCATCAGTTTCAGCAACTACTGCAGCTCCATCTACTATGATACTAGCATGGGTAGCTCTCTGAGCCAAAATAGTGGGTAGAGAAACTAAAACAAGAAACAAGGAGATGCTGAAGTCCATTGGTAAGTGAAATAAGCTGCCTCAAACACCAACTCGCATGAAATCACACAGTTCACAACTTCACATGCCCTGCACAAAAAGGAAGAAGAAGAGATAAGAATATGACAGAAGAATACTTACCATCTAAAATGAAAGATCCAAAGATGACATGACTTTCTTAATGGATATGTTTCTTGTGTAGGATATGATGGAAGAACAAGATCTGCTGTTTAGTGTCTCCACCTGACTATGTTAAACATTGTTCAACCATCTATATTGACAAGAACTTACAGTAGCCTGAGAATAACTATATTTTACTGAAGCTGAAGCAAATAGGAGACCAAAGCTTATTGAAAAGAAGATCGTACACAGAAAGTTCAATACCTTCGATAAAAACAGGTAAATTAGCCTTTCATATCCAAGCCGACCAAATTTTTCCTCTCTCTTTTCTTTTGGAATTTAAATTCAAGAAGATTAAGATGTAGGCTGTAGTTGTTAAAAAATTCTTGGGTCGTATGTAGATTTGGTACTAGTTAGTTGATTGTTTCTTATCAAAAAAAATCAGAAGACACATACTTAATATTCAAGAAAATAGGAGCATCCCAACTAAAAGTCCAACTAAGAACCGAATCATTATAGACCATCTGCAAAGCTAAAGCACATAGAAATTCCTCACTCTCATACACAAAGAAGATGCAAGACAATCAAATTCAAGGCAACCCAGATGCAAATCAAGCAAATCAGATCAAACCCAAAAAAAAAAGAAAAACAAGCATCAATTTCCATAAACCATACTATGGAAAGGTAAAACTCAGCTGAACTTTCAAAGCAACTTCGATGCCAGTACTTTTTCAGCGAAACCCCTAGCTGTTTCCATCTCCTTCGTGGGAGTTCCTTTTTGAATTCCAACGAATTACGGTGAGCAAGTACAGTGAAAGCTATGGTGGGTGAAATGGGTCTTTCTCATATTTGTCCTTTTTTGGCTAAAAAACTTACTTCCAAACACCGACCGATTCTCGGTATAAACATAAATGAAGAATCATTGATGTGGGTTTGGTGATTCAAACAGTTCTATTCCCCAAAATCGTCGGCTCCCGATGGGATGAAATGAAGTGACGGCTTGAATAGAGAAAGAGAGAGGGTGTTTAAGATTATTAATGATGGATTAGGCGCTGGAATCAGCCTTGTAATTGGAAACTTTATTGGTTAATCGAGATGGATGCTTTAACCCATATACTTTCTTCCTCGTGCAACCACTTTCCTTTTTGAAAAAAAATTAAGAAATTAAAAAAGCATCGAAATTCGCTGTGTCCCACTTCTGAAAATTTGGAGAAAACTGCATGTGGTTGCCAATTTGTTCAAAGTTTTGATTTTTATTCAAGAAGTAAAGATTTCTCCCGCCAGTGGATTTATGGTTTATTTTTTCTAATTAATTACATTTTGTTTACTAATGTGTGACTGTTTTCGTTTTAATCAATTAAGAAACTCAGTCTTGATAGAGAAAGGGAAATGTTTGATGGAGATTTGGCCGATTAAAAATATTTGATTTGATTTGACTAGAAGGGTCAAATTAAAATACACTAGTTATTCAAAATTTAGATGACTTTCATTGATTTAGGTATTAGATATAAAGTATTTTTAAGCAAATAATTTCACTAATAAATATTGAAATTGAATCCCCATCTCTCTTACTCTTCTTTAAAAAGATGAGCTATTGTTGTTTATGATTAGTTAATTTTAGAGTAATTGGTTAATTTAATATTTATTTTTTAAAGGCATTTAAAAGGATGAAATATGTGAATGTTCAATTATTTGAAAATTATGACTAATTTAAAATTATTTCTGATAAACATTTACTTTCCTTTTAATTTAAAATTTATCTTATAGTTTTGTATTAAATTAATTCGTGTAAATGATGGGATATAGTTAAGTTGGATGGAATTGATACAAATATATTGTAGGTGAGTACTTGTATTTTTAAGTTTTTGTATCATTGAGGCTATGACTATTTGCCCGAGGTTGGACCGTTTGGAAGTGATAAATCTTTTCAATAAGGTCTAATCTAACCACTTAATTTTGTTGTTTTCTTTTTTGTTTCTACTTCTTTTTTAATGATTGGTTTCTAGTTCATTAAATACTAATTCACGAGTTTAAAATCTCCACCTAATATGCCAACCTCAATAATTAATTGGATCAATCATACAAATATATTCCAATGTTAAAAATCCAAAAATTGAAGTCAATCCTCCTAGGTTGCAGTGGGTTGGTTTTATCATATTTTAAATACGACATGTAATGTGTTAATTCCTATCGTTCATATAGTTCTCGTTAAGCTATAAACTCAACTCAAACCAATTCATAATGTTTCAGTTGGATTGATTTGATTCTGTTGAGATTTAATTAAAAGATTCACACCTCATAATTGTTAAGTAGAATTGTACAACTTTTAAATAGAAAAAAAAATTAACTTCTTAGTCCCTAAGTTTTGAATAATATGTGTATTTGGCCTTGAGTTTTAAAAATGTAACTTTTTAGTCTCAAAGTTTATAAGAATAGGTCCATTTGGTCTCTGAATTTTTAAAATATATCGTTTCAATCCTTCTAAACATTAGTTTAAAAGGTCTTTCATGTATTTTTCACTTGACTTTTTGAAACTAATTATATGATATTTAAAAATAGAAAAAAAATAGTTTTAGAGAGGAGATGTTTTTAAAAAATTATTCTTCTAATTTACAATGTAATACAATTATTTAAAATAGTAATAAAAAATCATTTGAGGGACTTCTTAAACCTATTTTTTTAAAATTAAGAGACTAAAAAGTTATATTTTGAAAACATAAGGACCAAATAGACTCATTCTAATAAACTTAAGGGCTAAAGAGATAATTTTTTGAACTTTAGAGACTAAATGCACATGTTATTCGGCTAAAAAAAAAGTAAATTTTCCTATAAATATGTTTTTAACAAAGAGTTTAAAAACATGTTGGCCACTCCCAAGATTTGACACAACTAACCTAATCTACATTGTTAGAGTTTGGCTTATAAATATAAAACAATCATCCAAACTGAATTTAGGAAAAGATATATATATATACGAATTCCGTATAAATTTATCTTTAGCCCAACTAGATATTTTTTTTCAGGTTTTAAAATTATTTTTTAGTTGATTTTTTTATAATAATTTTGATTCATATGCTTTCTAAACATCTATCTTAATCGTTGAACTTTTAGATTTGTTCTATTTGGTCAATCAACTCTTAAAATATATATTTTAATCCCTAAAGTTTCAAAAATAATAATTTGAGTCCTTTTTATTATTATTTTTTAAATGAATGATGTACCTTTGAGTATGTGTACTAGCATGTTAATATGAGATTATTTGGCTGATTTTGAAAAGCAGTTGACATTGTGATGGGAGTCAACGTCGACGCGCTATAGGAGGGATGTTTTCTCTTGTAGATGTTGGGTGATGGTGGATGCAATTGTTGCAACTCATGTATTGTGACGTTGAATGTAGATGGCTCTATATTAGGCAACTCAACAAAATATGAAACTACGTTGTATTTGTCGTTGTTGACATAAACTTTGGCTCTAGTAGAGCAGTTGATATTTGCATATTGGGCCCATGGTTGTTGCTTCAGATTGCCTTTTCCCGGTTCGTCTCATTTAGCTACAACTTCATTCTATTGCAAAAGTGAGTGCTTGGCTCAAGGATATTTGCCGTGGTTTGGCATATTTTCTTCACGTAGAGGTTTGTCACGTTCCTAGAAACATAAATGTTACTACTTATCTTTTGGTAAAAAAGGGATCTCACCTATCTTTTCGTGGTTTGATGCTTTTCCTTCTTGGCTTATGAGTATGAACACTCATTTTTTGGAGATGTGTAGCCCATGTGACATTATTTCTTAGTATGTTTTCTATTTGTTCTACCTATATATAGAGAGAACTAAAATAAAAGATAAAGACAAACATTGTTAAGTAAACATAATTCAAGTTACATAATATATTACGATTGAGCTAAATTGAAACCGTAGATAAGACTTAAAAGAGAAACTCATCTCTAAATTTTTCGAACTTTTATTTTTTCCTTTTTTTTCGAGAGTTTTAACACCCTAAGTCAATCTATCGCTTATTTCTCCTAAATTTTTTTAAAGATTTTATCGGAAAGCAAAACCGAATTAAATTAATAATAAATATAAAAAGCGTATATATTGTTGTATTGCGTTGGCAATGAACGGCGGTTCCGGCACGACGGAGCTCTGCTACATTACGAGTATGATTGTCTTGTCCCTTACAGCCATTTTTCACACACTCATCGTTTTCTGATGGTGAAAATCCGTAGTCCTCTTTTTCAATTTTAAGGAAATTTGATTGAATTACACATTAGAAAGGGATCCCTCTGTGTTGAAATGATGAAAAACCGTTTGATAATTCTCATCCCAACCCTTCAATTCTTCGTATTCTTCCTTTTCTCTGTCATATAATTTACAAATTTCCCACCTACTTTTCCCTCCTTTCTTGTTTGTCTACTATGTCTATTGCATAAAAATAAAGCCCTAGAGAAACCTTGGCCACCTGCCACTGCACCTACGTTTTGCAATTACATGTATCCTAGTTTATTTTATTTTATTTTTTATTTTTATTACTTGCATTGTTCCTCAGGCTAACTGGAATTCTGATTAATCAGAGCTTTGTTTTCACATGAATTATTCGACCCACTTTTTCTATTATTCGATTTTTTTGAGAAGCAATCTTTTTGTGTTTCCCGCCGGCCGTTCATAGATGTGATCGATTCAACTAATTTCCATATTTTTTAATGATTTGTGATGCCGTAGAACTAGCAAAGCTAGCTTTGGTTTTACGACTTGGAAGATATGGGTATTACTGAAGGATTTTGATTTACTGTTTCTTTTAGCTTTGCATTGTTTGGAAAATGACATCGGAGTTTTGATCAATTGAGATGGAGAACAGCAGTGGAGTGGATGATCAGGGATCAGGATGGTTCGAAGTGAAAAAGGTGCCAACTCTATCATCGGCTAACTTCTTCTTCTTCTTCTTCTTCTTCTTCTTCTTCCTTTTCTGATGGTTGGGAAGTGGGTTGAGGGGAGATGAATGGTTCTTATTATTTATGGTTGGGAACGCTGAAAATGAATGAATGGATGAACTGATGAACAATTCTTGGCATCCGAATAAGGTCCCCAAAGCCCACCAATTATTCTATCTGAATCTTTTAGTTACTTTTCATTTTTCTTCCGCGGAGGTATATAAGAGTTTCTTCTCTTCAAAGTTGTGTTTATCAGTGTGAAAAAGATTGGTAGCTACTTTCTTTGTTTGAGTAGTCTTAAGAATTTAAGGACATCAGACTCAGATTCTTTGAAGTGGGGTTATTTTATTGCATCTAAAGATTTTGTTTTGTTATTAGATGAAAGCTTGAGCGACAGAGTTGTTTGTTTGTAATGTAGGTGCTCTAGAAATTTTACCGGCATAGGAGTCCAAATAGACTTGGATATGTGTTGGGCTCTTCTTTCCTTCTCGAGGTGCTGTAAATGTTTTGCAAAGCATTTCTTTATTCACTTTTGTTGAAATTTGAGTTACATGCACTGCACCATATGATATAACGTTAATATTATCCATTTCATTGGCTTTGTCAGCCAATTCCTTTAAATAAGTGTTCAGTTTCTCCACCTTTGGGTACTGGGTTCATGCTTATTTATTTTACGTTCCTGGTATTGATAATGCTCTAATCATATCATATATTTGTGGCGGCGGACCTAACCTTTGTGTTAATTTGTCTACTCTGTTTCCCAGAAGCATAGGAGCAGTTCTAAGTTTTCCCTACAGGGTTGGGTTGGAGGATTTTCAGGAAAAAATTCGTCTAATTCTTCGCGAAGTCCACATCTGGTGAATAAAAATGCCCAAAATGACAGGCCAATTTCAAAGTCTCATCCTCCAGCATCAGGAGGAAGCTATGCTGTATATACCCAAAGTAATACTGAGAATCGTATTGCTACATCAATTGGAGAGGATGGAGGTTCACATTGCCCTGATAAATGCATGGTCAGACAAGACACTGAATTCCCCAAGTCATCTGTTTTGCACGTTACAGATTCTCATGCTGCAAGTGGAGACTGTGAGAAAGTCCCCCATAAGGACATGCCTGGAGTGGTTCAAAAAATCAAATGGGGTGATCTAGAGGATGATAGTTTGGTATTGAATAACAGTGAAAATGGAGTTGAAATAAAGTTTGGTAATATTGGAGAGGTTGATCTAGGGGTCTCCGAAAAAAATGAGGTTAAGGATGGCTTGGCTTCACACGTCTCTACATCCGTAGATACCCAAGCGAACAAATTGGTGGCAGTATCAGTCAGAGAAGAGGAGGCCTCTCATCAGGCCCTTTTATCAACTGATGAGGACAAAGTATGGCGAGTTAGGCATCAAGATATAAATAGGGAATTTATAGAAGCTTTGGAAGTACTGAATAATAGTGAAGCAACAGTCTGTCCGGTTATTGATGGCTCAAATTTCAAGGATACAGGAACTGGACACACCAAACCTGTAGATGATCACAGTTCAAATTTTAGTTCTCCCTCTTGTGTAGAAGCTGGAACTGAGCCAAAAGTCCAGAAGGCTATGAAGTTACCTGAGGTAGAAAATCCAGAGCTCCATGAAGCACCAGGTAAGACTGAGTTTTCTAGCTTGTCATTGCCCGTTCAGAATGCTGAGTTAGTTTCAACTGAAACTAATGGACCTGAAAATTCAGGGGGTACCTCTGATTCGGTTGAAGAAGCGCAAATTGAACAAGGGAGTGGAACTCATAATGTGCAAGTTGTGAGTGTCCCCAGTGAAGGTGAGACAGGTGAGAGTAAAGAAAGGTTTAGGCAGCGGCTCTGGTGCTTCCTTTTTGAGAATCTTAATCGAGCTATAGATGAACTTTATCTCCTTTGTGAACTGGAATGTGACTTGGAACAGATGAAAGAAGCCATTCTTGTTCTTGAAGAGGCTGCATCTGACTTTAAAGAGCTAAATGCTAGGGTGGAGGAGTTTGAAGAGGTAAAGAGGTTGTCTTCTCAGTCTGTTGATGGGATGTCAATCACTATGAAGAGTGACCATTGTAGGCCACATGCTCTCTCTTGGGAGGTGAGCTCGAGTATGTCTGTTTTTCTGCCAAGCAACTTTCAGATTCTCTGATGTGGCTATAGCTTCTCTTTTTGCAGCAATGAGTATATTATATATTAACTCCGATGCTTCTAGTAACTAGTTTTCTGATGTGAATTGTTTGATTGTAATGATGTTTCTTTTGTAAAGAAATTGGAAAATATATCATATATTAACTCCTATGCTTCTTGTAACTAGTTTCCTGGTTGTTGACAGTGGAAAAATTTGGCATGGATCTCTAGTTCTCTTCTTTTGCATTTTATGTTTGTGGTCTTCTAACTTTTCCTTTGTTCCCTCCTTAATGAACCAGAAGATCTTGAAAATTTTGGAACACAAAGGATAAAATAGTGAACACACTTCTCTCAGACTAATTAAATTATCTTTGGTCTGCTTTGCGTGATTGGAAATTAAATACCCTTGGCAATCTTTGCATGAGGAAGCAAGAAATCTTAAATAGTATTGAGCCTTGGATTATGTAGATATGGAGATTTTTTAGACTTCAAGTTTTAGGTCGGTCTTGAAGAGGGATAGAGTTCAAAATTATCCACTGTAGGAAGTGAATTAGTTGGAGCTAGAAGGCTAAAACTAGGTGTGTTGAAAAGAAGATTGCAACGCTGTTCCTCTCCTTAGATTGCTAGTTTTCAAAAATTCATGAATGCCGTTCTCAACTATGAAGATTGTAATTTGGCTACAAGTGATATAGAGATGGAGGGTTAAGTAGTTTCATTTTTCTTGTCCCTTTTTGCTTTCTTTCAAAGCCATAAGCCTTTTTAGATGGCTTTGGATGTACCCTGTAGTGACAAGTGAGAGGATGGTTGGAGAGGTCTTTCTCCCTTTAACGGACTAGGAAAATGGTTTGCAACCTGAGGGGAGTGAAGGCTTGAACTTTGGTGTCTTTTTGTTGTTGGCTAAGGATAGTTGGGATGCCATTAAGCTACCTTTACTTGGGGTGTTATATGAATTCCTAGGAAAGGCATGAGTGATTCCACCATGCACAAGACCTTTAGATGTGTCTGCCTTAAGAAATCAAGAAGAAATTAGATTATTGATTAGCTTGGTTAAATCCATCTCTAAGGCATTAATGAAGAGGATCAAGTGTTGCCTTCTATTATCTCTACCAACTAACATGCTTTTGTGGTGGGTCGACAAACCCTTGATGAGTTTCTTGTTGCTACTAACAAGGCTATTTAAAACTATAATCTTTGCACTTAAGGAGGGTTCTAGTTACAATCATGTGCAATTTGCCCTTATTATTGTAATGTTTAGTACACAATGCTATTATTGTGTATTTACGCGGATAGTTCTTGATTCTTGAATTCTAATTCAGCAGTCATAGGGAAGGTTGGAATATATTTGACCCTCTCTTGTGCGTGATGTATTATCAAAATCTGTTTGTATGACAGAATTAACCTTTTCACGTAAAGTTTATTAGTTAGTCTTTCTCTGAAATTTGAAACCCAGTTATGCATTAATAAATGCAGGTTCGACGGATGACAAATTCTCCTCATAAAGCAGAGATTTTATCGTCATCACTTGAGGCATTTAAGAAAATTCGGCAAGAGAGAGCCAACATGCTTGAAGCAAGCAAAAAACTCCCTGGGAATGAGAGTCTAAGTCCTCAGTGTATGGATCAAATGAAGAAAACATGTACAATAAATTGTGTAGTGCATGATGCTGAAGATTCAGCATCAAAGATAGCAGAAAAGAAAGGTGTAGATCTCACTCCAGGGAGTCTTAGTGGAAAAGAAAAGAACACTGAGTCTCTTGGTACCGAGAAGGTTAATGTTGTGCAAAATATACGTTCACGCCCTCAGAATTCCTTGTCTTCTATAAATTCATCCAAGCCACCTCTTGCTGTAAAATTTAAGCGAGAGCAACTTGAATCTGATGTAGAAAGGTTAGTTTCTAAAAGAGAAAGGGCTCTTGCAGAGGGCACATGTGAGAAAAATCTGAAAGCTATAGAACATTCCAAAAGACAAGCAACTGTTCCTGAAAAAGACAAGGAAAAAGAGAAGAGAAATATTGGTGTTCGGAAGTCCATGGATGCATGGAAAGAGAAGAGGAATTGGGAAGACATACTTTCATCATCCGTTTGGATTAGTTCTCGAGTTTCACATTTGCCAGGCATGAGCAGGAAAAGTGCTGAGCGTGTACGCGTGCTGCATGATAAATTAATGTCCCCAGACAAGAAGAAGAAAACTTCTTTAGATGTGAAAAGAGAGGCAGAAGAAAAGCATGCTCGTGCAATGAAAATTAGAAGTGAATTAGAGAATGAAAGGGTTCAGAAACTGCAGCGTACTTCAGAGAAATTAAATCGTGTTAATGAATGGCAGGCTGTACGCACTATGAAATTACGGGAGGGAATGTATGCTCGCCACCAGCGCAGTGAATCTCGGCATGAAGCTTTCCTAGCTCAAGTTGTGAAGAGAGCTGGTGACGAAAGTAGTAAGGTAAATGAGGTTCGTTTCATCACCTCCTTAAATGAAGAAAATAAAAAGATTATGCTGCGACAGAAGCTTCACGGTTCTGAGTTAAGGAGAGCTGAAAAACTTCAGGTAATGAAAATTAAACAAAAGGAAGACATGGCTAGAGAAGAAGCAGTGTTAGAACGGAAGAAATTGATCGAAGCTGAAAAATTGCAGCGTCTTGCTGAAACACAGAGGAAAAAAGAAGAGGCTCATGTTCGAAGGGAAGAAGAGCGAAAAGCATCAAGTGCAGCAAGGGAGGCGAGGGCCATGGAACAGCTTCGAAGGAAAGAGGAAAGAGCAAGAGCCCAGCAAGAAGAAGCTGAACTTATGGCCCAGAAATTGGCTGAGCGACTTAGTGAAAGTGAACAACGACGAAAGTTTTATTTGGAGCAAATACGGGAGAGGGCTTCTATGGATTTTAGGGACCAATCTTCACCCTTGCTGCGACGATATATGCATAAGGATGGTCCAAATAGATCAACACCAAATAATAATGGTGATGAACAGGGACCATGTAGCTCTGACTTGGGTTCTGGTCTTGCAATGGGTAAGACAACAATGCAACAACACATGAAACGAAGGATCAAAAGAATCCGACAGAGGCTTATGGCTCTGAAATATGAATTTTTTGAGCCCGTTAATGGAGCTGAAAATGTTGGCATTGGATATAGAACATCCATAGGGACTGCAAGGGCAAAAATAGGTAGGTGGCTTCAAGAACTTCAGAAACTTCGCCAAGAAAGAAAAGAAGGGGCTGCAAGTTTAGGGCTGATAATTGCTGAAATGATCAAGGTATTATCAAACACCAACATTCTATTTTTTGGGTGGGTGGATTTTTTGATGAAATATGTCTCATTCTCTTGCGTGTCTATATAGTATTAGATTGTATTTTGAAGGTTAAAGAGTTGAACACTGTGAATTCTCCATTCCTGCATTTTGTCCATTTATCAACTTGTTTGTATGGTTTAATACCTTGTAGAGAAGTGAATTTTATCAAAATTTTTCATGCTTTTGTAATTATTCATATATCATGGTGCTAGCTGGGCATTTGCAGTATCAGTGTATGGATTTAAAGTAATTTGATGTGAAACTATGAGATTTGGTATTTGCAATCTTAGTTGATTGTTGTATTTATTCCTGTCAATACTAGTAGTGATGTGTCATTGGTGTCCCAATTTTTAACTTTTGTCTATGCATAACTCATATTCATCCGTCTGAGGATCGTCACAAAGAATTGTTTCATAGCATGTCTCTCTACTAAGATAGCATAACTTGCTTTTCTCTAAAATAAAATTAATTTCTCGTCTACTTGTATGCTTTTAGATGTTTTATGACAGTTTTTTGTTTTTTAGTACTTGGATGGAAGAGAACTTGAGCTGCAAGCTTCTCGCCAAGCTGGCTTACTTGATTTTATTGCCTCTGCACTTCCTGCTTCTCACACATCTAAACCAGAAGCCTGTCAAGTGATGATACACCTATTAAAATTGCTAAGGGTAGTATTATCTGCATCAGCAAACAGAAGTTACTTTCTTGCGCAGAATCTCTTGCCACCAATCATCCCAATGCTGTCAACAGCCCTTGAGAACTACATTAAGATTGCAGCTTCTATTAATGCCCCTGGTAATGGGGTTCCATCAAGCAGAACGTCTATTGAAAATTTTGAGTCGAGTTCTGAAGTACTGGATGGGTCTTTGTGGACTATCACAACAATAATTGGTCATATAAACCCTGAAGGACCACAACTCCAAATGTGGGATGGTTTGCTAGAACTATTGGTTGCCTACCAGGTTATTCAACGGCTTCGGGATCTTTTTGCACTTTATGATAGACCTCAGGTGGAAGGGTCCCCATTTCCTTCTTCAATTCTCTTGAGTATACGCCTTCTGGTGGTTTTAACATCAAGACCTGGAACTGATAGTACCATTAATTGTGTATTACCATATAGTGAAAAATTGGCAGGAGATGGAAGTGGGATTACTATTTCTGCCGAGTCTAGAGATCTTTTTGGAACTGGTTTCACTGAGGATGGTAGCCCTTCAGAATCTGGGTTAAATGGTGCTAAAATTGTACAAAAGCCAAAAATGACCGTTGATCAACTGGATGATGAATCATGTGAGCAAAAGATAAACGATGGGATGATACCCAGTGATGGTGGTAAGAGGGAGCAGACGGATTGCTCGATTAAGGCAAATGGTGTTAATCTTATCCAGTCTGAAAATCAGGATGAACCGCCAGATAGTGAAGTTGTCTTGAAACCTTTTGTATCCCAAGAGGATCAGAAAAAACCAGTGGATCTTGTTTCTGACTTGAGGATAAAAAATGTTACAAAATTGAAACCACCAATAGCCTATCTATTGTCTGCTATATCTGATACTGGAATTGTTGGTCTCCTGTCTTTATTAACAGCCGTATTGCTTCAAGCAAACAATAGATTATCATCCGAACAGGTAAGTTGACCTGTCAAAAGCATTATATCTCTGAGCTAATTTGTATTCTTATACAACTATAAGGCTTTAATAGTTAATGTACATGTTAACTTATGTTTCTATTTTTAGAACTTGTAGTGTTCAATTTCTTCAAGCCATGTAGACTGGAATCCATCATTTCTTCATGTTCATCTTGCTCCATTCTCTATTTGGTGAATACCGTGAATATTGTAACAAATTCATTATGATATTTATTATTTTTCAGTTTGATGTTTATTATTACTAACTTTTATACCTTTTTTCAGTTTGATGTTTAACATCATTGACGGATTTGTCAGATATGTTTAAAATCCATTTTTTTAGATCTAGCTTAATCTAAGCACATTTAGTGCAACATTTCCTGATAGACTACTGTTCTAACACAATGGGCCAGTTGCTTGTTCCAAACTTGCTTTAACCAAAAATAGCTGTGTTTTCTCTCTCTCTCTCTCTCTCTCTTTTGTCTTTTCTTTTCATTCTTTCTTTCTTTTTTTTTTTTCCTAAAAAATTTATCAGTTTTTCCCCATTTTTATATTTTACGTCAGTTATTGTCTTTACCACATGAAGTAGCTATAGTTTGAAGTTTTAGCAGCTGTTTGTTCATGTTATCAATTTTCAGATACCTTTATTATGTTTCAGGCCGCATATATCCTTCCGTCTAACTTTGAAGATGTTGCTACTGGTGTGCTGAAGGTGTTGAACAATCTGGCATTTTTGGATCTTAAATTTATGCAGCGAGTGCTAGTAAGTTGGCATTTTTTCAAGTGGAACTTTGTCTATGACAATTTTCAATCTCTCGAACTCAGTTCCAATGTGGATTGTTGAATTTAATCTCTAGATATAAATTACTAGACCATCATGGAAAGAGAGATTAATTACTAGATCTTTGACTCCTGGCTAACTAGGAGTTACATCCTTATCTTCTTTCAGGCTAGGCCAGACCTGAAAATGGAGTTTTTCCATTTAATGAGTTTCCTTCTCTCGCATTGCTCAAGCAAGTGGACAGCTCCTAGTGATCCGGTAATATGTTTGCTATCTTTTACAAGCTGGTGTCAAGTGTAGGAAACATGCTCTTTCCATATGCTAGCACACTTGAGACAAAAATTGGATGTATATTTTTGCATGGACTAATTGATTATTTGGCCACGGAAGTGAACGTCATAGCCGTAGTTGTACATTATAATGATGGGATGTTCCCCTTGGTGGTGTTCCTTAGACTGACATTGATTAACGAAGAAGTCGTTGGAATTTAACACTTCTGTGCAGTATTAGGAATCCCAACGGTAAGGAAGTTTGTAGCAGTCAGAGTATCCTCACAAAACAAAATTTTATGACCTTGACCATGATTGAACTCAACCACTCATCCACCTGCACGCAGCGCTCGAAAATAGATGACTAGGTGCTTATAGAGCTTCCAGCGAGTAATTCCCCTCAAATTTGTAATTTCCAATGAAAACCTCCAACTTCGTTTAACAAGAAAGACTTTGTGTAAAGGCAAAAGAAATAACAGGATGTGGTGTTGGAAATGCAAGCATGGATCCAGGAAATTCATTTGGAAGAAACCTTCTTTTCTGCTAAACTTGCAATAATCCAAAATTTTGTTACCTATTAGAATAAAATCTACAATTTGCTTTTTGTTGAGATAGGTCAGTAGCCACGATTTGTCTGCTGTATGTTATTAAGACTTTTCTCTTGAAGGCGCTATGCACGTCCATTGATACTGATCCTCTGTAATCTATCTTCATGGTTCATACACATATCCATTGAAGTCAATTTTATTCACTGCCTCAATAATTTATCCCTTTTTAATTTATTTGCACCATTTTGTGTTACTATTTAGTTTTAAGCTTTCAAACCTGCTTGATCATCCTCAGATTGGTCTTCTGCTTCTCGAGTCTCTGTCCATTCTTGGGCATTTTGCTTTGTTCCATCCTGAGAATCAAGAAGTCCTTCGATGGGGAAAGAGCCCAACCATACTCCACAAAGTTAGTATACTACCATACAGATCCCATCCCTAGTTTCATATTTTGACGAAATTGACGAATGAGATTTATGTGCTTAGGTGTGCGACCTGCCGTTCGTGTTCTTCAGCGACCCCGAATTGATGCCAGTCTTGGCTAGTACCCTGGTTGCTGCCTGTTATGGGTGTGAACAGAACAAGTCTGTTGTTCAGCAAGAGCTAAGTATAGATATGCTGCTCTCATTATTGAGATCCTGCAAAAATAATCCGCTAGTACCAGCTTTACAATCGACTGCAACCCAAGAGAACGAGGAATCTAATGAATCTAACCCAAATGGTTCCGAGTCTAGAAAACCTCAAATGGACGGAACCATTAGAGCCACCCGCAATGTCAGCAGAATCACAAGAACTTCCTTAGGAAGACCTGGAGGAGGTTCCTCAGGAAATAGCAGTAGGAGTAACAAAACAAGAAACCAAAGAGATAACAGATCAGCTAAAGCATCTGATGAATTAGCTTTGAAGCACATTCAACCAGCAATAGAAGTTGCATCTGTGATGTTGCATTATAGATTCCCTAGCAGTTTTCTTGATAGAGCAGAGCAGTTCTTTTCAGCTGGCATTTCCACTGCTATAGATGGATAAAATGAGAAGGCTTGATGTGGGATTTTCCTGGTTTGTGATTAATTAATTTTAATCATAATTTTGTACATAATTTCAGCTACATTATATATTCAGTTTTGTTTCAAAAAACAAAGTTTTCTCTGTTAAAAAGTACAAAAATCCCAGCTAAAATTTAGAATTACTTTTGATCTTATTGTACATTGATGTCTAATCACAGATTTCATATTTGTTTCAGCCTTGCTTTCAAGCCATGATGTGAATGTAATCAAGGAACAGCTGACAGGTTACAAGAACTTTGAAGACAGTTAACTATACCAACAAATTCAAAAGGTTATATTATAGTCATCATCAATACAAAGAAATAAGTTTTCCAGCTCTACTACACACCATGAAAGGAAGAAATGTTCGTATTCTTTCATTTAATTTACTTTGACCATCAGATCAGATGCTGAAAAGGCACTTGTTTGTTATATATATTAAAAATAGTGTTTTTATATATGAATAATTAATGATTTACAGCAGTTCTATTCCACGAGCATGCAAGTTATAGAAGATAACAATTCACTCATCTTGTCGTGAAATTATTGAACATGAAATATTTTTATCAACAAAATTTATGTTCTATTTTATAACGGTTTTGTTTCTCGTTTTTTAAATTTTATTTTCAATTTTCATTCTATATTTAACACTTTATTTTAAGAAACAATTCAATTATGGTCAAATTCTAAAAAGAAAAATTATTTTAAATGACTACTATCTGTGTATCTGTGTCTATCATAACACAGATAAATAATAAAATTTTGTTATATTTGTAAATATTTTAGTTTATTTTGCTATATTTGAAAACCTTTCTAAAAACATAAATAAAATTTTTAGAACATAACAATAAAATTCATAGATTCAAGCAAATATTATCTACAAGTATTTTTGTAAGATCATTTAGATTGAACATTCAACTTATACAAGTGTAACAGGTTTTTATTAAAAATTATTTAAGTATTGCCATCTTTACCTTGAATTGGAATATATATTCCAATTTTCATATTCCTGGTATGATTTTGTTATAAATTTTATAAAATTAATAATAATAAATAAATAAATATTATCACATGCAATTTAAACTTTTAGTTTCCTTTTTAGAGCATCCAAATGTGTTTGAAGATTCCTCAAATAAGGATTAAATTTAATAGATACAAACTATTATAACCAACACGCATCCAAAACCACCCGTAATGATTGTCAAATGGAATCTTTTATGTCTATCCCCAACTTCCTTTCAATCCACATCGGCAAATTGAGGCTTTCTCTACTGGGAGTCATCAAAGGAGGAATGGGCATACGCTGGTTCGATAAGCCAAGGAAATTATTTAACACAAATGGAACTAATTACTCTGAAAATGCCCAGAATTTGGACCCATCAAGCAAGTACATTAAGTAGATCTAAGTTACAAAAACATTCGTTACAAAACTACAAGTAGAACAAGCAAGCATCATTAACTTGCAAGTTCAAACAATGGGTATGTGGTCGAGAATGAGCAACAAAATTGGATCATACATGTGGTTACAAGTTACAACATACAACACCTATTTTCCTGCCAGTCAAGTCCAACGAATGCAATTAGCCGGGAATGATCTTTTGGCTCATGTGTTGCAGCTGGGATTGAGCCGCCAAATCTGACTGCAAAATAAATACAAAGCCCAGCCATGGAAGATTAATATACAACAATGTGGAGTGATGACAACTGCTTGAAGAATGTGAACCACAGGATGATTGGATTGTCGTCTAAGCTCCTGTGGACTCTCCAGGTCCCTCTGTATTATTATTATTGTCTGAGCAGTCGTCTCTGGAGTAAGCACTTCCAGGAACCTTCACTGAGATTAGCTGATCATCAATTAAATTCTCTTGCTCATCATGCACTTGCTTCTGTAGTTTGTTTCCAGACTATCAGTTATTTGATAAGATTGTACCTCTTTAGTTTAACAAGGTAAATTTGTTTGAACTAAAACTACGTAGACAACTAATACAAAAAGCAGAAACCTGAATGTTGGTATATATCCTTTCAGTATTTCCACCTTTCTTCAAATCAATGATAGTGTCTTTAAGTTGTTTCTTAGCTTTGAGCCGAACTAATCGTCGTTCAGCACGTTGTTCAGCGGTAACATCAAAATGGCATGCCACACAAAGGGTCCTCATATTCTCTAGCCTGCATTCACCTTTAGTGGTGAACATAACCCAGGCTAATCAATCATCATGAATTCAGTTTCTAGTACAACGACCAAAGAAAAAGCTAGATTGTTGCAAACTATTTGGTGATTCAAATGGTTTGGTCATTGTAAACCTATAGCATCCTGAAATTATTCCTCGGCTTGAAACAATATTGATGATCAAGATAATCCATAGCACGATGATGAAACATCTGAGGGCCCATAAACCATGCTTGCAAGGAAGAGATAGTGTTAGTGATTAAGAGTTATGTTCTATGGGTTGAATTGTCGTCCTTAAAAATCCGTCTCTGTACTCTTCTATGGAATGACCTCTTCTAGATAACAATATTTTTCATTCTAATACAAATAACTGGATTGACATACGCCCTCTCCTTACTCTTTTCCCTCACCTCTTTAGGCTCACTGGAGTCCAAAATAGTATCAACACCTCTTGTTTCTACACACATGTATTTCAATTCTAGAAATGCCACTATGATATGAAGACCTAGGTATCTCGCTCTTTCTTGTTAACTGCAAATATCCATAGGGTTATATTAAATCATAGAGCTGAGGTTAGAAGATTATTGCATTTGGACCCTCTCATAATATAATTATCCATAATGTTCTGGTGACTTTGACTACTGATATTGAGATTTTTAACCGGTAAGCTGGGAGATGAGCATGTTGGGAATTAACCCAGGCATATAATTTTGAAACATAGAACAGAAGCGTATATATCATATCTAATACATTAATTTCTAGGTAGAGTGTTCCATACCTCCACCTCGGTAAACAGGAACAATGTGGTCAGCATGCCATGCGTTGCCCTCAGTTGGATTATTAACAATCTTATCAAGCCTTCCAAACGAGAAGAGATAATGTCAAAACTCAGAAAATAGGAACCACTCCTTATTCACTGCATACTCATCTTCCTAATTATTTGAAACTGTAGACACTCACAATTTACCAAAGGCAAACATATTCGCTTATGTATTGACAAGAAAAGGAAAGCATATAATGGTGGCGACCTCGCCTATGCAAAACCAACATCAATACTCCAATTAATTGAAAGACATACAATTTTTTCCGGCTTGCCAAATTAGGTGCTACTTTCTCAATATAATCACGTCGCATGTCCAAGGTCAATGGTCTTATATGCTTCACAAGCTTATGACAGTCCAAATGACAATTTGAGCAAACACCATGCTCCATTTGAAACAGTTCCTGGTATTTCAAGCATTTAATAACAGATACAGCCAAAAAAAATCATATAAATATAAAGGAAATGGCAAACAGATGGTGATTTATATTATATACTCCCACTTTGTATGTATCCGTGTAAAAAAATGCCGATAGGAGCATGATTGTGAATATTCAGAATTGGAAAAAAAAGAAAAAAAAAATCATGATGAAAGTTGGACTTCATAAAATTATGCCCTTCCCTTCGTCGCTCCAATTCATAGAAAAGAAAGGAAAAGTTTCAGACATGCTTAAGTAAATTACAAATTATTATTTTTGAAGAGCAAATTGTTGTCAAGCCTCAACTCTAGCTTTTTTTAAAAAGAAAAAAAAAAATCCGCCAAATCATCCTTCGGAGAGTTTAACAAGATAAATATGAATTCTTATAATATATCTTATTCGTTATTAACAGTCAGATGACCTAGTATAAGGGTTCTTGTGCATGCTGGTATAGCAGAGGCGCAAGATGTTGTCAGGCTTCAACACACGTGACTTGCACAAACACTTGCTTTACATTTGGTCAGCATGCCAACCGACACTCTACACTACTACATACATATGTTAAACTGTATAACACTGATGGAAAAAACGTGAATAATTGCAATTCTCACCTGACGGAGGGATGTGGTACTAATCCTAACACGGTATTCTTCGTAACAGCCAAGATTACAGAAAAGATCTTCAAAATATTCAGGTGTCTTTGCATTGATGCCCCTGAAAGTCGAGGAAACAATTGAAGTTTGATCAAAGAAATTAAAACTTACAAAAATAAAGACATGAACTTACTGGCATGGTGTTTGACACAGTTTACAAAGAGGTTCATCTGTCAGAGTCCAACCCTGAGCATACTCTTTCTTTCTTTTCCCAGAGCCACAGCATAACTGGACCAATTTCCATACAGCAGAAGACGGTAATGGTCGGCTAATGTCATCGAGTGGTGTTGTGCGCCGCAAACTTTTACCCTTCAACACTCCCTGCACAGAGAGATGCAATCATCAATGTTGATGTTGTAGAGATGGACTGATCCCATTCCAAAACTAAAACATCGATACTTACTAGTTACTGTAGCATATAAGAAAAGAAAATTCCAATAAATCAATAGTATCATAAGTTCACAAGAGCTATTAAATCAAGGGTTATAGATTAGGCACCTCAATATACTCACTGTATCACAAGTCCACAAGAGCCATGGAAAAAGATATAAATGATAAATTAACTCTAAAATTT
Source organism: Citrullus mucosospermus (assembly GCA_030954485.1). NCBI lineage: Eukaryota > Viridiplantae > Streptophyta > Magnoliopsida > Cucurbitales > Cucurbitaceae > Citrullus > Citrullus mucosospermus. The sequence goes on from CM062060.1 coordinate 27,598,302, forward strand.
TATAGAATAAAATATTTGTATTCCAATAAATCAATAGTAAGATACCAAGCCTCCTTCAACCGGAGAAAAGCTCAATGCATAAAAGGAAATAAACAGGATAAGAATATAGCCAATATATGATCAACATATTTATAAACAATATATGAAGTAGCTTATTTAAGCTGGCCAGACTACATGAAAAGGAGTAGGCATACACATACATTGAACTCATCTTGACCGAGGAAAAATCTTACTAAAATTATATTCAACATACAGCAGCGGTGTGGTTGGTGTTTTCCTTCAAGTAGCACAGCTCAATATCTAAAGGAAGTTGCAGTGGCTTTCCATGTAACTTTCTTTGCTCAATGGGTCTCAACTTACGCCATTCACTGAGAAATTCTTGAAGAGCATGTTTGTAGAGCGTAGCGTCCAAATTGAAATCTGTTTTTTGACATTCATCATTTATCAATTCAACTTCTTCTGGTCGGAAATTCAGAAACAGTGGCCTTGGTCGTAAGTCTATCCCAGGAATGCATGTATACAAGTGGACCCTTCCTGTGTACTGACTAACCTGAAAACGAAGGTAGATCATTTTACTATCAGTTGTCTACGCAATATCCAATGCATCAAAAATAAAAAAGGGAAGTAACTAATAGATTGAATATACAGCTCTTGTCAAACCATTAAATGGAACGCTGAATCTGATAATAAACTAACTTTTTATCTGAGGACATAACTATGTCCAGTTTAAGTTTTAACAATCAACCACCATGAATGGGACATTGGCCACATCGAAAAGAACAATACAAATGAACAACTAGAATGAACGTTTCATTTATCAATGAAATGTTTCTTTTTCTAAAAAAACAAATCAACAACTAGAATGGACATTATTTTAAATAGGAAAAGTATTAGATAACATGGGTTCCATCTCAAAATCAATTGGCAATGTGAGGAGTAGCTCATCTATCTTATAAGGAGTGTGAGGTCTCTTGGTTTTTCCAATGTAGAATTCTCAACATACCTCCTCAAGATGGTGCCTCTTTTGGGTTCACCATTCTTGATCAGATCACAATTTCTTTTTACTAGACAGAATACTCCTTTGGGCTTTATGGGCTCTGATACCGTATTAGATAGCATGTGGTTTCATCTTAAAACCAATTGACAATGTGAGGAATAAGTCCATCTATGTTATAAGGAGTGTGAGATCTCTTGGTTTTTTCAATGTGGAATTCTTAACAAAAGGAACTAAGAGATAAGAATTCAGGAAATAAAGTATAATAGTAGTTCCTAAAAAAATTAATTAAAAAAAAAAAGTTCCTTGTCAACTAAGTTTGGTCCGTTTGAGAAGAAAAGAACTCTTTTATTTTCTTTAAAATTCTCTGAAGTGTACACTGGTTCTTTAATGCTCTTTTAACATTTGTAAAGTTACCGTGTGGTAACTCTGTTTTAGCCTTAAGTTGTAATTTGGCTCAGTATATAAACTGAACCTTACTCTCTACTGAATAGATTGAAGTATTTTTTTTAAAGTTTAATTCTCTCCCAACTTGGCTTCATTAACCAACCTATGGAATAGGGAACCTTTCTTATTGAAACTTCTAATGAAAGAGAGTACAGCTCCCCTTCCTTTGAAAAGCATTTCTATGGTTAAATATCAACAAATTTTAAGCCGAGTAATCAACATGAACAAAATTATCCAGGTTATCCAAAGAAGAATCAATCAGTAAACACAACTAAAGTACCTCAAACCGCAGAACATGAACATGGTTCAGGGAATTTTTTTCAGGCTCAATGATCAGATGGGGTTCACCATTAAGAACCTTCGATGCACCGGAGACTAACTTCTCTTCCTGCATTCCATTAACACCTGGACTGTGAATGAAGATTAGAAATACAAATGTCTTGAGAATTCTTATCAATATTCTACCTTCTGCGCTTGATCACTCTCTCCACTTTGCTTATCCATTTGAGGACAGGAAACTCTTTCAGGACTTCCAGTGTCAACTTCAGTAACATTCTCTTCCGATTTTCCCATTGAGAGCAAATCTTTGTTTAGGAGCACGGATAACATTTCACCCTGTACTAAGAAGTATATTTAAATTTATATCTCAGAAACACAAACACTGCAACAGAAGCTAAACTGAATATTCAAAATATATGTGTTGAAAATTTGAAATTGAAACATGCAAGCAGTAAGCTTTTTCCTCTTACTCTACGTCAAATTACCTTAATAGCTATTTGATCTGTTTCAGTTTGAGTTGTATTGTCGATGTCATCATTTTGATCAAATGGATAATCAGTCTTAGCATTCAACTCATCTTCTACTTCAACCTCCAAAGAGACATGACCTTGAGCTCTCGTTCCTTTTGAGGAGAGTTCAATGCATGTTGCTGAGTTCATATCACTCTCAGAATCTGTACCACTTCTGCCACATGCTTCTAGATAAGAAACACGTTCTACCTGCCCATTATCATAAGATGAAATTTCATGGCACATTTTAACTTAATGACCAGATTGCATAAAATATAATATATGAACAAAACCAAGAAAAGGGGTATATTCTACAATTTTTTTTCTTCTTCTTCTTTTTTTTTCAAGTTTTGAAACTATTTCATTGAATTGAAGGTAATGAAACAACAGAAGGGAGCCAAGGGAGTCAATAAAACACCATCCAAGTGGCATGTATAAATACGTTGGAGTAATTACAATAAAGAAAGACACGAAAAGAAAGCAGAAAATAAAATAGAATTGCAACAGATGGCATCTGTGAAAATACTTCAATATAAAAAATGTCAAGAACACCAACGAAGCTACATACTACTAGAAGCTTTTAACCAAAGACTTGAATAATAGGTTCACTAAGAGCCCTTATCATATGAACAACACTTCCGCAGCTCCCCAGTGACCACAGTTTCTACATGGTTGCCTTTATTCATATGATATGTGATTCAAATCTCAGCAGGAAATTATAATTTCTTGAGGTAAAGGTTGAGAAAAGGAAACAATTTCCTGAAATTCAAAACATATATGTAAAACATGATTCATCATATAATGTAAAGATATAATAATGTTCACCACTATTTCTTGAATTGCGTCATATTTTCCGTCAGTGGTCGAGGTAATCCGGTGCAAACTCTTGTTCAAGTTTTGCCAAAGAGACTCATCTAACGTATCCTGTGTAACATAAAATAATTAGCAAAAAACAGTTCATATAATTCTTGGAGAAAATCGTTCATATTATGTAAGCATAATGAAAACCTTAGCACAAAAAATGTATATGTTGACTGCCTTGGTCTGCCCTCGCCTGTGAGCTCTATCCTCAGCCTTCAGGTCAAGCAAAACATGCACATCATGAATAGGCATTAGTAGATTTCAAGAAGTTGAGCAGAGACTCAAAAGTACCATGTCTGGAGATGTATTTATCTTCTCCTTTATTAACTACTAGAGACTCAAGAACATGTTCGTAGTTGAAAAGTGGCACGTCAAGAGAGGGAGGGACGGTGAGACAGAGGTAATTTTGTTCCTAGAGGGTTCATACCTTATCTCCCTTCTTACTCTCTAATGCTTAATTTATGTATGGTTACTTAAATTTTCAAAAGTAACAAATGCCAAAGACAAAAATAAAAATGAGTTTGATGAAAGTAATTTCTTTTACATATGTAAAGCAGAAGGATAAGTAACCAGACCTGAAGCATCAACGACGGTGACTGAGGCAATTCCAAAAACACAACATTTTGAGCCGAAGAGAAATCAAGTCCAACTCCACCAGCAGTAATACCTATTATAGCAATTTTAACCTGATGCATGGAGAAAATTATCGTAGCCAATATGAGCAGCATAGCAAACCATGTGGATGCACAATTTATCCACAATATGATAACCCTACAGTCTCTGGAAGACGTAAACTGGTTTCTTTCCGATAATAAAACAAAGCTTTAACCAAGATAAGGATAGATGAAAGTCAAAGTACAAAAAGTGGGGCCTACTCAATTTGTTTTCATTTTCTATTTTTCAAAAAGAAATAAATAATATGTTTTCTAAGAATATACATCTTTTCATTTATTTAATATTATTTAATTTTTCATATCTCGCTATTTTCAATACTCTGTTCTTTCATTGGCAAAACTTTTAAATTATTTTTCCCTTGTACACTTTATACAAAGGAATGCTCACTTTTTTTTTTCTTTTTTGCGCTAGAAAAGGCTATTTTGCTTCAATACACTCCCTGCTTTAAAAACCATTGATAAAGCCAATGAAAAATTAAAGATTGTAATTACAAATTGAGCCCAGATTCATGTAATAGCAAATAAAATATAATACATTTTTAAAAAATAAAAAGGCCCCACTTACTCTTTGAATGATTGATGAAAGCCTGTTAAATCATCAATGAAATTTAAACCATTTGGTTATCCAAGATAAGTTCACTATGTTGAAAACAATGATTTATGTGAATACACTAAATTCATGTTTGGCAAGCCTTGTTCCAAAAATGAAGGATTTTAGCAATTTTTTCCTCTTTTTTTATAGGATTATTCTAGCAATTTTTTTGAGAACATCCTTTCATCATTTTCTTTGTTTTTGAGTTCAATATTTCAAGAATAAAAGGTTAAAAAAAAAGTTGGTTTTTTTGAGAAAAGGGAAGTTGCTTTCCCATAAAGTATTACCTCGAAGTAGTGTTCCCCTCCCCCTCCCCCCAACATAAAACTCAAAAGTTTAAGAAATATCTTATGTTTTATTTGTTGATAAGAAATAAAATAAACTTTAGTTTATCATTCTAACAAAGTTACACTCTACCAAAGACATTTTACTTTCTGTGCATTTAAATTTTATGGCCGAAAGTAGTTTTTCCAATTTCAAAGTTATATTCTAACTGACCAAGTACAAGAAATACACTCTTTTCTTTTATCCTTATTTTCACTAGCCATGAGGCCTTAGTTTCTTATTAAATATATATATACAGTATAACAAACAATATAGAGTAATAAATGATCGGAAAATAATGATCTGACGTTAATTCAACTATTCCTACATGTAAGTTGCATCAATCCCCATTTTTTAGCATTCTAACAGTCAGCAATTGATTCACTGGCTATATACGATAAGCACATCAATGTAAACAATGCACATGAAGATTACACAAGAATTATATCAAACCTCGGCTGATGACTGGAATAACAGCACCGCAGATTGCCTGTCTCGAGCAAGAGTCGTGCCATCAATGCGAACAAAGTGTATTCCCTTTTCACACATAAGTTCCTAAGGGAAGTCAAATGAGGAAAGATTTAGACAAAAGATGTGCGCAAAAAATTGGTATGCAACTAGTTGCCAATGTGAACTTAAACATATGGTAAAGCAACTAAAAAAATTGAAGATGTGGATTTAACGAAAGCTGTTGTTTTTATCCAAAAATATAAAGAAGATAAGCATTTCAGGAAGAAGTAACCACATACAAACAAGGAATTAAAAGAAAGTGTCTGGAGCAACTACATCAATTACTATTCAAAAAAGCATAAACATATTGTAAAGCCTCATTAACATTGTAGACCTCCCATAAACAACATTGTCGGTTATCTATAAGTTGCACCTTACAGTCTAGCAAACATTGTCCAATTTGAGGTATTTGTAACCAAAAACTTCAAACGAGCAAAAAGTTCGAATAAAGAACAAGCAACTTTTCAGCAACAAAATTTTCCTAGAAAAAATTAAAGAGAATCTCACTTGTAAACCATCAAGAACTTTATGATGATGAGCAAAAATGATCATCTTCTGGGAACCCGTCTTCAAATCCAAGTCCATCAAACCATCTGATTCAGATATAATTGGATGAATAGAAAACCATTCACGAAAACCAGATAGCTTTGCAATACCCAGTTCATGAAAGGAGAGTTTCCCAGTTCCGCAATCTCTACCATCTGAAAAATAGTGGAAAAATAATTCAATGAAAAAAAAGGTAGGAAGTCCAAACAGTAGCTGAAATGGTGTTCTTTCACAGAGACTTTCATCCCTTCCGCATCTTCCTTCCAAAACACCAACAAAGTAATAAACATTCAAGAAATACCAAACTCAAAACTACTCTCAATAATAATAATAATAATAATATAAGAACAACAACAGAATTAATTTCATTACTATTAGTATGTAGATGAGAATGTAATTCTTAATTTAGAAAGGATAAAAAGTATATCTATCGAGCTATATCTTAAACTATGCAACCTAGGAGACCTATTACAAATAAGGAGAGAACAACGAGAATAAAGACCAGATATTGGCAACTAATATTTATACATAAATATTTATAAATACTAAATAGTAGAAATGCCAACAATAACATACAGGATGAGATAGTGGAAAATTAAAACAAATGTGATTGAAAATAGAGAATAGTTAAAAACATTAGATTGTCTTGTTGTCATAGACTAAATGCATACACCAAAGTAGTATGCCTAAAGATATCACATGCAGCAAAAAGACCACAAACAACAGATAAAAGATATATTCATGCTTACCATCGGTTTCCTCTTCCCCCAAAATATCGTGAGTGTTGTTCTCAGCAGCATTTCTATCATGGTCACAATTGATCACCTCCCTAGTAGCTGCCTTTGCTCCAACTATATCAGAACTTTTCAACAACAATCTTATGATCTGCCTGCGTTTTGGTGGTAGTTGAGCCAACACATGCACTTTCAAACGTCTTATCTACAATAGAAACAGTAAAAATTAACTAATCAAGAGAGGCACAACAATTCCAAAGCAAGGCGCGAAACAAAGCAACAACCATTGTTCTTAAGCACAATGGGCATGAAAGCACAATTACTTTGTAGGATTTAAGCATGAAGGGCGTGCAAAAATAAAAATGAAAAATTTTGTATATTAAAAGGTATGGTATAATGAGATACGAAAAATTAAAGAAAAGTTTTAGGCAACAAATTTCCTATTTCTTCAAAATTTATAACTATTAAAACTTATTGAGGGTGTCTGAAATTATGGCCCACCTTTTAAAACAACACACACACAAGCAAAAGACTCTAAGTTGCATAAAATTGTCTGAGAAAATGGAAATGAAAATAACAGAACTTTCCCATAGATTAAGGAAAATTTCTTAGTGCAGACCAGAGACAAAAAAGGCTTTAACCGAGAAAGACAACCTATTTGCAGTCACTGATTAAAAAATCTTATTACGTTATGAATTATTTATCTAATCCCGATAATATTCTTGAGAGAAAATATTGCTCCAGCAATATGACAAATTTGTGTCTCTCAGGCACAACAAGAAACTCAATTTTGCAAAGCAACAGTCCAGTGTCCTCAAACATAAGTAATAGAGAGAATGAGCGCACACCATAACAGTTTGCTTGAGTAGCACATTCAACTCATCTAATCGAATGCCTTTCGAGAAGTCCTGCAGCAGAAATTTCCATCCAAGCTTAAACTTTGTAGCCTTAAAATGAAACATAAAATTTAATTGAAAATAAAAGCCAGCACAAGGTTGAAATATTAAACTATTAGATAACATGGGGTTCAATCTCAAAACCAATTGGCAGTAAAGTGGTAGCTCATGTACCTTATAAACAATGTGAGGTCTCTTCATTTTTAATATATAGGATTCTCAACATGCCCTCTCAAGATGGTGCCTTTTTGAATTCACCATTATTGGATTGAACCCAATTTTATTTTATTTTTTTGACCGAATGCCTAAACAGACATTCATGGGCTCCAATATCATGTGAGATTACATGTGATTCCATCTTAAAATCAATTGGCAATGGGAATTATGGGAGGAGTTGTCTATGTATCTTATAAACATTGTAAGGTCCCTTGATTTTTTCAATGTCGAATTCTCAACAAAAACACTCATGATAGTCAATCTTCTTGCATTATCCAAAAAAGAAACAACCATTTTAGTTTATTCTTTCTTTTCTATCCTTCTTTCCCTCTTCATTCACAATTTTTTAGACAACACCACATTCGGATTCAAAAATTTGAGAATTAGGAAGATAGAATGCTCTTCAACAAGAATTCCAAGTCAAACTAGTACCTTAAAAGTTTTCCCATGAGAAGTAGAGACAAATTTGACGGCGCAGTAAGTTTTTGCAAACTCATACTTGGTCTTTCCAAGCAAACCAGGCCTACAACAAATACACAATTGAGCAAATGAACTTCTGAAAGAATAGATCATTAGAAATAGAATAAATCATCCAATTCAGATCTAAGAAGTAAAGGTTGAAGAGAACTTGCCATAGCATGTCTATCTGATGAAAAATGTCATATGGCCTAATATCACCTAGGAAAATTTAAAGTGAGATGTTATAATGAATAGAAATTAAAATGAAAAATACAAGATATAATACGATAGACATGTCTTCAGTGAGAAAAGACAGCATTTTCAAAAAACCATAAAAGAATTAAAGCAACAATGCAACCTTGATAAAGAAGGAGTTCCAGATAGAAGAATAATATGCTGGACCTTTGTTGCTAAATCAAGAACAGCCTTTATCTGTGCAAAAACACGAGAGGTTACAACACATTTTCTTATGCAAGCTTATAAATCTTGTTTCTTAAACTAAAAACCAGGGTATGTGATAAATGAAAATGCAGAAAAGGAAGAGACTCCAGTCAAACAAATAGTGCCTATAGAATAGTTACCAAATAAAATTTTAAAAAATTATTTCAAAAAAAAAAATGAAAGAAAGCTGAGGTCGAAGGCCAAAAAGATACATGAAATCTAATAAGGGATCATACAACGCAATGATCCCTTTCCAACCCTCTAAAAACTCTATTATTTCTTTCCCAAAGATTCCATATGATAGCACACACCCCAACAAGTCACAAGAAACAGTCCTTCTCATGAAAAGATGGATGGAGGAGGAACTCTTCAATATAACACTAATATCCCTTTGACAGGCAAGCACAAAACTGTACATCTGGAAGTAAAATTAATATGAATATGCCATCGTTTCATTGAAAAATACCTCTTTAGTCCCATTATATGTTAGTTTGTTAGTTTGTTGCAAGTGATCACTTCAAAATAAACCAACTAATAATAGAAAGAAATTTCTATGAAGTGAAAGAAAAAGATAGCATCCAACTAAAAGCCTAAAAATATACTGAATATGGTATGAACGTTTACCTCTTCTGGTTCAGATGACTTCTTGGCACATCTTACGTGATGAGATTCATCAACAATCAATAAAGACCACTTTTGTTGAAGAATGCTCTTATGTAAACGATGAAGCATCGTATATGATATAACCACAACTTTAGGGAATTTTGATAAATGGCAAGGATTGTCCAGATGACCAAAAACTGGAAAAACAAATAAGAGAATCAATGGTACGATGACATTATAATTTTGTCTTTTTTTATAAGAAACATGAAACTTTTCGTTCAAAATGAATGGATCATAAAAAAAATGTTAGGGAGATAATGCATTGCCTCCAAAAAGGAGGGAAATGCAATGAATACCACCAATCTAAATTAGTTGTTAATGGTGCAGTAGAAAGTAGAAAGTAGGAAGGAAAAAAAAAAAAAAAAAAACCAGTGTAAGGCACCCTAACTAGGTCGTATACTTGACAGTCTCCAGAAAACTACAGAAGCCACAACAGTAATGGTCTGATAGACAATCCCAAACTATAAATTAAATTGTTACGTAAATAAATGGTACCTGAAGTTGAATTCAATCTAATGTCTCGGGAATTATAGCTAGAGAGAGTAACCAATATATCTCTTAACATGCAATGATGGTAATCGTCTTATACATATCTACAAGTACAACCATGGATCTCTCTCAAAAGTTTAAAAATCATCAAACCATCTTTTATATAATGATATAGCTCATTTTGTTATTTTATATTATATCAATAATGATCAATTGAACCTTTTAAATTAAACAAGAGGGAGTATCGACAAACAAACTTCTCTAGCTTGACAAGATTAGTACATGTTCTGTTAGAACAAAGGGCGTCAAATTTATTTAAAAGAAGAAGAAAGAAAAAAATATACATGAGTACAATACCAAGATGAATATCAGAAGGCAAACAAAATGGAAGCCAACGCTCTAGTTCTTCTGCCCAAGAAAAACGTAAAACAGCAGGGCAAACAACAAGAATTGAACCCTCTTCATCCATGAGGCAGCTAGCAATTGCAATAGCCTGAAGACAATCAAGCATACAGAGGTCATATATCTACCTTTATGATAGCATATACGGTAGATGTACAAGATGTTTCCTTGCTTGATATCAAAATTTCTAAAATATATAGATGGGCTCCATAAGTAAACAAAATTGATATCATAATTAGGCTATATACTACACACAGTTGTGAGTGTTAATGCAAATAATTACAGCAAGAATATAAAAGGATGTATGTGAGCACCAAGAGTAAACAAGGAAGACGTGTTAGGCCTTCCCTCGAAATTACTTTCAAAGTTGTTTTAGAAAATTTATATATACACTTTTAAATTCATGCTTCTTGGAGCCAGCTTACATGCACGTCAACTTGGAGTCAGCTTACATGGATGTCACCTATTCTCACAGGACAATTGTCTAACCCTATTACATTTGGTTATCAAGGTAACTAATAGGATATGAAATAAGTAGGTGGCTACTTTGGCTCAAACTCATTCCAGAAAATTTATATCATTCACTAAAAACATTTCTTTATTAAGGAAAGGAAATAATTCAAAGGTAGTCGTTTAATTAACTGGAGAACAGTTTTAGAAGTTTCAAGGCTAAAACAATAATCTCACACCCCACCCACCAAAAAAAAAATAAATAAATAAACTCTTGTTTCCATTTGACTTCTACAAATTAACCAAGAAAGAAGCACTTTGTCACAACACCATCCCAAAAGCCGATGCTTGGTTAGTGGTTCATGAAATAGCATAATTTCTTTTAGTGGTTCACACATGCACACATAACATACAACACACAACACATGCACGTGCTCGTGCACATGCACAACCACAAAATTTGAGAGCTAGCACACGCTAACCACAAAACCAAAAACTTTGAGAGCACACACTAACTGCACAAACTTTGAGAGCTAACCACACACTAACCGCACACCAACACACTAAACCAGAAACTTTGAGACCTAGCACACACTAAACCAAAATCCACTCACTCAATTCCAATGCCTATAACTTCCAACGAAACCAGAACCACCGACTTTCCACGACCTACTATACCCTGCAAAAATTAATTCAAAGCAATTTGACTCTTCAAAGCCCATATGATTTCTGCAACTTTCATCTAACTCTTTTCTCAACAAACCATCATCCTCAAACGATGAACCGAGACCTTCAAGCATTTGGAACAAGCAAGCCAAACAACATAAACTTGCTCAACAGCACCCACACTAAATACTTAAGTGAGACTACTTAATAATATTTCATTAAATAAAATGTGAATGGGAATGACTCAATTGGAAACCAGGGACTCATTCCAATGCAAAGAAGAACTCTCAAGTCTCAACAAGTAGAATTATGTGATAGAACAAAGGACGCGGCAGTAGCACCCGACTAGAACTTATAGAAAAACTAGACAGATCTGCCAATGAGAAACGCAGAAGTTCATTTATATATAATTTAGTACCTGCAGTGTTTTCCCAAGACCCATTTCATCAGCTATCAAACATCGGCCACCCCTCTGCAAGCCAAATCTTACACCATCAAGTTGGAAAGGTAAGAGTCTATTCAGTAACCGATCCGGTAATTTCTTCATTAATTCATCGACCTTCTCGTCTGACAGATGCTCTGGCCTACATGGCATCCATCGCCCTAAACTAAACGAATGTGAAAGTCTCTCGACCACGTTAAATGTTGTCCATGGTATCTCTTCAACATCAATGTCCTTGAAGTTCTTTAAACATTTCAAAATAGAACAATAATCCCTCAGCTTATAAACACAAGCCTTTCCTCCGCCTATAATTTGTGTGTAGTGAGAATGTGTGACCTGAAAAAATAACAAACGGTCGTCACAACTATAAAGCTACTAGAATTCGACGTTCTAAACACAGATTGGTCAAAGACATGATGCAAGTAACTCGGAATTCAGACATTGAGAGAGAGAGACGGCGCCCGCAATCCAAATGATGTCAAACGGCAAATTTCAAGTTTTCAAATGTGATCCTTAAGGTGTGCAGTGAAACTGGTAAAACCAGATAAGCCACGCGATCAAGTAAACCAAAAAAAATATCCCAGCGAGCTAGACAAATGCAGAAGGAATAAAAAGTAAACCTACAACAAATCACAAGCTCCCCCGTTCAGACGCACAAAACAAATCCAAACGGTACCATGTTTTCTCACTGATTTCTTATCTTCGAGACGCGCAAAACAAAGACAATGATAAGAAAATTCCAAAAATTCATACATTAGATAAACAGTCGCTCAATATCCTGAAGCAATCCTCCTCTCCCGGGTAAAAGCATCCTTCCACGACTTCCGGTGTGATCGAGAACGAGTCAGGGGAGCAAATTTCCAACCTTACTCGGAACCTTACAGGCAAATGGGTGTTGTTATCCGTTAAGCTTTTCAATGATTGGATGGTACTGGGAGCATTAAGTTCAGTGGAAAGCTTGCGACATTTAAAAAGCTTCCATGGGTCCTGGTGTTGTAGTTGGCCATTAGAAGATTCAATCAGTGCTTTGCGTTTGGCTATGGCAGCTAAACGGTTTGCTTCGGCTCGCCTTCGTTGCTCTTCAGTGATATCCATAGAGCAAGACTGAGAGTGAATTGATTTAGGGTTCGAACGAAGCCGATGGTGAAGATTAGAATGGAGGAAATGGAATTTGAGGGACAAAAGCGCGGGCAAGCACGGACGAACGAACGAACGAATACGAAAGAATCCGCACGCGCGTCGTTTGGCGTCTGTTATTACGCGCCTTGAGTGTTTTTTATTTTTTTCCTTTTCCATGATCTTCACGGAAAAAAAAATAATCTACAAACCATTTTAAAGAGAATGGTGTTGGATATTCAACCACGAATTTTTTGATCGATATTATATTTAAACCATGAATTTTTTGGTCAATATTATATATTATATCAATTGCACTAGGTTCGATTTGGCAATCTCAAAGTCGTTTTGATCTTCATTATGAAAAATGAACATATTCTTTTAAATAATTGGATGTATGTCAATCTAGATGTATAAATATGTTTTCTAAAAATTAAAAAAAAATGTATATATATGTCTGTTAATATTGTTTAATTGAATATGTTGTTTTTCAAACAAAATTCAATATATTGGATGGGGTGTAGGATAAAAAATTGAAACTCTTTTTGTAATATTTGTTTTTTAATATGGATTTGGTTGAATAGCTAATTGAGTTAATAATGTGTAGTTGAGTTTTTTCTCCTTAACAATACGTGGATAGGGAAAATTGAATTTCTAATTTCGAAGTTGATAGTACAAATATTATGTTAGTTGAATTATACTCATTGAGTTTTTTTTTTTTTTTTTTACAATATGTAAGGTGAGGAAATTGAACTTATGATTTTGATAGTGCAAGCATATAGACCAAATAACCCAATCCTAAGCAATCAAGACCGTAAATAAGACGAATATGAGCTCAAAGATGCAAGAAAATCAAGAAAAACTTTAAATTTAGCTCAAAATCGTGCATACATGCTCATGAATCCTAGGCAATGTGAATTCAGATTATCTAAGGCCTATCACAAATAGTCATGATCACAATAAGTATAACAAAATCATCAAATAATTAGTTCAACCACAAAATCCCAGCTCAAGTGCTCAAGAACTTGCCAGACGTCCAAACCAACCACCTGATACATTGTCCCTTATCTCTAAGTGAAATGTGGTGATAGGGCTTACCGCTTCAAATGATATTTTCCTCTTCCAAATCATCTAGAAAAGAAAAAATAGGAAGTTAGGTTAGAAAGCAATAAAAAAAAAGTTTGCCGGACTTCCAAATTTTTAACATTTGTTGCTTTCATAATTAAATCAGACATTGATTCCTTATTTCCTCCCTAATTCTTTATATTTGTTCAATATTCAAATATGAATTTATATTCTATTTTCTCAGATTTCATATATTTTTTTTATATATATATCTCAAACTATAAGTAATTTTAAATTAATTATCCTCCGTGCACGTTTATAAATATTTATATTTTAAAAAACTTAAACACCCTTCTCTCCACATGTTTATAAATATTGGGAAAATTGTACGAATGACTTCCTTAGGTCCAAACGAAAAACAGCCATTATTCAAAGTCGCTCACAATTTGGCTTTCTACTTGCGTCAGCCACGTGCAAAAGTACCAATTTATCCCTGAAACGTGTGTGAGGGCCGTAGGCAACCATGATTTATCACTTCTTCCTCTAGCTCAACTTTCTTCCTCTCGTTTCTTCGTCTCACTCAACAAAATCTCAAAATGAAGCATTATACCATTGTAAACCTCTTGTAGTGCAACAAAAAGAGTAGACATTAATCATCTTTTTTTCTTTTTATATACATTGATCACACTCATTCATGAAACAATACACCAATTCTCAATGTATGAATATGACCTTTTCACTCAAACAGTTGCATCCCATCGACATAAAATGTATCTATTCGAGTAGCATTCTACATAAGTTGCACTTATTCAAGTCATATTCATTATTTTAAGTATATATAATTTAATTGATATACCCTTTTTTTTTAATTTTATCACTTAGGTAGTTGATACACTTCTACAATTTGATATTAAATTATTAGTTTATTTATACACTTTAACTTACTGATAATTAATTGATTTATTTTTTTAAAAATGAAGCGTATTAGACACTATTCTCACTTATGAATTTCTCTATTTTATTTTCAAACAACATTTTAGACCTAAATTTTAGGTCAATTTGTATATAAAAAAATAATTCATTCACCACAAGTTTGAAAAAAAAAAGAGAGAAAGAGATATTTTCCAAGCAGACTTTGCTGTTCTTACACCTTTTTCCCACTTTTTTATATTTGTTTATATATATATATATATATATATATATATATATATATATATATATATATATATATATATTCCTTCTTCATCACTTTCGTTTCTTCTCTTAAACCCACTCATTATGTCTGCAACCACTAAGAATAGAGGCGATGAAGAAAACCTTACAAGGACGAAATCGAAAAGTTGACAAAATTGTAAAGACGAATGCAATCGATCAACAATCGTGCGAGGCGACGGAAGAAACTAACAAAAATAAAAAGTGATAAATAAATAATAAATAATAAAAAATTAAAAAATTAAAAAATTAAAAAATAAAAAAGAATAAGAAGGTTAAAGTTATTATAGAGGCAAATTTGGAACATGAATAAATGAAATTTCAAAACCGACGATTTTGCCAAACATGCAAAAATCTCAAAATATTCTAAAATATTCTTAAATTGCTATCTATTGTAATTTTCCTTTATAGAACTTTTATATTCCCTAAGTTTAGAGTACATTTAATAATATAAGATATATATTATTATTTGGTTCCGTGTTTATATTTCATAAATTTAGGATATATTTTATAATATGAGATACATATTTTTGTTTGATTTCATGTTTATATTTTACAAGTGCAAAGTATTAATATAAGGTATATAATTTAAAGTGAGGAAAAGACTTTATATGTGTCGAAGTAATATATATTATATTGGAAATACACAATTGTTGGCATTTATGATTTATTATACAAAATATAAGAAGTAGGATGTTACAAAACCTAGACTAATGAGAGGAATAATAAATTTGTAGTCGAATCTGAAGAATGCTAAAGCAAATAATTTTGGTAGAAACTAACCTTTGAAATTTTGTGCATAATTTCTGCTTTTTTTTTTTTTTTTAATTTTTTTAATTGACCAAACTTGTTTTGAAAAAGCAAGGTCCATTTGGATTGACTATTGAAGTACACTATAGACTATGGATTGCATTATACAAGGTATCTACATGTAAGGGAAGGATTTAGCGATGCTAACTGGATTTTTGATAGCATGGAGACTAAATAAACCAATGGGTATATTTTTACCTAAGGTGGAGCAGTTGTATCATGAAAATCTTCAAAATAGATGACAATTACAATTGTAATAAGTTAGCTGTTTTTAAGTCAATTAGATGCCAAAACCGGTCTACTTTAGTGTGTTTAATTAATTATGCATTGTGAATGTATGTTTTAATTAAATCAAATTTATGTGTGCATAAAGTATGCTATATATATTTAAAATCCCACTATACAATTAACATGCATGGATGGGGTAAAAAGAGTTGCATTTGCTGTGATCAGTAAGGACGCCTAGGAATTGATCAGGTACGAGTTCCTACAGTGAATGTGTGTAAGCTAGTACTCTAGGTAAAAGGATGCAAGTTTAGGGCTCTTTGTGATTTAAATTTCATACGCATGTGTCAAGGACTCGTCGAAGGACATGAAACCAATTTTTTTAAGCTCAAAATCTTCAAATTAAGAGGGTGTACCGCCCACATAAAGATGAAAGAAACCGTTGTATGACTAGCTAAGACGTAAAAAAAAACTGAGTCTGAAGCATCTTTCTTTAGAAAAAAAAATGTCTTTCAAAAAACCCATTTTTATTTACTTTTTAAATAAAAATTGTTTAAAATACACTACAAAATCTAATTTGAGTAGTTGTCAAACACTCCAAATTTTTCTAAAATGAATTATTTTTTAAATTAAACACTTGAAAATACATTTCAAACGCACCCGAAAACTCGTTCTAGTTAGAATCCTATACGCTTTCTATATGTTTCTTTCCAAAAGGAAATAATCCGTTACAAATAGACCTCAATGGAAAAGATCATAAAAAAAATCATGATCAAGATCCCATGCAGTTGGATGAACCACAAATCCATCCCTTGCTCACAATATCATCCCAAAACCCAATGCTTGCTTAGTGGTTCATCAAATAGCAAAATTATCTTTAGTTCATACACGCACAAGTAGAAATGAAGCAAATGAAGATATAAATGAAAAAATTACTGAAAAAATTTATAACTAATAGCAAAATACACAATTTATCTACGATAAATCGAGATAGACAGTGAAATTTTACTATATTTATAAATATTTTGGTTTATTTTACTATATTTGAAAAGCCATATATATATATAATTCGAGCTATATGAAGGGAAACTCTCACGTACAATTTTTTTTTTTTAGGGGGGTTGGGGGAAGGAGCCTGACAGGGTCCCCACTGACTTAGCTCGGACCTAAGTGAAAGTGAAGTGGTGGGCCTACCCAGCCCACTCAGGGGTATACTAGGATTTGCGAAGAGCAGCACCTTACGATGTTCATGACCAATTGGATTCTGACGTACTAGTAGGTACCAGAGGAGATCGCTATGATCGTTACTGTATCCGTATTGAAGAGATGCGACAAAGTGTTCGGATCATTGTGCAATGTTCTAATCAAATGCAATATATATATTATTTTCCTTTGAAAAAAACAAGCCCTGCATAAAAACCCATAAATAGAAATTGTGCTGCTTAGATAAATATTGTTTCTTCCCCAACTTGAACATAATCATACAAGGTGTAGTTTCTTCCCACTATTTTAGACATATTTGTTCAATAACCTAACATATCCATCAAACTATAGCTTTTTAGAAACAAGAACACAAAAACAATGCTACAAAATTAAACAGTTTTATCTAAAACAAAAACCATATATATAATAAACGGGATTTTGTTACATAAATTTTCTAGGATATACTTGAGTTCCCCTTTTTAAGGTTGCTACCTTCTAAATTCCAACATTGAGAGAATGTGTTTACAACGACATCGACACTAAATTGGTAGTTGGTCTCTAAGAGACAAGGATAACAAAGAGCCCTAAAAATGTTTAAAAATTTGCAATATTTTGCCAAATTTTTCAAAACTAAAACTTGAAGGCAATGAAGAATTGAAGGACAATTCATAGCCACCAAAAGAATGAAACAGTCTATTCCAAAGATAGACTGTTTTTAGGCACTTCCAGCAAAATTTCAATGCCTCTGTTTGCTTAGACAGTGGAACTATCCCTTCAAAAGGGAACAAAGGCTGCCCCACATGCTCTATTCCCCTCCAACATCAACTTCCCCACACCAAAATTTTAATCCTATTTTATTAAATATAGGCCTGAATTTTAAGTGTGTCTATATTTTTTTTTCTAGATTTTTAAAATTGTAGTGGGATATCTCAATTTTTTGTTTTGTTTCTAATGTAGGTCGTTAAACATTAAAACGATGTAAGAAGTCTTTAAATTTTTAATTTTTTTGTCTAATAGGTCATTTGACGTTTGTTTGAATTTGACATTAATGGAAGATTTGAATTTTAGACCTTTTGATCAATGAAATAAGGTGTGTCTAATGTTAAAAAGTCATTCTATAAACAAAACAAAAAACTTTGTTGGGTCTCTTCTCTGCAATCCTTTCTATATGTTTTTTTAATTATCTTTATGATTTGCTCACATACTATTGTGTTCATAGCAATAATGCTATAAATATTCATGTAGAGTAAAAAAAAAGAACACAATTCAAAAAGGAAAAAAATATATATTTTTTTAATTTAACGTGTAGAGGTAGGAGATTTATGCCTCCAACCTCTTAGTCGGCAAATATATATATATGTATATATATATATATATATATATATATATATTTTCAACTAGTTGAATTGTATTTGAATATACACATCAATTTAATTTTAATTTCACCAAATATTTCGACTCTTTCTAAACCTTAATATATGTTGTCATTTGTAATATTTATTCAATTTTCACTAAATTTACCCATGTGTTTTAACAAAATTACAATAATAAGTAGAGATATATCTTAAGAGTTTTGTACAAAAGTAAAGGAAGGATCATTGAATTAATCTTTCCAAAACTCCCAATTATCTCATTCAACTCTAGTATTATTAATCATTAATTTAGTAAATAGTATATGTTATTGTGTACATGACAAAATTTGATATGAAAATTTGATATTTTAATTCCGATAATAACATATGGTGTAGAAATTCATATCTTATATTTTGATTGAAAAATATATGTCACATCAAGTTAATAAATATCAAAGTTACAACTATTATGGAAAGATATGATATAATATAATTTGAAAAAAAAAATTAAAAATTTAGGATAAAAATTGATATTTTTTTTGGAGGTCAGAAGTATGAACCACTGGTTTGGTAGAGAGAGTAGGCTGTGTGCTTGTAGGGCTACAAATAGTGAGCATTCACTTGTGGCCTAAAAGGGTGTGTGTTCCTTGTGATGAATGTTTGTCTTTGACTCCAATCACAATCCTCCAATCTGTTGAGTTTCAATTTGTCGGCAGAAGAAAATCAAAAAGCCCAACAATATTATTATTTATTATATTCTTTCCCATCAACTTGCATTTTATTTCTTTCATTTTCCATTCAAGTTTGCACCCACGTGCAGTTCTGATGGGGGCACCATGCTTAGTTTCTAACCACGACTTGTTCGAAAACAACTCGAGGTGATGTTGGATAATTAAGTGCTTATAATTAAGATGCGTGTTTTTACTTTAAACTACTTTTCTCCATACATATTCTAAATTTATCGTTTTGGTTAAATATCTTTTATGAAGAGTTGTATCAGAATATGAAAGGATAGTAAAAAAAATAGAAATTGCATATTTATGAAAATGTACGTCGGCTAGTTTATATTGTCTACTTATTTAGTTGCTATCGTTAAATATTTTATAATATTAGAAATTTTGAATTTATTTTTCTCACTGTCGACCTCCATTAATTAGTCAACTAAACAACTTTCAACAATATGGATAAATAATTATGATACAATGCATCTTTTTCAAATCATACATTTATTATAGACAATTAAGATAGTCCCTTTAGAGGTTGAAATTATAAGTAATCTCGATTTGGGTTAATTTATAAATAATTTGATCATACCAACCTAAATATAACTAATGTATTTTCTATTACTTACGACCAAAGGAGTTAGTGATAATTAAGAGATTAATAATATTATTTAGATTAATTATATGTTAAAAACGTGCATGTATATTAGTTTATTTTAATTATGAGTCTAAACTTTGCATCAAGAATTTGGCATGGAATGCATGCCAAGCAAATGTCAACTTTTGGGATTTATGAAAAACTTTAAGATCAAACATTATAGTATAAAAGTACTTCTTTTATTTTATTTCATCCTAAAAGTTATTTTCTTTTTAACTTCAGGGTCTGGTCTAGTCATTACCTAGCTGGTAATTATTTTGGTTATAACAAATCATAAATAAAATTATTTATTTTATTTGAAAAAAATATATATTTTATCTTTTACTTTTTTTTTTTCTTTAATAATAATGCAACCAATTCATCTATCTCGTCAAAATGACATACCTCAACTAACATGAAATGTGTATTATACAAATTAATGAAAGCATGTCTTTTTACCCTTTTTCTACTAAAAATATCTAGCTCATATTATTGTGGTTCCTTCTCTAATAATTCATTTAGTTATAAGGCTTTGAAGAGAAAATCAAAAAATATTTTAGAAGTTTATTGAAAGTAAAGACCACAAGTATAGTTTTTTAGGGTTTGTTTCCAATATGTGCAAGACAGTTCATGCCATGGAACTTTATATCTACATTATTGGATTTAGTCTTGAGAATAAGTGTGATAAACTAAATTGAACATGGTTCTTTGTTATATCACTCAAAAGTCTTCAAATAAACATGTATATTAATTAATGATTAAAAAGTATGGGAACTGCACACTTACAAACTAAATAACTTTATATATCAAACTAAAATATTAGAAATTTAAATTTTCGTTTCACATATCATTGAATTAAAAAGAATGATTTAGGGTGTGCCTGATTTAACTTTTGAAGTGTCTAATTTTGAAAAAAATAATTGAAGTGACATTTGACTATCACTCAAAATAATTTTTTAAACACTATCAAATTGTATTTTAAACAGTTTTTTTTTTTTTTTTGTGCAATTTTATCAAAATAGTTTAAATAAAAATAACTTTTTAAAAAACAATTTTGTCTGTAATCTAAATCCAAACAAGCCGTTAAGTTACTCTACGATCAAGAATCTAACAAAGCACACCCTAGTTTTGCAGTAACTAGGGTTAGCAGCATATACACAAGCTATTTTTCCTTCCAAAAGTACCCCTAGTGGGAAAGAAAAGGAGTTGAGAATTTGAGAGTGGTCCATGAATTAGAAGAGAGAGATATAATTAAATTTGCTTATAAAAAAAATTCCTTGAGCTAACTTTGGTTTCATATTGTGACATCTCTATCACCCAAATCTCACATTATAAACAGATAAAGCTCACAACACAAAGAACAGAAGAGATCAGAGCTTTTTTATGTCAATAGCAATACATTTTTTCTATATATGTTACTTAGCATGAGCCAGTGGAGGTTAGTCCCAAATTGGAATCATCATCAATCTCACCAATCACAACAACAACAACAAGATGCTAACAGATCATCATCATCTTCCCATGCCCATTTTCCCCACACAAACCCAACATTGTTTAACCACAATAATGTTGTTCCCATGTAAGCACACTAGTTTAATTGCCATCAATCTCTTTTCTCATCTATTTCTGTGTTTGCTCTCTTTTCTTTTGGTCATTTGCGAGAAAACAAATCCATTATTGGTTTCATGCTCGGATATATTTCGAAGTGATTTTGAGATGACGTTTTTGTTTTGTTAGAAAAACAATCACTTCTGAAGTCATTTCATGCATGTTTTACAATAAAAACATAGTTTTGACTTGGATTTGATGGTTATACTTGCAACCACTTTCAAGTGTGTAAAGCCATATCATGTGTTTATAATCAAATTACTTAGGTTAGTTACATGTTGTGATAACCATTTCATTTTTAGTTTTATGTTTTTTAAATTTATACTTGTAATAAGCACTATTTTTTATATATATAATTTTCATGCTTTAATACTAAAATAGTTTTTAGAAATTTGATTTTGTTTTTGAAATTTGTCTTGAATCGAAATTTGTTCATGAAGACAGTAAAAACCTTATCTAAAAATTGGTAAACAAACAAGCATAATTTTAAATAAAGATCCTATTTGGTAATCATTTAGTTTTTAATTTTTCTACTTTTGAAAATTAGGCCCTATAAACATCATTTTCATCTCTAAATTTCATACTTTGTTATTTATTTTTTACCAAAGTTTTTTGCTTAATTTTCAAAAACCAAATAGTTACTTAAACGGAGTCCAAATGATTACCAAACAGAACCTTAGATCTTAGTTAAACACTCTCAAACCTTTAAATAGCCGAATGACCGGGTCAAATCGGCGATTACAAGTGAGGAGTATTAGATGGTATAATAGATTATTTAAGCTTTTGATGAATGGGTGACTTAACATCCACTGTTAATGTATTAATACTTTTAATTTTTGTTCGGGGGGGAAAAATAATGTAATAATTCAGGCCAAAGTATGAAGCTATGGAGAGGACATGGGAAAGTGGAGAGCAAGAAGCAGCAATGAACGAAGTGCTTCTTCAAATGCATTCAACAAAGCACTCATGGGGCCAATCCGAAGACACCCTCGAATCCATAGTTCATAGTTCACTGTCCAGGAAACGAACACGATCCAGCTCAGATTATTGCAAAGATGAAAGTTTGATGAGTGGGGCTTCTTTAGAATCTCATAGGACCTTCAAAACCAAAAATTCCATTCAAGATTTAGCTCCAGATCATGATGGATCGGTGATGTTCATATTTGTAAACTTGTTTTTGTTGTGCCATTTTGTTTATTTTTTGTGGACAATACTGACTGTTTAGTTTGTTGTTTCATGGAATTGAACAAATCAGGAGGAAGAACATAACATGAAGGGGAAAACGGATGGAAGTTGCTCCACTAGACAAACTCGAACGGCTATAAATCATAATCAATCTGAAAGAGTAAGTGTCTGTTTGAAATGAGTTTTTAAATATTAAAAAAAATAATAATAAAATACTATTTTGGCCCTTTAATTTTAATTTTGATTTATTTTGGTACTTGTCCTTTCAAAATATTCATTTTGGTCCCTACATTTTCAATTTTGATTTATTTTGGTCTTATACACTCGAAATGTTCGTTTTAGTCATTATACTTTTAATTTTGGAGTATTTTGGTCTTTGTACTTTTAAAAAGTGACAATTTAAAAAAAGTGACAATTTTCGTTCTTCGTTTTCATTTTTAAAGGATCAGAGTGGTAATTTTTTAAAAGTTTAATGACCAAAATGAACCAACAATGAAAGTATAAGGACCGAAATGAAGATTTTGAAAATACAGAAACTAAAATAAACGAAAGGTAGGAGAATAGAAACTAAAGTAGTATTTAAACAGATAAAGAAAAGTAAAATTAAAAAAATTTAAAAAAAAAAAAAAAAAAGACTGTTTTTGCACTTTAAAAAACAGTTTTTGACTTGAAATTTAGATAAGTACTCGAGGGTTTAAATCTTTTTTCCTTTTGGTAGAGACGAAGAGATCGAATAAACCAGAAGATGAAAGATCTACAAAAGTTGGTGCCTAATGGAAGTAAGGTATTAGCAGATCTTTGGAATCATTCTCATTTGTCTTTGATAGAAGTTGGAGGGTGAAAATTCGGATACTTTTTTCTGGATCTTTGAAGAACTTCAACATAAGTAGCTTAATTCAAACTCATATAGGCTTATAAAGTAAAGTCTGAGATTAGAAATTCTCTATATTTAAATTTAGACTTGGATTCTAGATTAACATCTATCCTATATTTTACAGACTGATACAGCTTCACTTTTGGATGACACGATTCAATACTTGAAGCAACTTCAAGCACAAGTTCAGTTCATGAGCAGCATTAGATCAGCTGTACCACAGACGGTCATGCCTCTAGGAATACAGCAGCAACTTCAAATGTCACTTCTTGCAGCTCGTATGGGACTGCTCGATGCTGCTTCGATGGCTTCCAGCTCCAGTTCCTTCCCTTGTGCTGCTACATTTCCCCCGATTCTACTGCCTTCGGCCATCATCTCAACAACAAAGCCAAAATCTAAACTTTCCCCCGGCGCTTTCTTCCCTCCAACCGATCCTTTCTGCACTTTTCTAGCACAAGTAAGTTCAACACAAACTATATATACAAGCAAATCAATCAAAAAATGCAACAATCATTGAAGATCAGATTCAAGTTGCAATAGCTTTTCATGTCTTCTTTTGTTTTTGTTTTTTTGTATTTAAGTGCTGTTTTTTTGTTGCTGCAGTCAATGGATATGGATTTCTACAGTAAGATGGTGACACTATATTGCCAAGAAGTGAACAGGACACCACGGCAGACAAGCAAACGGCAATCACAAAGTTTAGAAGGGATCAAGGAGGATGTGCATCAGAGCTAGCCAAAAGAAGCTCCAGCATTTGGTTGAATCCAACACAACTAGTTTTAGTTGAATAGTTAGATATGCCTCATTTCAACCAAATGTTCAAGGCTTTCTATAGTAATTTTGGTGGATGGAAATGAAAATTTCTATTTATTTATTTATTTATTATTATTATTATTATTATTTTTTTTTTTTGCATTTTTCACTTTAGAATTCCAAGAATCGCTATTCTCAAAAGTCTAGAAAAATAAGTAGAAGCATGATGCAGAAAGCTAAAATCAAATCCTTGGCATCTTATCTCTTCTTCCTGACTGAATCCCGAAACAGAGTGACACGCAAAGACTCATAGAGGAATTTAAACGTAGAGTGGCATCTTTTATAAGACCCGACATTCCTTTATCAAAGAAGACTTCAAAAGGAATCTTAGCTCCTTAAGCTAACTTTTAGCCTTTCCCAAAATGACGTACATTAAATTACTTCAAAGTTGATCTGAATATCAATATTTCCTTCAGTTCCCTTTGGCTTTCAAACATTGATGGAACCCATTTCCTATTCTCCAAAATTTATTAGATCTTCAGAATTGAATTGGGGTTCTATAAAACATTGAAATGATTAAAGGCACCATTTTGTATGGTCATATGGTGAATGGAATGCAGTTGTTTCTTAGACACGCCAACTAAGTATGGTGGCTTGAACCATGGCGGAGTAGTTTGGCTGCCCAATTTCAGAATTCTTTCATTTTTCACAATAGCCAATGATATCATGTTGATCTAGACAATTTGCATGATTTCCATTGAGAAACGCAAGTACTGCCAGAAAAATAGTTCTATCACATTTAACTTTTCACCAATAGTCGCGACACGAACAGAAACCTTCGGAAAAATGGTGAAAACGGTTTCTGTCTCTCACGACAATATATCTTTTATAGACAAGTGATACAACTTTGAAAAACTCATGGCAGTCCAAGCAAATTCTCAGATTTTTCACTATCCTTAGGGTGCAATCTAAAGGAGAGTTTAAGAGACCAAATGCTAAAGCAAGTTTCTCGCTATGGTACACCACAGAACGTTCTTTCTCTTCTTTCTCAATATCATATAAAGCCATGTCAGTGCGTATAACGTAACCATTTTCTTTCAATTTTTCAATCAAATTATCCAACTGCTTGTATATTGCTTCAAATTCTGGTTTTCTGTCATCTGATGCTGCGAACTCATAAACTACATTGTTTATTTCAATTGAACTGCAACCAGGGACTTTCCCAATCCCCCTGAGACTCATCATTCCTCTCAACTCCCCTACTTCAGCCCACCGTTGTTCCCTTGAGTACAGATTTGACAGCAAGACATAATTCTCGCCATTGTTTGGTTCTAATTCTATAAGTCTTCTGATAGTATATTCACCCAATTTTGTATTCCCATGGACTCTGCAAGCACAAAGCAGAGCCCTCCAAATGATAGGGTCTGGCTCCATGCTCATGGATTGGATTAACTGTAGAGCTTCCTCCAACAATCCTGCTCGACCAAGTAGGTCAACCATACACCCATAATGCTCGATCTTTGGTTGCAGTCCAAACTGTTGTTTCATGCTCATGAATTGCCTGCGCCCTTCTGTGACCAGACCTTGGTGACAGCATGCACACAAGAGACCTAGAAAGGTAACCTCATCTGGCTCGAAATCTTCCATCAACATCCTAGAAAAAGCCTGCAAAGCTGCATCGCCTTGCCCATTCATGGCATATCCAGAAATCAAGACATTCCACGTATGGACATTCTTCTCCCAAATTTCTTCAAAGACCTTCTCTGCCTCATCAACAGCCCCACATTTAGCATACATATCAATAAGTGCTGTGCCCACAAACACGTTCAGTCTCAACCTATTATGATATATAAACTCATGGATCCACTTTCCCTGATTCAACGCTCCCAAATGAGCACAAGCTGATAGAACTACCACCACGGTTCTCTCACTCGGTTCAGCCCCAGCTGCCAACATTCCTCTGAAAGCATTAGTAGCTTCCATAAACTTTCTATTATGAGTATAACCAGTAATCAGAGCATTCCAAGTAACTGCATTTCTCTCAGGCATTTCGTCGAACAACTGAGAAGCATCGGATATAGACAAACAAGAACAGTACATATGAACAAGAGCGGTACTTATGTAGACATCACGAACAAAACCCATCTGAATAACAGTACCATGTATCATTTTTCCAAGTTCACTAGCACATAGCTTTGCAGTTGCTTTAAGAACACAAGGAAAAGTGGAGGAATCGGGCAGAATACTGAATTTATGCATGTGGGCAAAAATGAAGAGTGAATGTAAATGCTTATTCAAATCCAAATAACGCCTAATCATCGAGTTACACAGCTGAGAATCAATAGAACCACGAAACTTGGGGAAAATACGAGCAATAGATTCGAACCCATTATGCGAAACAGAGTCGTCTATGAGTTTCGTGAGGAAATACCCGCGCCTCCGCACGCCATCGGCTTCCTCATGGAGGGCGTCCTCGTAATCAGGAATCTTTATCTCGTTAGTTCTCTGAGAAGGAAGATCCATCGCTTGGGTATGTACAAATTTCGACATTTCTGATGCTAGAAAAACCGAGTTCGAGTTTGTACAAATTTGTTGGAGCCGAGACCTTTGAATTATTCTATATGAGAAAGACAGAAGCCGGAAATACATTTCCATGGACGGACTGGATTAGACTCAGCAGTTAGCAGTTGACAATTCCTTAAACATCTTAAGCCGGCGGCCAGGCGAAGCCGATGGTTTCCTCATCAGCCGTAACAATAAGGTCAGGTCATAGAGTCATACTTTTATTGTAAAATACAAAAATCTTACCGAATTTATTTATAATAAAAATATATAAAACTATTTATAAATACACCAAAATTTAACTCATCATGATAGATCTATATAAACATGTATCTGTATGTATCTGGTTAAATGGATAGATGTCTATTTAGTTCTATGCAGTCTATCCTAAAATTTTACTATATTTGGAATTATTTTTAACTGTTTTCTATTTTTAAAGACATCACAAATCTTTAAATAAATTTATTAATTATGAAATAGAAAAAATAACCATAAATACATATAGATAATTTGAGGGGTTTCTCTTTATTTTACTTTAATTTTTTAAAAGAAAATATCCATTTATATTCCTAAATTTTTAATTAATAATTGTATTAATTAAACATTTGTTATGTATGTGTATCAATTTGCACCTCTATCATGTTTCAGTTCAAAAAAACTCATGTGAAACTCATAATTGTACCAATTAAAGTCCTAAACTTTCATAAATTAATAAATTTAGATTCTTAGACAAAAATGTTTTTGAAAAACGTCCATGCACTTACTCTAATCGTTCATTTTGTAAAACCGACATTTGAAGAAGTTTACACAGATTTAAGAATCAGTGTATAGATGATTTTCAAATATAATCATAATAAATGGCCTAAATTGAGTGGCTTATGAAAATTTAGTAGTTTGATTGACTTAACTTATAAGTTTCACACAATATTGGATGAATAAAATTTGGATGAGAATGTAAATTGATACAATTATGAATGTTCAGGGTTTACAATTATATGAAAGTATAAATTGATATTTGTTCGCTCTCTTTTTTTCTTTTTTTAACAATATATGGGGTGGGGGGATCAAACCTCTCACTTCAAGGTTCATAGTACAAGAACTATGCCTAAGCTATGCTCATTTTGGTTTTTTTTTTTTTTTTTTTTTTAATTTTATATAAAAGAGATGACATATAATATATAAAGATGTATGTCATAAAGTCTGAGGTTCAAATCTTCCAGACTCCCAACCCTAAATGCATGACATGAGTCATATAGTGTTAAAAAAAAAATGTGTAAATGACACGAATTCTATTTATAAAAATATATGATATTACCCGAATTTTGACACCACAACCATTTATGTTAGAAATTTATAATATATCTTTCGATTTTTACCATACAAAAAGAGGTAATAAAATTTAAACTCGGGATGAATTCTTCATATATCAATAAATATTATCGCTATTAAGAGATTGAATCATCTCATTATTCGTTTAATATATGTAATATAGTATTTTTCCACTTGTAAAACATGGAATTACTAGCTTATATATCATCATTACACGATTATTCCATAACAAATGATGGCAAAAATGATTACTTTGGAGAATATAGAAAAGGATGTATATAAGTTGCAAAGCATATTACAAATTGACAAGTAGCTATCCTAGCAAGCAAAGTAGCAAAAGTGCTCAACTAAATCCACAAAACTCCAATACTAGTTGGAAATTTGTTTTGCAATTGGGGGTTGGGGACCTATGATTAAGATTGCATATCGAAAGAATTGGGCAAGCCAGATTTTGAGAGCCACAAGTAATGACTTCAACTTCATGTAATGTTTAGTGCCTTTTCTTCAACTTTTTCTTAGTTCAACCATTAGTTTGATTTGGATTAAACTTGTAAATTCAACAACTCCCTTTTAATGATCTTTATGGATAAAATTATAGCAACAAAACCAATTTGAAGCATATAGTGAATAAATCATTTATAAAAATAAATAAATAAATAAAATGTTAAAAGATTGTTTTGATCTCTTGTAAATGTCCAAATTTAATACATTTGCTTTTTAATAAATATTAAAATGAGTTATTTAAAGATAATTTTTATTGAAACTTTGTTAAATAATAACCATGAAGGAAAAGACATACTAATACGAATATATTTTCAAAAATCACATACGGAAGACTACTAGAGGAAAAATAAGTTTAGCAAGACACTAACAATGAAGATTATTTTTTAGATTTATTAAAAATACGATAAACTAAAAGTAAAATCAAACATGTAAAATATACATCAACTAAAATGGCATTTTAAAGAAAATAAAACTAAATAACTTTTGTTGGTTATTTTAAAAAAAGTTGATAGTTGTTTGTGTCGCTCTCTTTTATTTAAACAAAAAGCAATGGATGACAATTATATTGTTCAAATGAATAGGTATGGAACGTTGTTTGTTTAAAAAAAAAAACATTAAAATTTATTTCATTTTAGTTATTCACAATTTACATTTTAATTTTAAACATTGAAAAACTATGGCCCGATATGACATATGTTCATTCGATAGAAGTTTAAAATATGTATAACTAATGTGTGGTTTAAAATATATGCTAGTTTGTTATCTACTTTCTAATAACATTTAGGAAAAATAAGTCCAGTTTTGAAAACTAAAAAAATAGTTTTAAAAAAATTGATTTTATTTTTAGAATTTGATTAGGAACTTTAGTATTTATTTGACGATAATGAAACACAAAATTACAAAATTGAGAAAAAAAACAAGCATAAGTTTTAAAACTTAAAACAAAGAATGAAATCATCATAATAACAGAGTAACTTAAAATTAGGGTTAAAATATTTTTTGGTCGTATACTTTTATATTTGTTTAATTTTAGTCGATTTATTTTAAAAAATGAGCAATTTTAGTCTCCGAACTTTTAATAAACCTTTTAGCCTTTCAAAATTAATATTTATTGAAATTGGCTAAATAATAATAATAGTTTTTATGCCATAAAATAATACATGATTCTTTTTTTCTTCAAAATTCAAAATGAAAATACTCATAAATAATTAAAAGTTTTTGAAAAAACTACCAATAAATTTGATATTAAAATTAAGATTTTTTTTTTTTTTTTTTTGAAGTAACGAGACTAAAATTGAAGATATTGAACCACCTTCAAAATATTAAATATGAATAACATTTTAACTAGAATTATTTATAGGAAATTGAAACGAGAAAATTACAAAAGGACCGCTATGCCATATCAATAGGAAGCAAAAACGAGTACAAAATCAGAAAAATAGCAGAGAAAAGACGAAAGAGAAGGGCGCGAAGTTCATGGCAGCGCGCGAGAGAAAGCCGCGACAGGGTACTTGTTAGCATTTTTGACGAGCTTTGAGAGAGCGGCATGGCCGAGATCAAGGCCACACACATCGGCGAGACGCACCAAATAGAGCAACACATCCGATACTTCTTCTTCTAAATGTTCTCTCTCCGCCGCGGTCCAGTTCGGCAGCCCCCTCTCCACCTCTCCCTTCCACTGGAATATCTCCGATAGCTCTCCGACTTCACCAACCTGCAACCAATTGCAATTCTATCAACAACAACAACAACAGCATGTAAGATTGAGTTGTTCGTATCCTTTACTGATTATTGTTTGTTTTTAGGTCGAAACTGGAGATTGAGTAGTTAATTTCAATGTGTTTTTTGTTCTCGATTGATTACAAGTGCTAGGAGCAGGTTTCTAGGGCTGTGGTATTGTTCCCATCCTCGAACTCGAGCGAACTCTGCGAGCCTGTCTCTGAGTTCCTGCAGTGAAACGTCTTTAGAGGTTTTCTCAGGTTCGTAAGAACGACTCTCCATATCTCTGTGATCTGTTTTTATCTGCTAGGTGCTTGTGGTTGTGATCTCTGAGTTAGGTTGGGCCATAAATTTATAGAAGTCAGTTTAGGGAGAGAGAATGAGATAGAGACAGAGGGAATTTGATGATGATAGTGGGACGTGCACTTGAGGTGTTTGATAAAAAGATAAAACAGTAATTAAGGCATGTGAAGTGTGGGAAAGCTTGTCTCCATCTTTCCATTCATCACTTCAAAGTTCAAATCACCTATCTGCTGCTGCACCTCATGCCATGCCATGTCTCTCCACTTCTCTACACCACAAAAATACTTCCCCTCTTCTTTCAATCTTTTGAACTTGAAGCTTGTGTGACTTTTGGATCCTTGATCCTAGTTCAATCATGTGTCTGTTCTGTATTAGTCGGGTTAACTTTGGGCTATATATATATTTTGATAATGTGTACGTAGGAGAATCAAACATATGACGTCGATAGTATAAGTCTTATGTCCATTGAACCATGGTCATTTTGGCAACTTTAGGCTATATTTTGGAGTACTTTTAAGCGTCAAAATTAACCATGTTCATACAGGAAAAAAAAATTGACTTCATATTAGACTACATCTATCTTTTTGCAGCCCACCTAGTTATCCAATCACAATTTGTCATGCATGTGACAAACATTTTTTTTTTCTTTTACTTGGATATTTTTTTAAAAAATTTTACTATGTGATTAGAGTATTCTGCAAAAAGATGTATACAGTTCAAAATACACTCAAATATCACTAAGTTGAAAATGAGCAACAATTAGTTGTTAGTTGAGTTAGTATCAATTGTTTTGAAGCCTAGTACAACCACAGTAAAAGAAAATATGTTTGTTCGCATGACATTATGTGATTGAATCACAAAGTTGGATTGTAACCCAACTAGTATACAAGTAATTAGTATTACTTGTCAAAGATAGTTTGAAGTGATTAGTATAAAAACACTTGGAGAATAGTATTATCAGCCAATTGTTTGATTGATAATATTTTATAATACTTTTAAACTCGAAAAGAGCGTTTAGGCCCCCCATTTGCTTTGGGTGGGGTGGACTATTGTAGTCTACACAATATTTGAGCCTTCTATTATAATAGTAGAAGCCCCCAATTATTGCAACCTACAATTAGGCTACAGTAAAACTATTTGAAAATCCTCATTGTCTACCATGTTTACTATTTTGAAACTATCATCTCTCCTCTTTTGTAATCAGACTAAATAGTCTGCACTCTAAACATAGATTATTATAATTCATAGACTATAATAACAATTAACTATAACAATCATCTTAATGTCCCAAACAATTCTTAAATATTCGTTTAGAAAAATGTTTTTTCTTCCTTGTGTCTCCTTGGGTTTCTTACAAGTTAGAAATGAGATGCACAATTAATTATACGATGTCTCAACTCTATTGTTTATTTGATTCAAAGAGTCATGGGCCCCACGACCAAAAGCCATCAATTTTATATCTTATTAACTTTTTACACATGGGTCCTAAGAGTTGACAATTTTCCAAACTTTTCTTATCTAAAATGCTCACTCAAAGATATTTAAGAATGGTAACCATATTTATTGTTAACAACACTACAACCCTTATGATTAAATATCACTAAAGTTGAACCCATGTTAATCAACTTCACAAACAATATATGGAGAAAGTGAAAGGAATCGATGTGGAAGTGGAGACTGGAGTGAGGGAAATTGGAGGCGGAGGCACGTTGTACAAATCCCGGAAATTGCGATGGAAGTCTGTGGAACTTTATGAAAAATCTCGAAGTTTGCAAGGGGGAAAGCAGACAAATTCAGTTGAGAAAAGTATTTGCTTTCATCTTCCCTTTCCCCAGCCACCTAAACATCCGTTCCTTTCTTTCAATTCATCATCCTCTATCTCTCCAACCACCGCCTCTTAGTTAGAAGCTTCACCCTTTCTTTTGCTTCTTTTTTTTGGTCAAAGAGTTTGTGATTCCACACCTAAAAAGCATTAATTTCATTTCACAACTTATTAATTTTACGCACAATTAAATAACTCTCCATATTTAACAACTTCGTATTAAACAATTTTATTTCTAGCTCCAAATGTTTCCTTAGAGTTTCGAAAAATTAGATTAATTCATGAAATAATATTAATTATTAAGACATCTATAAGTTTATTTTCTAAATTTTTGTTTGAGTGACTATGGAAAAGTATTTAACAAGTCTAATAAATTATTGAACTTTGAGAAATTATCTTAAATAGCAAAATTGCTAAAAATATTTACAACTAATAGCAAAATACAAAATCTATCTACGATAGACTGTGATAGATCGCAATAGAGTATTATTTGTGTCTATCAAAACACAAATAGTAGTCTATCGCGGTCTATTGCAAATAAACAGTAAAAACTTTTATGTCTAATACGTTTTTAACCTGTTAGACATTTTCTAAGATATATGAATCTAGTAGACACAGGTGGATCGGTATCTAACTTTTTATTTTCATGTCTCATAAATTTATGGATTTGTTTTTCTAAATAAACATCATAGCATAGCTAACTGTCGTTGGTAGTCTAATAAGTGATGATAATTCACTAAAAAAAAAAAAAAATCATAATGATAATTCTATAGAAGAGATTAGGAAGTTACTGAAAAGGAGAAGATGGTGGAGGGCTTTCTGCTCACCTCATGAAGCGGAGACAAAGCTGCTCGCTAGCTGAGCGCCCCTAGGCCATGAAAGCTATTCAAATAGCTTGGTTTAAAATATCTGATTTAGACTTCCCTTAAAAAATTGCTTAGTAAAAAAAAAAAAATTAAAAGTAACTCATACTATACTATAACAAAGTTGCTTAAACATGTGGAGAAAGGAAAAATGAAAAAGAAAAAAAAAAATGTCTAGAGAACATATTTAAAGTTGATGATTGCAATGCAAAAGGAAAGTTGAGAGAAAAATGGTACAAATAATGTATATGAAATTGGGCAGCCAATTATTGCTTCTAGGTGCTGTGGGGTTCTTTCTTTTGATTGAAAATTAGTTGCACCAAACACTTATATTCATGATTTTTCCATTTAATCACTCTTTAGTCTTTACTTTTCCTAATTTCTCTCCCACTGTCTCTCTCTACCTCTTTTTTCTCTTCAGCTTAGACTATATCCATTTAAGGAAAGACTAAGCAATGTTCATAAAATGTTATTTGCCCATCTTAACTCCTACTTACCAATTGCTATAAAAGCTTTGTTTTGATATGGACATCTTTTTCATCCCCCCAATTCTGAAAGAAGAAAAGAAAATGACAAATGATAACAATATACAAGAAAAGTACTTTTGATTAATTTACTCCTATGTCCCCTTTTTTCTTCTCAATATCTTATTTTACTTTTGTTCTTTTGTAATTTTACACCTTACAACGCTATTTTTTTCATTAAAAAAAAAACTGAAAACTTGTTTGTTACTTATGTTATGTTTGGTTTAGTTATAAACTTTTAAGCTTGTATTAATACAAAAAGGTTTTGGATTTTCAAAATAGTATAATATTTTGAATCTTGTATCTAATAGGTTTTTGAAATTAAAAATTTTCTAATAAGTTTTTGAATTTTTAGTTTTGTGTCTAATAATCTAAGATATATTTGAATTTTATAAAAATTAACTCATATATTACATGTAAAATTAAATTTTATGTTTACGGAAATTTTAAATTTTAAATTTTAAATTTTGTATTTAATAGATTTGTGAGCTCAAAAGAAAAAAAAGTCTAAGAACCTATTAGATACAAAATAAAAAATTTAAGAACTTATTAAATACAAAACCATAAATTTAAGAACTTATTAAATGTTTATTTTTATTTTTATTTTTAATGTTTACAAAACAAATAGATACAAGTTTGAAAATTTAGAAACCAAATTAAAAAAAAATGAATTGTGAAGATTAAACTTGTAATTTAACAATACTGATAAGAAATCTTCCTCAAATTTTCTAATTGAGGGTTGCGTGTCTTCTTTATTTAAGTAAATTAATTTATTACTTTAATATATATATAATTGTAAATATTAAACTTAAGATTAAGAGAAAGGAAGGTAATGATTAAAACAAACCGATGGAGGGGAAGAAAAAAAAAAAAAAGAAAGAAAGAAAGAAAAACGTCCTTGTTGCATTATGTCATTCCATAATAAGTAATCTTTTTTATTTTTGGTTTCTTTTTCCAACTTTAGTGTGTGTATATTATTTTCCTTTTTCTTTTTAGTCACATCCCAATCAAGATTCAACATGGTAATAATTTACATTCTCCCCACTAGGTCTCTAACGAAAAAATAAAATAAAATAGAATAGATTCTCTATAAGAACAATTAATCTACAAAAGAATGTTATCATAGAAATTAAAGTAACACATGCAAACTAAAGAATTATATCAAGAGACAATAACAAAATAAATCACTCAAGATAAGGAGAAAGAAGAAAAAAGAAAGTGTGCTCTTCAACCATCCTTTTTGCAAGAGAATGAGCTAGAAAATTGTAGAAACGCTTCACATGAAAGTAGAAAAATATTCAATTCAAGCGCCATAACTTTAATCTCCTCAATGAAAAGAGATACCTCTAAGAGATCTAAAATACTTATCATTAAGGAGGTAAACGACCTCTTGGCAATCAGACTCTATCGTGATGTTTGTAGCATTGGTAGAGAGAGTGATATTCAATCCTTCACGGATAGATATTGCTTCAAGAACCTTGATCTCATAGCATCAAGGGATGAGTGATGACCTTGGAACCAACTATTCGAACACAACCAAAATAATCTCGAACCACCAAACCCAACCCTCCAACTTGTTTTAAAGAACTCCTTGTCGCGACAATGTTAAGCTTCCACACATTCCTCGAAGGAGGGAACCGACCAAGCATGCCATGTCGTTAAGTTGAAGGTTGAGCTTCAACAATTACTTTTGCACCAGACTCCTTGCTAGAAAACACCTCCTGAAGAGGTGTTTTTCAATCAGAGTACTTATAGTGTCAATGTCAATAGGAATTCTTTGAAACAATAGTTTATTTTTGGCCTCCTAAATCTGTCGCGCAATAACCACGGTTTTGGCCAGATCTTGAGAAGAACCTCTTTCAATAAGCTAGAATCAATGACCCACCCGGATTGCTTCATTGCTCCTATCATCACAAAAGAAAACAAGGCTAAACGTCTTTCATTACCTGGCATTTCCATATAATATGGGATGATGTCCCAATATCCAACTTGCACCAAACATACAAGAGATCAAATTGAACAACTTCCTTGGATAGGTTAGACTTATAAGGGCTAAGATCCTGGATAATTTTCCAGCAACAAAACTTAACTTTTTAAGGGGCTTTGGCCTTCCAAAAGGCTTTCCACATTTGCTTAAAAAAGTTTCTATGGGAAGAGCTGACATCATGTAAACTAGCCAATTCCAAGCCTAAATAGTAAGCATGTTAACGGAAAAAAGTCTCTTTTTATCCAAATTCCAAACGATCTCATTATCATGTTGGTTTCTATGAACAATAGAAAAACAAGGTATTGATATTCCCTACTACCAAAAGAATTGGATGATATTTGTAAGAAATATTTAAGTTCGGCCAGAATTGTTATACCTAGTTTTGATCCTTTGAAATAACTTAAATGATGAACGTATTGAAGTTATATATATTCCTAATAATTTTTATTTTTGCGGTCTAGGATTGATGTATTTTTATCTTTGAAGTTTTCAAAATGATTGTAAATGGTCTCTAATTTAGTGGTTATCATGTTTGCTAATCAGGATTGATTGGCATGTTAAATGATTATTTGGCAAATAAATTTAAAAATTAAAGAAAAATTATATATCCATGATTGTCACCTAAGTAGGATATAGTATCTTGTTTCATTAACACCAAATGATATAGAGTCAAGCGAGTAATCAGGTGAAATTAACACATAAGCTGGTTTGAGTACTCATGGATGTTTAAAAGAACAACGATTTAAATTATTAAGAAATCTTCTTCTCTCGTTATTCCTTCTATCCACTCAGTTCAAACCTTCGAGTCTAGCTGCTAACTGTCTGTCGCAACGGCCACCTGTCGTCGTCGACCGGCGTCTTGTCGCGGACCATTGCACCTCTTGAAGTGATGTGGATCGTGGCAGTTTCGATATCCTCCACTTCCCTGTTCCCTATTTTCTCTGTTGCAATACAACTGCCTCCTCCATTGCAAAGGAACAATTAATATTCAATTAATTTTTCAATGGGACATAACACTCCTAATGAAATGGTTTAGGGATAATATGTGACGGGGAAAGGTGAATAGCTAGACTCAAAGGTTCAAATAGAATGGGCAAAGGGAAGGGAACGACTAGAGAAGTTTTTTTATATTTTTACTGTAGAAAGCCATTTTATATATTTTTAATAATTATATTTTATTTAAACATTTAATTTTTAAAGTCTATTTGCCACATAATCAAACAAAATAACATGTCATAAATTTAGAGTAACAATTCAATCACCATTTATATTTGTCGTCTATTTGGTATTAACATTTTTGATAGATTCAAAATCTTAAAAAACTTAGAGCCTCTTTAATAGAGAATCTGAAAACAAATAATTCAATAAAAACAAAACAGAGTTGTATTTCATGTTTTCAAAAATTGAATTCTAATTTAAGCAGTTTTTTAACATGTGTTTGTTACTAATGTTCATGAATATGATTTATATTAAAAAAATTATATAATTTATAATACATTACATATTACATATTTTTTAAAAATGAATCGGGTTTATAACATGATATATTGTATTATTCAAATGTATTGATCTTGATTTAATATAATTTTGCATTTTAAAATTTAAAATTCAAAATTTGGATACAATGAAAACATAAAAATGTTGTTTTCAGAATTTGTACTGTTTGAATCACATAATTCAAAAACAATTTTTAGAAATAGAATTCGAGTTGTCTGTCAAACACATATTTGTTGAATTCTTTGAATCTTAAAACATAAAACAGTATTTGAATTCTTTATCAAATAAGCTCAAATTGATTATAAGTTTTAGAAAAGGCTAAATTTTTAATTCAACTATTTTTTATACAAGAAACAAATTTAAGAAATCACAATTAATTGGATGATTTTATCGACCATTGTGAGTGAGAAACGTGGAAGCGGAGAGTTTACATAACTAAACTTGGGTCCACAAAATGAAGCACTACAATTCTGGGGAAATGGCGTTCAATTCTTTTGCAAATCAAGAATTGACATCAGATCTATCAAAGATTTGGGTTATATATATATATATTAAGTAATGTACTTTTTTCCATTACAAGATTTGGAGCTTTGTCCTGTTTGATTTAAGTGCAACGTGATCTTCACCTTCGTGCAGAAAAGAAACCACCCTCGATCATTTCTATCCAATAGCCACAATTTAGCTATAGACACACGGATCTACTTAGTACTTTCAATATCTCATAAATTACAGGTTCAAAAGTGCTAGCTAATCCAAATTTTATCATAGTGTGTTGAAATAACTTTGGCAATCAAACTAAGGGTACGTTTGAACGTAATTTTCAAATGGTTAAAATTACTTTTATCACTCTAAAAATCGTGTTAAACCAATTCTAATATATCAAATTGTATTTAAAAGTGTAAAATTAAATATTAAATTATTTTTTAGTGATTAAAGACGTGTTTCAAAATGGTCTTGAACATGACAAAAGTGTTTTTAACAGTTTCAAAATTGCCTCCAAATATATTTTAAGTTGAGTGGAAATCTAAACGTATTGATTTTTATTTTTTTGAAAAGTAGAAATGTCATAATTATGTGGTAATGCATGTTTTTTATTTAAATAAAAAAATTAACGTAAATCAAGTGAAAATATGAGGATTTGAACTTTCAATTTATCACTTACTTTTGAACTTCTAGCCTTTCAATTACTATTAAGTTATGTTCACTTTAGCACTAGGTAGTTGTTTCTCGATGGAAATATGTGAAGAAAAAGTTTGGAGTTTTGGACTTTGTTGTGTTAAAATTTATTAGAGCTTTGAGTTTTTAGCTTGTAAATTACTTTTAAGTTATGTTCACTTTGGTATTAAGTTATTGTTCGTGGATGGAAAAATGTGACGAAAAAGTCTGCGGCTCTGGGTTTTGCTGTGTTCTAAAATTTGTCCTTCAAAACTTTACTATCTCTTCACATTTCCAGTAAAAGGAATTGATTCTTGATGGGCCAATTGGAAAGCCCACCACCAAGCAATCAAGCTTGGAACAATAGAATCCCAATTGAATTCAATCAACAAAAGCAGAAAATGAGCCCATTTTTAGCCATCTTTTTTTCCCAACTCATCTGTTGCTAAGTTGTTCAAATGACAGTTTATCTACCAATTCATTGTAAAAACAGACTATTAAGGAACAAGCATTTTCATTCCTGATGTAGTAATGGTATTTTATTGAATCAACTTGGGCCATATGCAACTCATCTCAGTGGAGATGAGCTCATTATTCTAGTAAGGAAAGCAAAAAATAAAACAGAGGATTTTTTTTTCCCAAGATTTTGTGAATGATGAATGTTTTTGTTTACAAGATGAATGGGGTAATAAATTGAACTGTGTAGGTATCAGTATTTTATGTCTATGGAACTATCTAACAACCTAAGAGTATGCACATTTCTTCAATCAAAATCTTGATCACAAGGATGGAGGGGAGAAGATGTGGCTGAATTCATCCCCCCCTCTTAAGCCTATGATATTGATCAACATAGCTAGTACTTCCTTCATATTTGGTCTTGCCGATGGTGCTTCGTTTGTGCACCTCACCCCAATCTTGAGCAGTTCGCACATCTCGTCGGCCCCCTCGACGAGGCCCGACCCCAAAACTGCAACTGGTATCACTGCTCTACTCAACCCATGTCTTCCATTTCCCATCACTCTTTTGGCCCATTCAACTAGACACTCTTCCCCTCCGTCGAGTGCTCGTCTTGCTGTAGCAAGTTCCATTGCCAAAACTCCAAAACTATACACGTCGCCTTTTGTTGTAGCTTTCCATGTTTGTCCATACTCGGGTGCTACATAACCGATGGTTCCAGCCACCATGGTACTCACATGGCTGTCTCCTACATCCATAATTCTAGCCAAGCCAAAGTCTGTCACCCGTCCTCGACCATCTTTATCGAGCAGAACATTACTGGCCTTGACATCACGATGCACAACAGAGGGGAAACACTCATGGTGCAGAAAGACCAGTGCTCGTGCCACATCGATTGCAAGATCAATGCGTCGCCGCCAGTTTAGTCTGACTCTGTCTAGTATGAGATCTTCCAAGCTCCCTCCTTCCATGTACTCATAGACCAAAATCTTCTCCGACCCATCAAGACACCATCCGTAAAGTTGAACAAGGTTTGGGTGCGGCCAGTTGAAGCCATTTCCACTAAGAATCTGCATTTCCGCTTGGAACTCTCTTTCACCTTCAGTTCCTTCTCTCTGAAGCTTCTTCACCGCCACTTGCCTTCCATCAGGTAACATTCCTCTGTAAACTGTTCCATACCCTCCTTTACCAATCACCCTATCCTCTGAAAAGTTTCCAGTGGCTTTTAGAATATCAGCATGTGTAAAAACCGTCTTGTCGAGACGAATGACTGTAACCGTATTCGAAAACCATGGGGATGAGGTGTGAGAACTTGAACCAAAGTCTTTTATATATTTTATATCTTCCAAAAGAAATCCTCGTGATTCATCTGAGCTTCTCACCATTAAGAAAACTATAAGAGAAAATGTCCCAAATACCAAAAAAGCAAGGATCAGTGATATGGAAGCCAACATTCCAATTAGCCTTGAATTCCTTTTCGAAGATCCTGCCATTCTTGGGTTGCCTGGTGACTTTGGTGGGGTTGTGTTGAAGAAAGAAGGCAGGCGCAAAAGAGGATTACCGAGATACGAGTCCTTGTCGAACGTCGAGAATTGCCCACTTGGAACTACTTCCCCAGTTATGAGAGGATTATATGAGATGTTGAACTTGTTAAGCTCATTCAAGTTGACCAAACTTCTAGGGAACATGCCAGAGAAATTGTTGTATGATAAATCAAGATTCTGCAAGCACTTGAGGCCTCCAATCTCGGTTGGGATCTCACCTGAAAAATTGTTTTCGGATATGTTTAGAACAACCAACGGCAGATTTCCCAACTGTGGAGGGAGTTTCCCACTGAAATTGTTGCAACTCAAATGCAACATACTGAAGTTCTTCATCGTTCCAATCTCATTTGGTACCTCACCATTGAACTGATTCCCAGTCAACTGAACATAACCAGAGATCTGCAAAGTCCTTATTTTGCTGCAAAATGGGAAAAGGCCATATCCTTTCAACAGTCTATCCCAAATGCTTCTACAACTCTTCCTTGTAAGGATTGTGTAGACAAAGCTGAAAGGAGGGTAGTCTACTGGAATCCATCTCTTCATTGCCAAGCACTCCCCCGATCCAGCAATGAACTTTTCGGTTCGTCGATTCAGTTCGAACGTCGCTGTGGCATTTTTTCCAATGTTTGCTAGCTCGGACGGAAGGCGCCCATATAGCTTATTGTTGGCTAGATTCAACCACAACAAGCTAGAACAATTTCCCAGCTCCCTGGGGATTTCACCTGTCAAAGAGTTGTTTGCCAGCATTAGCCACAAGAGTGAAGTCAAGTTCCCAAAGCTGCTTGGGATTGACCCCTTTAAGCTGTTGAATGAGAGATCAAGAGCTTGAAGATTCTGCAAGTTCCCATATTCTGATGGAATGCTCCCATTGAAGTGATTATATGCAAGAATCAAGAACTCCAAGCTCTTCATTTTAGAGATTTCCACAGGCAATGGACCTGAAAAGTTGTTGAAACTCAAATCCAAACGAGCAACTCTTGGCAACTTAAGAATCCCAGAAGAATAAATCCCTCCAGTGTAAAAATTCCCATGAAGAACAAGAAATCTCACCTGTGTAAACCTTCCGAAAATTTCTTGAATGTCCCCTCGGAAATTGTTCTTGCTCAAATCAAGAAACACCAAATTGCTCAGATTCAAAAGGGATTCTGGAATTTCCCGAGAAAAATTGTTCTTTCCCAGATACAAATTTTGCAAACCCGAAATTGTTCCAATTTCCGCCGGAATTTTCCCGGAAAATTGGTTCCCCCACAGATTCAAAGAAGACAAATTCCCACAATTAGAAA
This sequence comes from Citrullus mucosospermus, assembly GCA_030954485.1. Classification (NCBI taxonomy): domain Eukaryota; kingdom Viridiplantae; phylum Streptophyta; class Magnoliopsida; order Cucurbitales; family Cucurbitaceae; genus Citrullus; species Citrullus mucosospermus. The sequence continues at coordinate 27,640,206 of CM062060.1, forward strand.
CTTCCGCTGGAACTCCGCCGGAAAGCTGATTCTCTGACAAGTCCAACACCTCCAAATTACAAACCCCTGTAAATATCGCCGGCGAGACCTCGCCGGAAAATTTATTCTCCGACGCCGAAAAAATCCGAGTCCTCGCCAACCCACCCCACAATCTACCACTGAAATTGTTGGAGCTTAAATCCACATGCTGCAAATTCCGGCACTCATCAAAGCAGTCATCCGTCCGACCAGTGAAATTATTACCAGAAGCATTAAAGAACATCAAATTTCTGCAAATGCCTGGAAAATTCAACCTTATTTCTCCCCAAATCCGATTGACCGACAAATCCAGAGTCTCGATATTGACCAACCCCGACAAGTTCAACTTGTCATTGATGATGTTGTGTGACAAATTCAGCCGCCGGAGATTTCTGCAGTTGTTCAAGTCGCCGGGAATTTCGCCGGAGAGAGTGTTTCTAGAGAGGTCAAGGTCGGTCAGCCCCGGCAACGCAGAGAAATTATGAAAAATTTTGCCGGAAATATCTTCGTTTGAAAGGTCAATTCCGGTGACTTGGGAATTGATTTGATTACAGGATATTCCAGACCAAGAACAGGGCGAGCTCTGCAAATTCCAAAACGAATATTTTCCTCGTTTAATGGGATTGTGTTCTTCTAAAAAAGATTTCAACTGTAACAAAACTTCTCTGTCTCTCTGCAATTCTTGTCCCTCGACAATAGTACCTGAAAAAAACAAAAACAAAACAAATAACCATGATTGAATCTGACCAGACCCACCTCGGTCAAAACGCAAAATTAGCAAAACATTTAAATAAAAATCAAAACTTGTTTAAAATTTGAGGTACCCAGTTCAGAAAAATCAAAAGGGGTAAGGGAAAAAGGGATTTTGTGGTGATTACCTGTGATTAAGATGAAGAAAGTGATAATTGGAAGACGCCATGAATGATTATCAGTCTCTTTCTCCTTCATACTATTATGAAATTTTCCTGTGTTTTCTGGGGGAAATGAGTTGGAAAATTTTTAGATAGAAGCCATGAAAACAGAAAAGAAGAGTGATTAAGAAGAGGGGGGAAAGTTTCTTTAGGGTCAAAAATGAAGAAATTGAGAGAAAAGTTTTGAATGGTGGAACGTAAATGAATTGGCTTTGAAACGCACGCAGTACAGCCTGCAGAAGACCAAAGAAAAGTTTGAAAAAGAAGATGGAAAAAAATGGCTATGAAATTGTTTTTAAAAAAATTAAAATTGAAGAACAGGAAACAAAAAATGTTTATGGAAAAATGTTGGGTTTTTGATGAGGAGATGGAATGGTAGAATTGAGAAGAAGGGAGGAAAAAAAAAAAAAAGAAGAAGGAAAATGGAAGAAGTTTGGTTAGTTTAATGTTTGATGGTTGTTGGTGGGAAAGTGAGGTGAGGGTCACAGGCAGGGGATGGTAGCAAGCCGCTTTGCTTGACCTTTTGCTTACGTAGCAAATTTAGTGTTTGACTCAACTATTTGGAACTTAGAATTTCAGGATTGGAAGTTGGAATTTTTCCATAATACCAATAATGCTATGGATCAAAATTCTAAATTTTCCTTATAATTTAATCCAATTGAAATTTTTTTATTTATTTAAATATTTTATACAGTTCTATTAGTCAATTGTTTCATGGTTTAATATGTGTATATCTCTCTTTCTTTCTTTCTTTCTTTCTTTCTTTCTTTTTTTTTTTTTTTTTTCTTTTTTTCCATTTATCTAATGCGTGTGTATTTTCATTAATTTTTCATATGTATGCATTTGTTTTGAAATTAGGTTGGGTGTTGATTTTTCAAAATGTTAGTCTGGTTAAATGTTTGGAGTCAGCATTTTAAACCAAATTAAATTATTTGTTTATTTTTTCCAAGTTCATCTAAAGATGAATAATAATAATAATAATAATAATAATAATAATAATAATAATAATAATAAATTGAATTAACCAATTTGGTTTGGTTTGATATCTTAGAGCCTAGTGATGTTCATTCAACCTTTCTTCTTCCTTAAGGTAATAGATAAATCAGTTTCTTCAACGTCTTAGTTGAAAATAGAGCTATGCAAAATTATCTAAAATAGTCTAACTATTAAATGAAATTTGCTACAAGGATATTTAGGTAGCTACTAATGAAGTATTTTAAATACCTCATTAATTAGTTGTCTCTAATATTGATTTTAAATTTGTTTTTCTTTTTTTTTTTTCCCATTTTTTCCTTTTTGTTAGTGACTTATGAGTTATGAGGGGAAATTTATTTTTACCCTTCTGCTTAGATTTTTATGTCTTTACTTTCATCACATGAATCTTGAACTGGAATAACTGATAATTGAAGGTTTTTTTTTTTTTTTTTTTTTTTGAGGCTGCTGATGAAGTTAATCGTGATTTTCTTACTTATTCAAATTTTAAGATATAATCCGAAGAAATTAAGAGTTCAAAGTAGGAAATATGCAAGCCTGCTTTAAAATAATTTGGAGTAGAACATAACATGAATAATATAATCTAGGTTAAAATATTATTTTTGTCAATATTTGCTTTTAGATTTGTTTAATTTTTAGTTCATGTACTTTCAAATGTTTAATTTTAGACACTATACTTTCAATAAATCTTAAGTTTAGTCCCTACCACTAGTTTTTTTTTTTTTAAAAAAAAAAAATTAACATTTTATTATCTTTTAGTATTTTTGTTATAAATTTTGAAAATATATTCACATATTGTGTTTTCTTACGTGAAAAACATTGTTATCCTCAACTTCAATTAAACCTAACTTCGAATGACTAAATTTAATATTTATTCTAAATATTATAAGTATTAAAATTGAACATTTGACGATCTAAAAACTAAAATTGAACAAGTTTCAAAGTACATAGACTAAAATAGTATTAATCTATAATATATTTTCTAAAAACAGATAAAAGAAAAAAAAAAAAGAGGAAAATAACATGAAGGGCTCAAAGTCTACAATGTTGTCCGAATGAAATCCTGTGATGGCAATTGGTCAAAGCAAGAGTTGTTGGGTCTCTCTCTGGTGATGTTTTCTTGTTTGCAAAATAATTGAAAATTTTTCTTTTTGGGAAATTATGGGTTAGGCTGAACTCACATTGCCCCGTACCTCAAGTCTCTTTCTTACATCCATACAATTAATATTGTTTGTTTTTAAGAAAACCAAAAGAAGAAGAGAAAAAATAAAAAAAATAAAAAAATAAAAGTCAAAATTAGGATTCCACTTGTCAATTTTTGTGTGGTGGAGAGTTTTTCTTTTGTAGGGATAGTGTTGTGTCACTGTTGATATTACTATCCAACTGAAAATAGGTTATACCATGTCATCCTAATTATTTCAAGTTTAGTTTTTAAATTTCCATATTGGTATCTATTTGTTTTATGAACTTTTTAAAGTATTTAATAAGTTTTTTAATTTTCAATTTCGTGTTAAATAAGTTTTAGAACTTTAAAAATGTTGAATAAATTGTCTAAATTTAAAAATTATATTTAATAGATGCCTTACATAAATAAATAAATAAATAAATAAAAAAAAAAAAAATATATATATATATATATATATATATATATATATAGTCAATGTCTTACTAGACATAAAATCAAAGATTCATAAATCTGTCAACCACAAGATTGAAAGTCTAAGAATTTATTAGACATAAAATTTTTAGAAACCTATTACATTTTTGAAAGTTCAAGAACAAAAGATACATAAATCTCCAAAGTCCATGGACTGAACGTGTAATATAACTCAATTATTATTAATTTAATTTTATAATTTGTGATTGATTTCAAATTAGTTCATAATTATAATTTTAAAAGCTTCAATTTGGTTTTAATCGTTTAGTTAGATCTCTATAACATTTTGTTGTTACTAGATAGTAGAAATAATTTTCTTGGTAACATGACTAAAGTGAGATTACAATAGTTAGGTTTAGTAACTGAAAAGAAATATTAAAAATACAGACTAAAAGTACATAAAGATAAAATTCTAATTAATGGAACAAAATTATTTATAGTAAATTATTTAAATTGAACTCTATGAGTAGGAGACGTAAATGAATCAGTGGGAGTAAATGGGAAGTGTTAGCCCCTAGAGGGTTTAATGTGAAAAAGTGAGTATATGATGTCATAGGAAACTTCATGTAACTCTGCCTTCACTCTTTAGATAATATTTCAAAAATTTACTTGCCTTGGATTGTTTTTCTTCCTATTGTAGTAGAAAAATAAACATATCTTTGACATTTTTTTTCGGGGTGGGAGATCGAATCTTATATATTTCTAAGGAGGAAGACCATGCTATGACATTTTCGGTGCATATCATGAATAATGAACTAAAAGACTAATTCAAAATAATTATTCTTTCCTTTTTTTCATTCCTGCCTCATTCACATCTTGAAGATCCAAACTGCTACAAAGCAATTAAATGTCTCAAAAAGAAAAAGAAAAAAAAAATCACCCCATAACAATTGTTGGATATAAATTCAAAATTTGAAGTGAAAATACTAATTAAAACAAAAAGTTATAAAAATTTCCACGACAAAGCAAAGATTAAATTTAAAATTTATTGAAAATACATAGACTAAAATTAAATATTTGAAAGAAAAAGATATTGAATCTATAGAAATCAAAATCATATTTTAAATGTTTTATCAACCAATTACAATTAATAAATATATATAGGAAGTACTTGTGTGGGTTGCAATGAGTGAGAAAGGAGCGCAAATGCCGGGTTGATTATTCAAAAGCAAAGAAGAACAAATATTTGAATAAGAAAGAAAAATAAATAAAAATGATTGTGGAAAAGACAAAGAGAAAAACTCGTGCGTGCAAAACCCACGTGTGCCTGAAAATTTAGACTATTATTATTATTATTCCCGACGTGTCGTTTTTCACAAAATTAAGAATAAAACAAAACAAAAAGCAAATCTCCAATCTTAATTTTCCCTTTTCCAACACTCAATTCCATGGAGGAACAATAATCCCATCTCTATTGTCCCCCACGTGCGTCCTTTTTCTTTTTCTTTCTTTCTTTCTCATTAACTCTTTTCATTTTTTTCCCCCATAAAACAAATCTCACCAATATCATTATGATCGTGGGATAATTTTTAGACCCTATGATAATAACTACACTAATATCATTTTGTATTTTAAGAGGACGGTTCAATGAAGTTATGTACTGATTACCGTCAGCTTAATAAAGTAACAATACCTAACAAATAATTATTGCCCCGCATTGATGATTTGTTTGATCAACTTAAGGGTGTATCGATGAAAATCGATTTACGATCAGGATACCATCAGTTAAAGGTTAGGGAGTCAAATATTCCAAAGATGACTTTCAAAACAAGGTATGGGCACTACAAGTTTTTAGTGATGTCGTTTGGGTTAACTAATGCCCCAATAGCATTCATGGATCTTATGAATCTAGTTTTTCATTCATACTTGGATCAGTTTGTTATTGTATTTAAGATGATATTCTATCATACTCGGGGAACAATAAGAAACATGTTGAACACCTCATGATAGTGTTGCAAACACTACATGAAAAGAAATTGTTTGCCAAATTCAATAAATGCAATTTCTGGCTTCAATCACTATAGATTTGAATTTACTATCTTCATTTTATTTTATTTGACCTAACGACTAAAGGTGCTCAAATTTTGGTTTGAATGTATACCAAATTGTTTATTTGCTCCAAATTGAATTGTAAATATTCAGTTCGATTTTTTATTTTATATGATATATATACATAGTTTGGTTTGGTTTGATTTTAGATTCGATCGAATCAAATCAAAAAATTCAATTTCCTTATAATTCTAAATCAAATTGAATTGCCACTTTAATAAAAACTGAATTTTTTTATTCGATTCGATTTGATTTTGTTAATCTATATGATACTTCGGTTTGGTTGTATTAATGAACACGTGTACTAATGACTACGAATTAACCCATAATAGTTTAATATATCGTTTTTTTATTTTTTTTTTATTATTATTTTGAATAAATAGTAGTGGTTTAAAAAAATTGTTTGAGAATTTTTATTCTCCGGCTTTTTGTTGTATCGGTAATTTATTTATTTTTTTGAAAAATAAAACATCTAATTTGTTATTATTTAATTTGATTTTTAAACATGTTAATTAACTATTATAAATATAATATGTTTTAACATAGACTGACCTATATATTTGATTTCCGTTAAATATTTTTGTGTAATTTTTTTTGTTTCTTTTAAATGACTTTTTAGCCCGCTTTTAAAATTAAATTTAACCTTTACTTCCATTTCTATATTTTCATATAAAAGAGTAGAAAAATCAGGGACTTATTTGCAAAGTAAAATTTTAGAGAGGATAAAAAGTTGAGATATTAGAAGATTAAAACTTTATTTTTGTATCAATATTTTGGAACTTGTTCGACGATGTTCATCTGTGCATTTTCAATAGATCTTATTTATATTTTCACCCCTAGTTTGTGGTTGATTTTTTTTTAAAATATTAGTGTTTTATGTGATATTGTCTATTTGAAAATTATTACTATGAATTAACCATTTCAATGAAAATTAACTTTGAATTAAAATATATTTCGGAAAAGACAGATCTTGCAAGGTAGAGAAAGTGATGGGAAATTGACAAATCATTATCACGTTTATTGTTTAAAAAAAAAAAAAATTAATACCAGCTGAATTAGGTGGAAGTGACCATTTTGGTCATGTCAAAATACATAATGACAAAACTGTTAATAGAAAAAAGTACATGGGCGTACTTGCAAAAAATAAAATTTAGTTGAATTTAAAAGTTCTTTTTTTTTTTTTCCCCCCAATTTAGTTGTTGAAGTATACAACTTTGCTTAAAAGTTTTTGTAAAATATTTCAGGTTTGGTATTTAATGGGCCTTATTTTTATTTTATTTTATTTACAGAAATACATTTTCTTTGAATAATTTTTATTTTAATCTCTCACTTTGATTACAAAGCTAGCTAGTTTGAATATATGAGTCATGCATTGTGTTAAAGATATGGATCGAGAAAATTTTTGTATTTATCTAAATGGATCATTAGTGGAGGCTATTCAAACCTTTTCTCATACAACATATTTCTTATTTCAATAATGTGAAAAAATTATTCAACATGACGTCCACTCTAAATGGTTGAATGTATGATAAAATTATGACTTTTAATTTTTCTTTAACATCTAACGGATATAAAATTAAATTCAAATTGTATTAGCCTTTTTAATACTTGATTAACATTATGACATATTTCTAGCTTGTTTTTTCCTAAGCAAAAGAAGCTTGTATTTATCTAAATGGGTTACACAAAATTTTTATGAATTTTGTTTTTCAAAAGTATTTTTAAAGTGATAAAATTTTGCATGAATTCAAATTTGATATTTGAAATCAATTTATCATCCCATAATTTTATTGATATTTGTAGCTGTAGAATTTAGAGAAATTGTCTTAAATGGCAAAACTCCTGAATATATTTACAACGAATAGCAAAATACAACGTCTATCTGCAATAGATCGTGATAGATCGCAATAGACTATTATTTCTGTCTAACTGTGACGATCTATCGCAGTTTATTGCAAATAAACGGTGAAATTTTGCTACATTTATAGATATTTTAGTTTCTTTTGCTATATTTGAAAAAAGCCCTATAATTTATACTTTTATACTTTTACCATTTCATATCCTAACTTTAATTGGTAAACTTTAAATCACATGAATCTATTTCTTAATGGAAACTATTAGATTGAATTTGTATTTAAAAAAAAAAAAAAATCAATATCATATATGTTTATGTCAAAGTGAACATAGCTCAACTAACATGTATAGTGTGTTAATGACTAAGAGATTTGTTGTTCTAAATTTCTGAGTTCTATTATATTTTAAAATAAATAAATGTGTGGCCATTACCTAATATCCATTACTCTAATTCAAGACCAAATTTGGTAAAATTACAGGCTGGAAACCACAATTATACTATTTAAAAAGAAAATAAACTTTATATTTCCGTTTTAGTTCCATTTTAAAAACTTTTCGTATTTTTTTTTTTTTTTTTAAAAAAATTCTTCCTTTAGAAAATGAATGCATACAGTAGAAATAAGAAAGTTCAAACTTTAACTAGAAGTCTATGTTGTTAGATGAACCATTAATTACTAAATATCTTTTTCAATAACTACTGAGATTACAAAATTATGTTTTCACGTGGAGGTTTCATTTATTATTATTATTATTTTAAAAACGAATCATTTAATTGTACTGTTGAAGATTATTATTGTGTGTTAAAGTGAATTCCATTAATGAAATAGAAGATTATTGAAGATGAAAATTGATGATGAAATTAAATGGCAACAGTTGTAAAGCATAGAAACTTCAAAATGAATGATTGTTGGAAATGAACCTTAAGTCCTTTTTTTCCTTTTCTTTTCTTTTTCTTATTAAAGATTTAAATATTAATTTAGTCTCTATACTTTTGTTTATTTTGATTCAGTATTTTCAAAATGTTCATTTTGGCTCTAATTTTAACTTTAGTTCATTTTAATCTTTGTACTTACTTTTAATTTTGGTTTAATTTGGTACTTATACTTTTAAAAATTGACTATATTGGTCTTTCCATTTTCATTTCTTTTTCATTTTTAATAGATCAAAATAGTCACTTTTTGAAAAATTAAGGACCAAAATGAACTGAAAGTACAATGAACATTTTGAAAATATAAAAACCAAAATGGACATTTTGAAAGTGTAGGAACTAAAAGTACGAAAACTACAATAATATTTAAACATTTTTCTTATAACAGTAAGGGTTCTTTTCAAATATAGCAAAAAGAACCAAAATATTTACAAATATAGCAAAATTTCACTGTTTATCGCGATAGACTGTGTATTTTGCTGTTAGTTATAAATATTTTCAGCAATTTTGTCATTTAAGATAATTTTTCTAATAATAATAATAATTAACATTATTAATTTTAAAATGGATTGAGTATTCCGTCTTTTGACCAAAAAAAAAAACTCTTTATGGAAAATAAAAAGAGACAAGACTATAAATTTTGCTCCTTTTGTTTTTTTTTTTTTTTTTTTTTTTTCCTTCTTTCTCTCTTCATTCTCTCTCTTTCTATCAATGAGTGTTCACAACACAGCTTCCTTTGAAATATCCCCACCTTGTTCCTTACTTTTCCAAAAGCAAATAGTTTTACCAAAATTTGCTTTCAATTTGTCTAAAGCTCTATTTGAGATTACATTTTTTAAGAGTAGAAATTAATCTTAACCACTCAAGAAGATGTTTAAGCTCTCAATTTTGTAACTATTTAGTTTTTTTATTAAAAAAAAGAAAAAAAAATTAAATTTGTTTTCTCTCAATTTCTTACAATAATGTACATCTTACTTAAATATAAAAATTTAATTTTTAGCCAAATTTTTAAAATAAAAATAAGTTATTAAAAACAATTAATTTTTAAAATTTGACTTAATTTTTTAAAACATTAATAAAAAAATAGATAACAACTCTTGCGTCTAAAAATTTAGTTTTCAAAAACTAAAAACTAGAAATCAATTGGGTTAAAGCAAGTATGAATATTTATTCGTTTTGTAAAAACACTTTTCAATTTATTCTTTAAAATCATGCTCATACTAACTTTTGAATTCACCATCATCTCCAATTAGATTTAGAAATTTTCGAAATTGTCCTTCCATGTCTTTTCTTTTTCACGTTTACTCTCTAATATCAATGAAATTTGGATTGATTCTTTCTGTTTTTTTTCTTTTCTTTTTTTTGTTAAATTTTGATCAAATGTTATGGATTAAACAAAGTTATTTTCAATTTAAAGCATATTAGTTTTAAAATATCTATCTTATAATAAAATTGATATTAAATATTTCAAAAAATAATTAAATAATATTTCTACTTTGGTCGTTATAGCTAAATCCAACCCTTTGGTCATGTGTTCCAGGCCTAGTAGATAAAGAATATTATACTTAAATTACAAGAATTCAGTATTAATTACCAAACACCATAATATGTTCTTTAGGTTTAAAATTGAAAGAAATGAAAGAAATTTTAAAAAGATCAATTTCATCAACCAATGTCTAGCCCTTTAAACCAACTACTTAACTTGTCTCTCTTACCATAAAACATATAATAATACACGATTACATTTTTACTAGCTTCAAACTTCATTTTCTATCAACTATTCTAAAATGCTAAATTGAGAAAGAAACAGTAAATTCAAGGTAGGCTTGAAAAATACCTAGCGATAGAATTCAATACCAATATTTAGTAAATTATTTTTCCTTTTATCCTTTTTCTGATTTGACTTTAATCAAAATCAACCGAATCTAAAGAAGAAACCTATAATTGCCTTAATTATTTTTGAATTTCTACTTTGTTATTCCATTAGAAAGGATATACATTTACATTGGAACCTAAATTAAAGCAATTTCAATAAGGTGGAAAGTTTTCTTCATTCTCTAGATAACAACAAAAAGTAGATAGCTTACTTTGTTGTGATAGAATGGGGGAAGTGGTAAAGGGAACACAACTTTGTCAAAATAGAAATAGTTATGTTGAATTGTAAAGCCATGAGGTCTCAAGATTCAAACCCATAAAGCAAAGTGATAGATGCCCAGCACTATTAAAAGTCTTTGGTGATTGGGAGTGGGACCTTCCCTAGAAAGCAAATTCTCTTATCAAGCTAGCCTTTATTTAACATGGACATGTTTGTTATCTATCATTTCAGCAAATGGGCCTAAACTGTCCTAGCCCATTATCCACATTCAGGCCCATATGGGCTTGATGATTGAAGTTTTATCAAATAAATCCTATAAGGTATTCCTTTTGGTGTATTGGAGGACAATAATATCAGCTTTTCCATTGTATAACTTTTAAGAAACTAAAATTTTAAGTTAAGAACCTTACCTAAAGGCTGGTAAGCTGTGGAGCTGTCTCCATACATGGATGGTTTGAATTTTGGCGGTGCAGAGACTTCCTTCATGGCAGCAAGAGCAGCCTTTTTTCTTTGTTTATGCTCTCGCCATTTTCTCAGCTGGTCTTCAATGGCTTCTTTTGCTTTCTCAGCCATCTCAGCTCTAGTGGTAGCTTGTTCTGCACGTGACCTGAACTCCCCAATTCTTATGGTTGCTGCTTCTAGTTCCTTCTTCAACTTTTCTAATTCATCTGTGCTCTCAGAACTGATATGATGGGAAATTTTGTCTGAAAGTTCAGAGGTTGGGTCAATATTCTCAATTGAGGACTGATATTCCTTCGAAGTAATCGTTATTGTGTCATTCTCGTTCCTTCTTTCATTGACTTCAAGGTTCAAATCTTCTTCCATGCAAGAGTTTCTCTCAAAAAGTGGCTTCACTTCGGCTGCTTCTACAACCAAGTCCTGAACAGCAAGATAAAGGCCGGATTTTGCACTTTCCGCTTTGGGTTCAGTTGCCTCTGCTGCTGTAACTTTTGACCTTCCAAGCTCAGATTTCAGCAATGCAATCTCAACCTGAGCACTAGCTTCCCTTTCTCTCATCTCATCCATTTCAAGTTCCATCTGCTCCAACTGATTCTTAAGTGTTTCGATCTCATCCTTGAATTTTTCAGTTTCTTCATTTGCAAAGTACACTTCTTTTAATTGATTATGTTCCATGTCTAATTCTGTTTGCTTCTTCATCTCTTCCAATTGCTTGTGCAACTCAACGACTATTTCCTTAGTTAGCTCTAGCTCGGCATCTTTCACTGATAATGCAGCAGATATCTCCTTCTCTGCTTCACAAGCAACAAATTTAGACAAACGAATTGCTTCATTCAGTTCTGAGATCTGTCTTATGAGATCTGCAGTCTTCTCCTCTTCCAAGCGGCCATTACTTTCCAGCAACTCTACTTTTGTAATACCATTGACCTCTGCTTCTCCACAAGCAGAAAGTTCTGTTTCAATGCCAAGACGATCCTCTTGTCTGATCTTCAACTCACTCTCAACAACCTGAAGCTGCCCTCGAAAATTTTCAGTCTCCAAGGATTGATCAGCCATTTCATTCTGTTCTGGTTCAAGTTCACCTAGCAGCACTCTAGCTTCACTGCATTCATTGACATATCTATCTCTATTAGTTTCCGCAATTTTCAGCAACTCAGAAAGTTTGTTGATGGCTTTCTGTTGTTGTTCCAGCTTGAGAAGAGCCTGCATGTAAGCCGCATCCTTTGCTTCAAGTTGAACCTTGTAATTAGCCAAATCCTTTATTAACTCTTGAAGTACTCTTTCCTTCTCATACCCCTACAATAATTTCGATAATATTACAAGATTAAGATTATAAACGGTCAAGTAGTGCTTGTTTTATGAACCATACTTGCGTAGAATCAGTAGAATCTCTTTGATGTCACTTGTTCAAAAATTTAGTATTATGAAAATGGATCAACAAAATAATCTACAAAAGTAATGAGAGTTTAAAGTTTGGTTAACACAGTACAAATAAACTAGATCATTCTATATAAAGATAAACTACATAAAGATTCAGTAAAAGCTCAACAATAGAACAAACAAGAACAACCCCTATCAGTATATATAAATCATATAAGAAATCTATAGGTGTAATTCTATTACTGGCTTGTAAATAAATATTTCTCTTATTCTATAGTCAAACAATCTTATCTTATTCATCTTTGATTAAAATTACAAAATTGAAAATTATTTCGCAACCAGCTTTTCTGAAGGATTATTTGCCTCCCCTTCAAAAACAACCTTGCGCAAAAAGATTTACTAAATATCTCGTTTGATCAAGGAGTAAACCACAGAAAATCTTACATTATTGGCTGTAACTGCAAGCTTATGTTTGTTCTGATCACCTCTCGCACCAAACAGAGAGATACCAGCTTGTACAGAATCAATAGGTTTCGTATCAATCTCTCCCATTCTTTCCATTTAAAGAACTTACCTGATTAAATTGAAATTCAACCTCGAGACTTTAGGAGAATCATCCAGAGAAGAATATCAATAGATTGAAAACTACGAATGAAAATTATAGGGCAGTACAAATATGTGTTGAATTACAAGGAAAAATGGAAATGAAACAGCAGAACCTGGAAGATTGAGAAGCCAAAATGTGAAAGAGGGGAAGTAGGGAAGAAAATAGGAGGCGGAGCGAAGAAGGAGAGAAGAATTGGGAGGATTGTTCATGTTGATATCGGAGGAAATAGAGATCTCCGTTTGGGATTCGGAGGTACCAAGGCGGCGGGAATTGTCAGTAACGAAGAGGGTGAAACTGTTGGGAAGTGATTGGCGGAGGAATATCACATAGGCATTTTCTCTTTTCTTCTTCTTGGCGCCGTCGTAAAGACAAATTGAAGCTTTATTCACCAACCAAACTTATTTCCCGGTGGGTCAGGGTGTACTGTATCTTCACCCATTACCATAATTTTATTCCGAAAATATTTAGGTGCAGCTTCCGTTTACATTTATCTTTGTGCATCCTACTAATTATCTTTAATACTTAATAAAAATACATAATCTTAGATCTCATAATGATTTTTGTCCCACTTTTTCAAACTTAAAAATTTTACCATCTTACTTAATGCTTACATCGTCAAGAGCCAAAGTTACAAAACTACTCTTAATTTTTCTTTTCTTATCTTCCTTTTCTTCTTCTCAATTTTTCTTCTTCCATTTGTCCCACCTGTTTTTCATCTTTCCTTTCTTCATTTGTTGCCGACCATTGAAATGTTGTAGAAGTGTCGTCGTTGGCCATGAGAACGTTGCTTGGAATGTCAAATGTAATAGAGTGAGATAGCAAAGAGCAAAGAGCGTGAGTGCTACAGCACAAGAGTTCGAGAGACGAGAAAGAGAAGAAATCAAGAGAAAAGAGGAGGTTGAGAGAGCGAAGACCTATCCGCGTGTGTGAGGGTTTTATTTTGGTAATTTCACCCTACTGTGACATCAGCAAAGGGTCAAAAAAATTTCATCCATCCGTTGGACCCATCATTTTCATGCGTTTTATGATTGTGAGCTGCACAAAGATGAATACAACTCATTCACCAAGTATCTTTTCCAATTAAAATTTGCCATGTGGCAAACCTTTTTAAAGAAAAAATTGATTTATTTTCCTCTTCATATGTAATAGAAATAGATGCAAGGGATAGGTAAAGCCTAGACCGAACAATTTAAGGCTTACAAGTTCGAGAAAACCTTGAATAATACAAGGAAGTGCATTTAAACTCCAACTTCTACTTCTTGAATCAAACTTGCTCTTGGAAACATAGCATTTTAAAAGTTTACAAGGGAAGAGGATAAAAAAGATGAAAAAAAATAACGGGAGGATTAGGGAATGAAAAAGGATAAACAAAAAAGAATGATTTTATTCAAAGAAAGAAATAACCAAAATGATGGTGATCTAGAATGATAAAGGAAGTGACATTATCGTAAAGACAAATCACAGCTGGAACAAAAGTTAAATATCATTGATATAGTATAAAAAACAATAATAACGGTTTTCATCAAAAAAAAAAAATATATATATATATATATATATATAAGAAATCACCTAATAATAAAAAAATAAAATAAGAGGATTCTAAAGTACTATATTAATCATATACTAATAATAAACAAGCATGTAAACAATCAATAATAAAACCTATCATTGATCTAACTAATTTAGTTAGTTAGAAGTTTATTAATGATAGATTTTCCATCACCGATATGTTGGATTGAGCTAAATTTATTATTATTTTGTGTAAGTTTGACATATATGCAATAATTATCCAAATGGCAAATATAATTTACGTATTATCTTCTAGAACCACTAGCTTGAATCAGAAGGGAAATGGTATGTAAAAATAAAGAGTTGACATCGATTTCATCATTCATGTGGCCATCACCAAAAAAATTTTTAAAAAATTATACAAAATCAGTAAAAATGTGCAAAACACAACCCATTCCTCAGGACGCTCAGCTAGGGGCATCCTGACCTTTGTTTTGATAGAGAGTTTCTAATCGTTCTTTGGCTCTGTGAACTTTTGACTGAAGATAAAAGCTTCCAGTTTGAGCATTTCTTTCAAACAAAGCGTCATATTTCTGCACAAATACGAAGGACTGTTGAAAACCTATTCATAATATATAAATGGCAAGAAATATTTTAGTGAAAAGAAATAGATATTTGACCTTCACAACTTCCTCCCAAGGCGTTTCCTCGGCGACACCAAGAATTTGCCTGGCTTCTTGCTCTGTCATCACTTTGCTTGCTCGGTGAACCGTGTTTTGTATTGTTTCTTGAGCAACACCAGACTTTGAAGCATCTGCAACACAGAAAAGAGACTTGATGTTGAGCTTAATCGTCTACATTTAGAAGTAAAAACTTGAGAAAAATATCTTTTTGGTAAGTAGTTTTGAGTCTACTTTCTATTTGGTCCTTTAAGTTCCAAAAGGTTACACTTTTTTAGTCCTTAAGTTTTGAGTTTGGTTTCAATTTAGTCCCTAGATTTCAAAATGTTACGATTCTACCTTTGAGATTTGTAATTCTACCCTTAGTTAAAAGTGTAAATCTTGAAACCTAGAAATCAAATTGAAATAAAACTCAAATCTCAAAGGTAAAATTATATCACTTTGAAACCTAGGGACTAAATTGAAATAAAACTCGAAACATAAGGACTAAAAATGTAACATTTCAAAATTTGGGGACCAAATGGAAACAAAATCCAAAACCCAGAGACTAAAAAGTAATGTTTCCAAAAAAAAAAAAAAAAACTTTGTATAAACAACCAAATTTGTCCAACCTAATAAAGTAAATGTCCAATAAAAGCATTTTGTCCAAAGATATAGGAAGATATTATTCAGCCTTTCAGGGTGACCAAAGGTTGGAACTGCAGGACGCTATCATCCAGACCATGAACACTCAAAAAAGTTTTTATATCTACTTGTCAACAGAAAGACATAATAATTATACAATATGTGCAATATAAAACTTAGTTTTTATTTGCAAAACGCTTGTGACAAATTTTTCCGACCACTTGCCGAAGGTCTAAGAAGACATTATTCAGGCTTTCAAAGATGAGAAAGGATGTAAAAGATAGAAATTGAGCATGTTAACGTCCCCCAACTACATTTAAAAAAAAATAATAAAAAATAAAAAAAACAAAACTTCGATATCAATTTCAATCATCTGAGGCAGAATAAAACTATGTGCATACAGAACTTTGTTCTTATTGGCAAAACGCTTGTTCATCCCAAGCTTACATGTACACTATAGCTTCAAATAGTTCAAGGTGAAAGTTCCTTTTGTTCTATATGTCAAGTTTCCATCAAGACAGCCAAAACATTTTACACCAATAACCATGATATTGATGACAAATTGGCCAACTTCCGACTTAACGAGAAAGAAGAGGGAAAAAAAAAGTGGTGGAATAAAAATTGTGCACTTACTTGCAAGGGCTTGACGGTAGGCTTGAACGAAGGCTCTCGCAAGTATCCCAGAGCCCATAACAATTAAATTGGCAAGAATTTTTGCAGCCTGTCCAAATACATATAAGCAAAGAGGCTCTCTTATATGAAGTTCTTAAACTGAATAAGACAGTTTAAAAAATAATGCAATAAGTACTCCTCTCCTCCGTCAAAATTAAAGACATCCACATAGCAGAAGTAAATATACCCGTTCTAATTACATAGCACTGATTCGATGGGTTAAAAAACAATGTACACTCAAGGAGAAGATAACATTACACAAGTGATATACAAATAAATTTCAAATATGCTTAAGCTCAAATGCTTTAGAGAGCGGGAGGACAAGAAAAGTCAGCATCATTTCACAAAGAACCCAACATATCTAGAATAAATACAAAGAGGAGGGGAAAAAAAGAAAAAAGAAAAATAAGATGTAATATGAGGAAAATATCCACAAGACTTAACTCTCTCTAGTCTTTCCCCTTGCCAAAACTTAAACCAGAGAAAATTTGGAAATAAAATGAAAACTATGAATTAAACTCATAATCTATAATTGATATGGAAACAAATTACCTAACGGAGGAGACAGAAACATAATAATTCAAATAAAATTAATAACATAAATTAAGTTTAGACATCCGCTCCTGATTCCATATTTATTTCTCATTATCTTAAAAATCGATCCTCCATCAAGTCAGAGGAGGAGAGAAAGAAAGAAGAGAGATACCATGAATAATTGGCTGGCCTTGATAACAGGTCCGGAATCGTTAAAGCCGCTAGAGCTGCAAAATCAATCAGAGAAGCTATTTAGCTGTTAGGTTTCTTGCAATCGCTACAAATAAATAAAATTAAATTTAAAAATAGAAAAAAAAAAAAAAAAAAAAAAAAAAAAAAAAAAAAAAAAAAAAAAAACTCAATAAGAATCCAAAAGCAGGGGCATAGTCTCCCTGATCTAAAATATATTGCTGATAAACAAAATGACATGCAGATAACGGAGTTCCAAGTTCACTAATGCAGGGAAATAAGAACAAAGCAATAACAAACAGAAAACTATTCGGCTCCTTTGAGAGTGCCGAAAATACTCTCCAATTTCTCAGCCTTCAGCCAAATTCTTCACACCCTTCACTATGCCTCCAAACCCCTACATAAACCCTCTCTGTGGTGCCCACACAAAATGTAACTAACTATACTCTTCATCATCCCAAAAGCAATGAATTCTCCTTCTTACCCCTTATCCCATGTGTGGATAATCGGGGGCCTCACAATACCCACCATCTCTAGATTCACCCTGTCCTCAAGGTGAAGATCAGGAAATTGTTGCTTCATGAAATTCGAGGCCTCCCAAGTAGCTTCAGTGTCAAGATGTTTTGCTCATTTTATGAACCATTCTTCCTTAACCACTCCCATCAATAACACCAGTCATTCATTCAGTTACAAATGAAGATTAGCAATCGACCATAATAGCAGTCAATTACTTAAATGTGAGGCCATGTGAGTGCAACAAACATGAATCTTCATAATGCAAACTACAAAAATGTGTCTTCTCATAAGATTCAGTCAGTCAATTTGCCATCAATTCCAATTTCGCTACTACAAAAATAAGCATACAATCCCCAAAACAGAATTTGGCATATCCGGACAGCCTTTATCGAATGAATCAAAATTCTTTCATAAACGTTTAAAACAAAACATATAGTTTCAAATAGCAATTTCAGCGGAAGCATTTCATCAAACCAAACCATTCAAACCTTTCCATAACTTTAGAAGTAACAAAACCCAGTAGAAACATTTTCACAGTTAATAGACTAATCTAACACACCGTAATCAAGTCTGAAACGGCTCAAGCGCGTTAATATTTACAGAACCTTAATCAAAATACTTCGAAACTGACTCAAACACAACAACAGATGAGCTCCTAGAGTTCAGGATAACATTCAAACACTTAAATCCAATTAGAAAGGGAAATCAAAGCAACAATCCTTACCGAAAAGGTTCCGATCCTTGCCGGTTGGTGTTGAAAACGTCCAAACGTGTTGCTTGTGGGTAAACTGACTGGAGATCAACCGGAGAGTGGGACGACGTCGAAACGGAGAGAAACGATGCTGCAAAAACCTAGGCAAAGCCGTTCAAAGTGGTGCTCACGTTGCAAGTCAGATTTGTGGGTTTCACCAACGTGGGTGAGGTCGCGCAAAGATGAATCGCCGGATTCTGTAGGACGTTGACGCTGCTCGTCGGAGGCTCCCCGCTCGTGGTCTGTGATCGCCGGATAACGATATTGAACAAGGGGGCGGCGGCAACCAGGGGAAGGAAGAAGACGATGACCTCTCTAGAATCTTCCCTTTTCTTTTTCCTTTTCTATTTTCTTTTTCCTTTTCTATTTTCCTTTCGCCCTTTTACGACCTCGCAGATTGAACAGATTTCTTGGTTAAAAAGAAATAGAACAAAATTCGTTTCAACAAATATCAAAATAAGAATTTAAGAATTAATTAAAATTCCTAACCCAAAATTTTGAAAGTTCAAATGCAATAACTCAATTAAATATAAAACTAACTCCAATTAACAAACTCTATTTAACGGAATTTGATCTAATTATATAACCGATATGAAATTCAAAATAAAATAAACTTTATTTGACTAAAATTGTATTAAAAAGATGTATGAGTTTGAAAATGAAAAAAAATTTGGCATTATGCTTACTTCAACGTCATATATGATATTGCCACTTCAATTCTAAGTGTACGCTTCTTCCTTCCTCAATTTGAATCATTATTTTTTCTTTTCTTTTCTTTTTCTAATCTAAATTGTAGCTTAAAAATTATGGCAATTCTTCTTGTTGGATCTACACCTTTTTCTTCAGTCAATTCTTTAATTAATTTTTCTTTCTCATTGATCGATTCCTTCCATTTTTCTTCGACTCAATCTATAATTTATTATTTTTTTTTTCTAGAAGGAGGATAGAAGGAGCAAAAAGCAACAAGAATGAGAGCAAAAATTAGGAAGATATATGTAGATGGGTTGAGTGTGTTCTTCAACCCAACTCTTAAAATTCAAGTTGGATTGGGTTGTCGAGTTATAAATTTTTTTAATTTAAAATACATAAATTTATCTACAACACATACTAATAACTAAAATCTCATAAAATTCAAATGTTAAATAGTAAATGTGTATGATATTTATTACAAACTTTAAACAAATACAAATATCATAACAATTTTAAATAAAAAAATTAAAAATTCACAAATTAATCAATACAAAATAATCAAACATTAAACATAGATAAATATATTCTTTTGAATTAATATACATAAAATGGGTAGTCCCAATTCGTCGAGTCCTTTTTTAACACCCCTAGCAAAAATCTTGGAGGATGCATTGTTTGGTTAAAACTTCATATGGCACTAAAGCAAGTAAAAGATCAAAATTTATTGATTTTTAAACTCTAAACTAATTTTCATCACTAATGCGATATATATATATTTTTTAATGATTAAATAAATAATCGATTATGTTTTGTTCAGTTTCTAAGAATAGAATACATCCATATAAAAAGGAACTCGATGGATAAGTGTCTTTTAAAGGGGATAATTTTAAAAAAATAATAATAATAAATAGAAAACAAATCCAACAAATACACAAATTAGTTTTTCTCCAAAGAGTTGAGAAATACAAAATTTCATCTCTATTTCCAACCCAACTTCTAAACTTTTGTTTTGATTAGCGCTTTAATGACTTAGCTAAGGTATGGTTTGATTTTGATTAGTAGTTTAGAGTAGAATTAGGACTCGTTTGGATTGAAT
This sequence comes from Citrullus mucosospermus, assembly GCA_030954485.1. Lineage (NCBI taxonomy): Eukaryota > Viridiplantae > Streptophyta > Magnoliopsida > Cucurbitales > Cucurbitaceae > Citrullus > Citrullus mucosospermus. The sequence continues at coordinate 27,660,418 of CM062060.1, forward strand.
AGAGAAAACAAATGTTATTGGTTGCCAAACACTCAAATTCTTTTAAAAAAATAACGAATATGCATTCCAAACACACCTCTAATCTACATCGAAGTGATTATAGTTAAATGCAAGTTAACATAGATCTTAATATTAGATAATATGAAGATAGATTAAAGCAACTTTTAACTCTAAAAGAAAATATTTTTGACAGTATTTAGAGCTTATTAGAAGGGTTTAACCGTACGCTAGGCACGAGTCCGATTCGGGTCACGTTTGGCGTGAATGGGCTCATAATGGGCCTTTCCCAATTTTCTATCACGGCCCATTCGGATTGTGGGCATTGAGTCGGCCCGTTTGGCGCTCGCCGAAGAAAGGCCGAGGCCCGAAGGACAATGATTGGCGTTTAGAACAATTTAACAAGCAGGAAATGATCTCATGTCTTCACTTTCTTCCCTTCCTGTCTTCTACTAGTCCAATCCGCTGGACGACGTCCCGACTCCGATGGAAGCTACTTCCAGTTCGCCGTCACCGACTCGTTCCCGCGGCGGACATAGACACAGTGGCTCCGGAAGTGGGGACGAACGGCCAAGATTTTTCGACGCAAAAGCGAAAGCTATTTGTTGGGCTAAGGCGGATGTTGTCCCTGGCCGACATCCCGATCGCTGGCGTAAGGATGCCGCTGGTAATGTCGTCTGTAAGCGCTTCTGCAACTGCCAGGGCTGCCTTTGCTTTGAATACGATCACATTGTCCCCTACTCCAAAGGTAATACGATTTCCATCTCTGCCGCCTTTAGTCGACGAATGGTTTCTAATTCCTATTCGAGAAATGTTGCTTCTGCTGTTGCGTTTTCGTTGTGGATGTATGTAAGGGTTTAGCTTTGATTGTGATGAAATTTGTTCGGCGATTGTTTGCAGGCGGCGAATCCACGGCGGATAATTGCCAGATTCTTCAGACTAGAGTAAACAGATTCAAATCGGACAAAAACGATGTTGATACGTCTGAGTTAAAAGGCTATTCATGTGACGTCAAGTTTACTGGTAATTCTTCATCCTTCCCCAACTATTTCTTTTGAAATTCATGCTCTTCTATTTAGTCTTTTGACACTCGTTAGGGCTCGATAGTCGAGACTATATGACGAACCTATGTTTGATATCTGAATTTTCATGTCCCAAATTATGGTCTGCTAATCTACGAGCTGCCCATACCAAGTTACATATAATCAGACTTATGAAATCTCACTTTTTGTACTGCCTATTAATTTTCATAAACCCTTTCTGCCGTACTATTCAAACGCAAGAACTTTACAAATTCATGTTTGTTAAAGCTACGAGTACAACATCCGTTTGGAATACCCAAGTAGTTCACCCTTCTGTTGTTTTGTTCCTTCTTGCAATCCCTCCCAGTAGAATATAGCTTTTACCATCAATTTCTTTTGCTCTTGGCTGCCCCATATGGCCATATGTTCATCAGCTTTTACGTAATCATATGGTTTTTTGCTCAAAATTTTTAATGCTGTAAAGTAAAAACTCAGCCTTTCCATGATGCAATTAATTGGCTATTGTGCGTTTGTTTTACCTTTGACGGTCCTTGGTGACATTTTTGGGGGGAGTGGTCTAGGAACATCATTACATTTTCAGGAAAGTGCTAGAAAGTGAAGTTTCAATTGTTTTAGAAATATCTGTTGTCATGTTCCATGCTAGCTATCATTGCTGGTGGTAGTTTGTGATTGAATATTTAAAACAAACGAATGCTTGTAGTTTAGGTCATCTGAAACACAAGTGAAGAATTTCCAAAGATTGCTGTCCAAACTCACTTCCTTAAGGTTATGAATTCAAATCATGTTGTGTACCCACGCACAATATCAAATATCTTATGAAATTTGCATCATTAAATGATGTTGAGAAATAAAATTGGAATAGAGCACACTGTGAATCTTGATCAATACCTAAAACTAGAAAAATGCTCTGGGTAGGAATTCTTCAAGGAACAGATGGGTTGCCTCTTAGTTCATCCTCCTTTTCCATATTCGGGTTTCAATGAGACCAACTTGCATGCATCTCAACTGATCTCAGGAGAGAATCAACATTCGGTTACTAAAAAACTCTTAGAACATTTTTTTTTAATACAGAAACAACTTTCATGGGGAAAAACAAAAGAATACAAGGGTGTAAAAGAAAAAAAAAACATTAAAAAAGGGCTCCAATTGAATAAAATGTTGTCCAAAGAGTAATTATAAAAGATCTTTGAAATCAAAATCCAAAGGAAGACATGAAATTTTACCAAAGACCAAACATCACTAGGGTAGGGCCCTCTCCACCCCTCTAAACATTGTTATTCCTATCTTTCCGTACATCTCATAACAAAGAGCACACCTCAGTACCCTGAGAAAGCACCTGTTCTCACTAAAAGGCGGAGGAATTCTCCTATCAAACCACTGACACTCTTCTTGGATGGTAAGTGGATGTCTGCCATGAATTGTACCTGCCCTAGTGTCCAGTCGACTAGACCATCTCATGGCAGTTAAGATTTTAGTGTCTGATTAAAGCAATTGATACTTCACCCTTTAGAGTTTTTTCCCCCCTCTCTCTTACATCTATATATGATGATGTATTTGGAGTGCATATTTGGTTACAGATAAGGAGCTTGACGTAATTGAAATGGCTGTTTATGGAGATGTAATCCGGCCAGGGAACCAATGTCGTTGCAGAACAGTTTCTGAAATGCTTGGCCAATATAAATCCAAAGACCGTTTGGCCCCTTGCAAATTGCCATATAATGAAGATTCTTTGTAACAACAAAGAAGACTTAAAACTAAAGCATGGTTGCCCCATTTGGTATAGATCTAGAATTTAATACACTTGTAAGATTATATCAATTAGAACTGTGGACCTCCATTACTTGATTAGATCAATATGAATGAACATTGACCATCATTTCTTTTATGTATTATTATTATTATTTTGTGTGTTCATTAAATGGCTGATGTGGAAGTGGAACCGATCTCAATTTAAGAACAAATTTATTTTTAGTATTTAGAAGTTGTTAAATTGATCTAAATTATACAATTGAAAACAAAGTTTGTACTAGGCACAAAATTTAAGTTTGTGACAATTAGGTTTGTGAACTTTTAAAAACATTTTAAAAACATCAAATAAGTCTTAGGTCAACTACATTCGATGTTGAAAATTGAGAGATCCACTAGACATTTTTAGAATTTTAAAAATTATTGGATATTAATGTTTAAAAAAAATTGTCAAGTTAGAGGTTCAATTTTTTTCTCAATTTGTAATGTAACAAATTGAGCCATGTTTTGTTTAGTTATTAGATATAAGTAAAGATTCAAATATTGATATTGATATGGATATTTCAATTTTATGGATATATTGATAAAATATAGATATCTATGAATATTTCTGTAAGTCAAATAATTTATAGAAAGCATTTAGATTAATATTAAGACATATCGATAAAACATTGTTGTGAAGTTATTGAAAACTTCTATTTTGCTAAGCGTGGCTCACAAGTTTGCATCTCACACAATGAAATCTCATACGTCGTGGATTTGGCTAGAAGATCATCCACCATGGGTGAACTATTTTTTAATTGTTGAATGTTGTTTTGTTTAGTCTTGTTTGCTTTTGTTTTTACTCCCAAACAAAATTGTGGATATTATTATTAGTATTTATGTTTATATGTGATTAAGTAAATGACATTTTTTATGTTTTGCGAGTATTTATAAAATATGTCAAAAATATAGATGAATGTTTGTTATTGATGTCGAATTTGTCCATATACAAATATATTGACTTGTTGATGGATATTTTAATTCTTAGATATAACTTGCATTAAATTTGTAAATTATTATTATTATATCATTGTTCATGGCTGCAGCTGCTCGAGTTCTGAGAAGGCGTTTCTCCGTTGTTTGGGTTTTACATGTAGAAGTAGATCAACAAGCCCATCCAATGCACCTTAGCCTCTTTTTCTCTTTGCACTTTATTTGTAATCATTTTTTGAAATTCAAAATTTGAGCCATCTAACTTTATAACAATACCTTATTTACTTTTCTTTCCAATCTGTAAACAAATAAAGTGCAATAATTTGTATTTTCAAACTCAAACATGTTTTAATGGTTAAATTATGTTTATATGGATTTGAACTTATTGGAGCAAATGCAGTTTAGACTGGATCTAAGTTTCATGCTTCCTTTCTTCTAAAAAAAATATTTTTTAAGGGCAAATTGCAAAAAACATCCACCCTTGAAGTATGATGTTAGTTTGGTAAGAACTGAGTCATGGTCTCCATAAATGTCTAAGAAGTCGTGGGTTCAATCCATGGTGGTCATCTACCTTAGATTTAATGTCTTACAAGTTTCTTTTACACCTAAATGTTGGGTTAACTGAGTTGTCTTGTGAGATTAGTCGAGGTGCATGTAAGCTGGCTCGAACACTCATGGATATAAAAAAAAAAAAATTGCAATTAGACCCTCAAACTCTCAAGTGTAAAAATTGGGTCCATAAACTTATACAAATGTTACAATGTATACAATTATATGAGTTCAAAGAATCTAACTAAATTGAAGGTTTAATTTTTCAAATTGAAAGTTTAAGGATTTATTTGCAATTACCATCATACTTCGAGATGGTTTTTGCAATTTATCATTTTAAACATTTAATAAAATGACAAGTGTCATATATTTTCCTACTTACAATTAATTAATTATTCAATGAATCATCCAAACAGGAAACAACAAATAAACATGTCAGAGGCTTCTCTAGATTTCCAGACATGCCAGAATAAAATGGAAAAATATATATATATATATATTGCTCAATGGATGGATACATATTCTAGTGGTATATTTGTATATATTTTTAAAACACGCCACTGTGGAAGAAATTTTGTTTGAATTTGGAGACATAAATTACAAAATTGAAAGCCAAAATTGTTTGTAAGAAATAATTATTGGCGGCAAAAAAGCAGAAGAGATTTGTTGTTCTGTTTCTTTCTGGACTTCTTAAGCTTTGCAATGCTGTGAAAATGGAGGGTCCACCCTATCTCTCAAATGATAAAGGAAGCAATCTCCCGATGTGTGTTAGCCACACAAAAAATGGACCTCCCTCTTATCCCTTTTTTTTGTTATTTATTTATTTATTATTACAACAAAATATTGCAAGTAAAATAATTTCAACTTTGAGGTTGAAATGGACAAATTAAATTATTGTACCTCACAAAAGTTTTGTTTAACCATAAGTAACTTCTCTTTTCAACCATGTCATCCCCGACTTTTACTCTAATATGGGTTTGAATCTTCTATCGGTAAATTTTCAAGTTTCGAAATATTTATTTCAAATTTTTTTAGTTAGAGTAGGAGTTTGAATCTCTAACATTTTGATTGGAAGTATACATTTTATGAAGTTGAACCATGTTAGCTTAATTATTATCATTCATATCAAATATGTGCACTCGCGATGTACTAATAAATGTTATATAACAACTAATTTAGGTTTAGGTTTGCTCTTACATAGACATTGAGAGGGCATATCTATTTGGTAAATTTATGATTACTATGACCAAATTGATTTTTTAAATAAATGAAACTATTACGACAAACATGATTTTAAAATTTCATAGATATAATATATAAATTTGGAGAAAACAAACACAAAATTAGATAAATCATACCACTATTAACAAAATCATTACAAAAAAGTGGAATAAGTGGTCATCCATAATTTTGTTTTAGTACATAAAATCTTTCAAATTTGAGAAAATTAATAGTTTTTAGTTTTTATCTTTATCTCTATCTAACATTTTATAAATCATGCAGAAAATATACATGAAAAGATGTTATGATGAATAAAATTATTTCAATTGAAAAATAAAACAAAACAAAGTGATTTTCATTGTACTATTACATTAAGGGAGGGGGCACCAAACGTCAGACGGGGCCCAATTTAGGGGGTCATCTCATGTAATATGAGTTTAATTAATTATCCCAAAAATAATGACAATTTCTATAGTTAATTTCTTTTATTCCACACATTCTCTAGTTTTATATTTAACACCTAATTTTTTTAGTACGATAGATAGAAAATAAAACTTCTAACTTCTAGAGTACTTAATTTTTTTTAGTATTTTTATATTTAAGTTTAAAATTAAAAAAAAAAAACATAAACAAATTAGTTATTAAATAAAACTCAAGGCATAGGTTAACATTTATTTATTTATTTTAATATAATTAGAGGAGATTTAAATTAACACATATTTTACTATATGTAAAGTTATGCTCGTTTTGAATTTTTAAATTTTAAATTTGGAAGTTTGACCATCTATTTTGTATTTTTTTTTAAATGATTATATTTTGTAATTGTTGATTAAAAAAATCACACTTTTATTCTTCATAGTTTTCTTTAGCAATATTCTTCATAGTTTTAAAAAGTAAATTACTTGCAAAAGGTAGAATGAGAGCGTAAGAAAAACAAAAACAAAAACCCCAAAAACTACGTCGTTTTAGTGGATAAATTTAGGCATAAAGAATTGGAATGAACCACCATGATCTCAATTATCATCTCCCCCACATTAGGATGATGATGATGACCATGCAGGGGTCCTCACATGCCACGCACGGACTGGATGGATTCAATCATTCCATGGTCCCCACCGTACCAGATCACTTCTTTTTCTTCATCTAGCCGTCCATTCTGTTGACTTTCGCGTTCTGACATTGACCAGATGCCACGTCGATTACAGCAGAACCCACTTCTCCTATTCGTGGTCGAAATTTTGTTTTCCCTCGGTGCGCGACAGGTGATAAGCACGTGGCTATTTATTTATTTATTTATTATTTTCGTTTTAAATGGACGACTGACAAATTGACAACGAGCATGATGTGTTCACACGACCTTGCACGTGAAAGGCATTTTATTTATTTATTTATTTTCAATCCTAGTAATTTCATAGTCCATTTAATATTTTTGTTGCATTTTTATGATTCTCTTCGTTAAATTATAAGATAAATAAACTATCAATTTTGTAAATGATAAATCTTAAAATTATAAGTTGGATAAATAATAATAATAATTTTACGTAATAAAATATATAAAAAAGATGTTTTTATTGACTAATTCTTATTTGAAAATAATTAAAAATACAAGAATTACAATATGATAGTTGAAAGTAAAAAATTAAAATGGTGAAAAAAAATTGGAGATTGATATATTTTAGAATATGTTATAAGTTAGTCTTTTAGCATATGTTATTTAACTTTTCAAATTGTTGTTTAACAATTCATTAATCTATTTGGTTTTGTCAAAAATAATTATAAATTTATTGAACACAAAACTAAAAATTTTAAAGTCTTGTCCAACACAAAATCTAATATTATATACAATTAATTTGTTTATTTTAAAAATAATCATAGATTTATCCTACACAAAATACTCTTTTAGTTCTTTGTTCTTATTTGTAATATTTGAATATATATATATAACTTTGAAGTTCATTAACCTATTTGACACCATACTACACTAGTTATTTAACTTTTATTTTATTTTGTCTTCATAATGGCTATAATTTCTGTTAAAGTAACGTAGATTTTAGAATAAGATTAACATTCCCAAAGTAATTTTAAAAGTTGATAGAAAAGATACTTTTGAGACATAGAAATTTATATATTTTGTCCATGTACTTTGTCAAGAACCATTCAAAATCCATAGGTGGTCCAAATCCAAATGCACCCTCAAACTTACATGAGGTTCATGCTTCCCAAAAATAAAAGTCAAACTATCAAATACAAAGTCAATCAATTGACTCCGTCCCAATTTCACCAAAAGAAAAACAACAGAGTCAACCTAGCCACTAGTACTCTGCAACGTCTAGGTTTACGTCTACTTTGACACCACCAATATTGCATGTATCCCAAATAAAAATCGGAGAACGTGCATTATAAATAGCCCCATGCTACCATACTAAGAAAATATGTCACATTTAAATTACTAAGAAAATATGTCCACCCTGATAGAGTAAAAAAAAAAAAAAAAAAAACAACACAAAATGATAAAAGAGTGAAATTAATTTAAAATTTAAATACTAAAATATGTATAATTCAACTAACATATAATGTTATCATTATTATATCATTATTTATTGATTTAGAATGCTTTACTATTACGTACCAATGAGGATGCTTTTAATTTTTCTTTCCAGTTTTGTTTTACCGTGTCTTCGTTAAGGAAAAAAATAATAGTAATAATAATAAAATCATGGGGACCAGAACAGTTGATGTGGTCCATTCCATTCATTGTAATTGAGATTTTTTTAAATAAACAAAATTTAACATTTTAGATGAAATGATATAAATATCAACATTGACGTTTACATGGAAATGATGAAATGGTCAATTCAATAATTTTAATTAGTAAAATAATATAAATGATGGTAGGTTATGGTTTAGCACTATTATATAAAAGGTCAAATAACTTAATTAGTATGTCTATCTTCGACTAAAAGGTATAAAGTTCAAGTGTCTTATTCACGCTGATCAAATTTAACAAAACATGTATTATTGTAAAAATATATATAAATATGTAGCCGTAATTTGTTGACATGTTACATTTTATCCGAAAGGAAGAGATAAAGGATAAATAAAAAGAAAAAAAATAATAATTTAGCACCTTCAACGACATGCACATTACTTTTTTATTAGTCAGTTTAAATGAAAACTATTAAGAAAATATTTTATAATCGTATACTAAAGCGTCTTTTGTGTGAATATTTTCTCTTTTCCTCTTTGTATTCATCTGTCAAGGGGAAAAAAGAAGTTAAGTAATGAAGAAGGATGTTAAAATAAACATTTAGATATATATAAATTGCCAAAACGAACATGCATATGAGTGTGCTAATAATATAATATATGTGGTTCGTATCTCCCTACTTCTAATTGTACTAAAAAAACTGACATAAAATTTGTACTATCAATATCAAATATTTAGATTGATAACATAAGTTTATGTCAGTTGAGTTATACTTATATCGACTAAGAGATGAGATATATTATGGTTACATTAATTTTTTTTTTAACTAGAGTGCTTGAAAGAAATGTGAAAAATAAAACATAGGTGTTATAAATTTCTACCCTTTTATCTCTATTTGTGCATGTATTATCTCATATTCTTGCTTTTATTTGAAGTTTGGTGTATAATCATGCAATAATCATTTATGTGTTATTAAATTATTGAGTTTCGCAATAATAAAATGGAAAAAAATTAAAAAAGATAAAAAAAAAATTTAAAAAAATTTATCTTTTTGTTTTTGCTTCGGTTTTTTGAAATTCAACAATAATGTATCTTCCACCCACCAAAACTATCAATTAGCTCCGGCATATGGCCCACCGATATATTGTCATTTAAAAAATTAATAATTTATATAATGAAGTTTAATATTTATATCAATTTAAACGATAACTAATAATTGTACTATGCAAATTTCTTGTAAATGTATTTATACTTTCTATTATATTCCATTTAAAAAAATTATGTGCGAGTTTTATAAATGTATCAATTAAACATTAAGCTTTAATAATGAACTAATTTAGATTTTTAGTCAAAATTTTCTTTGAGAATTGTTTATAAATTTAGTCTACTTTAATCGTTTATTTTGTTAAATCGACATTTGAAGAAGTCTACATACAGTTGAGAATAAATATATGAATGATATTCTAATGTAATTGCAATAAATGGTCTAAAGCGTTTGGCTTATGAAAACTTAAAAGTTTAATTGACTCAAATTATAAGTTTCACATAATATTGGTTGAACAAAATCTTGATAAGAGTGTAAATTGATGCACTTTTATCCCAAAATTTAGGAGTATAAATTGGTATTTGTTCAAAATTAAATTGTGATGTTTTAATTTTTACAATTTAAGGCATACATTTAAATATATAAAATTGATATCAACTGCCGTACTTATCAACAACATACTCTAACTATGATGAGTAGCTTTTCATCTTCTTTTCTTTTCTTTTAGGATAATTCAAGCACAGTTAGTTAATTGAGAGGAGACACATATCATGACTAAAATGAAATGTTCGAACTCGCATGAATTTGAGACGTTTACATAATTAATGTAATGTTAAAATATGCCAAACTCATATGTGTATAAAACATGTCAAATAAAATCTTCTAAAAAAAACATAACAAACAAAAATATCACCTACGTTATAACTCTGTTAGAATATATAGTGATGCTAAGCTTAATAATGAAATTTCTTGGATAGCTGTTTTTTTTTTTTTTTTTTTTTAATTTAAAAAAAAGAATTAATTAACATAAATTTCTTTGACGAAGAAAGTTTTAATCAAATCTTTAACTTCGATATGATTATGAACAATTACTCAAATTTCAAATAATTATTTTATTTATTTAAATGAATAATTTAAAAAATATTTAGCATCTTTTATTGTAAATTTAACAAAAAGGAATTATAGTTATTATATTATAAAATGAAATTAACTGCTGTTTTATATTATGTAATGAAAATTAATAAAAGGCAGTAATTGAAGCCATTGGTGTGTGTGTATATATATACACACGAAAATAAGGAGAAATTAAAAAAAATTAATAAAAAGGAGTAATTGAATCCACACACACATATATACATAACAAATGAAAAATATTCCAATCGGATAAGGGGAATCTCTCCATTCCTACCCTATTCCCGATCGAGTACTCATTTTGTTTCCCCAGTTTTGACTCCCATCTCCAGTGAAATAGAGGATTCCCTATCCTAATCCCTGCGGGGTTTTTGCCATCGCTAGGAATAAGAAAGCGATGAGTTTTATTAATAAAAAACAGTGGTGGAAATTCTTTGCAAGATGAAGAAAAAAAACACACATATATACAATAAACATTTTTTCCTTAAAAATACTATTTTGATTTAAATATTTGCTTATTTTAGATATTATACTTTTAAATGTTCAATTTCACTAGAACTATAATAGAGTATGACATTAGAGAGAAAAAAATCGACCTTGGAAATCTAACGGATCAAAATGGGAAAATTATCCAACCAGACATGAAAATAACTCCCGCTAATCTTCCAAGACACTAAATTATCTGCCACTTGGTTATGTGATCGATCAATGTAGGCAATTGTTGCACAACTGGGTCCTCACTGCCTCAAGGATCTCCACCATTGCCCTTTCAAATTAAAAATGAGCCACAATATTAACTTATCATTGATTTTTTTTTTTTCGTTTGTCTCTAATAACGTTGTTGACATAAATTTAGAACATGTTTGCCATAAATTATATTTTGTTGTATGAAAATTATTATTATTATCTATAAATTTTAATTTTAAAAAACTAGATTAAAAATTATTAAAAAAAATATAAACTAAAATCGAATGAAATCAAACTATAAAAATTAAAATAGTATATTTTTTTAAATATGTTTTTGTTGTTTTTAATTGGGTTGAAATTGAAATAACAATAGCAATAGAAAATAATAAAATAAAATAATGAATGCCATTAAATAACTGAATAAGATATTATAAATAGTCTTTTTAAATGCATTAATTTTCGAGCTATGAAATTCAATGGGTTGATTTGACATTTTCACGCTTTGCCTTAATTTCATAAATTTCAACCAAATAACCTAGGGTGTGTAGCCATTTTTTTTTTAAACAACAATTTTCAATAATATAATTAAAACAATAATTTTTTTCAAATATAAAAAATAAACTAAAATATTTATAAATATAAAAAATTTTATTGTTTATCTGCGATATATTATAATATATCATAGACAAACACAAATAGTAGTCTATTATGGTCTATCTTAGATAGATTATAATATTTTGATATTATTTATAAATATTTTCAACAATTTTATCATTTAAAATAATTTTCCTAGCTTCAACCATTAGTGAATTTTGTAGCTAAGTTACATTTGATATTTTATAAACGTTTTGAAAAACTACCATTAAATATAAATTATTTGGAATTCCAAACAAAAATTAAACTTGAATCAATATAGGATGACTTTGAATAGTGCCATGATCAAATTTTTTGTTGGGTCATCGTCCCACCATATTTTAGGCAGCTTTGAGATGTTTATGAAAAAAACATAAATAATAGTGTAGCTGTTGAAAGAATAAACATATTTTTCAAACAAATAATAATATTTCAAAATATTTGGTATGGTTTATTTTTTTGAAAAAATATCTTAAATGACAAAATTGTTGAAATATTTACAACTAATAGCAAAATACACAGTCTATCTAGACTGCGATAGATCGTGACACAAATAACAATCTATCGCAATATACTGGAAAATTTTGTTATATTTGTAAACATTGTGGTTCCTTTTGCTATATTCGAAAATAGTCATTATTTTTTTTATATATATTATACTAAAATATAAAATAATATGTTTTTTCTATACAAATAAAATTATATACTGTTCCAATAATTATTTTACGCAATTTTAAATTTTGAAATATGTTAGTAACTTTCAATTGTGTTGTAGCAATTAACAAATCAGATTACTAAAAACATAAATCAAGTCAAAGAATCTATTAAAATTTGTAAATAATATCGTAATTCTAATTTAACAATTTTGGTTAAATTATAAAATTCGATCTCCATAATTTGAAAAAAATTAGAATTTAGTTCTTATACTTTTAAAAGTTAGAATATGATCTCTATGGTTTGGAGAAAATAAGAATTTAGTCCCTATTGTTTGTCAAAAGTTAGAATTTAGTCTCAACTTTAGAGACTATTTATAAGAATTTTTATCTAACAATGGAGATCAAATTTTAATTTCAGACCATAGGGACTAAACTCTAACGGTTTTTAAACTATAGTGACTAAATTTGCAATTTAAGGCCTCGTTTGATAACCATATTGTTTTTGAAAATTAAGGTTATAGACACTAATTTTACCCCTTATTGTCTATTTTTTAATCAAGATCTAAAAAGTGAAGTCAAATTTTGAAAACAAAAGAATTAGTTTTTAAAAATTTATCTGTTTTTGTAATTTGACTAAAAATTTAACTATTATATTTAATAAATATATATTAAATATAAAAAAATTGTAGAAAAAGTAGACTTTATATTTAAAATAAAAAATAAAAAACTAAATAATTATCTAACAATCCTTAAACAATAACAATATACTTTTTCAATAGCATGTTAAAAAAAAGAGAGAAGAGACATGGTTTAAGATAATAAAATAAAAAGGGAAAAAACATTGTGAATGTAAGAAAGAAAGAAAGAAGTGCCACGTGGGAGCCACGTAGGCAGAAGAGATCGGTCGATAGCCAGCGGGAAAAGCAAAATTTGTCGTAGTGGACGTGGAAGGGGTTTGGTGTGTAAGAAAGAGAAGAGAAGTATCCTCTCTCTTTTATCCACTTTACTACGTCTTTCTTTCTCTCATGTCACATTAACCCCTTTGCCTTTCTGAATTCATAATAATTCTAAGTCCTTTCCATTTCTCTCCTCCATTTTTTATTTTTACCCCATTTTTATATTTTCTTTTTTTCCTTCCTCCTTCAATCTCTCTGCCCTACTGTCACTTCTCTCTACTCTTTCAATTCTCATTTCTAATTCTTCAACTTCTCTTCTTCGTTTTTTTTTTTTTTTTTTTTTTTTTTCTTTTTAATTTTGATTTTTTTAATTTTTTTTTTCCTTTGGACTTTTCCCCCCCATTCACGCCTGGGGTTTAATTGCCGGAAAGTAGTCGGGATTTTGTTTTTTTTAGCTGTCTAAATCTCGCTCTGGCTTTGAATTTCTGGATTTTGGGCTGAATTTCGAAGGTTTTGGCTGTGATCGGACCTTTTAATTCCAAGATCTGCTTTGTTTCGGTGGTCAATTTTGATCTGGTTAGTGTTTTATTCAACAACGGGTTTGGATCCGATCGAGGAAGAAACAGCGCCATCCGATGGCGCTGTTCAGAAGGTTCTTTTACAGGAAGCCGCCGGATCGGCTTCTTGAGATCTCCGAGAGAGTCTATGGTACGCTTCCTTTTTAATTTTTATTTTTCTTCTTAATTTCGTGTTGCGTTGTTTTTTTTTTTCTTCTTTTTTTCTTTTTTTTCCCCTCTTCTTCCCGCGTTTATGCAGCTTCTCGAAATGCTAAGCTATTGCAGAATGTTAAACTCATGGTGTCATTTGTTTATGTGGGTAGTTAGGTGATTGCTTATTTTTCTAGCTTTATGCAAGCTCAATTCTTGACGTTTAATGCCAATTGGGACAATGCCGTAATAAACCCTTGAAGTCTAGGTTTAGCTGCTTCGTAACGCAATACTTCTGATGCAGACTGTCTCCTGTACTTAATTCCTTCTGGATTTTTTTCGCCTCCTACTTCTATGCTCTTTGACCTGTGTAGTTGTGGATTGTAATGGAAACAACCTCATATCCTCGTTGACACGCTTTCTCTCTCGTTTGCGTTCATCGCTTTTAATGCATTGCCTGTGTGAGTGTGATTCTTATGGAATATGAGTTTGGTTGCCGCCGGAGCTGCTGGTATATCAAATACTCTATTAGAGCAAGAATCTACAATAATTTGTACTTAAAAAAAGGAAGATTCTAGACTTCAACTAAATGATTCATGGTGCTAGAGAAATGCACAGTTGTAATTATAATAACTTTTTTGGGATACGAGTTGAAAGAGAAACTAAATACAAGATGTAATAAGTGAAAATCACCTAGAGGAGCTGAATGAATGGCAAGTATAAAGCTTAACAAACGAAGGAGAAGCCCACTTTTTGAGGTGGCCAACCTTTTTCTCGTACAGTTCTGAATACTGATAACTACATAATATTCTATTATGTTGTTCCTATGTTAGTAGCTTCGTTTAACATAGGAGGCTTTGTCTGTCCTGAGATGGTTCAAGGTTCAATCTGTTTATGAGTTTTTCTCTCTATCAATGCTTACTCCATTAGTTTAGTAATTTATTGTTAGGAATAAGAGGCCAGCTTGCTGTTTTTGTGAACTTTTTTGTTTTATCATGAAGAGAGCTACATACTGTTTTGTGGTCCATCTCTCCTGTTCTTCTATCTATGTAATCATGCTGTATGCGGTTACCTGTCCATGGAAACCATGTCTAATGGAACCTACTTAAGTAGAGGCTGTTATATGGGAATGCATTTCTGCACCAGTTTACAGAGTCGTGGTGCTACACAACTCTTTAATTGAGTTAGGCTGAGGGCTCGGTTTTCAATCACATATTCTGTTTTAGCTACCTGTCAAATATGGATATTTTGATAGCAACTTGAGTGATGGTTTTTAGTGGTGGCACATGGTAAATTATTATGCTTATTATTTGTTTTCAGTGTTTGATTGTTGCTTCTCCACGGAAGTGTTGGAAGAAGAAGAATATAAGGTCTACTTGGATGGCATTGTAGCACAGTTACAAAGCCACTTTCCTGATGCCTCATTCATGGTTTTCAACTTCAGAGAAGGTGGCAGGCGAAGTCAAATTTCTGATGTACTGACTCAGTATGACATGACAGTTATGGACTATCCTCGGCAATATGAGGGGTGTCCTTTATTGCCATTGGAGATGATTCACCACTTCCTTCGATCAAGTGAAAGCTGGTTGTCACTGGAGGGTCAACAGAATGTGCTATTGATGCATTGTGAAAGAGGAGGATGGCCTGTTCTTGCATTCATGCTAGCTGGTCTTCTTTTGTACAGGAAACAATACAGTGGGGAGCAGAAGACTCTTGAAATGGTCTACAAGCAAGCTCCTAAGGAACTTCTCCATCTTTTGTCTCCTTTAAATCCTCAGCCTTCCCAGCTGAGATATCTTCAATACATTTCCAGGAGAAATTTAGGTTCTGATTGGCCTCCATCGGATACACCTCTAGTTTTGGATTGTTTAATACTAAGAGTTTTACCTCTTTTTGATGGGGGAAAAGGATGTAGGCCTGTTGTGCGTGTTTATGGTCAAGACCCCTCAGCACCGGCCAATAGAACTTCAAAGCTTTTATTTTCGACATCAATCAAAAGAAAACATATCCGCAACTACCTACAGGTAATGACTCAGCAACACAAAATCTGAAAGCTGAAGTTGACCAACATTTAAGTTTTCTTATTAATTGTTACCACAGGCAGAGTGTATGCTGGTGAAAATTGATATTCATTGCCATGTTCAAGGGGACGTAGTTCTTGAATGCATCCATATGGATGAAGATCTAGTACACGAGGAGATGATGTTTAGAGTTATGTTTCACACAGCATTTGTTAGATCAAACATAATGATGCTGAACCGTGATGAAGTTGATGTTTTATGGGATGCGAGGGAGCAGTATCCCAAGGACTTCAGAGTTGAGGTAACTTATTGGTTCTTTTGTGAATGCGCCTTTGTGATGTTATAAAAGTTAACCCAAGATTTCATTTATCTCAGGCACTCTTTTTGGATGCTGATGCTGTTGTCCCCAGTCTCACCACATCCTTCGATGATGAAGATGGAAATGAAACTGGAGCTGCTTCTCCTGAAGAATTTTTTGAGGTCGAAGAGATCTTCAGTAGTGTAATTGATGGGCAGGAAGCAAAGGGGTCCAGTGATCCTCAAGTAGTCAATCATATAAACCGTAAAGAAGATTGGAAGGAGGACTTCGATCCTCCTGCATTCCAGGATTGTGACGATGGAAATCTTAAGCATGATAAGAAATCAGATTTTGATGCAGTGAAGGACATTACTGTGGATGATGTGAAGTACAAACTGGATGAAAATATATATTCTGATCTTAATGCAGTTAAGGACATTGCTGTGGATGATGGGGATATGAATTCAAATTCCTTTTTGGTTGCTGCTAATGTCCCGACTCATGCGAAAATCCAGGGGTTGGTGGATGATGCATACGAGAAATGTGAAGGTATGGAAGAAAAGGATGATGGAAGAGATACTACACCTGAGAAATTGGAAAACAAGGTTCTGCAGAAAAAGTTGAGTGCTGATGGCTCTAGACAAAAATCAGAAAAATTGCAAACACCGATTCCCAAGAAACAGCCTATTTCAAGTGGAAAACCGACCGCTGATATGGGTTTAGCCAAACAGAAAGTCAAACAACAAGAGACTCAAGGTTTCTCTGCAAAACAAGCGAAGCCAAATGCAGTTTCTAGGTGGATCCCTCCTAACAAAGGCTCCTATATGAATTCTATGCATGTTTCCTATCCACCTTCAAGATATAACAGTGCCCCAGCTGCTTTGGCAAGTATTGCATCATCGAAGGATGTAAATGCAAATTCCAAAACGAAGGCTGCTGCCACTACAGATTCTCTGGTTGCTACAGATGTTTTTACTGAACGAAAAAACTATGAAGTGGATTCTGTGAGGCCTTCACACTCCGCCCCTGGGAACCTCATGCTTGGCCCATCATCTCCAGTTGAGTCAATTGAGGAGACATATTCTTCCTCTGAAACTTTAAAACCATCACATAGTGATGCACAACTTGGAGTACCACTTCCCCCCTTGCCCACAAAGCCTCCATCTCCATATTTACCATCACCCCGCCAGGCAAATGAAATACCTCCTCCACCTCCTCCACCTCCTCCACCACCCACTTCATTTCATCATATAGCTACAAGGTCCTCTGCTCTACCACTTTCCGCGTCTTTAGCACCACCATTCATAGTTAACTCACCAAAGGCAGTGAATACCCCTGCCCCTCCCCCTCCCCCTCCATCTAGTAGGCAGAATAGTGTTTTGCCCCATTCTTCAACACAACCATCATGGGAGCAAATATATTCTTCCGTTTCTACTGGAACAGTGACTGATTCTATACCTCCTCCACCCCCACCTTCCTCTGTGGGCATGCCATCTACATTAAAGAATATTGTAAGTACTTCTCCTGTACCTGTTTTGTCACCTTTTTCAGCCCTTCTTGCCTCATCACATAAAGGGATATCACTACCCCCACCCCCACCCCCACCTCCCCCTCCCCCTCCCCCTCCCCCTCCCCCACCTTCTATGAAACATGAAGCACCTGTTCCACCACCTCCTCCACCCCCGCCTCCACCGCCCCCACCCCCATTAGTGCATGGGGCATTTCCTTCACCATCTCTAATGAAAACAGCACCACCACCTCCGCCCCCACCCTTGCATAGTGCATCTCCAGCACTATCTTTATTGCATGGAGCCCCACCTCCACCATCTCCACCACCTTCAAAGCAGAGAGCATCACCTCCGCCACCTCCTCCTCCGCCACCTTCCATATATGGAGCCCCACCTCCACCACTTCCTCCCCCACCACCTGCCGTGTACGGAGCCCCACCTCCACCACCTGCCGTGTACGGAGCCCCACCTCCGCCACCTCCTCCCCCACCACCTGCCGTGTACGGAGCCCCACCTCCGCCACCTCCTCCCCCACCACCTGCCGTGTACGGAGCCCCACCTCCGCCACCTCCTCCCCCACCACCTGCCGTGTACGGAGCCCCACCTCCACCACCTCCTTCCCCACCACCTGCCGTGTACGGAGCCCCACCTCCACCACCTCCTCCCCCACCACCTGCCGTGTACGGAGCCCCACCTCCACCACCTCCTCCTCCACCACCTGCCATGTATGGAGCCCCACCTCCACCACCTCCACCACCTCCTCCCCCACCACCTTCCATGTATGGAGTCTCGCCCCCACCACCTCCTCCCCCACCACCTTCCATGTATGGAGCCTCACCTCCACCACCTTCTATACATGGAGCCCCACCCCCACCTCCTCCCCCACCTTCGATGTTTGGTGCAACTCCTCCTTTGACCCCTACAATGTGGGGGGTACCCCCTCCTCCTCCACCCTCCTCTATGCGTGGGGCTCCTCCACCCCCTCCACCTCCACCAATGCGTGAGGCTCCTCCACTGCCACCCTCCTTGCGTGGGGCTCCCCCACCACCGCCACCTCCATCTATGCATGGGGCTCCTCCTCCACCACCACCACCTCCTCCAATGCATGGGGCTCCACCACCACCACCTCCTCCGATACGTGGGGCTCTTCCCCCACCACCTCCCCCTCCAATGCATGGAGCCCCTCCCCCACCACCACCACCCGGGGGTGGTAGAGCCCCTCCCCCTCCTCCCCCGCCCGGGGGTGGTAGAGCCCCTCCCCCGCCCGGGGGTGGTAGAGCCCCTCCCCCGCCTCCCCCGCCTGGGGGTGGTGGAGCACCAACACCACCTCCCCCTCCTGGTGGAGGTCGTGGAGCACCTGCCCCTCCTAGACCTCCTGGTGTTGGACCTCCTCCACCTCCACCACTAGGTGCTAAAGGAGCAAATGCTCCACCTGACCCGAGAGGTTTGTCTTCTGGGAGAGGGCGTGGGCTAACACGCTCAACAGCTACAGCACCTCGAAGGTCCTCCTTGAAACCTCTACATTGGAGCAAAGTAACGAGGGCTCTGCAAGGGAGCTTGTGGGAAGAACTACAAAGATACGGCGAGCCTCAAATGTATTATGAATTCTCTTTCAATTTATCTTTGTTTATTTGAATTTGAAATTCACTCTCTGCCTTTCAAGAAGATATTTCTCAGTACTTTTATAATTTTATTGCTGTTTGCGTATTATATTGGTGCTTCTTTTTTCTCCCTCCCCTCAGTGCTCCAGAGTTTGATGTGTCTGAGTTAGAGACTCTCTTTTCTGCAACTGTCCCCAAACCTGCTGATAAATCTGGAGGGCGAAGGAAGTCTGTTGGATCCAAAACTGACAAAGTTCACCTGGTAATTTTTTAGATAGTCTGTTGTTGGAACTACCATTTTTATGATGGGAAGTACTTTAAGGATTAGTATTTAAATTATATGCATCTGTTGATTATTATTGACTAAGAATTATTTGAAAACCCGACACAATTAACATTAAGAGTTGAGAGTTTTTAATTGATGGTTGGTATCGGTGTGACTTAAAGAGCTGTACCCTGTGATGCAATGGGAAAATGATTCAAACAAATTTGAAACAGTAGCTCAAAATTAAGTATGACTAACTTCAGTTCCTATATCTCCTTCATTTCTCAAAATAACAGAAAATTCACTTGAGTTTAGAAAACCCTCAGTTTGTTGAATGCAGCACAGAACTAAAAAGTATCTTCTTGAGAAGTTTATCAACCATCATAGATTGATGCGCAACTCTAATTCTTGGCAGATATCATAAATTCTTAATCTCATCTTTGGTGAACAATGTGATCTTTGCTAATTATGTAGTACTTGGGAATCTTCAAATGCTGAGTGACCTTAAGGAAATAAAGTGACCTGTGAAGTTTGCCATTCTCATATTTAAGCAATTGTAACATCAATTTTTTGAAGGTGCCTTCTGAGATTCTGCATTCCTTAACAAATTGCGTTTTATTATCTTCTAATATATATTCTTTAAATGATGTTCAAAAGTTGTAGTTTAGCTTGGGATAGAAGCAGGCCTTTTTGATTGACATACTTTTCAGGACCAATGGGTTCTTTTGGATGTGCATGTATAATGAGCAAGGAATAATTTTTTTTTTTGTGTATGTTACAGTGACTCAGTGAGTATGTTAACTGTATTAGCTGGTTATATGAGTCTTTAGCCAATGCGATTTACACAATATTTCTCTCAAAATTCTCTACACTTTGTTAGATTGCGGCATTGCGCAGATGGGAGTCTAGGGTTGTTTTGTTATTTCTTTCAAATGAGACTAAGATTTGCAATTTCCAAAGAGAATCCCCCACATTGGGAAGTCTCATTTTCCGCAAGTCCTTGTATGTTCTGAAACAAAGCATGAACATTTTGAATGAGAACTTTGGGTTGAAGAAAAGAACATAAGACCATTCTGTCTTTCATAAAGAGTTTAGCATTATTCTGTTGGTTGTGTATGTGGATATGATGTGGTGGCCTTTTGGGGTTTTTCTTATTTTGTTAATTGGCTAACTATTATTTATAACCACACGTTTTAGCTTTACCGTGTGGTTAAATATTATTCCTTTGTAAGCTGCTGTGTATTATTTGTCCAGAACCTTTCATTTGTTAACCAGCCTGTATAAAGGCTTGTATCATTGTAGTTCACATCTATCACTTGAATATAATCCTACTTCAAGAACTCTTTAAGATTTGAGTCTCCACCAAACTGGTCTCAGAGTGCCAAAAATGAAAGGACCTGGTGGCTTGGAAACAATACCAGCAAAACCAATGATTCTCCACCTCATGATGCTGAAGCATCTTCTTCCTCTTCCCTTCCTACTCTCAATCGCTGGTTGATATATGTTGAAACCTTGGTAGGAAAACTAAGTGAGAACATGGTTGGAGTTCAGACATCCATGGGTGGAATGCAATAAGCCATTGAACATCTAACTCAAGAAATTGGGCAGGTCTCTAACAACCAACCTTGACAACAAGAAAATGCTGTCAACATTCAAGAACTACAAGAAAACAGAAGATAACCTAAAAGACAGCAAAGAAGGAAAGATATTCCTCCTCAAAACATCTCTAGAAATCAAGAACCTGCAAGAACTCCTCCAAGGGGACAAAATAGTGAATTTCAGCCTGCAAACCATGCTCAAAATCATGTTCCAATCCATTTACAACTCGAAGTCACTGTCAGATCGATTCCTCATATTCTGCTTGGATGTGAGTCTGAATCTGACTCCAGTGATGATGAGTATCCATTTCCTTATCCAGAATATCCTCCAAGATACCCCCAACCTTAACCATCTTATCAAGGAAATCCCCAAAAAGGCCCCCACATCAATTACCAGGATAACATTCTTATTGCTATTGTTATTATTAGAGTGATGCTTTAGCTTTTAGGGGCCCTATATATATCATATTTAATTTTGTTTAGTGCACTTTGGAATTTGGATGTTGAATTATATTGATTATTATGTTTGGGCATAGAGATGGCAGGAGTGGGAATGGGATTCTTTGATTACAAAGGAAACATGTTCTGGATTCCTTGTTTGAGACAAGGAGGTTTGGATCACTCCAATTAAGGCAGCATAGTTCAGAGCAACTTATTTAAGGATATTGAGGAATTCTGGAAGGCTAAGCTATCTCTTCCAGATTTTGCTCGTTCATTTAACATTATAAGAAAATACTACACATCACAATTCCAACTTGAAAGCTAGACCGAGTTCAACTTTGGTGGGTGCAAAATCAATCGGAATTAATAGCTATGACACAATTTATTTGTGAAGTTATATGGAGACATTAACTTCAGACTGAGTTAGATTTCAATATCTCAATTTAGTAAAAGTGCAGGGGATAACAGAGCTACTTTCCTAGTATGATATTTCTTGAGCTAGCAATGATTATTGGATTTTGTTAAACCACCAAATATGTAAAAATGGAAGAATAGGTTAGGACAAAGTGAGCATAGTTCAACTAACATATAGTATATGTTAGGTAACCATGAGGTTTGTCCCTATTGTACTAAAAAATTGAAGGCTCTAAATAAGGTTGGCAATGGAGCCGAGGTGGGGTGGGTGGGGGTTTCTTGTCCCTGCCCTCGTGGGGGGAATTTACCCCCATCCCCGCCTAATAGGCAGGGACAGGGGCGGGGATTCCCCGTCGGGGAAACGGGTCCCCGCAGGGACCCATTCCCCGAGATAGAGCGAGAGCAAGCCAGCGAGAGAGGGTGAGAGCAAGAGCGAGACTGTGAGAGAGAGTGAGAGCGAGAGGTTGTTCGAGAGAGGGACCAAATTACTACCAATTAATAAGTTGAGGGACTACACAAAAATATAAATAAAATTCACAAGCTCAAAAATCCTTTGGGTTTGATTGGGACTTGGGTTTGGGCGAGGGCGAGAGAGAGAGAGAGAGAGTGAGAGCGTGAGAGAGAGCGAGAGAGATAGAGTGATTGTGAGTGAGGAAATGATGCGAGAGCGAGAGCGCGCGAGAGTCAACTATAAAATTAATTTTTATATTAAATGGGATGGTGTCGGGATTCGGGGTCGGGTACCCGGAAAGGTCCCGGTTTGATCCTCATCCCTGGTCAAACCGGGGATTCCTCGGCCCTGTGGGTTTTTTGCCAACCCTAGCTCTAAATAAATCTTTTTATTTATTGAAAGAACAACTTTCATTGAGAACGGATGAAACAATACAGGATATGCACAAATAAAGCTCTCAAACGAACACTCCTAAAGGAAAGGGCTCCTGTTGTAAAAATGAAGGCTCTAAATAAATCTTTTTATTCATGGAAAGAATTTCATTGAGAACGGATGAAATAATACAGGACACGCACAAATAAAGCTCTCAAAAGAAAACACTCCTAAAGGAAAGGGCTCCTGTTGTTCAAAATAGAACACAAAGAATAAATTCAAAAGCTCTTTGAAGTCAAAGTCCAAAGAGAAACGTGATATCTAACAAGGGACCAAACATCTAAGGGGTGGTTAATATATGTACTCCAGCATAAGAGGAATTTATTAGTTGAACATTCCCCTAATAAATTCCCCTTATGCCGGAGTACATATGGGTTCTGTCGTTCAGTAAAGTGTCTTTATTGTGTTTCAACACTTTGTTAGAAGGCTCCTGTGTGTTTTGGTTTATATGTATAGAGTATTTAGTGAATAAGATCTCTCCCATTTTACTTGCTGTTAGATAGCATTGTCTAGTTGGGAGATCACTATTTTCATCCAAATTTGTCTACTTTTTGTGTAATGACTTTTTGTTCACAGACCTCGATATAATACTCCCGTCTCATTGATAGAAATGGACTTATCAAAGGTTTACTTATTTAAGATGGATCCCCGCATGGAGCATTGTAAAGAAATAATGTGTAATCTGCTGAATCATATTTCTCACTTTGTTGGTGGTCAAACTCTTACACTGTTGCCAAAGTGAACTTAGTTTAGTAGTAATTGACATGATCTTCCTTCCTAGAGGTTAAAGTTCGATCCCCCACCCCATTAATTGTTGTACTAAAAGAAAACCCTCTTACACGGCTATATATTTTGTGGTGGTTGGGGGGTGTTTATTTTTATTTTTATTTTTTATTTTTTTTTAAATTTTAAATTAATATTTTAAAATGAATATTGAAACTGTTATATGATGTACAGTATTTTGTTTCTTTATAATAGGCTGATGTAATGAAAACTTTGAATAATATTTATATTGTTATGCAGATTGACCTCAGGAGAGCTAATAACACCGAAATTATGCTCACCAAAGTAAAGATGCCACTTCCTGATATGATGGTAAGATGCCAGACTAACTTCTTATTTTCAATACATCTACGTATTAACTGAAACCATGCTTTACCCTTGTAGTAGGTTTCCATGGTAAGTTTGAAACCATCTGCGAAGACATTGATAAGCACACTTGACACCTTAATTTCATTCTATTATCATGATCATGATGACTAAAGTTGCTTTTTACCTTTCATGAAGATAATTTTGTCAAATTCTCTAGAGGGAGCAAGCCCAAGTCCTACTATGCTTGTACAATATGGTAGGTGATAATTCAAATCTTAGGTCGTAGGGGAGATGATGGCTTCCATATGATCCTTAAATATCCATATTGTTCCATCTGGTTCTGATCCTCTGCCTCTTAGTTGACCTAAGGGACAAACTAATTGCACCCTGCAACAATTGAAGACGGGAGTGATTTTAGTTTAAGTGAAAAAATTGATTGGCCCACAACAGCTATTCAATCTCATACTGGCACTATCTATTGTGGTCCTTTATCTTCCTAGGGTAGAAGAACGAGCTGGAACTCTATTGCAAGCTATAAAAGATACTTGTGAACTTTGAACCTGTTTTATTTTTTGGGATAACCCGCCTGACCCTACAACATTTGGGTGTCAAGGAAACTCATAGGATATTAAATCCTAAGTAGGTGACCACCATGGATTGAAACCACCTATCCTCCTGTTACAAACATCATATTTTAAATTAAGCCTGAATAGACTGCTGATGTATCACTTGAAACTTGGAACCATATTAGTACTAGTATGAATTCTAACAAAATAAAAATTTGGTATCCAAAAAATGGTAAGATTACTAGATGTTTCTAGTTCAAGATTACTATTCGTGGTAATATCTTTCTAAATTTTGGAGATTTTGAGTCAATTGATCCACCAACAGTCACTCAAGGCAGTTTATTGATTAATGATTTTACCAATCCCCTTGATTTGTATCGTTTAAAACAAGTTATGCAAGATGAAGGTATAGATCCCATCCCTTAGATTTCAGATTCTAATCTCTTTGATCCTTTACAAAATCTTCCAAGGTTCTCGAGGAACCCTTTTAAATCATTTTTAGAAGAAGATGCGGACTTATTGAAGTTATTCCAGCCGAAAGAGACAGAAGAACAAGTAGATGATCCTCTGTTAGTCTCGTTCAAGGAGAATCTGGTGAACTTCCCCTCTGCAAATGCAGTGAGTGGTTCGGAGGTTGAAGATGATGGTGTGAACAAGGTTCAAGAAATTTTCAAGTCATCATCAATGAGGAAAGAGGCATTTGAATCGAATTTAATGAAGGAAGAGTTAGAGGAACACCAATCGGTTGAATTGCCCAAGAAATTTTCAAAGGGAACTTCAAACATTGCGTTGGTTGAAGCAAAAGACAACCTATTAAGCATTAATGCTAAAAACGTTTCTTCTTCAGCCAACCATTTTCCAGCTTTTCCCCTCATTGCTCTCGGAAAAAAGGTTTCACCGACAACCACAGTTACTCATTATGAATTGGAAAATCCAAACGTTATGGCTTCTAAGCATTTATTAGGCATTCTCTCTCCAAAAAATTAATGAGTCGTTACCACTTTCCTCACCTAGATTACTTGATTCAAGCGTGGAAGCCCATCCGTCACAAGCAGAAAAAGCCGAAGTACTCTCCTCTTGGTCACTAATTCCTCCTCGTTATTTCTTGAATCTCCTCTTGTTAAGAGAAATTTATTTCCAATTCCTGCATTTCCCAAGCATTACTCCCGAAAGGCATTGACGATTACTTCAAAAGAAAGTGAAGTGAACCCGGATGTCCTAGAAGAAATATGTATTCGCTTGCAACTTCCTTATCTGGCTGAAAAAATCCCTGCTCCAGCTCATCAAGTTCCTTTTCCTCTCTTGTTAAGTCGAGGTCTGTTATTGCATTTCCGGATTTGAAGGTGACTTTTGTCAAAGACTTACCAAGGCTTCCTTCTCCAAAATCTCGCAAGTCTCAAGATATTTCAGATGATGACTGTTCAGTAGGTGTAAGCAGCAACGAGGAACCAGAAATCTTGGCATTCAAATCCTTACTTGTTGAGGATCAGCGAGAAGAAGTCCAAGGGTCAGAACTTGTTGCACTTTTTTAAAGTTCGACTTTCAAAAATCTTGGACAGAATCCTAGCAAGATATTTACTCCAATTTCCTCTTCTCAAATTTCTTCCAAATTCTCTTCTCTGATTAAAGATTATGGTCTGGTCTTTGAGTAGAATTCTCACCATTCTCTTAAAGTTAAAGTTTTAGCTATCTAAGTATTCTCGGGAGTTAAAATGAGTTGCTCACTTAGCGGCTGGAGCCCTGGTCTCTGTTTAAACATCTCTATAGGTCAGAAGGAATTACTACTCAGCCAAGCTTTTGGCATTGTCACTTCTTCAGCTGCTGTTTGGTAACTAGCAAGGCGGTAGTTCGCGAAGAAGACTTGGTTTTTGGTTCGTGAATTTGCATTTAATGGTCTTTGTATCTAAAGTCTCAAGTAACTTTACTAGAATTTTGGCAGTTTGGAAACCTCTATTTTTCGGTTATATTGTTAAGATTTGTTCTCATTTGTAATTCACTTTGCTCCTGTTTTTTCATTAGCTAGTTGTATTTTATCTTTTCTTGGTTCTCATTGTACTTTGAGCATTAGAATCATTTCATTTTTTCAATGAAAAAGTCTTCTCTCTTTTTTTTTTTAAAAAAAAGATTATTAGGTTGAGCACATGCATAGTCTTAAGTTTAACTCTTGCTCTTGTAAACAAATGTGGCATGAGAAGGATAGTGCCAAGTTGGAGATACCGAGTTGACAAATACACTGTCTTTTCCCATTTTACAAATACTTGTTTTTGGCGGTAGTCAAGTAATTTATTGATAGTGGTGAATGTAATTGATGAAAAGTCTAAGCTTTTAATGCGTGATATCTCAGGCTGCAGTGCTAGCAATGGATGAGTCAGTTTTAGATGTTGATCAGGTGGAAAATCTCATAAAATTTTGTCCTACGAAGGAGGAGATGGAACTTCTTAAGGTGAACTTCAAATTATTGGAATTAAAGGCCGATGGAAGAAATAAACTTGACTACGGGCACTTTTTCATAGTTTCTCAGAATGCTAATTATTCTGTTGCGACTTAATATCTTTCAAGTTTTTTTTCGTCCTTTTATTATTTGTATTGATTGACATATTTTTTGCTTATTATCTAGGGATACACTGGTGATATGGATAACCTTGGAAAGTGTGAACAGGTATTCTGTTTGTTTTGGTGAATTTTTAAATTTCAGTTATTGACTTCTGATTATCATGGTTAAAAGCCATTTATTTACATTGTCTTACCTTTTCTATCAGTATTTTTTGGAGCTGATGAAAGTGCCTCGAGTAGAGTCAAAGATGAGAGTGTTTTCTTTTAAGATACAGTTCGGCTCTCAGGTTTGGTGGTATCCTCAATTTAAACAAATTCGTTGTTTTAACATTTCTAGATTATTGAATTATATCTTTAACACCGGCATCTCCGTTTCCCTTCTGCAGATATCAGAATTTAAGAAGAGTTTAAATACTGTCAACTCTGCATGTGATGAGGTTGTTACTACTGAGAATAAAATCTTGCCGTAGTTTTGGTCTGTCACTTTAACCTTTCGTGCTTCAGCCCTGCTAAAAATAGCTGTTACTGCCTTTTAGGTTAGGAATTCTACCAAATTGAAGGAGATTATGAAGAAAATTCTTTATCTGGGGAATACATTGAATCAAGGAACAGCAAGGGGTAAGGTCTTAATTACTTGGGGGAATTGGAATATGCTGTTTGTTTATGGAAAATTCATCTTTAGCTATTTTTATCTATTTTGATAGCTAGTTTGGATGGAAATATGAGCATAACTTGCACTTAAACAGAAATATTTAATGAGTTTAATTCGTTCTGTGGCGTGAAATTATTATATTTTTTTAGGATAAACTTGAGTTTTACAGTCTCGTGGAACTGACTATATGTGCTAAAATTACGTTATAACCAGTATATATACCGAGGGACATGTGTTGTCGAATTCCTCAACATCTCAGACTAAGGGAAAATTCGATTATCCCCTACTATCAACAAGATTCCTGACATTCTGTAAAATAAATTTCGTTGATATATTTCACGAAATTTCGAAACAAAAAGGAAAAAAAGAAAAAGAAAAAAGGGACAATTGCAAATCCACAATGCAAAAGAACTTTTAAATATAGCAAAATTTAAATCCAGTTCTCAGAGTCCATCGGTAATAGACTATATTGCTAATAGGAGTTTATTAGTGATAGAGTCTATTACTAATAGAAATCCATAAACGATAGATTCTATCACTGATAGATTTTGTTATATTTGCTATTCTTTAAACATGTTCTACACTAAATTATTAGCCCTAAGGATGCCACTCATTGTAATAATCCCAAAAAAAAAAAAAAAGAAAAAACTTCCATCGCCCATTTGGCCATTTATATTAGCTAGGCCCAAGAAGCTCAGTGAGGGTTTTGGTGGAGAGTTTATAGGGAAAGATGGCATCCACCTTTTTCACCTCACTGATGTAGGACAAACTTTTAGCAAACACTCCTTCATTTTCGTTCCTTCCTCTCTCCGCTCTCTCCTTCCACGCCGGTCTTCCTCAACACTTCACACCACAATTTATTTAATCAATTTTCATTTAATTAATAATTTTATTTTATTTATGTTTTTTAATTTTTAATTTAATTGTTTTGCTTTTTTTTTTTTTGAAGGAAAGTTATTATAAATGAAAAAAAATCAAATTATTTACAAATATAGAAAAATTTTATTGTCTATTAGCAGTTTGATAGACTTCTATTGTTTGAGTGATAAAAATCTATCGTAGTCTATTGCTTAAATGATAGAAGTTTATCGCGGTTTATCGCTGATCGACAGTGAAATTTTTCTATATTTGTAAATAGTTTAACTCATTTTGCTATATTTGAAAACAACCTTTTTTTTTTTAAACTATATCTCATTTTCTAATTTATTATTTTTATTATATACCATGATATTCATTCATATTTCTGATTATCTATTCTCACTTCTTTAACACTTGAATCTCAAATTTCAGTTTTTTTATTATTCTCATAGCTCTAGTTTCTAATTCACTTATTTATCCGTTATGTTTAAATATTAGTTTGTTATATCACACATGCAATATTTCATATCTCTTCTAATCTTGTAACTAATTACCCAATATTTGATATATTTTTGTATATGATGATCAATTGTAGTTTGTTTTTGGAGAAATGACCTTTTTAGTCCTTTGAGTTTTTAAGGAATAGGTGAGTTTGGTCCGTAAAGTTTCAATTTGGCTAATTCAGTCTCTTAGTGATGAAGAATAGGTTTAAAAGGTCCTATCGTTATTTTCAACCTTAATTACATATTATTATTATTATTTTAAATACTGAAAATGACATTTTTAAAATAAAAAAAAATAGTTTCCCACCCCTCTCTCTACTCTCCTCCCTCCACCAACCTTCCCTCTTCATCTTCCTCTCCCGTACTTCCATCCCCCTAGATACAGTCCATTTTGGTATGAGAGGTTCTACTTTCTGGTGGCCGTGAACATGGAGTCTGATGCTTCTTGTATAAATGTCTTGCCACTTGGGGATTTTGGGGGGCAAAGCAAGTAGGTTGCGGTTGGAGATGAGAGAGGGAGAATTGATGTGTTTGCGAGATTTGTTGATGTTGCATTTGAACTTCGTACAATGTCTAAATTCCAACTTAGAAATAGAGGAACCACCATCTCCAAGATGATTTAGAACTAAACAACAGAGGTATACTATGACCAACTTAAATTTGGTGTTTGCTTATTCTCACAGTATGAAAACTATGCACAAAAGAATGAAAACCCATCAACAGTTCTACTACTCAATGTTTTAGTAAAAAGATGGGGGAAAAACCCAATAGCAAATGATGACGGAGTTGAAAATTTAAAGGGAAAAATGGAGCGCAAGACATTCTGTGGAAATAAAGAGGACCTTTGAGATGGGTCAAGGAAACTTTTTCGCACAAAAAAGGAGGAAGAGAAATGAAAGAATGGGAGAGGAAGATGAAATGGAAAGGTTGGTGAAGGCAGGAGAAACTATTTTTTTTTTAATTTTTAAAATTTAAAAATGACATTTTCAGTATTTAAAACAACAATAATAATATATAAACATGGTAGATAATAACAACAGGGATCTTTTAAACCTATTCTTCACAAGTGAGGGACTAAATTGGCCAAATTGAAACTTTGCCAAATTAAAACTTTAGGGACCAAATGCATCTGTTCCCAAAAACTCCATTATTTTAAGATGTAAATAAATTATAGTTTAATTAAGTAATAAATAAAATATTGTTTAGTAAATCAAAACCATTTCATAAATATTCATAATTTTTTCCCCAAATTTCAACCGATATCCACATTTCGCATTTCAATATACACATGTATATGTGGTTAAAAATGGTCGATAATCGTCTAGTTAAGCTACACTTAAGTTTCATTTATAGCAAACAATTTTCAAAATTTCCATGGGTTCTGCTAAATTTTTCATCAACATCAAACGTGGTTAAAAATGGTTGATTATCGTCTAGTTAACTTGCACTGAAATTTCATTTAGAGCCTGCAATTTTCGAAGTTCGATAGGTTTTGCTAAATTTTTCGTTGACATTTGACATTTTCATGGAGCCTGGATCTCAATATCTCCATCAACATCTACATTTTGAGCATTGGTTATTACTTACATTACCGTATCCTGTCATGCTATGATTTGTGCATTTATTTACTAATGATTGGTCTATTTGCTTATCCGTAGTATAGGAATGGCTTGTCTTTGTTCTAAGGAACATGAAAAATCGAATTATTGAAAAAGAAACACAATTCTTACCTCCATCTTGCTGCTGCTTGATGGTATATGCAAACGAACTTCTTATTTTTCTTCTTTTTTCTGTTGAAAAATCGTTTTATTTTTTAAAATTTGAACTTTAATATTAATTAAACTCACGACATGTTCAATGAATGGCTGATAAGTTTAGTAGCTCATCCCAGTCTGGTTGAATGCTTGCATGATCCAGTCATCATTTATCTCCCCAAAACTTCTTAGCAATGTAGAAGGGTTTTATATATTGAATGTCTTGAACATTGTCCATTCATTTTCTTGATTTGTTTAATGAAATATACCTATAAATATGAACTTACAGGATCTGCAGTTGGCTTCAAGCTGGACAGTCTTTTAAAGCTTGCTGATACACGTGCTTCTAATAATAAGATGACACTCATGCACTATCTTTGCAAGGTTTTACTTCTGATTATCCCTTTGCTTAAATTTGTTTGTCCCTTTCTAGTGGGTTATTTATATTTGTTTCCTTCCTGGTTGATTAGAGGAGTTACAAATGTATTATGCTTTCACATTTTACATAATATGTAGATATATTTAGTGCGTGAGACATGTCTCTGTCTGTATAAGTACTGAAGCTGGTCGAATTAACAAGCTGTAACTTTTTTCTCGCTGACACGTCCATTAAGAGGAAAATAAGTATAAATTGCAGCCGAAGAGGAGAGGAAGAACCACAAAAAATGATAACTGTTCAAACCCTTGTAGAAGATGTGGGTCAAAAGGGACAAGAGACAGATAACCCCCACCTTTCCAAAAAAGACGTCTTCAGCAAAAAGGATATACACTTCATCCTTTCAAGAGATGAATATATTTGAGGTCAAAATGTTCATAGGAACTGGGATTTCTGTTGAGATATCAGAGTGTGGGATGTGTTCAATAACCCAAAAACGTTAAAACGTGATGGGTGGTAGTCTTAGAGGGAACACTGAATGCAATAGATCGATTTTTTTGATACAACACATTGTGTTAAAGAAAGTAATACCTAAAAGCATGAAACTAGCAGAATCCCTGAAGAAGTTATAATATATTTCACACGTGGGCCCCTTCATGCAGGCTGTTCCGATGTAAAGAGTTAAGAGATGAATGGGTTATTAGATTTCATGGTTTGAGTAGTATGTTCATAGATCTTTTATCAGCTTGCATCTCTGGAAGGAGATGAATCCTTCTATATACTTCAGCTTAAGGTTGGTTTGCGATCTCAAATTTGGTAGGTCCTCGCTTCAAAGACACCAGCTCTTCTAAATTTTCATTTGGACCTGGGTAGCCTCGAGCCAGCAACCAAGGTACAAATCATTATTTTTTATTTTATTTTTTTCCCAATACTTCTTACTTGGTTTATATTATCATCAATATCTATACATTACTTTTATAAGAAACAAATTTTTTCATAAAGGATAATGAAATACACAAAACATTTCGAGAATTTCCAATATGCATTTCAATTTAGGTACTAGAAGGAGAATACAACTCCAGAAAGAAACGTTTCAAGTAATGGCCTGCAATCTTCCTCCTATTTTCTTTGTTCCTGAAGAATTTTCTTCTCTTTGCTCCTGAGGAATTTAAATAAGCGAAACTTTTTTATTCTCTCTTTGAAGATACAACCAAGCAAAAGATTGTCTAAATATTTATAGACCATTGGACCTTGGATTTTGTTAACATCATACTTTTCTCTCTTTGAAGATACAATTGAAATCTTTAGCAGAAGAAATGCAAGCTATAATTAAGGGGTTAGAAAAGGTCAGGCAGGAGCTTGTTGCTTCTGAAAGTGATGGTCCAGTCTCTGAAGTTTTTCGCAAGGTACATCTGCCTTTTCATATGTTCTACCCAAGAACATTTTTGCACTTTTGTTCTTCCATCAATTTTTGACTTTTTTCCTTTTCATATATTTCTCTGCTTCTTATCAAAAAGAAAAAAACAAATAACTTGATTCAATTTTCTGTGATTGACAGTCATATGCCTCCGGAGTACATGCATTTTGTCCTAAATTGATTTACTTTGAAATAATGATTCCAGTAAAACCATGTTCTTTATTGCCACTTGAAATAATTAATCATACTTCAAAATTTCACTTTAATAATTTGTTTAATCATACTTCAGATTGTGAAATCGAACTTGGAATCATGTTTTCGAACTTTTTAGTTATTACATGTTATAAAATCTTGAAATAATCAGGAAAAAAAAAACCAATTATTTGCAATCACCACCGAATTTGGAGTATATCAGAGAAAAGAATTGGATTCACACAACTGATCGACATCTCACTCTTTACCCATAAATTATCCCATTAAAAGAACTCCTGAAGCAAACCTTTTGATGGAGATCGGGACCATACTTTAGCAATCAATCGATGCTGTGATGTCTTAAATTAGCAAAATCAATATTGTGCTAAAACTTGATATCTTAACCAAGAAAAATCTTGTTATGTAATCATACATTTCGTTTCTGTATTTTTGGTTTGGCCCAACTGCTCAAAACAACAAAAAGAATTGTGCCTTTATTTCGAAAAGTTGTTAAATTTGATCATGCTACCCTGACAACCCTTTTTTTTCCTGTACTTTATTGTCTTATAATTAGACGCTGAAAGAATTTATTGCTATTGCTGAGACAGAGGTGACATCTGTGACAAATCTATACTCTACCGTGGTAATTTTCTGGATCCCACTACTATTTTGAATTACCATTGAATGATTTCAGGAAAAGAAAGTGATCTTATTTTTCATTCTGTCCTTTGGTGGACAGGGTAGAAATGCAGATGCACTTGCACTATATTTTGGTGAGGATCCGGCTCGTTGTCCATTTGAGCAGGGTACGCTATGATCCTTATGGTCGTACTATTATCTTCTTTCTTTATATATGTTTATATGTTTTGAATACTTGAATCGAGATTAGCTTCAGTTCTTCCAAATTCTTGTTTACTTGTTAAGATTCCCTACCTAATACCTATTATCATGCGTACTTATAGTAATTTCTCTCTCTTGAAAATCTGGTTCAGTTTGTGTTTGTTTAAGACTATTTAGCTAGGAAATATTGCAAACAGAGCTTTTCCTTTTTTTGTTATGCAATGTTTTTAGTTTTCCCATTCCCTCCTTATCTAGATTTCACGAATATGGTTGGAAGAAGAGATGTGATATTTACATTGGTTAATTCTTCACCATATGGCTGCAGTTACAGTGACACTATTGAACTTCGTGAGATTATTTCGGAAAGCCCACGAAGAAAACTGCAAACAGGCTGAATTGGAAAAGAAAAAGGCCGAGAAGGAAGCCGAAATGGAGAATGCCAAAGGAATTAGCCTTACGAAGAAGAGTGTGAAATAGGTGATATACTTGAGTTCTCCTTAGCATGGGAGATTGAGCTCTCGTCCTACATTGGTGACTCGGTTGTCACCTTGCGGCCAAGGGGAAACATGCCGTGTGACCAACTTCGAAGTGCATCCAATTGAGATATGTTCTGCAGTGCTAAAGCCCTCGACGACCGTGGATATGAAACACAATGGTCTGTTTATTAATGATATGCCTGCAGAACTTTTGAGTTGGCCAGCTTGTTTATTTGTACATATCTGACCGGCTGCTACTTGAACCAACAAAATCGCGCCCCAACTCAACAGATGTTTCCCTCTTGAATAGACAGATCAATCAATCATGGAGATAATAATATTGGGTGCTGACTGACTATCTTCGCCAAGCAAAGGTATTCTCTATGCTGGTAGCTGCAATTCTTATTATGGGTTTGGCTCCTCCGGCAGAGTTTTTCAGAAGAGTATTTTCAGTCCTAGATCAGTGTTTTGATTAAAGTAGGTGATTTGGTTTCGGCTTTCACAACGTATGCATTTGGCATAAATTTTTTGGACAAAGAACAAATGCGTCGGAATTGCATCCTCGATGTCCAGCCGTAGCACGAAACCGTGTACAGAGCCTCTCTAACCATTCCATACATTAGAATGTAAAATTTGTTCTTTTGTTTGATTATGTAACATGAAAATAGTTTTTTTTCTTTTTTCTTTCTTCTCCCTCTTATTTGTAGATTTTTTTGACTCAAACCCGTCATAGAAGGTGTTGTATAGAGCAGATTCAGAGAGTAATCAGAAGACGGGTTCTCCCACCACTGTAATTGTAACATAAAAATCGAAAATATAGGCCACGTTTGAAATCTCTCTCTCTTTCTTTTTTTTTTTTTTTTCCTTAACATAAAAAGTGAAAACTCATTCATACATTTATTTTTTGTCCTGATTTTGCTCCTGCCATTACCATAATGTGAGCAACTTGTTGTCGACATGCATGATGTGACTTCCATTATTCCTTGATTGTCTTTAGTGGAAAATTTGAGACAAGGATTGTCCACCAGAGCTCATCATTAAAAATCGATGCAGATGCTTGAACTCTTTGGTGGCTTTTGTACCACTGGCCCAAGTGGAAATTTTTCTAGTAACATTTAAGAATACTGTGATGGCAGTCGGCTTAGGCCAGATTGAGAAAAGAATACGAAAGATAAATACATACATGTTCTGCTGTGGTTAATGAAATTTTGGTGGATCTTGTAGCACTTGTTCAAATGGAATTTTTTCATTCATGTTCTCATTTCTTGCCATTATGATAAACATTTAGGTATGCTATGACCGCCATGAAATATAATTGTGAATGAAAAGAGTACTTGGTGTCAATTACAAATTCTTGTACTTGGATAAAAAGTATTTTTGTACTGAAAGATTTAAGAATGATGTAGAATTCTTTGAAGAGAATACGTGATAACTTATTGGATAATTTCTTAAAGCATAATGATTTTTCAATATAAAACAAACAAGTAAACCCAAGTAGACTATAAGGAAAAATAAAAGAGAAAACTTAACCCATATGGATAATAAACCTCTCCCAATGATCTGAAAGATTGAATATTTACAACTTGAAAGAAACAGGAATTTGAATGCAGAGCTTAGAACAAGGCTAAGAAATTGCTTGTTGGTAATTCTAAGCAACTAAACAAATCATTTTATTTTATTTTTCCTTTCCCTTCTCTTTGTTTGCTCAAACTCATGAGTTCCTGACTCCCCAGAGTAAAAATTAACAAGCGAGTCTCTGTTTCAATTAAATCTGCCTGAAACAGTTTTCTCTCATGGAAGTTCTTCAAATCCCTTCAAATGGAAGCAACCTTCATTTTCCTTCTCATCAACATCCATCCAAAAACAAAAAGAGCTTTTGCTTTCCATACCCATTCGAGAACCCACTCTGCAACTTTTGAAGAACAGAGTGTTAACAATGGCGTCAAGGACAACAAAAACAGAGTACAAATAAGCAACAAACATTCCTTCCAGCACCATGGAAGGCGCTAATCTTCCTCTGAAATGGTAATCTCGAACTATTCTGTACTGAAACAGGGCTTCAATGGCCGCCATTCCCAGATTAAAAGGCAGCGCCACCAATAGCGCCGTGGCGCTTCTCCCCTGAATCAAAACACAAGCTTTAAGAATCGTCATGAATCCTCCTTTCCTTTCCATGGCGGACAAGACCGATGCTAAATTGCAAATTATGATGGCTTTGGCAATTGCAATTGAATATAGAAAAGCCCCGAAAACTGAAACCAACAGAAGGCAATTGGGGGGAAAATACCCAAATCCTTCGAGAAAATTGAAGGCGAAAAATAACATAAAAAACACTGTTGAATTTGCTGAGATGAATATGAACAAATTGCAGAGATGGGTCAGGAACAGAGGACTAAAAAGGGGTAAAATGGAAGAAAATGAAGGCACCAAATTGGGTTTCTGCTGATTGAGAGCTTGAATTACACATGCTTTTGAAATCAAAAGGAAAGTGAGAGAAAATGGCAGAGAATAGATAGAAAAAGCTATGGTTTGAGAGAGCTTTTGAATGAGAATTGAGAAGAATTTTGAAGAAATGGGGAATCCAGCAGCACGAAAAAGAGTTCTCAAATGATCAAAAGTAAATGAAAGAAGAGAAGAAGAAGAAGAAGAAGAAGAAGAAGAAGAAGAAAGAAGAAGAGTTTGTGAAAGAAGAAGAGAAATGGCATATGGAAATGCAAGAACAGCTGCAATTGAAGTGAAGAACTGATAATTCTGAAGGAAACTGTAAATTGATCTTCTGATGATCTTCCTTGATTCCTCCATTGAAACAAAAAAATGGGTTTTGGAATTTGGATTTGGGAATGAAATGGGTTTAATGAGTTGTGCATTATTTAGCATATGAAGAAGTTATTGATTCTTCCATACCTAAACAAGCAACAGGGAAGGGAAGGAAAAAAGTTAGCTTTTTGGATTTTCCTTTAGGCTTGAGAATTGGCTTTCAGTTCATCCTCTTTGCTTGATGATGCAATTTTGAGTTCCTTCTTTTGAATTGCTTCTAATCCACTCTTTTTCCCATTTGTTTATTATAGTCTTACGCAACCCCCCTTTTTTTTTTTTCTTTTTTTCTTTTTTTTTTTTTCTCTCAAGTCTATAAACAAATAATTTTTAATAATTATGATTTGGGAGAACTTTGAAACCAAGGGATAAAGAGAGAGATTGATTACCTAATGCTTCATCTATCATTCATGGCCTATAACACAAATCATCAATGCCATTGTCCTTAATTATGAAAATTAGAAGCTATTTAATTTGGTCTATGAATCTTGTTTGATTTTTTTTTAAGTATTTCCTTAGGAAGAAAATCAATTTATTCACCAAATTTTGGGCTAGATAAATTAAATCCTATACTTTCATGAGTGAATAATTTAACTGACTTTGCTAGATGATAAATTTGTCCTTATTCTTGTTTTTGAGTCAATCGGTGATCTAAGAAACTTTTATTTTAAAACTATTTATGCATGATTTTGTATAAGATCCTATTAAATTTAATTATTTAGGTAAATAAGAAAGAAATGCATGACTCAAAATAGATGGTGGAGAGTTTTTCACTAAAGTTGAGCAAATTTTCTTATTATCTTCTTCTTCTTTTTTTTTTTTTTTTTTTTTTTTTTTTTTTTTTTTTTAATTCATTTAGAAAAATTTGTAATGATAATCTTATTGGGTACTTTGGTGAGATTTTGTGACCAAAATAATTTTGTTTAAGTGATTTTAAAGGAGACCAGTGAACATAATTTTAAAATATCATCAATAAATTTGGATTAGAGGTTAAATTGATATATCGGTTTGAAGTTTTAATTAATACAACTTTGTAAATAGATTTCCCCCTTTTTCTTTTTACTTCCCATTTGATTTTCTTTTTATATTCTATATAATTAATTACTTGATCAGTAATGTTTGACCAATTTATGTGGCATTTGTTTTAAAAAATCTTTTTTTAATATGGTTTTTTTTTTTTTTTTTTGTTGGAAATGGCTTTCGGTTTTGACTCATAGCAAAAAGAAAAAAATTGAAAAAGAATTTTTAACCGTTTTATGATTAATTCCAAGAATTAATTTCAACTAATTTTAAAACTATTTTATATTTTTAATTCTTCAATTAATTTTTGCTTAAAAGCGTTCTTAATTTTTGAAAAAAATGATATAGAAGATTGATCTTTTTTCTTCCTCATATTTTTCCTCTCTAAATCTAACTATTTTCCTAGCAATTTTCTATAGATTTGAAACTATTGTTCAACGAGTGCAAGTTAAAGATCGAGAGTTGTGTTCACCAAGGTCGTGTCGATCTTTCTTTTAAAGTAATAGGTCAACATTTTCTGTTGGATAAATGTTCAAATATTAAATTAAATAATCGCACGTAGATTTTTGGAATCCGTAAAATTTTTCTTTATTCACCGGTGATGGGACGGTAGTTTTTATAAATTTAAATTTTAGGTCTTTTGGTGGTTTTAAATTAGAATTGCAACGAATTGCTTAATTAACAGAATTACAAACCTTGGAACATTCAAATCGTAATTAGATGTTAATTTGAATAAGTAATTAAACATACATTTAACTGAAAGCCAGATCACAGCCATCATCAATAAAGTGGGTCCCAACATAAATACATTGCAAAAATAATTTTATAAAGCCATCATCAAAATCCTATCTTCCAAAAAAAAAAAAAAAAAAAGAAAAAGAAAAAATTATATTAAAAAAAAAAGCCATCGACTCTATCCATTTATTAAAGTGATTCTATAAATGGAGCCAAGCCTATAGCTAAACTCCAAGCAAGTTGAAGATTCCTTTCCTTTGTTTATATTTATTTCTTTTAATAAAATTTATATTCATTATAAAACAATGCATAAAATTTAAAAATATAACATCACATGAATTAATCTATATTAAAAAAATTATACTTTAACTAATTTCTACTCTATTATTATTGATTTATTTTTTTGACGAAAGATTTTATATAATTCATTATTTTGACAAATTGTTTGAATTAAGCAAGGTGGACAACGGGAGAGAAATAGAGATTTGTTATAGTAAATATCGAATGTCAGAGGAATCAAACCGATGATATTATAATCACTATTTTCTTTTGGTCTATTCGCTAAAAAATAGAAGAATAAAAAGTTGATGATAGAAAATGCAAGTGAATTTGGTAGAAAACCTTTTGACCTATGCTTCGTTGGTGGATGGTAGATTTAGATCTCACCTTATCTAATTGAAAAATTAAAAAATTAGAAAAAAAAAGTTAGGTACATTTTCATTTTTCTTAATATAATTATAATTTTCTTTATGGATCTAGTTGATTACCAAACATGGGACAACTCCTAAGGCCCTCTTCCAATTGTTTTATATTTTAAACTTGTAAGTATATTATTATATATTGTTTGGTTTTACAAAACCATTTTGGTCCATTATTATTGTTATTGTCATACTTCACTTTCTAAAATTTCTTTGTACCAATACTTTTTAGGAATTAGTTTACTTTTCATAAATAGGAATAAGGAATGAGAATAAAACTTTTCATTCTTTATGATGATGTTTTGGAATTCTAACAAAATTTAAGAATCGCTCCTTATCAAACGGGTTATCTTTAAAATAGACCATAAATCTTATTCTCGTTTTTTATTACGTGGGTCATACTATCTTTTTATTTGGACTTTGTACTTTAGGACTTGTTCAATTTTAGTGTCTATATTTTTAATAAATTTTAAATTTAATCTTTACTACTAGTTTATTGTTGATTTTTCTATTTTTTTTTCAAAGGTTATTTATTAGCCTTTCTACCGTAACTTTTGGGAACATATTTTCTTAAATGAAAATTAGTATTATTATTTAACCAATTTCGACAAGAAAAAAATAAAACTTCAAAGGACTTACTTTAAGATTTATTAAAAGTATCGAGACTAAAATTAGACATGTAAAAGTACAAACACTAAAATGAATAAAATTACACGAACTAAGGGTGTGTTTGAAATGCATTTCTAAGTGTTTAATTTAAAAAATAAGTTATTGAAAACAATTAGAGTGTTTGACAACCACTTAAAATAGATTTTCAAGTGTATTTTAGATAATTTTTGTCAAAATAGTTCA
Source organism: Citrullus mucosospermus (assembly GCA_030954485.1). NCBI lineage: Eukaryota > Viridiplantae > Streptophyta > Magnoliopsida > Cucurbitales > Cucurbitaceae > Citrullus > Citrullus mucosospermus. The sequence goes on from CM062060.1 coordinate 27,700,838, forward strand.
AATAAAAATGAATTTTTTAAAAAAATAATTTTTTTTCCAGTCAATCCAAACATGCCTTAAATGGTGTTTGAACTTTATTATTTTTCTCTCCTCACTCTTTCTCCCTCGTTTTACCCTACCTTGTGGCTTACTATTACTTTGCTTCTCTCCTTTACTTTCCCCTCTTATTTATGCTAATATTTATTCTTCTAATAAAAAATCACACTAATAATTTATGCTTTTTTTATTGCATTTGATATTTTGGTTAAATAACGTTTTGATTTATATATTTTAAAGCTAGATTAATTTTAGGCATTGTACTTTTTTTTAAAGGTTCAGATTTAGTCTTTATATTTTTATAAAATCTTTAAACCCATCCTTATGGTTAATTTTTCTTTTAAAAAAAACTATCTATTTCCTTTATAAATTTTGGAAAGATTTATCATTACGTAATTTCTTTAATAAAATTTATTTTTATTTTACCAAATTTGATAAAAGTTAGCTATAACAAGAGTGACTTAGTTTTAAGATTTATTGAAATTGCATGACAAAATTTTGATATTTGAAAGTGTAAGAATCGAAATTCAATCAGTTTTCCATAGCAAAAAGACTAAAATGGTAATGTAAAGTATTTTTCAAAATTAAAATTTCTTGTTTGATGTTAATTTAAATTAAATGTTTTTATAATATAATATATAAATAAAATTGATCTATATCCTACTAATAAAAAGAAAAACCTTCTTTAATTTTTTTAATTGATGTAATCTTATTTTAAGTTGCTATTATTTGTTAATATCAAATAAATTATTCAGACAATAATTTATTATTAAATGTCAGTAATAATAATAGTTTACATTAACGATGGTTGCTCCACTATTAATAATGTTTAATTTATGTAATTTGTTATTAACAAAAAAAATTACACATTATCCTTGGTTATTATTATTTTAATTAAAAGATATATTAATATATTATTTAGTAATGTATTTCAATTAGTTAAAAATATTAAGAAGTATTATACTTTGATGAGTTGTTTTCAAAAATAGAAAAACAGTTGAAAATAATTAGAAATATAGGAAAATTTTACTTTCTAACTACGATAGACTGCGAAATCCCACCCAGATAGACATTTATCACTATTTCAAATTGCGAAATACCCACCCAGATAGACATTTATCACTTTACAGACACGGATAGATGTCTATCTATTTATCGTAGTTTATCACAGACAGAAAGTGAAATTTTGCTATATTTATAAATAGTTTGACATTTTTTCTACTTATAATAATTTTTTCTATTTTATAATTAATAAAAAATATTAAAATTTTAAAATAAAAATTTGAAAAATGATTTTTTTGTTTTCAAAACTTAGTTTGATTTTTTAAAATATTGGTAAAAGTAGATCACGAAGCAAGAAATTTAGAGATAGAAAATACATTTATAGACTTGATTTCCAAAAACTAAAAAACAAAAATTGAAATAATTACTAAAAATGGGCGTATCATATCTCATATTTTTTTAGTTTCGCAGTGAAAAAAGAGCAACAATATTATATATATTATATATATTTAAGTATGGCAATATTTTGAGTTTTGAGGAGTTAAATTAGGTTTCAAATTTTATTTTTACGTATTAATTCCCTTGCTGATTTTAAAAGTAAACTAAAATGAATTTAATCCCTTGTTTGGTTTCAAAACTTTGAATAATTATGTGAATACCCTACAACCTAATCTAATAATCTCACTTTTAATTTTATTATTATGATCTCCTTTACTCTCAATTTTATCTAACGAAACTTATTCAAAGAATTGAAATTACTACAAAAGGAAAATAATCTAATAATCCCACTTTTAATTTTATTAGTGAAAATTTCTAAAACCACCTTTAAAATATGGTGGTATTTGCAGTTATACATTTAAACTTTCAATTTTGTAAATTTAGTCCTCAAACTTATATAGGTATTAAAATTGGGTCAAACTAGACCTTCAAATTGACATAATGATATAATTATAACATTTGTATAAGCTTGAGGGTTCAATTTTTATCATTTGGGAATCTAATTTATACAACTGTTGAAAGCTTGAGTGTCCAATTTTAACATTCGTAGAAGTTTAGGGGCCTAATTCTCACAATTGAAAGTTTAATGGTGTAATTGCAACTATCACCATATTTTAGGAGTGGTTTTTGCAATTTTGCTCATTTTACTATTATAATCTATCACCCGTAGTGAGGGTATTGATGCCCTATTGAGTTATATCATCTGAAGCATTAGTAAAAATCTTTAATGGAAATCTTTATTGTGATGAAATTTGGTTTGTACCCTCTTGTTTAGTTTTGGCAAAATATTAAAAGTGCAATTATTGGAACACTTCAAGGAAATGATGGACTCTAAGCACGAGCTTATGCCTTTGGTTTCCAATCGTCCTAATTAGAAACAATTTAAGTTTGGATATGCTAATTCTAGTTAAATTTCTTTTATGTATTCTCTAACTTGAGAGTGGCAAAAGGGTGTGGGTAGTACAAAAGTTTTGAGAGTGTTTTTGTAAGTGAGATTGAGGAGAAAATTATCACTGTGCGATTGTAACAATTTTTCACATAGTAGATTTCTTCTTGGTAGCAATGGTCTTTCTCTAGATTGGGACTCTTCCACATAAATTCTTGTGTTCCCAGTTTTATTGTTTTCATTGAATTTCTTTGTTATTTTTCTACTTATTCTTGTAGTAGTAATGAGATGTTTTTTTTTTTTTTTTTCAACACCTCTTTGGGTTAAGTGGATTCTCTAATTTTATGAAATCTTTAGACCAGTAAGGAATCAATATTGAAATAAAATCCAGGTTTTTGTTGATGTTCTTTTCTCAAAATAGTGTTGTGGCCTAATCCATAGTTTTTTCTACATAACTCGAAAGGAAAACACCGGTGCTCATGATCTTGTATGTCACGCTTGTCATTGCAAGCAATTTGGGTCGAAGATTTTCGATCACAATTCTCCTTGGATATTTATAGATATTTACAAACTCTATATGCTTGACTCCTTACTCCTTCCAATTCTACTCCTTCCCGTAAACACGTTGTAATGATTATGCAAGCCTTCTATAAAATTTTGAATTCACTACTAGTACTCTAGTACAGCATAATAAAAGCTTAGAAAATAAAACAAAAGGATAAAAGAGAGGCGGATAGCGTGGAAACAAATTCAAATATTTAAATATATATTTCAATTAATGGTAGCTATAAATATCTTTTCTTCTGAAAAGATGGTAGCTATAATTTTTAAATTAACATTTAATTGAATCTTCAATTATATAAATCAATCATCGCAAAAAAGATAAAAAAAAAATTATATAAACCAATAATTGCTACTGAAAGTAATCTCAAACGAAAAAAAAATAAGTGTTTTCAAATCAATGAAATAATTGATAAGTATTTTTTAATTTTTTTTAAGTTATGTTTTCGATTATTATTTACATATATATTTTTGGTCTATATTGTTGGAGTATTTTTTCCGTTTGATGTCTATATTACTTTTTAAATTATTTATTTTTTTCCATTTGTTTTATGTTTAACATTTTTCAGTTGTCCCTAAGTGAAATCTTAAAATTAGTTGATGATAAGTGTATGCCATACTTTTAGAAATTTAGAAGAGAAATTAGACTACCTAATGGTTAAAATTTAGAGGAATTTGACACCTAAAAGAAGAAAATTATATATTCCTACCAATTTAGAAATTTGGTGAAAGAATTGTAAATCTTCACACCTAATTTTTATACATCCATTAAGTATCGTAGTTTGTGACATGTAAGTTTATCGCAGATCCATTTTTAACATTAGTTAATAAAGAGAAAATAATTAAAGAGCATAAAAATATAGTGTTAGATTGAAAAATTTAGAAAAATTAACACTTTTGGCTTCTTAAGAAGTTTGATAACATTTTGGTCTCTGAATTTTCCAAATCATCATTTTAACCCGTGAGATTTGAGCTTGGTAATATTTTGGTCTCCATGTCACTTTCCATTGATTAACAAAATTGTGATGTGACACATTATTATTATTTATGTATTTTATAATTTATTTTCTCGCTCTTCTTTCTCCCTCTTCTTTCTTTCCACCATTTAAAACTAGCTATTATCCACAATTTTCCTAATATATATATCTTGGTTTGATAAGTACCTACAAATGTTACACATAAAATTTCTTTTTTAGGCTCTCAAATGGGTGGGAATATGTTGGGAGTAAAAAAAATTGGACTTAATGAAATAAGTCACATGACTTAAATGCCAATTGAAGAGCACGAAAAAGAAAATCAAGATGAAGAAAGACATGAACTCAAATAAATCGAGAGCCAACTAATCATTAAGTCAATAAGATCTAATCCTAACTTATTCAAGATTCGGATTCAATTTTACTCGCATCTTAGGAGTAAAAATGAAACTTTAGGTCATTTTCTTTATGAATACATTATTATAACTTCATTGGAAGTAATTTCAACTTCATTCCAATTCTCTAAATTCTTGCTACACCCTCAAAACTATGATCTAACAAGTAGGACGAGGTGCAATCTCAAAAGTCTAGCTTGACAAGTAATCCAAATTTGTGCATCAATTACAAGATGGTCTAGCCGAACAGCATATGCTCAATTTAGTGTACATGTAATGTAATAATAGGATTGAGAAGAAAGGAAACACAGGCTTGTGTTTCAAAAAATGTAGTGGAGTTATTACGCTACTAAGGTATGCAAGATCAAATAACTTATAAAGTAATTTGGAGCCATTACCTATGAAACCAACATCCACCTAGTTCTTTACATGTTGTGGCATGCCTGAATGGGAGCAAGATTTTCCCAAGTTTTGCCTAATTTGGTGGCTTTCTGCTCCAAAATAATAGTTGGAACAAAAAGCAATAAAGAAAAGGAAAGGACAAATTCACATTTCATCAACTTTTATAAAGAAATATATACCTTTCTTTCAGACAATACGTCTTTGTATTGAAACTTGAAAGCAAATATTAAAGAAACAAGGGTTGAAAAATGATACTGATATTACCTTCTAGGAATCTTTATGAACTGAGACAGCAGAAGATTCAATATACACAGAGGATCATAAAGTGGCAGAAGATTCAAACTTGATTTGTAAAAAAATAATAATAATTAAGAAACGAAGAAAAAAAAACAATGATAAGAATCTACACAACAATCTGTATAAACTTCAAATTCTTGATTTGTCAGTCAACTGGCATTTTAGGGGTCAAGACTCTAATTCTGACCAACTTCTCAAGCTGAGGATGTATCAGTGAAGAGGGTGTTTGTTAAAACTTAACAACTCCCAAGTAAAAATTCATTATCTTCCCTGAAAATTTTGAACTTCTGAAAACAAAGGAGCACTAACTGAAACTTCAGAAATATCATCACTTACAGAAGCACTTGTACCTCCTTTTGGTTCATTGTCATTTGGTTTGTCTAAAGCCACAAGGCCTTCGCATTTGTCTTCCTCAGGGTCCTCGAGCTCTGATACAGCCTCTTGTAGCTGCAAAGCGTATTCTAAGTTCCATAGCACATCTCCCATGCTTGGTCTATCAACCCCATATTCAGCCAAGCATTTCTCTGCTGCTTCCACAAATTTCTTCAGTGACCCCTCTACAATTGAGCTGCTAATTTGAGGATCAATTATCTTCTCTAGCTTTCCTTTTCTGTAATTTTGCATTGCCCACTCCGCCAAATTTACCTGCGCTAAGAATACGAATAAATGATTAAATATATCTTGGGCTATGACTTTCGAGTCGAACAACAACTCGACATGGTATTGAAACAAAAAGTCCTATATTCAAATTCTACGTTTATGGCACATATTCAACATCTTGAGCTTATGATTAATAAGTCTAAAGTTTAAATTAGAGGGTTTAATTTAAAAAAACCGTATTTGAGGTGAAGGTATAGGAGGGCAAATTAAGGATAATTGTCTAGAGACTTAAAATAGTTTACCTACTATTCAAGCCTCTTAGTTTCTCCCATTAAACTCAGGTCTCGCGGTTCTTCCTCTAAACTTAATCCAAATCCAAAGCAAATCTAAAGCTATTGAAAAATTATTTTCTCCCTAAATAATATTTTTTCTCAAAGAAACAACTTTAAAAATGAAAAAAAAAAAAAATACAAGGGCATACATAAAACCAAGTCCATAAAAGAGAGAGTAATCCCTCTAAAAGAAGCGACTCTAGCTACACATAATAGAACTTATAGAATAGTTACAAAAGGTCTTCGAGACTAATGTCTATGAGAAACATGATAAAACGTCCCTCCTCCCTTAAAGGTGGATAGAAGAGGAACTCTTTGATCATATCACTAGTAACCCTATGACGAGCATGCAAGAAACCAAACGTCTGAAAATATCGATGTTAATAGACTAATAGTTAGGTTAAGTTAAATTAGGTTTAGTACTAATTGAAATTGAATAAATGATATTCAGGGTAACCTATCAACGAAGAGTTAGATTAAGAACCTGCTCACGCGGCAATGTGGGATTGATGACTTGTCTTGCACATAGAACCTCAAAAAGAACAACCCCAAATGAGTAAACATCAGATTTCTCAGTGAGTTGCTGTCTTCTGAAGTACTCAGGATCAAGGTAACCAAAACTTCCCTTGACTGCAGTGCTCACATGGGTCTGTTCCAAAGATGGCGCAGCTTTGGAAAGCCCAAAATCAGCAACTTTGGCAACAAAATTTTCATCAAGAAGAATGTTAGTGGTCTTGACATCACGGTGGATTATGCCCTGAGCCGCACCAGTGTGGAGATAGTGAAGGCCACGGGCAGCGCCGATACAGATTTCGAGCCTCTGTTTCCAAGACAAAGGAGGGAGATTAGAGCCATACAAGTGGTCGCGAAATGGGCCATTGGCCATGTACTCGTAAACCAGAATCATCTCGGATTGCTCGTCGCAGTAACCGATTAGAGAAACGAGATGGCGATGGCGGAGTTTGGACAGCATTTCGATCTCAGTTCTGAACTCGTTAATGCCTTGATCAGAACTGGGGTTTCCACGTTTAATGGCGACTTTGGTTCCATCTTCTAACGCTCCGACGTAGACTTTGCCGAATCCACCAACGCCGATCACTGCTTTCTCCTCGAAGTTCTGGGTAGCAGCCTGTCAACCAAGACATTCAATTCTATTGCTTAATATATCAATCAAAATAGGGAAGGACGTTCTTGGAAACTACCAATCTTTTTTTAAACATTAGATTATGAATTTAGACTATGATATGACCTTTGTATCAATCAATCTCGGATAGAAATTTGACCTTCCAGTGGTACTGAGTTTGTCATCCTTTTTTTAGTCTCAATCTTCATGATTTCTATTATATGAGTGGTTTTCAAATCTTTATAAAAGGACAAAAATAATATTTTAATTATGGAAAGATTAGGAGTATTCTTTCAAAACAAATTTTAAAGTTTTAGAGTTTTATTTATTTATTATTTTTATTTTATTGTAACTAGAAAGAGTAGTGGTGTTTTAAAAACAAGTGTTCAAATTTTGAGTTTTTTGTTTTTATTTTTTTATTTTTTTAATTGCAAACTCGATGTTTCAGTTTAGATTTTTTTTTCCCCTCTTTTGAATTAAGCTTAAAAATTCTAAAAATGTTTTCAAATACTAGATCAAGCTTCGAAAACTCAAAAGAAAAAAAAAAGAGTTTTTTTTTTAGATTTTAGTTAAGAATTAATAGATTATTTAATAAAAGTAAAAATAATGACAAGAAAAATGGAGAGAAAACAAGTAAACTTTTTTTTAAAGTTAAAAACAAAAGGATTACTAAATGAGACACTAAATAGTAAGCTTGAGTTTTGAAATTTAAACATTAAATATCATCGTAAAAGTTTTTAATAAGTAGTCTTAAATTTTTCAAGATAGTATCTAATTGACAAGGATAGCAATTTCCATTTTGAGATCGAGTCTTTCTATCTCTTCTATTTTTAAATTTGTGCCTATCCAAAAACACATTCAATTTGTATAAAACTACCACATCACACAGTTGTAGTGTAATATAATCACATAGGTTTGAAATAGACAAATTAAGAACCAAAATCAATGGGCCACTTGCTATATAAATTGTTTAAGTATAAGAAATATATTATATAAAACTTAAAATTTACAACATTTTCTTTATGTCGGACAGTAAGATTAAATAGAATGAGAACACTCATTTCACTAAGCATTTGACACGATCATTAAACACAATTCTTAAAAGCTTCTGGTAACGTAGTTGAGTTATGGTGGAGTTGAGGGAGAGAATATTACCTGTAACTCGTTGAGGGAGAAGAAACGGCCAAGACCGACATTGGAGTAAATGGCTGAGAGGCCAGTCCTGCTCCTTCGAGAGCTAAAAACGGTTGATGATCTTCTGGAGCTGCTTTTTGAAGAGAAGAAACTGGCAGTGTGAGTTGAATTCAAAGGAAGAAGCCATGAAGAGAAACTGTTTCTCTTCTCCCATCCCTGAGGCCTTTTTTGCCATCTCAAGAACATTATTCCAACAAATACAATGGCAATGGCTGCCATTCCAAGTGCTACAGCGGCTACAATCTTCATTGTGCTAAATCTTGAGCCTCCCATGTATGTCCCATCCACTGAAAACAAACCATCCAAGCTTTGTGCATCGTTACTCATCTTCATGATTTCCACTCCATTCAGAATCGCATCTTGAAGCCCTGAATCCAAATTTGATGGACCAACCTGTTTGTGTGTGTTTCACCCATGTTAAATATAAATTGAGCATTTCTTATTAACAACTAACTATTTCGTTTTTAATGGTTAAACTCCAATAAATAAATAAATAAATAAGTTTTGAAAAGCTTAGATCACATTTACTAACCATTTGAGTTTTAAAGACTAAATTGGTTTTTTCATGATTTTCATCTTCCACGAGTTTTTAAGTACTTCGAGCTTACGTTAAATTTTTAAAACATGAGAACAAAAGAGAGAAACCAATTCTTGGGAGCAATTTTGAAGTAGTTATCATAGATTCATGACTAACAATTAGTCCTTTCTTCTTTACTCGTTATATTTTCAAAATTCTTTAGTTTGCTCTGTTGAATATTTATATTCTTAGTCAAATTTCAAAAATAAAAACAAGTTTTTAAAAGTTGAAGACCCCATTTAATAACCATTTGATTTTTAAAATTAGGTTGGTTTTCTCGCCATTCTTGATTAGGGTTTTTTATCTTTCTTAAGTTTGTAAGAAATTAAGCCTTGTTTGGTAACAATTTCATTTTGTGTTTTTTGAAAATTAAACATATTTTCCCTTAATTTCTTAATTTGCATCTTTTTGGAGTGAAGAAGTTGAATTTTTTGCCAAATTCCAAAAACAAAAACAAAACTTTTAAAAACTATATTTTTAAAAATTAAGTTAAGCCCCGTTTCTTAAGTAGAGAACTTAGCCAATAAACACTCTTTCCACCTCCAAATTTCTTCTTTTGTTATCTGCTTTTTACTAATAGTTTAAAAAACTAAGCCAAATTTTGAAAATTAAAAAAAGTAGTTTTTAAAAATTTGTTTTTGTTTTAAAATTTGGTTAAGAATTTCACTATTGTACTTAAGAAAAATGTAAAGTAAAAATGGGGAGAAAATAGGCATAATTTTCAAAAACAAAAGACAAAATAGTTACCAAATAGGGTCTTAGTTTTCAATATTTGGCTTAGTTTTTTAAACTAAAAAAAGAGCAGGTTGAATCAATCTTTATGCATTTCATTCTCATCGAACACACAAAAAAATTAAAAATTTTAAAAAAAGAAGTAAAATAAATTTGCCATGTGACAAATCATGATTGGACAATTTGGTTGGCTGCACAAAGATATGTACACCTCAAGATGCAACTAAGTATATTTTGTTTTCATTAGCCAAATTCCAAAAACAAAAACAAATTTTTAAAAACTATTTTTTTGAGTTTTCAAATTTTGACTTGGTTTTTGAAACAATGGATAAAAAGTAGATAATAAAGTAAAACATTTAGGGTTGAGAGGAGTGTGGGTAGGCTTAATTTTCAAAAACTAAAAACCAAAAATCAAATGGTTACCAAACGAACCCAAATTACCAAATATCATACGAAGCCGATTCATGACTAACAAGCAACAATTAACCATTTTATTTTTTATCTTTTTGAAATTCCTTAATCATGGTTTTCAACAAACAAAACAAAAAAATCAATAACTAGAAATAATGTTAAAATGGTTATCCAACCAGGGCTTAATAGTTTTCAAAAACAAATTAAATAACCTGAATCATGATGGTGTTGTTCTTGATGTCAGAGGCATTGAGAACAAGGTCTCTATAGTATGGAGTGGAAAGATCACCAGTGAGTTGAGAAAGATCAAGATCTGCAATACCCATCATCCCATTGATGTAGACATTGAAGTACAAACTGTTGAGGACTTTGCTCACAATGTCACAGAAATGGAGTCTGATCAAATACGAGTAACTCGGTTCCACATTGAAACTCCAACTCATATTGAAATTTACTTGAATCGTTTCAGGATCTTGGAGATCCTCTGCAGTTGCATAAACCCAATTAGGAGCAATTAATGGAGTCACTTCATCTCCAGGGTATCTAATGGAGTTCAAAGCCACAGAAACATTTTTAGAACCCTGTGGAAATTTGTTGTAAGCATAATCCGTTTCCCATGTTCTTGACAGCGTATCGTTTTTAGGAACAAGTTCAGGGCCACCCACATTAACACGGTAGCAAATTTGCAGAGCAATGTTCGACAATCCGTTGAAAAATCCCACCGGAGAAACAGAGTTGGCGGAATCGGAAAACAGAGGATCTGGAGCGGAGACGATTTCAATGGCATTGACGAAGGCGAAGGAATTCTTCTTAGGTTTGAACTGGAGGGAGAATCGATCGGTGGTAATGTTGATTAGGTATTCCTTGAAGACGATTTTTGGATTGGGTTTGATTGAGAAATCATGGAGGAGAACGAAGGTATCGGTGGTGACGGTGAAAACGGAATCGGAGAGATTGTAATTAGGGTGAGGAAGAGGGTAAAAGTAGAGGCGGATCCAATGGCGGCCGGGCTGAGAAATGAAGAAAGTGTAGGTGGAATCGTCGGGGAAAATTCTAGCGGAGCGAAATAGAGGTAATGACCAAGAAGAGAGAGGCGAAACAGCGGCGTTTGAGGGAATGGAATCGACGGAAATCTGAACGTCTTCTTCGGTGGAAAGGAGAGAAGTGGATTCGCGATCGGATTTGAAAATCCGACCGTCGTCGAGACGGGTTTGGGCCGGGGAGCCGCAGTTGATCAAATAAGCGTCGCGAGGGGAGAAGGAACGGAATGAGGGGGTTTGGGCGGCGGAGAGAGCGGCGGAGAGGCAGAGAGAGAGGAGGAGGAGGAGAAGGGAGGAGAAAGGAATTCGAGGGTTTGGAGCCCTAGAAAATTCTCCTCCCATGGCCACCGCCGGAAGTGGAGGGGGAAGAGCTTTTATTTAGGGATAGAGTAAGAGTGGGAGTGGAGGCGGCGGCGAAGGTGGCGGAGGCATGGGATTCGGCGGGAAGAAGGTTGAAAAAAGGTAGAAAAATGGAAAGAAAAGAGTTGCAAAACAGAGGAAGGAAAGAAAGAGCGTTACATAGAGAAAGCCATTAGCCATAGCTTTGCAGTTTGTTGGAGGCAACTAAGTGAACTACGTGCAAACCTCTCATGCACATTCATATTATTCTTCTCCTTTTATTATTATTTTATTATTATTATTATTATTATTATTATTATTTGTAACAATTTTATTATTACTATTCTTTTTGTTTAATTATTAGCTATATCTTAATTTGGGTCTCGGCTGTATGTTTTCGTTTTTAATTCAATATTTAACTTTGTAATTAATGGTATAAATTTTTGGCATATGTTAATTTAGTTGGTCTACGCATACTTATGTAGAATAAATTTTTTAGGTTAAATATTATTTTAGTATATATATTTTTGGAGTTTGTTAAATATTAATGTTGATATTTTTAATAAATCTTAAATTTAGTCATTCCTGCTGGTTTATTTTGATTTTTTTTATTTTTTATTAGCATTTTACTATTAATTTTGAAAACATATTCACATATTGTGTTTCTTCTATAAAAATTAATATGATTATTTAATCAATTTCGATAAAAATTAACTTTGAAGAAATATATGGACTAAAATTAGACATTTGAGAGTACAAAACTAAAATTGAACCAATTTCAAAGTGTGACTAAATTGGTATTTTAACTAATATTTCAATAATATTTGGAGCAATTATCTTCATAATCTCATTCAATTATCAATAGAAAAAAGTTTATTTTTTTTTGAAAAAAAATTGTTTGTCACGTATCAACCTATAACTAAATTTCACTTATATATATATATATATTTTGTTCATATTGGTTGAGCTTTTACTTTACCAAATATCAAAACTACTTGAAATAAAGTTATCGTGTAATATTTTTAATACAACAAACAATCTTAGCATGTAACCCTTATACAATTCAATGTAACGAATACTTTTTTTTTTTTTTAAACGACAAAGTTAATAGAGAAGAGATAATTAAAAAAAGAAATGCGGCGACAGTAATAGAAAGATAAAATAAGAAAAGATCGAGTAGTGCGGTGGACCCCATGATTTCCCTTTTTCTGTTGGAAATTGAAATAACTACCAACCAACTCCAAAGGTCATTATCCAATTCAATCAATAGTCTTTTTCTAAAAGTAATTTGAAAAAACTTCAAATCAATTCCTTGGAAAAAAATTTGGATGCAGCAGAAAAATTCCTATGTGGCAATTAATTTTCTTTAAAAATTATTTATTAATTTTTTTTTTCTTTTCTTTTTTTTGTATATAAAGAAAAGGAAATATAGCGGTACTTAAGTATTACTCTTTTTCCTTTATAGAAAAAATATATAATTAATCTCTTTAGGTGTAAAAAAATAAAGCTCGTAAGAAATAAATAAAAACAAGATATATATATTAGCAATAGCATATGTAAAGCTAGGATAATGCACACCACTAACAAGTAACACCAACTCCTTCAAAAGTCTTCTTTATTTAATAATATTATTGTAAATTTTGAACGATTGGTATGCTAATTTTAATAAAAAAAATTATTTTAAATAATAAAATTACTGAAAATATTTAAAAAAAATATCCATTAGTTTAATATAAATATTGCGATAAGTAAATAGATCTCTATATATAAAAAGAACGTGTAAGAAAATCATATTCAAATACAAAAGTAGTGTTTTTATCACATATTTTATAATATCCTAATTGATAACAAGTGAAATCTGTTCTCAAGAAAGGAAAAAAAAAAAAAAAATAGCTGGCATTGACAAATTTAAAAAAGACAAACACTATAGATTCTGTAGTTTTGAATGTTTATGTGAACTTACTTGGAATTACAACAAGTTCCCCCCTTTATCTATTGTTCAGAGATAGAGGAACGATTAGACTTTCATATAAGCTTCAAATAAATATTGGTACATTAATACATATGGTGACAACAATTTTCTTCGAGAAGAATTTTATGATATGATAATATGTGTTGATATGAACCAAAGAATGTTGAGTTTGAGATGTCAACTTCTTAATGGTCAATCATAATGTGCAGAAACTTTGACCAACATATATTACAACTGTTTTCTTTCATTGCATTTGACATCCTTGTTCTTCTGCTTTGAGATATACAAGTCCACGCCTTATCCTCTGCACGTCAATACCAAATGATAGCCATTAAAATAGACCCAAGGTCGCCAAAACAAACAAGAAGCCAATCTACAAGAGTTTAGATTAATGCTGGTTCGGCGAACAACGAAGCACGAAGAAGGAAGGTCGAGAACAGTTAGGGGATTAGGAAAGGTGTTCAACTTGCTATGCAAAGGATAGATTCAGCTTTTTTAACAGCAATCCGAATGAAGTTTATGTTTAAGTTAGCCTATAGATTCAGCGTTTGGACTTGAGAACAAAATTTCTAAGCATTTAGGAAGTTATTTCAAGCCGGCCCTAAAATTTGCTTGACATTGTCAGAACTTAAAGTTTCTATTTTGGCAAAGGGACTTTTGGTACCTCTCTTGTATCTGTCATTCGTAGAAGTTCCAATCTTTCCAGGGGCCTCCGATTTGAAAGGGTAGCAAGCTGCATCAGTAAGAGATAACAATCAGCTAAAAGAATGTGAAAGTCCATGAATAAATTTGATGGAGTGGATGGAAAGGCTACCCAGAAGCTAAACCGTTCAGGATCTCGTGATGAGGGCATCATTGCTTCCACATTAAGAAGTCGATCCCGTTTTATCGGATCTGTTAAAAATCCCATTACTGGCCAAATTGTGTTGAATGAAAAAGAGTGCATGAAGGGAGAAAAAGGATTTCAGAATCGTTCTAATCGTTTATTTTGGCATGCTATCATAGAGTATGTGAGAAGGCAAGGGAAAGACCACTTAATCAAACAAAAAATGCGATCCTCCAATTCAAATGCAACAATGTAGGTGAAAAGAATTTAAAATGCATCACAAAAGTAAGTCCAATCACTTGCACCAAATGCAATATCCTACGATAAACAAGCAGAATTTTTTTTTTTTTTTCAAATTCATAAAAGTAGAGCTGGTACACAAGTTTTTCACAAGCTTTAATGACCAACGAAATCATAATTATCATGTTGAGGCAGCGAGAAAGATAGGAACCATCAGACGACAAGATAAATTTGGAGTAAACTGATCTTTTTGAAAATATAGAAAATACAATTACTTTTAAGTATTGGGAAGTACATGAGATGCCATCTCACATACCTCGTCTAGATGCTTCTTTTGCCCTCCTTATCCATGACTGGGCGTACTCTGCTGCGTTAATTGTCATTTCCTGCAGCTGTAAAAAGAGGCATATAGATATAAAACTTTGCAAGTGAGGAATCAACAAAAGAAGGGGAAAGCAGCTAGAACACTTGAGAATATTTTACACAAAGACGTACATAAATATGAAACCTTATGTACCAAACATACTGACTTTAGAAAATGAAAATGAATACCTATTTTGATCATGAAAAGAAAATTAATTTCACTTTACATCATATCCCCATAGTTTAGCCAATCAAAATGCCAGATTCATGCCAGATAAATTATCATTGGTTAAAAATGGTAACCTGTGCGTTATGGAATATTAAGATACTGGTCATAAAGCCGTGAGTTCAACATCTAGCTTCTTTTTAATAAAAAGTATTTGATGCAAAAAGAAACACATAAAGCAAATGGAAAGTCAAATTTTCAGTAATTTACTTCTGCCCGCTCTATTGTCCCTTCTGGGGGAGTTATATCATTGACCCATTCGACCTCTGCCACCCGATACCTGAATGAAGCAAGAAGCATTAAAAGAAATTATACCCATGTTACTAAAACTGGATAATTTTCATAACTCCTTTGCCTTTTTTGGCTTCTAGTTAATATATTTTACTTTTCCAACAAGATACCTTTCTCTCTTTCTTTTTTCAGGTTGGGGTACAGAAACAAGAGGTAAATCAGAAAACCCATATTCAAGCATGAGCAAAAGATCAAAGTGATGAAAACTAACCCATCTTGGTCCCAAGATCGAATAATGCGAAATCTTCGACGACTTTCAATCTGCACAAGTTTTTGCAAGCAAATCTTCCATAAGCATGAGAAAACACAACCAGACCGATTGTATTCAATGAACATGTATGCTACTTTTGAGACAATCAGCAGCAAGAAATTATAACTTGATATTGTGGCATCCTTTACTTCTTCAGGGTGAATTTCTGAAAGGAGTCTAATTACTTCATCAAAATTGTGACATAGATATTACACGATGAATGAGTAAATTATGTCATTTTCAGGTTATGATTATAAGATTTGAGTGGACGGAAAATGGTAGGATAATAATCCAGCCAAACCGTGGTAGCATGACTTCTAAATGAGGTGAATGCTGTAATTAAGGCTTGAGAAACTGTTATTAACACCATATAAAATTTCCACCACTCAATCTCAAAGCGGCATTACTCTCAACTATCCATAACAAAGCGGCTCAGTACAATTAAATTATAAAATTTGTACACGTACAAGAAAAATACCTAAATCACATGGTGAGAGCATGAAAGGAAGTTCTTACAGTTATGGTTATATCTTTGAAATAAACATTTAATTCAGCATTTGAAAGACGTGTTATGGATATCCCCTATAAATTTATAGAAGTAACTAGCAGAATGTTAAAAGAGTGTCTAAAACACCATATTGGTTCGCCCACCAAGGTTACAAAAAGAAATATAAAGTCATACAACAACAAATGTCTAACCTCTAGATAAAAACGTCCGTCCGCAAGTGGCTCACACCTGATAAGAAAAACAATCAATAAGTGATGCTTTCTTTCAATTAAGGGATACGAGGAGTCAAAGTATATGACTGACACCTACTCCGTGATTTCCACTTCACATGCAAAATCAGCAATAGAACCAGTTGTAGAATCCACAATAACCTAGATGACAAACATAGATGCCAACAAAAGTAACAGTCAATACTTTAAGAAATTTTATTATACCTTAAGGGAAAAGGAAAATGGAGAAACTCTTAAAGAAATAAAAGAAATAAAATAAAATAATAGAATAGTTACAACACCTACCATTCCCATACGATGATTGCCTTCCATTACCCTCCTGACCTATTATTTAGTTAACGGAATTGGCTTAAATAATTCAATAGGATAAACATAAGAAATGGAAATACGGCACCTGCATGCTTGCTAATTTAAAGAAAAACAAACTAACAAAGAAAATAGAAATTTATGGCCTTTTTAGAGGAAAGGAAGCTTTCATTAGAGAAAAAGGAGTGAGTCCAAAACTTTCATGAGAGAGAAGAGAGAGATAAAATTTGTAAAGTCAGTAGAAGCAAGAATGTCTCAAGGAAGTATCGGGTATCAAGATCATCACAAGAAATAAGTTTATATGGCAAGCTTCTGGATAAACAAAAGAAATAAATTCAAAACGCTTATTCATCTATCCTAAAAATAAAAACATAAGTACAGAGAACAATCGCACCCTGAAGTATAAAAACTACATGCATAGGGAAGAAATTTATGGTGTTCATCTTGGATACAAACTCATCTCCTAGCAGTCACCATACAAATTATTTGCTTGAAACTGCGGTACCAAACGAGCTGACTAGTTCACAAACCACCATGGCACATATTGTTCTGAAGGCTCGGGGAGAAAATTTTAAGCAGGCAATATGCTGTTTGAGATATCAAAATAAAGATCTTAGACCAACTCACCATAAGTCTGTAGCGGGGTTCAAATATGTGAAGCGGAAATTTCTGACATGGGATAACAACATCCATGACAAAAAGAGGCATTAAATCGACACCAAAATTCGTCGAACCATCATGTTCTGACTTCCTTTCAGCATATTCCTCAGGAAAGTTCTTCTGTATAATGTTGCTCAGTGTAACACTGGTAAAAACCAACTGAATGTCATGCAAAAAAGAGAGATCAACCGAACTAGATAACAAATGAATACCATAATGTTTTGACTAAACATGAGATATTTTCATCTTCACCACACTAGCCTGCATATAGTATCACTACAAACAAGAAGCATAAATGTGCACCTATAAGAAGGCTGCAGCCTGCATGTGCATATCGAACCTAGCAATCTTACGTGCAGCTAACAGTCAATAACAACAGCTAAGTTTATTTAGGGACTTCTATTCATACTTTAACCACTTTCCATAACAAAAGCACATATTTTATGGGTAGAAAGAAACCAAGCCTGGCTGCTTCTTGGACTGCATTACCATGCTCTAATTACTACTACTACTAGATAAGCAGCTTACCTGACTGCACATGTTCTTGAACTGATAAAAAGAACTGTTCTGCACAACGGACATTTGTTACCTATATTTCAGTACAGTTATCAGAAAAAGACAATTCTAAGATCTTACACCCCAAAAACAAAAAATAATAATAAGATGAAAAATGTTTGTTATCTACAGAAATAGAAATGCCAATGGAGGGAGGGAAACAAAAACCACCAACCACGATCCATTGACTGAAATAAGCAAGAACGGCAGAAAGAATGCCCACAAGGAGTTGTGATGGGTTCATAAAGAAGCTTAAGACAAAGGGTGCAATCAAAGTCATCGCTACGATCTTGTAGCCCATGGCGTCCCCTTCCCGTCATACTCGCAACTATTCTCTCCAATCTCTGAAGAGAAGCCTGAAGAGGATTGCTACATATTACAAGAAACAAACAGGAAAAATATTTCACAAAAATGACTTTCAATCAAATGAGAACATTTCTATATAAAAACAAGAATATATTACCTTAAAGGGTCAATTTGAAGGCCAGAAAGCATAATATCCTTTGCCATGTCATATTTTTCTAGCTGCATAAATGAAATTATAATCATTCAACAAAGTTTTGAAAAATACATAAAATTTAAAACTAAAAAAAAAAAATGCTAAAGAGAAAAAATTGTTAGATCGGGTGAGTTTTGTTCAAGGAATCGAATGTAGATGAAAATATAGTGGTTTTTAATATATGTAGATACAAATAAAATTTTTTAGGAAAAGAACTCCAAAATTTTGAGATTTTATAAAAATCATCCGAATTGATTGATGAAACTTCAACAGTTATTTAAGCAATTAAACATTTCATACTCATGTCCATGTTAGAAAGATAGTATGATAAATCAAGGAGAGAGAAATCAGAATAAAAAAATGGGGTGGAAGGGAGATAGAGAGAGGAGATAGATACATGCAAACATACATCATGCCTAAACATGCATACACGCACACAGAGAATGAAGCATTTGAAAAAACAAATTTGCAGGGCAGGGAGAGAGATGCTGGAAAAGTTATATCAATTCACTATTCTGAGACCGTGGGTGGATTCCACTCGCAGCAAACTTCAAGGATGGGACTGAACAAATGCAAATATGCAATTTACAAACAAAAATGTCGACAAGTTTGTCGGTCTTGTAGTAATAGAATTTTTTCCCATTTTAATTTTCTTTTCAAGTATTTTATTCCTTTTAGATGTTCGTTTCTGTAGATTTTCTTTTCACTTATTCTCTTTTAATAATTATTTGTCTATTTATTCCTCACCATGATTGACATTCTCGACATGTAGTTAATATTTCCATGATATTCCAGAAAAAACATATTGCGCCTCCTATTCACAGAAATATTGATATGTCAATTGAAAATTTTCCAACGATTGTTTTTGTTTGGAAGTTATGTAAATCTTTCTTTGGGGGTTTCAAACAATTAGATATTCTTACGAGAATGAGAGCATTAGCCTTCAGAATATATGGTTTCACTGATTTACCGCATAGGTCCATCAGCTTCTCAGCATCTTTTAGTGCAAGCTGAAACATTGTTGAAGAGTTAACAAAGTAAGCAATGTTCAAAATAAAAGTAAATCAAAAGCAATTAGCCAATAGAGTTACTTCAGCATGTACTGTAGGATCCAACCCATTCAATGGTCGATATTCAGAAGCGGCTGGTGGTCTGTCTTTCAGGAATTGACTAATCCTGCTTGTCGGTATCATAGATATAATGAATGAATAATACTGAAGAATGGTAAAAATACATTCGTTACAATAAACTTAACCACTATAAATAAACATATAACCTGATATAAGCAGCACTTCTATTGTTGAGAATAACTGGATCACCTGGTTTGATGTTATTAGCTCTTGAGTAATACTTGATTGCCTGAACCAAAAATAAACTTCAATCTTATTTTCAGATGATAAGAATAAAAAAACTGATCGAGCAATATAGACTACACTATACAATGCCCTACCCAATGGCATGGTGCTCATATGTGGAACTAGATAGTTTAATGCATGCTCTGAAGATAAAAATTATACTCTCCTAGAGTATGAAGACTAAGCATGAAGCCAAGAAATTCACCTCTTCAAAGTGGTTATCTTTAAATGCTTGATTTCCATTTTGTACGAATTCAAAAACATGCCTGAACATGTCCCATGGCAATTGATCCTCTCCTTCATTGGCCTGCATTAAAATTGACAACCTCCAATCAATCACATTCCAAGACATGCATTAAATCACCAACAGGAAAGAATTGATGTTAGCCTTCAGTTTTCATCTCCAGTAATAATACTAAAAAGATAATTGTTATAATTTTTCAGCTCTTCAATCCTTCATTCAGCAGCTGGATTAAATCCTATCTTCTTTGACCGGAAATTGCAGGCATCAGCCAACATGAACTTGTTGGGTCAAGTAAGCTAGCCTTAAAACCTACAGTAGCCGTTAGATCTAATATTTCACCATTTTATTCTTTCTAATAACCATCAAGCTCAACGTTGCAGCGATTGATAGCTTTCATATGATATATCCTAAATTTCTTTTGCACATCAAAACAAGACTATGGTAAACAACTCATCTGATCTAAAACTTTTTTTTTTCTCTTTCCCTTTACCCTTGATTGATAGCTTTCGATGATGCAGCGATGAATGATTCGCTTAAAGAAATAATAAAAGTAAAAACCAACTACTTGAACGTGATCTCTTCTATATAAGTTGTACAACTGTGTCCTTAAAGTTCAAATAAAACA
The DNA here is from genome assembly GCA_030954485.1 of Citrullus mucosospermus. Taxonomy (NCBI): domain Eukaryota; kingdom Viridiplantae; phylum Streptophyta; class Magnoliopsida; order Cucurbitales; family Cucurbitaceae; genus Citrullus; species Citrullus mucosospermus. Next base: position 27,721,387 of record CM062060.1, read on the forward strand.
ACTAGGAATGAACTTATTTACTAGTTCTTTCCAAGTCAAGCTCGAGTCACAGCAAGCATACACTTTAAACGAAACGATTAGATATTCTGAAGAAATAAATAATTCAATTTGAACCATGGAGAAAAACACGAAATACAATATTCTTTTTTTTTTTTCTTTCTTAACTGAAGTTGAAATTTTCAGCTTAAAGAATAAGACAGTTGATCCAGCAAACAAGAAAACAGTCAAGATAAATCCTTAAAATTTTCCCCCTCCTGCTTCTCACTCGTCGAGCATTAAACAACAATACAACACAGAAATAGTTCAGCTTTCACCTCAATTTCGCAGCAAACAAGAAATGTGCATGTAACCCCAAAAGAAAGAAAAAAAACCAGAACACCTTGAAACTCAAAGACTCAGCGCCTCGTTCTTCCAACAACACATTTAATAAAAAATACTAAAGCACAAGCAGTGAAAGAAGAAGAAGAAGAATCAAGAACCAAAAAGCAACTGACCCAAATGTAGTCATCGATGTCGCCGAGAGAATCCACGGGCAAACTGGACGAAGGCTCGGGCATGGCCATTGTAGAAACGGGCTTCAACTCTTCTCTGAGACGAAATTCAACGCCAGAGAAGAGATTTGAAGCCTAAAGATAGAGAGAGTTTAAGAACAAGTTGCAATGGCCATCGTGTTCGTCCCTGAATCCTTCGTCCACACAAGGACCAGATTCTACTACGTGTTTTTCTCTCTCCTTTTCCCTCTCTCTCTTTCTCTCTCTCTCTCTCTACATAGACAGAGAGGGCCAGGGAGGGATACGAATTTTTGAAGGGCTGGAACTTTTTTACGTATTTTGTAATTTTCTTTTCCTAAAATCATAATTAAGTTGTAATGAAACAATTAAAAGCTAGAACTATAGAGATTGGCTTAGGTGTGTGCCGTGTTAAATCAGAGCCGTTGGATGAAGTTTCCCAATTTTGTTAGCCATTTGGATACTGACAGATCTAAGATGAGGTGAGGATACAGTTGGAAGCTTCCATTAACTTTATGACCAAAATTAATTATCAAAACTTTATTTCATTTTTATTTGAAATTGATAGACTCTCTAATACTCTCTATGAGCAAGTTGTATTCCAAAATAATATTAAAAAATTAAGGTAAATACTTTTTTGCGTATAGTTTTTTTTTTGGTGTTTTAAAATATTATCTTTCTTGAAATTTTGAGTTTGGTTTCAATTTTATTTTAAAATATTACAATTTTACCATTGATATTTAAGTGTTGTTTAAATTAGATCTCTATATTTCAAGATTTATACTTTTAATCTCGATTTTCACTAAATATTCATTGTCTGTTTTTAGTGGTAATGTATGTTAATAATTTTAAAATAATTATAATAATTATAATTAATTAAGATTCACTATTACTTTTAAAGTTAAATTTAAATTTTCACTTTATGATTATTTTAAATTAATTAATAAACACCAACGTCAATGATTAAAAGTGAGTATTTAATGAAAAATCAAAATTAGATAATGCAAAATCTTGAAACCTAGGGACTAAATGAAAACAAAAGTAAAGTTATAACATTTTGAATTTTAAGGACTAAATTAAAACTAAACTCAAAACTTAATGATTAAATGTGTAACATTTTTATACTTAAGAACCAAATAAAAGCTAAACTCAAAACCTAAGAATTTATTTTTTTCCAAAAAAAAAAAAATATAATATATATATATATCACAGTTTTTAAATTTAATTGCTATTTATAGTCTTGTAATAAAATAAACGAATAGTAATTCAGCACTCTTTTTTTAATACCCTCGTCAAAGTAAGTTCTACTTCAAAATAATATCTGAAGGTAGCCCATAATTCTAAAATTTAATTCACTATTTATAGTTTTATAACAAAATAACAAAATAATAAATAACTCATTAAACAATAAATATAGGTGAGGAGATTTGAACATTTTCTCTCTTGGTTGGAGATATATGTCTAAATCAATTAAATTATATCAAAATTATCCTAATTCACTTATTAATCTAAAACTGTCCTCAAAATTAGCATCTACCACCTTGTTCTACATTATTAAACTAATATCAACTAAACTAACCAATTATCTAACACCTTATTCAACATCATTTATTTGGTTTATTTGATGCATACTCATATATATATATAGACAGATAGATAATAATGTGTAGGACAAAAGGAAACAACAAATAGGATAAGGTAACATGAGTCATCCCCTATAAGAGAAACCAATGAGTCCAAAAAGGCAAGCCTACATCCTATTTTTGAATGATTTGCTCCACGAGGATGGTTGGCCAAAAAGTGTCACTTCATTTCCTTCTCCGAGTGGCAAATAAAATTGTCTGTTCATATTTATCTTTTACTAGTTTGTAAATCTATTATGAACATTTGGAAGTTCATTGTCACAGAAAACTTGCAAATGAGCTTTGGATGCTCCTCCCACTCACTCTTTTGGTCCGATCTCGTCGTTAGAGTTCACCTACGTGAAAGTACTCACACGGGTGTGATGCTGAGCCGAGTATACTCCGATGTCTAAGTTAGTATATAGAGTATTTAGCTCAAAAAAGTAGGCTCAAAGTTTCACTTAAAGTTGACTTACTTGTGTCTCCTCCTTGGAGTTGTTGAAATGGGGTTATTTATAAGACTTTTCCTTTGACATCTACTTGGGGTTACATATAATGTTAGTAGTGTCGGGGTGATTATGGTCCTCAAGGTTACACAATAATAGTGTCGAGCTTGAGTTGGTTATTACCCTCCTAGTATTGTTGGGCAGCCTGAAACTCAAAGGTCTGACTTTTTCTTGTTGGAATGCATAATCCTACATGCTTCCTCGCAGTTTCCTTTTCGACTTGGACCTGCCGGGCTTTGGACATTGCTTGATCTGGTGATACAATTAGGTAAGTCTAAAAGGTTTGTACATTATTTAAGAGTATTTCTCAATTGACAAAGTAATTGAAATTTTTGGATGAAAAAATGAAAACAAAAATTTGGACGTCCAAATAATATATATATTTTAATAGTGATAAGATCTCCTCACACGAGGAGAACAAGGTTGTTGATAATTGTCTTCTTCGGTTTAATTTTAGGGATAGAGTTAGAGAGTGCACTTATCCACCGTCCCATCTATACATCCAAGATTTTAAATGATATTTTAATTATACTTTTAAGATTTTAGTTTTCAAAAAAATACAATTTTGAGATTTTCATTAATAAAAGGACAAAAGTTAGACACTGTTCAAATTAAAACATAAATATGACATCATTTATAATATCATTCATGTAAATTATGTGACGTTAATGTGTAAACATTGATTTTATAAATGATGTCAACAGTGTCTTTCAATTAAAATTATTTTTAACAACTAATTTTTTAAATAGTTAAACTCGAGATGTAAATAATATACACACTTGTTCAAATGTTAGAATTAGTTGTCATATTAATTTATATATTACATTTTAACACTCTAGAAAAATAAGTTAGAACGACATATTGTGAGTCTCATTTCATTTTAGTCTATGAATCTCAATTTTCCAATTTCAGTCACCGTACGTTCATTAATCTTAAATTTAGTCCTCCAAAGTTAAATTTTATTGAAATTGATCTATGTAATAATAATTTCCATGCAAGGAAATACATTATGTAAGTATATTTTCACTAGTTTATAAAAAAAATGCTAGCTTTGACTAATTTTTTTTTAATAAAAAAATAATAAGTAATTAGTATAAAACTAATTTTAAGATTTATTAAAATTACAAGTACTACAAAAAAGTAAATAAACCAAAATGACGTCGAAGATTTTTTAAGAATACTTTTTAATTAATCATTATCTGTTGACCTAGTAGTAAAAAAGGAGACACGGTCTAATAAATGGCTAAGAGATCATAAGTTCAATCCATAGTAGTCACCTATCTAAAAATTGGTATCCTACGAATTTCCTTGACACCCATTTTTTGTAGGATTAGAAGGATTGTCCTGTGAGATTAATCGAGATACGCATAAGTTAGCCTAGACGCTCCCAAAATTTAAACAAAAAGCAACAATATAAAAGTAGTAAAGAATTAAGAAGAAAAAGGTTTGTTTTGTTCCAAAGAAATTTAGCTGCCGCCTAATATGCGTTCGGTTGTTTTAAGTTGTCGGCAGAAAAGGATGCTGAAGTTAGGAATTATAGCATTAGACGGCAGGGCGGGCAGCAGCGGGAGCCGAAGGGGAAGCCACATCACTGATGTCCGCCGAAACCTGCCCCTTGGGATTCCATTCTATGCTCTCTTTCTCATCCACATTCAGCCAAATCTTATAATAAATAAGCTTCTAATGCCAATTGGGATGTGATTTGCCGCCTCAAATGCCTACGCTCTTACCCTATCATATCAACTTTCCTCTATCAATATCTCATCCTCAAGCCTTCCTCCAGCTGCATTCTGTGCATTGCTTTGTTTAGAACTTAAGGACACAGCTGTACAACCTATAGAACCGATCTTATTCAAGTAAGAACACAGCTGCACCATGGAAGAGAGCTTTATGCTCTATCTTCCCACTTTAGGACATCAAGTCTGTTCCCTGTATTTTCCAAGTTAAATGGATATGATTTGAACTTTAGATTCTAATTTGTTCCAAGCATCGCATTGAGAAAATGGATACTCTGTTTCAAATTTGGCTCCACATGTTCTATTTGATATGGGTAGGAAAAGAACCCAACTTCAAAAATGGTAAGATCTTTAGCACAAGAAGAAGAGGTTGATCCATATCATCACGACTGGTATTCTGATTTCTCTATTTTTTGAATAACACCAAAGGAGCTTTCACGGTGGTTGAAATAAAGACACATTCCAAATAAGGTAGGACTTCGGCAGATATTCTTTTGAGTGTGGGTGAGAATACTTTGGCAGAGGATTATGTGGCACAAGATTGTGTTTGGTAGTTGGAAACTAGAGGAAAATTTGTGTTTGACCTAAGTTCTGGCTCAAAAAATATTGCTCATTGAAAAAAGAGGGAAGAATACACGGAATAAAAAAGCTAACAAAAGGAAGCCATACTACAAGAATGGACTCCAGTCAAGAGAAATAAGACCAAACGAATAATAAAACATAAAGAAACTAACAAACGTTTAGCGCACAAAAAGCTTGTTCCAGAGTTCTCTACAAGTACAGACAAATACAATCCCAGCTCTTTTAGCAGAGGAACAGCAAGCATCTTACTTATGCTTGAAAATTTAACATATACAATGTCAGATATCCAGTTTTTTTCCACAAGAAACAGCAGAAGGTCCAGCACTAGCGGTTTCGGTTGGTTTGAAACACACCGTCCTTAGAAAGGATTCTGGATTCTGGATTCTGGCTTAGTAAATAGTAAATAAATCCTCGGAATGCTCATTGTTTCACCAGAGATGCTGTTCTATTCTATGAAAGCTCAGGTTGATTGCAAGGCAATTCTTTTGTTATCATATCAAAGTTCTGCACTAGGATTCAGTGGGAAATTTTCTCTCATCTCATCCAGAACCACTCACCAAATTGGATTTCCACTATTCACACCTATGAACTAGCTAAGATTTACAACCATAGTAACCAAGCTGATGTCAAGGTCCATTGTTTTGGTCAAACATTGCAAAACCATATTCACATTGCAGTTCCCCATTATCAGAAAGCAAGGGGAAGAGCAAAAATTCTTATATAACACTATTCTCATAGGACTCTAAGGCCTTTAAGGCAGGTTTAAGAGTGATTTTGTAAGGGTTAAAATCACTCTTTAATACGACTTTAATCATTCAAGATTAATTTTAGTATGTTCATAAGTGATTTTAACCATTCCAAAATCACTCTCAAACATACCTTAAATATGTAGCTACAAATCCATATCCTTACATCATTACAAGGTACCAGTTAAACAAAGTATCAGCTATTACAACTTGAACTATCAAAGCCATACAATAGAGTTCTCCCCATTCTTCTTCCTTGGGAATTATAATATATTGACCAGCTTTTCTCAGCAATACCAAAGTTCTTACCTAGATTTGAATAATATTGATATTGATACGATTGAGTCTAAATACATAGCAAGAATAGTAACGTTTCAACTCCTCAAAAGAGATCAAAAGTAAAAAAGAACAGTGAAGAGAGGGGCATAAAGTACCTATACTCATTACTGAAACACTGTCTTTTTAAGTTAATGAAAAAATTATACTCTATCCTCCTCAAAAGCAGTATCAGAACGATATGGGAAGAATGACAGACTTGGGTATGAGCTGTTACCAGCCTTTATCTGCTATGAATTGATGTATAACACCATCACCCACAGGTAAATCACACAAGGAGGTGATTTGCTCACTTGGTTGGAGGCGCATTGCTTCGATGCAAAACATGCCGCCGAATATCATCTTGATCAACCAACTCCAATGGAGTGGCTGTCTCATTCCTGATCCGCTTGATTTTGGGGCTCAAAAGGCCCCTATGGCGAAATCCATACAGTTTGAGAACTTGGTTGTCAGCAAAATTGAAAGCCCTCTCCATGCTACTCAAACACTTTTCAACTGGATAGTCTCCATAGCTACCACAAGGTTTGCAACCGACAAAATGCGTCACGAATGGCCATCTTTCGTCGCCTAATCCCGGGTGATACTTCTCAATCATTTCTTCATACCTATCGACTAATCCAGCCCAGTAACCATGCAAATAGTATGAATTCTCAAGAAACACCTTATCCATCCATTGATCTTTCTGAGACAGCAATAAATATATCAAAGCTGACTGATCATCAGCCTCAAATGCTGGCCTTCCCTTCAAGTTTGCAGTCAAAATCTTCCCGGCCTCTTCTCGAATAGGACCCTTTGGTCCCATTGGAGCCCAAGCATCCAGCAAATCCAAAGACCACTGACAATTCCGAAACAAAAAGCTGCCTGTGTTGAGTGCAATCCAAGACTTTTGGTTGAACATCAAATCAGGGTACCCGTGAACGACCAAATTATAGTTATCGTATTTTTCCAGAGGAATCTCGAACACCATATCAGTAAATAACGCATCACTGTCCATCCACCAAATCCACTCAACCTCAGGGTGGGACAGCATCAATCGCCGGATCAACGGCAACTTAGCCCAATACCCAGCAAGTTCCTTATCTAAATGAGCCAAATTGTATACTATTTCAATCCCATGAAGCCTGCAATAGTCAATTTTATTCTTGATTGCCTTCAACAAATAATGATCCCCAATTGGGTTGTCGCAGGGTTTTGGGGGCGAACCAGTAACAAGCAAGATCCTAGCTCTATTATTAACATAATTAGGAAATTCTGGGTTCTGATCAAGCCAAACCTTTCGTTTCTGATTCCAGTTCGCAATCTTGGGTCCGAGCGTGTAAGTGACATTAGGGTTGATTTGGGTCTCGGCAGGATCATCCGGGTCGTTGGGGTCGCCGTCAGATCGAATCTCGGCGAGGATCCGGTTGGTTTCTTCGATGATATTCTGGTTTACAGCGTCAGCCTCGGAGCTACCAAGGTTGCCGATGCCGATGGTGCCACGAAGAACAAGGATGGTGACGAAGCCACAGAGTATGGTGATCTTGATATTATTGAAAGTCTTCTGGATCTGACGCCCACGGGGAATTCCGGGGAACGAACGGTTTCTCCTGCCGTTGGCGGTGGCAGCAGTGGTGGGTAAACTATTCCCTCCACTGCCGGTTCTCTTCTGAGCTGAGATATTGTCTAGTCCCATGTTTCTTCCTCCTCTCTCTACAAACTCTCAACACTCGTATACAGAAAGATCTAAACAATTACTTCTTTCAATCCTCTTACCAGGATTTGGAGCTAATGGGTGATGAGGGAAATGGCTTATCTCCCTCTATCCAACAGCTCTCTCCACCTCTCCCTCCCAGCTTCAATTCAATTATGTCAGCAGGGATGGAAGAGAAGGAGCCCAAAATGGGAAGAAACAGAAAAACAAACAATCATGGAACGAGAAGGGGTAGGAGAAGAATAGAGCAGTAATGGTACTGGATATAGACTAATGCCTAATGAGGTGATTCATTGGGGATAATGGTTGAGGAACAGCTAAGAAAGGAAGAAGAGAGTTATCTCAGCAAACAGCACCGACTGTGTGTGGATTAAAGGCCCTTCTTTGAATGATTCGATGTCTTATGTTATGGAAAAAAAGGGAAAATAATAAAAATAATAAAGGATTTTATGCAAATATCATATGCATTTGTCTGATTTGTGATTGGATCCATTGCATGATATAATTATTGGGATTCGTTTTTTTTATTTAGGGAAATTTTCTACCATGCCAGTATATCCATTTTTTCATATATACACACACACACATATATATATATTTTTTGTATTTTAGCTTTTAATTAGTTCGGTTCTTTCAATTAATCTTGCCACTATTTTTTACTTAGTTTATTGTTTTTTTAAAAAAATATATAATTAGTCTCAATAAATAAATAAATAAATAAATAAATATATATATATATATATATATATAATTTGTAAGTTGAGGATTTAAAACTCTGACTTCGAAGTTGATAATATAAACACTATATTATACTCATTTTGGCATTAGTTTTCTACTTTATTAGTTTTTCAAACAATAATTTGTCTATCCATTTTTTTTTGCAAAGATTTTGAAAACATATTTGTTACCACTCTGGTTTAAATTTGGATTTAATTTGATAAAAATAAAATTTTAATTTCAAAATTTAGAATTAAGTTCGTTTTTTTTTTTCTGCCAAGTTTTATTGCAAAAATTTTTAAATCCTTGCCACTAAATCTAAGTTCTGTCAAATGGCTAGTACATGTCATAACCTAACACTATCCTAAACTATTCAAAATTGTCGATCACACTTTTCTTTTATTGAATAGAAAAAGAAAGTGAGAAAATAAAGACACTACCCTATTTTTTAATATGAATTTTAATTTTTCTATATATATATTTTTTTAACTAGTTATCCTTTTTGTCTTTTTAATGTTGATGAAACAATTTTTTTAGTTTAAATAATAACTAAAAAGAAAAAAAAAGTAATTGACATCTATACTTTACTCCCTCCAATTGCCGTCTGTATTTCTTTTTTCTTTTTCTTCTCCCCCACAACGTTGTTTTTAAAAAAGGAAAAACTTGAATGGTATGATTCGAAGGTTTTGAAGGAAAAACAATGTAAAATATAAAATATAATATTTTATGATTAGTAATATATATAAAATTTTATTTTCCGAAAATGAAAAGGCATATAATTCAAATATAATAGGAAAATGTGGGATGAAGTTGAATGATGTTTGTTACAACAAACTAAATCATTCAAAATCAGTTTAACTTACTTTGCATAAGATTCAACTCTACCACTTCACATGGTAGTTGGGAGAAACACAATTAGAAGTTTTTTTGGAGCTAGGTTTCGAATAGAATTAAGTTGTAATATAATCCAAAACTCATATTTGGATGGAGCATTTTGGGCCCAATTGTAATAATAAACTAATTTCTCCTGATCAACACTTCTAATTTTAGATTACTTTCTAACTTCCAAAACAACTATTTATATTTTCCATTTTAAAGTTGGGTAAAAAAACGATCAAAATAGAATGACCAACAGAATTTCCCCTAAATCAGTAAAGATTTGAACGTTTCGACAAAGATGAAATTAATTTATGGAGAACAAGTTACAAACGAAGGGACTGACTAACCTTTAGAAATCACCACTCTCGAAAACTTCATAATTCCTAACTCCCTGAAAATGTAGATAATCCAGAAGTGTGTCATTATTTTATTTCTATTATGATCCTCGATCAAACTTGAGATTCATAACAAGCAGTGAACGGACAATTTAGCCTTTCAATTTCGAAATCAGCGTTTTATACACGAAAAACAAAAATAAAGAAAATTGAAGCGCAAATTACCACTTGACTGAGAGCTACTCTTATGTTCGTTCACTTCGTCAATGAAGCTATACCTCTTAATTTCGCACAGACCATTAATAATCGTCGAATTCCAGAAAAAAGCAAACAAAGTCTACAGAGAATGTTCATAATGTCTTATCGCCGTAGTGAGACTAGGGAAGGAGATAGGAAGAACAACATAATCACTGATATAATACGCCATGGAAAAAAGAAACAGAGGCACGGAGTAGGCTTTGATCGTCCAAGCCATTGAGGATGTCGGCACAAACGATTTCAATGGAAGCTAATTATTCAATCACGAAATGTAACATAAATAAGCATCGGCCAGGGGAGAAGATGATAACTTACAGGTTTATGGACGGATTCCACCGCCGGATAACAGTGCGACTGAAGAAGTCACGGCGGTCGGGAGTGCGCTTTCGTAAAGGAGCAGCGAAAATGACGATCTATAAGCGTTAGCACAACTGCACGAGTGTAACAGAAATTTTCAATTATCACATATATGTATGTATGTGAGCGACAATGCGAGCAATCTCGATGATGGACTGGGCTGGCGGCCCAATTGAACTCTTCTATTGAAATTCTTCCTACTTCTAATGTGGGGTGACAAGCACCGGTGTTCAAAAAAATTTGGACTCCAAATAATTTCTTTCTTTCTTTTTTTTTTTTTTAAAATACAATCAATCCAACCCAATCGGTATGGTTTACATTGAGTTATTAACTCATTTGTATTAAGTTGAATTTAAATAAATGAAAATTTTATGAATTGAGTTGGTTTATGGGTTCACCTAAAACAATCCACGTGAACTTATTATTAATTTTAAAATGTATTCTTTATTTTTTTCCTTAGGATACAATTATATGTATAAATATATTTATTTTAGTTTTATTTATTTTCATTCTTCCAACAATTCCTAAAAACAAATTTTTTAGCATTTTAGAGAGAAAATTTTCACTATAAAATTGAGGTTGAGTCGTAGATTTTAATTCAATATATCAAAATAATTGAATCAAATTCTTATGTATTAACATTTTACTACTTTCAAAACAAAAATTTATACAAATGAACCAAGCAATCTAAACCAATTCAATCCAAATATTTCATGGTTGGGTTGGATTGGGTTCATTTTTTAATAAGGATTACTTGGGTTGAAAAAAATTACAACTCGAACAATTGAGTTGGGTCTAAAAAGTTTTTCAATCCAATCTAACCCAACCCATAAACGTGACAAAAGAAATAAAATTGCAAGTTTTACAGTGTTATTTGGAAAAATGATAAAATAATTTAAAATTTGTAAAAATAGCCGATAAATTTAAATAATAAAAAAATTCTATTTAATAAATGACGAAACTATCCCAAAGAAAATCAAATTGATTACAATTCAAAAACAACTTGAAAACCACGAATATGCTCTATCAAACAATTCTAGAAGCAAAAAATTACAATCTAAACCAAAGCCAAGAAAACAATAAAATGTTGGCCAAAACCTTAGAAGGGTTTCAAAATATAAAAACAACCCAATATGGTCCTCACTCGACTTCTCCGGTGGGAGGAGGATTAGAGTGTAGAATTAGAGGGTTTTTTTTTTTTTTTTTTTAATATTTATAAGTATGTAGGGAGAGGAGTGCTTGGACTTTTTAAAATATAAATATTTATAAATATGTAGGGCGGATATTAATTTAAAGTTAATTAGAACTTAGATATCACAGAAAAATATAAACTAAAAAAGATATGAAATCTAAGAAAATGAAAGTTAGATTCAAATTTGAATCTGGGAAAAAATGAATTAGGGAGGAAAATAGGGGAGGAGGAATTGGTTTAAATATAATTAGAAGTCGATATTTTAACACGAAATGGAATTACAATGTACATATAAATAACAATGTGAGCTCTTGAGGAACCAATAGAGAGCATATTGAGAATATGGTAAAAGTTTATGTGTAGAAAAACGTGAATATAATATTAGCAGATACAATACCACTAACACAAATGCACTTACATTGTATGTGTAAATATAGATTAGTTAAATCACTTAACTTCAAATTACAAATACACTATATGTGTAAATTACATTGTTAATTTTTCGCACCAAATGAGAGTGGATAAAACTGAGCATGTGCGAGACACATATTTTGCGAAAAATCAAAATTTGCCGAATCTCCAAATTAAACCTCAAACCTTGCTATATACTTCAATTTCTCTTTAAATGAATTATGGTTAAATTACAAATTTAATCCTGCTAAATATTTTTGGCATATTAAAACATCTTATAATCTTGCAAGTCTAATTTTGTGTTTTATAAATTTCTAAACTTTAAAATAAAAATAAAAATAAAAAAAAATAAAAAAAAAAAGCCTAATACCTCATATAACATTTAGTTTTTGGTATTTAATAATCAAGCTTATAAATACTATTTTCACTATACTTTTTCAGAAAAAATTTATTATCTACAACTGGGTTCTACAAGAGTTTCCAATATTTAACCAAAGTTTCAAAATTTTCAAAAATATATATAGTAAAAAAGTTTATGGAATTTGGAATTTGGCTAATCCAAATATTTTTATTAAATGAAAACCATACTAAATAAATTGCAAGAAAAAAAATCAAAATTTTCAAAAACAAAAAAGAAAAAGAAATGTTTATCAAACGAAACCTAAACGAAATCATTATCGAGCTGAAGAAAAACTTTCAATTTTTTTTTTTTTTTTTGGTTGTAATATATCCTAGACTTATTAGACATAAATTAATTTATGAATGTCAAAAATAAACTATATAGTCTATCTATTTCCATTACAAGTTTTCAAATACACTATTTATTTAATTTTACTTAAAAAGCTATCTTTACATGGGTAAACTAAAGAGAAAGGTTCACCCTTCATCCTCGTGGCGATCTTAGAAGGTATTAGACACATATCTACGTGGTTCATCCTTTTTCTGTCCTCCTCGTGGAGTCGGATGCTCGAAAAGTGGTAAAACTTTTGACTCACGAAGATGAAGATCTCACCAAGGTGTATAATGTGGTGGTCGAAATCAAGGTTTTGGCACATTTAACCCTCATCAGTGTAACTTTGTGGGCACATAGCCTTGCTCATGGTCATGATGCTGTTGACGAAGGGATGTCGGGCCAGAGTGGTTAGATCGTCGTTTCATGGTGGATTTGCTCCATTGTCAAGGCCAAACATGGCAGAACAATATTAACATTGCTCATCGACAATAGTGGCAACAGGACACTCGTAAAAATTAAAGGGACTTCGGAAAAAAATAAGTACAAATTTAATGAACGCCAATATCAGATAAAATCTCAAGACCAATTGAATACAAATCAAGAAATCTCTTCATCTTTCAACGTGGGATCAAATATTCACTTTGCACTACATGGATTCTAATAGATAAACATGAGATTACATTTCAATACTAATTAGCAAAATTACGAGCTCTCCTCATCTTTTCGACATGAGATCCCCAACTGTAGAATCCTACAAATTTTCAAACAACCAAACTGCAGGATGAAAAGTAAAAAACAACTTTATGTGTTCAATGCCACAATGTCTGCTTACTTAGATTATCAAAATCCTACAAGTTTCCAGCCAACCACCTGCTTGGATACTCATAGTATATGCAGACCAACTTTTTGCAAATAATATTAAAAAAAATAATAAATAAATAAACAAAAAATAACAAAACATTGCAGTTCCCAAAAATGGTTTCATTAGCACTTGAATTATCCAAACCATGTGATAAAAAAATTCTCCCTCTTATTTCCTTTGAAACTGGAATATGGAGACCAAGTTTTCGCAATTTATCAAAGTTCTGGTCTAAATTTGAATGCACAACATTGATATCAATATGAGCAAGTATAAATACATAGCAAGAATGGTAATGCTTCAACTCCTCAAAAGAAGATCAGAATTAAAAAGAACAGTAAATAAAGTACCTATACTCAATTACTGAAACACTATCTCTTTTTAAGTTAATCAAAGAATTCCACTCTATCCTTCTGAAAAGCAGTATCAGAATGACAAGAAAAAGAAGCAAGACAGACTTGGGTATGAACTATTACCAGCCTTTATCTGCTATGAATTCATGTATAACACCATCACCTACAGATAAATCACACAGGGAAGTGATTTGCTCACTTGGTTGGAGGTGCATTGCTCTGATGCAGAACGTGCCGCCGAATATCGTTTTGATCAACCGACTCCAATGGAGTGGCTGTCTCGTTCCTGATCCGCTTGATTTTGGGGCTCAAAAGGCCCCTATGGCGAAATCCATACAGTTTGAGAACTTGATTGTCAGCAAAATTGAAAGCCCTCTCCATGCTACTCAAACACTTTTCAACTGGATAGTCTCCGTAGCTACCACAAGGTTTGCAACCGACAAAATGCGTTACAAACGGCCACCTTTCGTCGCCTAGTCCTGGGTGATACTTCTCAATCATTTCTTCATACCTATCGACTAATCCAGCCCAGTAACCATGCAAATAGTATGAATTCTCAAGAAACACCTTATCCATCCATTGATCTTTCTGAGACAGCAATAAATATATCAAAGCTGATTGATCATCAGCCTCAAATGCTGGCCTTCCCTTCAAGTTTGCAGTCAAAATCTTCCCGGCCTCTTCTCGAATAGGACCCTTTGGTCCCATTGGAGCCCAAGCATCCAGCAAATCCAAAGACCACTGACAATTTCGAAACAAAAAGCTTCCTGTGTTGAGTGCAATCCAGGACTTTTGGTTGAACATCAAATCAGGGTAACCATGAACGACCAAGTTATAGTTATCATATTTTTCCAGAGGAATCTCAAACACCATATCAGTAAATAACGCATCACTGTCCATCCACCAAATCCATTCAACCTCAGGGTGGGACAACATCAATCGCCGGATCAACGGCAATTTGGCCCAATACCCAGCAAGTTCCTTATCTAAATGAGCTAAATTGTATACTATTTCAATCCCATGAAGCCTACAATAGTCGATTTTATTCTTGATTGCTTTCAACAAATAATGATCCCCAATTGGGTTATCGCAGGGTTTCGGAGGAGAACCAGTAACAAGCAAGATCCTAGCTCTTTTATTAACATAATTAGGAAATTGAGGGTTCTGATCGAGCCAAACCTTTCGCTCTTGATTCCAGTTCACAATCTTGGGTCCGAGCGTGTAAGTGACATTTGGGTTGATTTGGGTCTCGGCAGGATCATCCGGGTCGTTGGGGTCGCCGTCCGATCGAATCTCGGCGAGGATCCGGTTGGTTTCTTCGATGATGTTCTGGTTTACAGCATCAGCCTCGGAGCTACCAAGGTTGCCGATGCCGATGGTGCCACGAAGAACAAGGATGGTGACGAAGCCACAGAGTATGGTGATCTTGATATTGTTGAATGTCTTCTGGATCTGACGGCCACGGGGAATTCCGGGGAACCCACGGCTTCTCCTGCCGTTGGCGGTGGCAGCAGTGGTGGGTAAACTATTCCCTCCATTGCCGGTTCTCTTCTGAGCTGAGATATTGTCTGTCCCCATGTCTCTTCTCCCTTCTCCCTATACAAAATTTTTACACCCTCGCTTGAGGAACACACTCGTATACAGAAAGATCTGACTAAATACTTCTTCTGTCTATCCTCTTATCAGATTTTGAAGCTATGGGTCATGAGATAAAGGGGTTATTCCCTGTATCCAACAGCAATCTCCACTTCTTTCCCCACCTTCAATTCAATGATGTGAGGAAGATCAGAAATCGAAGAGATGAGGCAGAAAATGGGAGAAACATGGAGAAGAAGAAGAATAGAGCGGTAATGGGTAATGGTCAATTCATGGTGGTGAGAGTTGAAGTTTCGAGGAACAGCTAAGAAAGGAAGAAGAAGAGGCGAAAGGGGAAGGAAGAGTTGGAGAAGAAGGAGAAGGAGAAAGCTGTCTCAGCAAGTACCACCGACCGTGTGCGATTTGAACTATTAAAGGATTTTCTTTCTTTCAATGATACGAAATATAATGTTTTTTTCCGAAATAAAAAAAAAAAAGTTAAAAAATAATAAAATAATTAAAAATTTTTATTTTTTTTTGTCCAAATTGAGTCTAATTTTTATTTGGTTCATATATTTTAAAATATTAGATCTAAAATTTTGAGTTTAGTTTCTTTTTAGTCCATTAGTTTCTCTAAGGTAACAATTTTAATTTTGAAATTTGAGTTTTGTTTTTGTTTAGTTTTTAGTTTTCGAATTTTTCGTTAAATACTCATTCTCATTGTTTCAAACAAATGCTATTAATTAATTTACAATAATTTAAAAAATTATAATTAATTTATCTAAAATTTCAAAAATAAAATTGTAATACTTGAAAACTTAAAGAACTAATTTGAAATCAAACTTAAAGTATAAAAATTAGGTATAACATTTTTAAAATTTAAGAATGAAATGAAAGTTAGACCACAAATATACAAACCAAAAACGTGTTATCTTAATTAAAAAGGAAAAAAATGTTTCAAAAAAGGGGAAAAAAAAGGGAGTATAATTCCGGATTTGATGGATTTTTTTTTGTAAATATCATATGCATTTGTCTGATCTGTGATTGGATCCATTGTTTTGTGATAATTATTGGGTTTTTTTTTTTTAAAAAAAGAAAATTATTAAAGAAATTCCGACTTCCTACCTCCTTCTGTCAAATGGCGATAGTACATATTAGTTGGACACCACCTTCGAATTTTTATTTAGTTAATGTGTGTCTTTTCAATATTCTATAGTAAATTACCAACTTTTCCTCATTTCCTATTTTCTTTACATTTCTTTTTCTCTCTCGCAATTATTTCATTTAGAACTATTTTTAAATATAAAAAATAAATAAAAATATTTATAAATATAACAAAATTTTATTGTTTATTTGCAATAAATTTGATAGAGATAATACGTCTATCACAAATAGACCGTGACATTTTACTATTATTTGTAAATATTTTTCAACAATTTTGTATTATTTTTTATAAAGTAATACTTGGTAGATTTGAAGCTAATTGAAATTGAAAGATGTGAATATTTGTTGGAATAAAAAATACAATACTGAAAATGTAAAATTGATTCCTTGTGTGCTTCTATCAAAAGATTTTGAAATTTTATCAAAGTTGAAAAATAGTCACCTAAGCATAATTTAATTCGTTAAGCATTACATCATTGACCATTGACTAAATGATCAAAAATAATTTTTGTTGAATGTTAAAAAAAAAATTAAAAACTAAAATTCCAGTATTATATTAATTAATATACACTATAAAATGGAAAATTTATGATTTCATAGTATAAAAATTTAGATAGATCAATCATTCATTTCCATACAGGTTATACTAAAAGTAAAAAAGGAACCATGTCTAACTCAACCTATATTTTATATCTCAAATAAAACAAATTTAAAGTTAAACATTGTCAAAATGAACATATCTCAATTGGCATAATAAAATATATACTCTAGATCTATCAAATTTCAAATCTTCCAACCTACATCTCCAAAGTGTATTTTATGATTTATTTTCAGCATGTGGAGGCTCAAAATCCTAGAATGAAAATCTTCCAAAATCTCCATTCAAAATCGTCAAGGCCTAGAACTGATTTGCTTAAAAGCGTACGTTATGTATAGATGTATCTGATGGAATCATTAAATTACTATATAAATCTTGAATAAGGAGGCCAATGAAATGATTTAATTTGACTAAGTTAAAAATTCAAGAAGTTATTTCCAAGACAGATTCTTACTTTTCTTTCTCTTTTCTTTTGGTTTCTCAGTAGCAGCTTTGTTCTGCTTCTCACCTCTATTGCATTCTTCAAGAATTTTATTCTCAATCTTTCTTGTTGGCTTGAAAACCTTTGTGATTGAAGGATCCAAAACCTCACTTGAGCAGCTAAGCATAACGCCCATAGCCATGGCCTCCTCCCAAAGTTTCCTGCCCATTTCAAAATCTCCTCCTCGACAAAGCTTTGGTATAAGCACATCATAAACTGGCCCATAACCCCCCAATGAGCTTCTCTTCATTTTCTCAAAAAGCTCAAGTGCATAATTTGTTCTCTCAACACCACACAGAACACCAATCAAATCATAGTAGAATTTTCGATCCGGGATCAACCCTTCTTCAATCATCTCGTCCACAATTCTGCGCCCTTTCCCAAATCTTCCAGTCAAGAACAACACTCTTGCCACAAGATAATAGCTTATGCAATCGGGTCGACAACCAGATCGTTTCATTGTCTCAAGGATTGTACATGATTCCTTCACTCTCCTCGTTCTACCCAGACATGACAACAATATATTATAACTGATTGAGTTAGGAGCAATTTTGTAGGATCTCATTTCCATCATCACATTCAAGGCTTCAGGCACAAGACCTGAAGGATTTTTCTCAAGATTCTGCTCACAAAGACAATTGAGGAAAGTGTTGTAGCAGAACAAATCTGGCATGGTTCCATCTGACTTCATTTCTTTGAGTATTCTTCTTGCTTCTTTTGTGTTCTTCTTAATAGACCATCCATATAGAAGGCTTCTATAGATGCAACTCATTGTGCTAGAAATCTTGTCCTTGTGGTGCAAGACAACCCCTTCTGCTCTTTTAGCATGCCCTTTTGCACAAAGAGCAGTAATAACTGCAGTGACAGTAAATTGGTCATGTGGGCATTTGTACTTATCCAAGTTCTTGAACAGACCCAATGCTTCATCTTCTCTATCCATTCTGACTAAAGCCTCAGCCACGAAACCGAAGGTCTGGCCGTCCATTGTGCGGTCAGCTTTCTTAAGATTGGAAAGTAAAATATTAATGGCAGTGTAGTCCTTCTTCTGAGCAAAGAAGCGGATGGCATAATTGAAATCTTCATCTTCTAAATCGTGGTTTAACTTCTTGAGAGACCATAAGAAAAACCTAAGCAATCTTCTAATGGGAGCTTCGTTTTTGCTAGAATCGATAACCTGGGTAACGAGTGAAGACGTCAATGATATTGTACATTTATTCAGACTGGATTCCAGTTCATCTAACCCACCGATCGTGCACGAAATCACTTCGCACAGTTTTATTACAGAAGCTCTCTTGTCTATGGTGGAATGAAGGGAACAAAAGCGATGCTGCATATAGAAGGATTGCACAATGAAGCTATCCCATTTTAACTTCAACAATGAGCCGCATCTTCTCAGCGACATTTCATCGAACATATGGCGTGCGTGCATTGCAATGCACAGAGAAAACGCTACTCAAAGAAATGAGTTTTCATGGCTACAGTTTTGCTCGTCAGCCTCCTTACTACCTAGCTTCCGCGGTCGAACAATCTGACCTTAAACACGTTTGTGCTTATGGGTAGTTGCAGTTGTCAACTGTAACAACCCGTATTCTTCAATATCCAAAACTAGTCCAAAACTACAAACAGACCTTCAACAACTGATCTAAGATACTTCAATCGAGTTCGAAAAAGTTCAAAGTGCGCTAATACTTGCCGAACCTTAATCGAACACTTCGAAACTGGCCCAAACATAACAATCTATGAGATCCAATAGTTCAGAAGAACATTTGAACAGTTAAATCCAATTCAAAAAGGAATTAACGCAACGATTCGAACCTTGCTGGTTGGTGTTCGAAAACGTCCAAACTTCCCTTAAACAGTATGGGTAAACTGATTTGAGGGTAATCCGAGTGTGGGTCAATGCCGAAACTCATCGAAATGGAGAGAAGTGCTGCTGCAAAGGCCCGGGCGAAGCCGTTCGAAGTGGCACTCCGTCGCAAGTCAGATTCGTGGCCGAACATAGACTGCCGTCGACAGAGCTGGGCGTTCGAGTGGGTGTCCGCTCGCGTCAACCGCCGGAGGAATGTCGTCGACCTGGGTTCGTAGAGTCTCCGGAGACGGAGAAGACTGCGTGTGTGAAAACGCCGCCAATCTCAGGCACAAAGTCGTGGGTCTGAACTCGAAAGCAAGAAAATGGGTCATCGGAGGCCGCGTCTACCTGCGTGGGACGTTGCCGTATGCGCGTCGGAGGCTCGCCGCTCGTAGTCTGTGATGAGGGGAAGAAGATGACCTGTTTCTTTTCTTTTTTCACTTATTGTTTTTTTTTTTTTTTTTAAATGAAACAAAAAGATATTTGCAACGGTTTTATAGTTTCTTTTCCTCTTTTTGTTCTTTGATGATCTCATAAATGGAGCCTTTTCCGTCTTTTCCTCCTATTTTCTTCTCTAATTTTAGACCTTTAAAAACTCCAACTCAAAACTAATCTTCTAAAAAATAAACCAATATCAAAGAAAACATTAAATCCTATAAAATATGAATTTAAAAATTCATTTAAAATTTTACATATATGACCTCGTTTTGTAACCATTTCGTTTTTTAAAACTAAGCCTATAGACACTACTTCCACTTCAAAGTTATTTCTTTGTTATCTACTTTTTACTAATGGTTTAAAAAACTAAGCCAAAATTTGAAAACAAAAAAAAAAAATAGCTTTTAAAAATTTGCTTTTTATTTTTGGAATTTGGCAAAAAATTCAACTTTGGAGAGACTCAAATCAATGTAAAAAATGGAAAGAAAATATGTTTAATTTTCAAAAACAAAAACAAAATGGATATCAAGCGGGACCTAAATATTTTTAATTAATTCTAGTTTACCCAAATAAGATTTAACAAACTACAGGATCAAATTTCATCCAATTGTCCCCATCTCTAGAACTAAAATGACATTCGGAAAGACTTTAAGATCAAATAAATATTAAATTTAAACATCTCTCCCTAGAAAAGAATCAAAGTCTACTGTATTCATATGTTAGTATGGACACTCGATTAGAAACACAAATAACTGAATGATCTTTCGAAGAACCAGCAGCTTGTATCATTATTAATTCGTTCAATCAGCCATCAGGAATCCCACAAACAGGGCCACAACACAAGGGCTGCCAATCAAGCCAATAAGTATATCGAAAGGCATTTCGTTGTGAGCAAAAGTTTCAAAAACCTCAAGAATGATCGCTATTCCAACTACCATTAAACTAAGCTCAACCCATGAATAACTAAAGAAGGAAGCATTTTATCCCATCAAACAATGCAGACACAGGGAAAGGCTTTTTCTTAAAATAATGAAAAGGGATTTATTGGAAATTTGAATGTTAGTCAGTGAGCTAAGTATAATATAACATCAGTATTCGGTGCTACTTCAATAATGGGACAACTTGATCTTCCATTACTAGGAATGGATGATCAACCTTTTCGCTACCAATCTAATGCCTGCACTCTGTTGATAGTCATATGTATCCAAGGAAATGAATGCATCCAAGATGGCTCCAGGTTTGATCAAGCTATCAAGCTCTGCAGCATCGAATTTACTGAATATCAGCCTTTGTGCAGCACCTGATGATTCTTTTTGGTACATCTCTGTAGCATAAATCGCCGTATCTCCACTTACTGCAGTTGGAATGCTGTGAAAAAAGAAATTTAATATCCTTTAGAAACTGACCAAGAAGAGGAAATTTATGAACTTGTAGAGCAGATAAATCGATTTGGATGGCAAGAAACGAAAATTTGAAGCAAGCAAGCATGCAGATCATATATTGGACTATATTTTCTCTGTTATTTTCTGTTCCTTTTCCCTCGTTTGATAGTTCAGTTCATCAAAATGTTTGTAGATAGTAGTCAGTTTACATGTCAAAGGATCAGGTGGGAGTATGACTTACTGTAGTCTCATTGTCGGGTAGTTGAAATAACCATTCTTTCTCATCACCACAGGCCTCCATTCGGAACCGCTGCCGGAATCAGAGAATAATCTCTGAGCCACGCCATCAGATGCTTCAAGAACCATGCATAAACTTGGTGGTACATCAACCACAAAACTCAACCTCGGACGGCCAGCGTAATCAGTGAATTTCGTGCTTATGCCAAACCGAACTCTCAGATTATTACATAGAAGCTGTAAACAGTCATCTTTGTGCGATAATTGTATTCTTTGGCTCCCACGAAAAAATGGAACAAAAGATGCAGTGATGAACGAAACAGACACCTGATCAGGCTCCAAAAATTCAGGAGTAGCGTTGAGGCTTGTGGAAGTATCCTCTGAGGGAGATGCTTCAGTAGATGATGAGGCCTGTTCTTCTTCCATGTTGATATCTGTTTCGAGCGATTCACCTGTTATTTGGTCACTGAGAGTGTGCATGTTAAAAGAACCTGAGTCAGTTGCACTAGATTCAGCCAGATTTGAGGCTCCGTCCTCAGAGCTGCAAGTTAGGAGAGATAGTATCGGATGAGTTTCCCCTTGTTGATCTGTTAGAGATATGGGATGACCACCAATCCTTGAACGTGATGAGTGAGTATTATTATTCGAATTATCCCCCTGTGGTGATGATTTTGCAGCACGACGCCTAGTAACAGCATTTGGAGAAACCCAACTGTTCTCTGGGAAAACTTCGGGTAGACTTGATTCCTATAGGCAGACAGTAGTTTAACTTAACCCACCAAACTTTTCTAATATAAACTGGTCACTATAAGAGCAAAGCTAATGCAACTATGGTGTTTTCAGACAAAGTTCACTTAAAGAAACAGAAAGAAAAACAACAACAAGAATGTCTCCTCATGGAAGGGCAAAATGGAGACAAGTATTGTCAATTGATGCAAAAACTGACAATGAAGCATTTGGAGCCTATTGATGATCTAAATTCAGAAAGAATCATGGTTATCAAGGGCATACATCCAAGTGGTCAATATTCAGATAAGGAAACAAAAATTCCATATATGTAGTCATTGGCAATGGTCTTAACTGCAAACAATTAATGAATTATTGACAGAGACACACAGTTACAAGTTTACATGAAACTATTAGTTACGTTCCGACATCTTAAATTTATACATTACCAGAAACAAGACAGTTGCACAATACTTTAGAACTTCAAGATTCATCCTGACATCATCCAAACTCCTGGAGAGTTACAAAGACAAAGTCAGATAACAAGAAAGCGCTCCTTTAATTTAAGTTCAAAAATTACTAGCAAGTTTGAAGAGTTGCCTGTGTGTTTGTTGTCCTATCCCGAAATAGGAAGCAAGAGTAGCCATCTACAGGGAGAAAAGGAACGTCAAAAACAGGAAAAAAAAATAAAGAGTTACCACAGCTTCTACAACCCAAAACCCAAACTCAGAACATGCATGAAGATATACTACACAAAGCCAAGACAATGGGATTAAATTTTACCAGGGAAGCTCAGCGCAAGGAAGGGAAATATCATTACAAGGAGCCTATTCTCACCCCTTTATGCATAAATTTTAGGATCTTAGTCCCTCATCATTACAGATTTTCCCTAAAAAGAGGTTTTTCCAACCCCTCATTCGCAGAAGATTTAACCCTGATATATTAAATTGGTAAAACGTTACATTCGTAATATGAGCCTATCCTAGTGTCAAATGTTGACATCATTTAAGACTCATGATTAGAGAGGCAAATCCCAAAACTTCAATTACTTCTACAACTTCCTGCTTGAGTTCTGAATGTTGAAAGCGCAATAATTTTGACGAAGGCACTGTCTAATGGAGACTAGTTTACAGGTTTCTCAGGATCACCTGAATTTTTGCATGAACACAAGCAGAAACATAGCAAGCATGTAACAGAGAGAATTCTGTCATTACCTTCATGTCGCCAGCTCTCCTTCCAAACCTTTGAGTCAACAATGCCAATGAATCAATTGTACCTTTTGGCTCTGGTGCTGGCATACCAATTTCTGCAAAAGCCTCCCTTATTCGCGCACAATCAAATCTGAGTATGTTATGGCCTGCCCATATCCGCCCTACAGGAAACAGTATCACAGCAGAGGAAACTCAAACACAGGCATATAATAAAATTAGAATAGAAGAAGCATGGACCATTCAGCCCGACAGTGCAGTGCATGGTACAATCCTAGAACTGAAATGTAATCTGAATTCAAACTTATAAACACTTGCTAAAAAGATTTGGTAAAAGAAAAAAGGTGAAATCAAAGAAGAGTGTCTGAGAAGCCTCCCAAACAATGTAGTTCTTTTGACTGAAAAAAAGAAGGAACAGAAAACGACTACATTTCAAGAACACCATCTTCGTCTCTTCGAACCTAACACAAACTTCCGTCCCTGAAAATGTTACCATCCTCCACTAAACTAACCTGATTAAGAAAATATCTTCTGAAGTTCAGAACAAAAAAGAACACAATTCTGAGCCAAAATCTCTGGTTCAACAGAAACCAGCTCCCAGTCCCATCAGCAGGCACCCAATTCAACTTTCACATCAATTTAATAATCAACCCACATCCATAATACATAAAAAAGAAGAGCATGCAGATAAAACATTCCCCCGCTTCCTTTAAAATACCCTAGTAGATAATTAGTGTGGTATCAAAAGAGAGAGGGAGAGAGTACCGTGAAGGATATCGTAAACCCTATCAGCAATGTCGGCGAAAGTAGGGGAAGAAATGACGGCATCTCTAGTAATGCCATTGCATCGCACCGATAAGGAGGAAATGAGCGAGAGATCAGAGGGTCGAACGAGAGTGGAGTAGCTCTCCAACTCAACCAGCTTCCTAGGGCACACCAGAATGGCACCAAATTCCAAAATTGAAAACCTCTGGCCTTGGCGGGTGGGAACGGTGGTCTCGACATCAAAGAAGGCAATCTCCGATCGATCCTCCGCCAGAGCCATGATTAAACCGAGGGAATTTTGAATCAGAGAAGAGAGCAGAGGGGAAAAGAGAGAAGATTAGTAGATTTTGTTTGAGATTGAAGAAGAAGAAGAAGAAGAAGAAGAAGAAAGAAGGCGCGAAGAAGTGAAGGTATTATAACGTTAACGACCGCCGTGGGTTTAAGAGGTTGCTTCCTCAAGTTAACTTTCAACGAACGGATCATCGGCTTCATTCTGATTCAAGATTATAATAACGATGTCTATATCCAAATTTAAGTTTAAGGATATATTTACCTATTCACGGGTTATTTTAAACAATAATGTTATTTTTAAAAAAAATTCGAAAAATAGGGTGCTTTAGAAACTAATGACAAAAGTAGGGTGGTTTGGAAAATAATTTGTAAATTGGGGTGGTGAAATCGTGTACCGGGTACACGATTTCAGTCAATTTTTTTCGTGGTCATTGTCATGTAAGTAAGTCGTGGACCCGGTCCACGAGTGTTGACCAAACTCGTGGACCGGGTCCACGATTTCGGCCAAACTCGTGGACCCGGTCCACGATTTCGCCCGTACTCGTAGACCTGGTCCACGAGTGTTAACCAAACTCGTGGACCGGGTCCACGATTTATGCCCAGTGAGTTACACCAATTATCATGCTATAATCGCGGGGAAGGAGGAACGAGCAGTTTACGCTTTAGTAGCTACCGTTTCAGCTCTAGTATTCACAGGCTTTCAAGGAATGGAATATTATCAAGCACCCTTCACTATTTCAGATAGTATTTATGGTTCGAGTTTTGATCAAAAAGACTTCTTACCCCCGTTCTTTTCTCATGATACGTCCAAAAACGTCCGGTTTTTTTCCCATGATAAATAAGTTAATTAATTAATTACCCACTTAAATGAAATTTTGCTTATTACTTGTGTTCATCAATTATTGTTTAGTTTCATTGATTCTTAATTTTTAAATTTATTCATGCATGCAAAAGGGGTATTTTAAAGAATAATGTTATTCTAAAAAAAAATTCGAAAAATAGGGTATACATATTTAAATTTGTTCATTCATGCAAAACAAAACGTATACATATACAAATTTATTCATTCATGCAAAACAAAACGTATATAACTATTGCATATTTATAAGATAATTAGAAAGGAAAATGTATATGCATACGTATATGGCGGCGGCGGCGGTAGCAACGGTGGTACTGGCGGCGGCGGCAGTGGAGGCGGCGGCGGCGGCGGCGGAGGCGGAACGAAAAGAAGAAGAAAATTGACAGCGACAATGACAAACGAGAACTGAAATAAGAGAAAGGAGAGAAAGGAGGAAAGAAATGAAGAGTGAAAGGAGAGATATGAGGAGAGAAATGAAGAATGAAAAGAGAGAAATGAAGATGGTGGAAATGAGAGAAATGGAGAATGGGAGCTGCCGGTCGGAAATTTAAAGAGTGGAACTCGTGGACGGGGTCCACGATTACCGAAATCGTGGACCCCGTCCACGAGTTCGGTCAATGCATGCCTCTGCATGCAGAGGCATGCAGACTGGAAATCGTGGACCCGGTCCACGATTTCACAGAATCGTGGACGGGGTCCACGATTTCACAACCCTATTTTTCCAAATTCTTTCTCCCCCACCCTATTTTTCCAAATTCTTTCTCCCCCACCCTATTTTTCGAATTCTTTTTTAAAAAACCATTATTTTAAAAAAAAATTCCCTATTCACCCCTATTTTCATTCTTCATTCTAATTTTAATTTCCAAATAACTTCTATTTTTTTTTTTTTTAATATCGGACAATCCAACTCTTGATCTCAAAATTAACAGTGGTAATTGCAAATATAGCAATCATGTTCAAATTATTTATCAATATAGCACAATGCAAAATTCTTTGGCAAATATAGCAAAATTTTAGATTTTGCTTTTAAAAAAAAAAAGTGAAGACCATATCACTAATAGAAGTCTAAAAATAATATAATTTATCACCGATAGATTTTGGTATGTTTACAATTTTTTTTAAATGTTGCTATACACTTAATTATTATCCTAAAAGTGTTATCCAATGAAATTATCCAAGACTCTAGGTGTGTTTTTGGTTTTCAAAAGAACTAAGACTATTTGAAGGAGTTAGAATTTTTTTTTCCAACTTATAATTTAGGGAAGCTTTGTAAATAGTTTTTTTTTTTTTTAAATGGATTTTTAAGTTAGACTCAATTTGGCTTTTAAATTATCAATTATTCCCTTAAAAAATATGGTTAAATTATAAATTTGGTTCCTATGGTTTAAAAACAAAATAAAGATGAATCATTATAGTTTTAAAAATTAGAATTTAGTTTGATAAAACCACATAAATAGTCCTTATGATATGATAAAATCTTCAAAATTAGTTTATATTGTATGGACTGTTTAGGAAAGTTGTATCAAACCACAAGAACTAAATTCTAATCATAAACTATAGAGACTAAATGCTAATTTTGTCTAAACTATATATAGAGACCAAATTTACAATTTAACCAAAATTTATTTCATCTCTCTCATTTTGTTTACTAAGCTATAAACACCTAGAATTAGGTAAAATAGAAAATATAAAGTAATTGCAATGTAAAGCACAAGTGTGACTTTTTGTTATACTATATATTTTGTGTAAAATTTCAAACCTTTGACTATGTTATTGTTAAACAATATTGTTTACGTAAATGGTTGGATAAAAAGAAATATAGGTGTTGCTTATTGTCTTAATTCAATATGGTAATGACAAATGAGAATTTGGAAGATTTAGCTTGAAATTAAGCTGGAATTAGAAGGATTAAATTCACAATTCTCTTTTCACTAATATTTGTTTATTTATATATATATATATATAAAATATAATAATAATAATAATAAATAAATAAATAAATAAATAAATAAAGTTTGATGAGGATGGGAATAGGATACGACAGGTATCCCATCCCAAAGTTTGGAGTGTAAGATTTAGAAAGCCATTTCCTAAAAGACAAGTAATGTGCAAATGCAAAACCCTAACTTTCAATCACGTCTTCTCCGGCCCTCATTCCCACGTTTTCTTCTTACTCTCTTCTTTTCATTCTTCTTCATTATTATTATTATTATTATTATTATTATTATTATTAACAATCACTCAAAATGCTTAATTCGCTTTGAATTGCTAGTTAATTAGTTTATGAATTTTTAGGCCTATATTTATTCAATATTTATCTTTAAATTTTAAAAATATTCTTTATGTCAAACAGTTTCTTGTATTTTCAGTTTTGTTTTTATTAGATTCTTGGCCTATTTTACAATTTTTTTAATTTATAGATTCAAGACAACCAATTAAATGTTTAAAAATTTATGAAATATTTCAAATTTAGAAACATAATTAAAAGCTTAACAACCATAAAGTTTAGAAATTAAAATGATAATTTAACCTAAATAGTTAATACGAATATTGAATTAAGACAAGGACAACGAAGGTTATATTTCATATTTACACACGATTTGGCTATATTTTTATAAAAGGAAATCTTAAAATGGTTACTACCTTTTTTTTTTTTTTTTTTTTGACAAATTACCAAATCCTATTATCTCCATCAAATAACTTAGGTCACGTTTACCCCAACTGAAAGTCAATCTATCAATGGTAAAATAAAAAGTGGGCCCTAGTTGATTACATTTGTTGTTTACCTGTATTCCGTAATCGTAATAAATTGTAGGGCTCGCCTCCAAATTTATAATCGAAAAGCACAATCTAATTGAGAAATAAATGGTGCTCTTGTAGTTGAAAATTACGTGAGATCCACTGTATTTATCGTTACCATTACAGATATTGTTACTGTAACAGTATGAAATTATGAATCTACCACCTTGTTACAAGTAATGGTAACGGTAACAATAAATTGTGACAAATTTGTAATTCTAAGTAAATATGATAAATAAAACAATTCAATTACATTTACGATTCAGACTTATTACAATTGATCTATCAATAAAATTTCATTACGATTACACCAATTTTCATTATGGTTTGATAAACATGGCCTTAGTATAATAATTCACATGTGTATTTTCTAAGCTTTTTGAGTTTAATTTAAGAGTAAAATTTTCAATACCTACTCCCATTTATTGCTTGCCAATATGTTTTTAAAAATAACATAGGATCTGTTAGTAGTAAAAAAATATTTATGAAGACAAGTTTTTAGTGTGAGTACCACACTTTTGTAGGACGAGAAAATTTCCCCTCACCCAACCTATCAAACTATCATTTCAACTTAGTCGCACATAACAAGTGATAAGCTTTCTATTATATATAATATTTCATTTTATGGTTAGATGATTACAACAAATAATTGTACTAAACTAAGTACTACTCTAAAGATCAGAAATACCAACCATCCTCCACACCAAAAAAAAAAAAAAAAAAATTATTTTAAGAAAAGTAGGAAAATCTTGGCATGTTGCAAACTATAATTTGACAATTTGGTAAAAAAAATTCCTCAATGTCACACACACATATTTTTATTGCTTTGCTATATGTTTTAATATCTTGAAAAAAAAAAAAAAAAAAAAAAAAAAAAAAAAAAAAAAAAAAAGCCTCAATTGTGTCTACAGAAAAGTGGAATACATCAGAAATTAAACAACATACCTCGTTCCAATGACAAATTTTATGAGGAAAGGATATATAGTAATATATAAATTTTATTGGAGATGCATATTCATATTGATGATGGAGAGAGTCAAAGCTGCCAATTGAAACACATTGTTGTTATTGTTCGTCAATGGCGAAATTGTTCCTTGTTTTTCTTGAAACCCATCTTCACAAGTTGTAGGAGCTTCCATAATTGAACTTACCTTAACATTTGCATCTCTATAATTCTTCTCTTTGTATTCTCTTTTTACCTCTTTCAACGTTGGAATAGCGTCAGAATAAAGCTCTAAGCAATCCTTCAAACAACCCTTAACAAAATTTTCCAACTTTTTGTTCCTCAAAAGTTTCTTGATTTCTCGTCGAGTGCTTGTTATGTTGTGTCGCAATAAATCCATTGAAATGAGGCCAAGTTTGTGGAGATTTGCTGAGCGACTACGGCTGTCAGATTCCAAAGAAGCAACACAAAATTTGTAGTTGATATTTGGGCTACTCTCAGCCGATTTCTTGCATGTTTCTTGAATAATATTTTGGGTGTTTAAACCATGGGAGGAGGAAAAAATAAGTAAAAGGAAAGTAGTGAATGAGAAGAGAAAGGAAGTAGAAATCATCATAACTCTTTTTCTTTGGCTAATAGTTAGAAGGAAGGATCTTTTATTTTTTGGTTGATCCTTCCATTTAGCTCATGAGCTTTTATTTATAATTTGGGGAAGGGGAGGGGGTCCATGCTTGGATAGTTTCTAAGACTAGATTTAGTGAGTATGAACTTTTTTATTATTATTTATTATTTAAGATTTTAAAAACATAAAGTGAGAAAGAATTTAATGCAACTGAAATTGGCCTCTAGATTTCCAAAGATACTGTTTTCAAAAGAGGAAATTTCTCTTCGTTTTACATTAATTTTTTTTTAAAAAAAAAAAAAAAAAAAAACGAGAATTTTGCACGTAGGTGTATAATATATGTTTTAAAGTTACTTTTTATGCCCGATGATTTTGGATAAAAGCATTAATTTAGAATTTTGTATATATGAAAATGGGACTTTTGTGTACATATATATATGTTTAAACTTTGAAGTTATGTTTTTGTGCACGAGAATCTTGCATAAAAACAAGAATTTTCCATAAAATGAGAACTTTGCATTTACATGTACAGAAAAATAGCGTTGTTTTTGCATGAGATTTGGATCCTCTCCGTCACTCATTTTCATGGTCTACTACAGTTGCATTGCACAGGAAGGTATTCGGTGTAATTTCTTTAGAATTTTCTAATCATTTCTGGTCTTTTCATCAGTGAACTATACCACCAGCAACGGACTATAAATTAAAGAACGATTGAAGTTTTTAAAGTTCAAGGAAAAAAAAAATCAATAACAATAAAAGATAGCTGGCGTTAGCTGGAAAATATAATGTCAAATATCTTCCTTTTTTATTCTTTTGTGAGAATTCCATTATCTGAGTTGAGGAAAAAGAATATTAGTGAAAAATGGCCGATGCTTACAGAAAGAAAAGAATTCATGTGCATTGGCCATCTTTCCACAGTAAAATTAAAAAAGAAAAAAGAAAATAATGTGGTTGAAAACTACCTTTGATTGTACTAAATTTTATTGCAAAGCTACGTGGTCTTAGCTTAGAAGCAAGAGAAGATCCACAAAAGTCAAAGAGGCCGGGCCGACACCCAAACCGACGACTCCGGGTTTATTTGCTTCTACTCTAGTTATTCCAATTCCAACGAGCTCACTGCCTTGTGCAAATATTTAGTATATACAAATAATTATATTTTGATCTGTCGTTTTCTCTAATTACTTCATTTCCAGCTTTAAATATTTAATTTTGATTTCTAATTTCGTGTAAAAAGTCATTCCAGAAACCTGTCTAAGATACTGTGTGCCAGCTTAGTAGTAGTGCATAAACAGAACATGTAGCCTAGCAGAACTCAATATTCAACCAACTTATGATCGATCCATTTATTGTTTCAACTTACTATCAATCAACCATGTCTTAGGTTCTCGTTGCGGGATATCTTGGAACGTGTCCGAATGTGCATACAAATAAAGGCAGAGAGTGGATTCTAGATTATATCAGTCAGGTAGACTAGACTGGGGTTCTAATAAAATCTCTATGATAAAGATGTACCATCGCAGATTGTGTTTTTAGTTGGACAAGTTTTAATCCCAACGATGTCATACAAAATTCTACAAATAAGAGTGAGAATGTAAGCAAAGGACAAATGAAATATACAAAAAACAAAACAAAAATGTCTGAGCTTACTAGAATTATAGTCGGTTTGGAATGACCAAGTGCAAACAAAGTGTGAGTACTTAGAAAATCATTCCATTCCAAAAAAGGTACTGTGTAATTGGTACATAATACAAATTAAATCAACTACATATATTAGAATTATTATATAAAGAGATGAATAGAAATATTAGGAGACTTGGGAAAGAAGAGAAAGGGGTTTGGATAGGTTCATGCATTAAAAAAAGTGACAAGAGAAGTTAATTGCGAAGGGGGGCCAGCGGAGGTAAAATGCAAATTACCCTTTTACCTTTATCTAACGTTGACTTGAATGTTAGATTAGATAAAGTTCTTACCGCTTGCATACTTAAATCTAAAATCACGAGTTCCAGTTTGCGTAAATCATCTAACCTCTCTAAGATTGAGAAAGACAAACAAATTTAATACGCATTTTAAACGAATTTATTAAGTTACCAAACAGTAAGAATCTCTCATACCAAAGTAATTCACCTTCACGTCTAAACAGACTTCAGAACAAATGTTATGTGCAAATCTGAATCAAAATAGAAGAGTAATTAGATAATGTTGTATAGTTACGTTTTAAACTAGCACCCCAAACTTAAAAGGCCTCTAATTTCCTTTTATGACTAATTATAAAGCAACAGTTCAATCAGATGATAAGATACGGAACTTTACAGCTGGGTAAGTTTATAGTTCTACATAAATCAAGTAGATGATGGGAGAGCTCCCCCTCCGACCTGCTTAAGCAGAGGGGATCGAATCCACCATTTCCCAGTACTCGTCAACAGCCAATCATCTTAATTAAAGCCGGGAAAGATGCAATAAATAATGCTATGGATGAAAGTTTGGCAATATAAAGTTTATATCTATGATGAACGGAATATACCCCTCCAACTATTCGGAATCAGAGCCCGAAAGATGCATCTGATAAGCATTTGGAGGCTCAAAATCAGTGATGGAAGGAGGTATGTCAGCATTTGATGCAGTTCTCACACGGTTTCTTCTTCTAGGTTTGCTTCCTTCCTGAAAAGATACATGTAGCCAAAACATTGACATATTAAAGATCCATATATAAATCATCGTAGGTTCAATTCCAACATAAGATACAATATTATAAAGGCTATCCAAACATGGTCTTTCAAGTTATAAAACACAAGCCCAGAAGCATTCTTTTTTTTTTTTTTTTGAGACTGTCTATCGAAAAAACCATAAAGGAACATTTCTTGAGCCCTCACTCAGTTACCTTAGTAGTTGGTTGACTTGGTTGAGTGGATTCATTTGGGAGTTCTGGTTGCCTAACTGGTTGAGATGGGGGAGTGGGTTGAGATCTCCGTAGCCAAATTGTACCGAAAGACAAAAATGAAGCAAGAAACAAGACTGGACCAATCCTTGGGTCGTCTAGACGGTCATAGATTCCCACTTTGATGTGCTCAATCCACTTCAACACATTGGTAATAAAACTACTCCCAGCACTTCCAAAACTCATAGGCTCCGGATTTTCATGAACAAGTTCAGGAGCCTTCACTCTCTGGCATTTAGAAACACGAGGATGCATGTCAGTCAACTAGTCCCCACACCTCATTCTTCTTCTTTTCATTTCTTTTTAATAATAAACAATGATCTTACAAAAAGGGGAAAGCAAGAAAGCCTAAGGACAAGGGGTTAAAAACCCCTCACCCCTGAAGCTATGAAATAAGAGCAGCCTTCTAAGTATTAGAGTTACAAATAAATGCCTAAAAAAAAAAAACGTTTAGACTGGCTTACATAAAAGGGCAGATCCCTCGAATCACCCTCCTCGATTATTTTTGAAAACCACTGAACAATCTACAAAAGAAAAGAGCAAATTTCACTAGTAAGAGAAATATACTGGAATCCTGTGTTCAAAACCTAGGATATTATTTCCTACATCATTCATGAACAGCCCATATTGTAAATTGAATTAATTTTCAAGCCATGACTGAAGAACTATAAGCTTTTAACTCTACAATAAGTCAACATATATAATATTCACCTTAAAGAAGAAAAAAACATCAATACAAGCTTTTAACGTAGATCGGTGACATGCAGTGGTTAATGAGGTCCATGAAGTATTAGGAATCGGCGCCTAACCTCCGAAATTTCAGATGAACCATTGTAAAGAGCCACGAGCTGTGCGGCAAGATCCAGATCATCGGATGATGTATCAAACATACTTCTTGGCTTCATCTCCTTAGCTTCAGTCACATCTCTTTTGTACCGCACAATAAATAATCGAGGCACATCACTGAGATCTCTCATTGGTCCACAAGTTTCATAGCTAGATTCAGAGCTAATGTAAAAGAAACAATATTTCTAGAGAAAAATGATGGATGTATCAGTGAGAGAGAGGAAAGAAAGGAAGAAGCATGGACATTATCTAAACAGAGTGATGACATTAATTACCACAGTATCAGTTTCTTCAAGCATGGAAAAACTTTGGGAACGGAGTGTATGATACATTTTATTACTACTTTAAAGTTTCTGACACACTGGAGATATGCATAAAACATGCGTCAGACACAGGAGGGCATTCTTAAGAATGCAGAGAACATCTTTTTGTAGAGAATATAGATGAAACTACTGAAGCATGGCAGTTTTTCCATCAGGAGTCAATAAAAAGAAATACTTATACCAAAGAGGTAAAACCATTAATAACTTAATAGAATAGATAGGAAAGAAAAGAAAAGAAATGAAAAGAAATGAAAAAAGTTGAATTAATTCACTTGAAAGAACAAAGAGACATAGCAACGTATAAGAATCAAGAATGATGTTGAGTTTCATTTTTTTCTTTTTCCTTTTTGAAATATTTTTGCAAAGATAAAGTATGATGCTTCATAAAAGTATGGACAAATCTTCAGAAAAATGCAAATCAGCTACTGCATTAATATGTTGTTTGTCGTTACAAAAAAATTATAATTTCATTGAATCTTATAACCTAAAAATACAAATGGTAATTCAACCATCCCAACAGTGGAGAATGTTGAGGCAATTTTGTGGAACTTATGTTAGGAAAGAAATGGTATAATTTTAAGGGATGTTTCAAGAATCAAGAGAAAGGCAAGATATATTGCAATGTGCAAGACTTGGCAGTTCATAATGAATTTCTATGGATAAAGATTTTTGTAGCTATCCCTTATCGTTACTTGCTTCAAATTGGGGGCTTTCTTGTAAGATATTATGGACTGAGAAAGCATAGATGGCTCATAGCTCAGCTGGAAGAACGCAAAACTTCCATTTCAGATGAGTACACCAAAGCAAGGATTGACCACTAGGTTCACCGCTACCGTGTTTCTCACATTCCAGTTAAAAATTTAATGATATGATATGCCAAGGAATGTGAGTTACCTTCTGGGCTTCACCGTCAAGCCAAGTGAAGGACAAACGTTTGCTTTTAAGTGCGACTACAGCTGGAGATATCTTTGGGTTTTCATCGGCTCCATAAGCTTCACTATTGCTGGTTAAAGTTTCTTTAACCCTGCGCATTGTCTAACTTTTCACAATTACAACATTCCTAACTTGCAAAATAGATAGTTTGCATTGATATAAAAATAAAAAAATGGCTTGTCACAGCTTGATTAAAGTGTTTTTATAGTGTAACATCAAAATAGATATCTTCACTATGGCTTGATGTACAGTTTATGTAGAGGTGAGAGGAGTTAGCTTTGCCAGTACCACAAAACACTATAATGCCCATGATTCCATCAAGAATCCTTTAAGATATTAGAAAATGCAACTAGAATTAGAAAACTGCAAGGATTTTATCTCACGATGTGGTTGTATTACCAAACGATAAGAGAAAATGTGAGTTACAAGATCAACAACAAGAACACACTGAAACCTCCAGCCAACTTGAAACGGCTGGGAAACCTTTCCTCCCTAGCACTGTTCTATTGCTAAACAACAAAGATGAAAATAAAGACCAACAGCAATGGCCTATAAACTTTGCATCCCCTGCCCACAACAGAAACCACGTGCCACCAGCCACTTGTCTGCTGTGCATTTCCCTTACTACCCCTCCCCTCCTAAGTAATTACAACTGGTGGCCTACGCCTAACAGACTCAAGATGCTATTATCCTACTATGAAGTTTACTCAGAAAGACAACATATTCGTCAAGAATTAACCTAACGCTACCCTAACTTTTGAAAGAATGAAGTATTCAATGATAAATAATGATGATTAACACAAAAGTTATCTCAACTTAGATAAAAACATGTTTAGAAGCTAAGGTAATTTGTCCTTTAGTAAGCAAAGTTATCGTTCAACTCTTTTAAAAGGCAATAACTAGACCACCCCTGAAATCCCACAGTTGACAACCATATCTAATTCAATTGTAATTATAAATACTCAAACTATTACCATTTCAAATTTATACTCCATCTCAAAGTTGGTGGACGATACCAAGGCACTCACTCCACCCCCCACCCCCAGGACAGAACTTTGCTCATCTGAATACTATTACATCAGATAACCCAGAAACATAATTACCCTGCACTACCAGTACCTGCATGGAGCCTATTCTGACTGAATGATGAAAATAAAAAATGTATCAATTCAATGTTAACATCTCCAAACAACTATACAAAAGGACTAACTAGAAAAATGAAAAGAAGATTAAGAGCACTGCTACATGAAAACTAATCATAGGAAAAAGCTTACTTCACGCATTTTGTTGAGTTCTGCACCCAGCCTTCCAGCTACAATCGCACAGTACCACGTTAATGTGTCAGATCCAGCACGAGAATAACCACGAGCATCACATCCCAGCTCCATTGATGTCCGACTTCTTAATTGAGGAAGTTCTTAAAGAGAAAACATGAGAACCCAAATCCCAGTCACGACCAAGATGGAAGAGAAGTAGAACGAGAAAAAGGATCACGGGAAAGTAAGTATAAAACAATTTAAGAATTGAACTCTATGAGTAATCCAGTAACAAAAGTAATATCTGAAATTAAAACTGTTCTACAAATAAGAAAAGCCAAATCAATATGGATGGAGATGCCAGGGACTTATTAATATGACATGGCGAAGTATGCTTATTTTAGATAAGATTTTGCTGTCCAAGCCGAAAATTGTTGACTTATAATTTGCTTTTTAAAGATTGAAACACCATACACTAGAATATTCCTCCACTTCAATTTCCTATGCACTTGTTCAATCTTTTATGTAACCATTAATCTCTTATAAAAATATGTAGTAGACAGATTCTGATGACGCCAACAGGTGGAGAAAAGAATTATATTTTGAAGTTCCAAGATATTGATGTCTTCACTTTAATTTGCTTCAGCTAACTGAAGCCTATTTGATACTGTAAATTAGGAAGTGCAAGGAGATATGGTTCAATGATAATGATACGACTACTGGACTGAACAATCAACAATGCAAACCCTGAGAATTGAAAGTAAACATAAAGAAGGCAAACTGAAGAACATAGAAGAGGTGACCAAAACTTGATTGAATTGCGCAGCTACAAATATAGGAACTTTCAAGGAGATATCCGTATAAATTAAGAAATGACAGGATAAGAATTTTTTCTCCAAAAGTGCTACGCTGATATACATTGAACAAATAACTACTTATCAAATTTCAAAGCAATCATCAGTTGGTGAATGAGCCAATCAACTCAACTAAACTTTAGTAAATAAAATTAATGAGACTTCCAACAATTATTATCATGAAAAACACAATGAATTAATGTAGTATTGATTTAAAAGACCAAATAATTGACTTAGAAGGAGAATCTAAAGAAACTATAATACCTTGTTGCTTATTCTGTTCAATGAGCTGTACAAACGAGGAACGATTGACAGAGCCTGATGGCAAGAAGTGCACATTTTGATAAGTCAAACAATGCACAGAGCATAGAATAAAGTGGAAAAAGCACACAAATGAAATAAGCCATGGAAAAAGAAGTGACATGCCATGGTACACAATAGGCTGCACTCCTGGATCTTTCAAGAATACCATAGCAGGTGCAAGCTCCACCCCAAACCTAAGTCCAAACACAAAAACTCCATCAAATTCTGAATTCTGATAGAAACAAAATGCCATTTCATAAAACAGTAATAAATAAATTAATGGTTGTGAACCCATCTAAGTGAAGTAAGCAAAAAAGGATGAAGATTATAGGTAAAAATAAAATTTAACTACAGATTTTACGATACATATGAGTAATCAAGTTTCATGAAGAATATCAATACAAAATATAGACGAAATATAAGCAGACAGTGTACTGTGCATCAAAGGAAAAGAGAGAATCATGTACTCACGCATCCAACCAGATAGATGAATCCTCTTCTCGCCATAGCACAAAGGCAAATGAAATGGAATCCCAGTAGTTCTTTGCAGTTTGGCGGATGAATGGTGCAGCACGTTCTCCAGTTTCTGAGAAAATAATAACTTTGACCTATTTGCCAGTAGAAAGATGTTTATTTATATCAGCTAATTAGAAACTCACTGCAACTCAAGGAAAGCGGGTCTCAAATCAATAAATTAGCAACAATTACATGTAACAGTATGTCTATTGTTAGATGAAAAATGAAAAATAGGGGGAGGTACAGAATGGTAAGCAATAAATAATACCTTGTGGGGACTACTCTTTGCCAAAAATTTATGTCCCTGAGAGTGAACAAGATAGTTCATTTTAATATGAGTAATTAATGAAATTGCTACCATCAAGTTACAAACTCAAGGAGCAATGTGTAAAGGGTAAAAGGTCATTCCAAAAAGAGATCACAACATATCCAGTTATGCCTCTTTTGCATGAAAAATTACAAACTTCTGAGATTAAAGGGCTACAGCACTACAATCACAGATCGCATTTGGCCAAGGGAGCAATGTGTAAAGGGAATCTGGCCCCACACTACAGCCTAGGTGCAAGAATTGTGATACTGTGACATAGAATACCATGCCCAGACAGTACATTGAACCGTTGAAAAAAAGAAACATAAATGAAACCATGAGACTCTGAATATTACCAATGTGTCCTTTGAGTAGTAAAGGATTCGAGGTAGATACAGTACGGTTGTTGCAAACCAATCTGTAATATCATCAAAAGAAAGCTTTCCATTGAACCTAGGAAGAAATATGTTCAAATATTTAGAAAGATTTCCGTAATAAAAGCGTAAGGAGTAAATTAAAATTATCCTTTTGTAAAACCAAAAACATATGGCTCTTTGATGTCAAGGATCACCAATGAGGCTTACGGAGTTAAGTTAAATGCTTGCATTTGAACTTTCAACACTAAACACAATTACATATCCCTCTTTGATTTGGCCAGCTGGAAGCTCTTTCGACTAACCTAGCTCTCTATGGTAATTCAATTTGTTAGTATACTTGTTTGTTTTCCACAACGTTAGAGTTCTGCACTTGACCTACAATCTAAGTTGTTTAGTTTGAAATTCGAGCCCCATTGAAACCTTACTCACCTATTAATGCAATCAGTTGATTTACAACCAGGAGGAAAGGCCACAAATGATGGTAGTCCTGCAAAATTGTCCAATGAAGAACATACAAAGCTGATTGAGACTCGCAAGATAAATCAAAACCAAAATAGATTGTAAAGTTCCCAATTATAAAAAGCAGTAAAACTGTAAAAACAAATAAATTTAATGTTTTCTTTATTTGAAAAATAGGGGGAAAAAAGGCAAGGGCCATTTAGATTTAATAAAAGATGTCTACCATAGAAGATAGGTGTTCTCAAGAAAACTTCAATGTTTACATCTTTCAATCAAGTTTACTCTACTCCATATGTTTAAAGAATCTGGGACTAGGAGACTAAGTTTAACTTACCATTCCTGAAGAATGGCTGTCCAGTAGGCTTTTTCTCTGCAAGGTAAGCAGCAAGTTGAGCTTCCCCAAGCTCCACTACTGCAGTATAAGCAACTCCATCCAGCGAAGCAACTGAAAATGAACATATATGAAAAGATAACAAATTTTACTTCAATCTACTCAAAGTAGTGAATTATTGATGCCAATACATTTGATGTCCCAAAGAGGTGGGGGGGAACATAAGAGGAAAGGAAATGTCTTCAGATTCATCAATGTATCTTTGTCTGCTTATTTAACATTTCTAAAATAAATAATATGTAAGCAATTGCAAGTTACGTAATTTGAGCTCCATCCTCTTGGGACCACCTTAAAAGAACATCAAAGCTCTTTTATGGTTGCATATTTCACGTGCATTCTTTTCAGTACTATGGAAGGAAAGAAACCAAAAAATCTCCATGGATAGCGCTCATCCTTTTGACAGTTTCTTTGACCTTGCCATTTACTATGCTATTTCTTGGTGTAAAAAACTCAAATCTTTTGATTTCAAATACATAATACATACGCTTCCCTTCTTAATAATTGGGAAAGCTTATTGTAGTTCCATAAGTGTATATCCATTTTGTAAATTTCATACATCAATAAAATTGTTATTATAAATAAAAAGACATTCAATAGTCATAACTCATTCTTCTGCAGTACAAAACATAAAACATTAACCTCACAATTGCTCAGTAGATATTGAATGACATTGCCCACACTAGATGAGCAAATTCAGGCTTATCCAGAACTACATTGTTGTAGAGCAAACAATTAATAACAAAGACAGTGAATTTTCCTCATCGTGAATTTATTTATTAAAAAGAAGAAAAAAAAATGTTTAACTGAAACTAACTCAAACTCAAAATTCTAAACAGCCTACCCGCAGAAATTCAATTATTCAGATGCTTTTCACTAATAGAGCAGTTGCATTCTCCATTTGAGTGCTAAGCTACTAAGGAAACGATTACAAGGGTATAGCATTAGGAGCTAAAGGGAAAAGATTATTTTTCAACACATAAGAGCTTATGAGCATATCATGAGTGCTATTTAATTTAAATGGTTGTAATGGGCAAGGACAGGGTCTGAAGTCAGAAGGGAACAGAAATGGGGGGGGATGAGGGTAAAATAATGGAAGAAGCCAAGCAACCCTGAATGTGTCTTTTCAGTTACTTCCCAAAAGTATTTGAATTCATAAATGTCCAAGAACTAAGAATGAGAACCAACATTCGGAAGCAAGATAATTGCACTTGATAATTAAACATAGAATAGATGAATTAAGACCAAAAAGGCAGTTAAATGAATATTATGATCTCTCACAAAGATAAAGAAGAGATAAGTACAAACCAATTTGTTTCCATACATCAGAAAATTGAACGCAGAGTTTGCTTCCAAATGAATACAACTGAAACAAATTTCAACAAGAAGAAATTTAGAACCCAAACTATTGTGTAATCATCACTATAATCTTTACTTATGGAAAAGAAAAGAAAGTAAGGAGTTCTCGAAGATTTTAAAAGCTCCCAATCCAAGAAAGTAATACTGCAATACATTGGCCAGGTACACCATTTTGACTCTAATATTACCAAGTCCGGAACTTGAAAAAGTAAAAAGTCAACATATTTGCCCAAATAACTGAACAATAGGATGGGGAAAGAGAGAACAAGAAAAGAGAATGGATAAAATTCTAGAGAGCGGGAAGAATGCAACGAAACAACTTGAATCATCACTTCATAATAACAACAGTGTCAGAATCCAGATGAGTAATAAATAGAGATAACAGGATAATTGTAATTGAGATATATAAAATTAAAATAATAGTAATTTTAAGTATATTGCTTAACATACACGTCCTCTCACCTTGTGCAGCAATTAAAGTTATTGTTAAGAAAGTGTGGTTAATTATGACCATTCAATGTGAGAAGCTGGCAAAAATACTGTTTTTGCTCCTTTCTGTAAAAATCTTTTCCATAGAGCGGCTCATTGCACCTCCTTTTGCTTTTACACACTTTTGCCAGTAAATTTCATTCTATCAATGAAATATAACTAACTTCCTACATAATATGAATGTCAAGTTCTTAGTATATTGATACTTTTTTGTCTAAGCATTTTGTGATTATGGTTATTCTTTTATCCAAGCCAATTAAATTTTCTTTTCATTATTTCTTGGTTTCAATAGAGAATGTTTTCATCTTTCCTTGTATTTCCTTTTTTTTCTTTTTCTTTCATGAGAAACATTCCATCAAAATTTCATTGATTCAATGAAATTACAAAAAGGCAACTAGTGCCATGGGAGATTACATAGTGCTATTCCATTTTGAGATGAGAGAAGTACGATTGTAATCTCAATAAAAGGAAGTGAATTTACACCATGAGAGAGATACTATATAAGTGAATTTGGAAACCAATAATAGCATTTCCAATAGACCCTAATTAAATACTACTTTGTATTTTCAAGGGAAGATCCCGACGAAATCTATCCAAGGTTTAATACATTTATTTTCTGTTTTTGATATTCTTTATGCATTTACATGGTTACCAAGATCCCGATGAAGTCCCCTATAATCGAAGATCATGATGAAGTCCCCTATGATCCAAGATCCCCATTAAATCTTGAGCCTAAGAACATATATTATCTGTTTTTGATATTCTTTTGGTCATTTCATGGTTACCTATTACTCATGTCATTTGTTTAAGCATTTACATATTTTAGATAGCTTTATTTTAAGAATAAATTATACTGTTGTATACTGTAAAACAAAGTGTAATAAATAATGAACTCTGCATCCTTAAATAACAAGATGAAAAGCATATAGAAGGAATCACATGATCTTGAGAGAAATATTATACCATTCGTTTATCTAGGAATCTCAAACTAGAAGACCATCCTTGTAAAAAGCACGGATACCAAAGAAAAACTCCTCCACTTATAATGTACAAACTAGAAAGCATGCACTGCAAAATTCTTAATTAGGATTTTACCATAATTAGTGATGGCTTATCATCATTAAATATGGATTGAACATCATTGAATGTTATGAAATTAAGGTTGTGATCTTCAATATCTGCACCAGAGAGGGCATGTATAAATCAGCAATTCAGAAAAGAAAGTCAATTAGAAATTGTTATTATTGTGAATGAAACTCACTTAATGGAACTTCATCTAACAATGGGAGACTTATATCCGAAAACTTTTCCCTGGCATATTGCACTTTGACGTTTTCAAGAACACCCTGCATCCATGATGTTAATGGTTAAGTAAACCAATATAAACAATTCAACACAGACAAGAGACAATATGATAGAAAGAAAAGGATACAAATTTAACAAAGGTGAAACACTATATCAACTACTCACCCGTTGTTCATCGATGCCAAAAAGATCGTAGTTGCGTTTCCATAAATTATTTTTTAGCAACTCATAAGCATATTGAATCTGCAAATCATGGCTTCGTTAAAAACTTACTGCAGATAACCCATGATAAGAAGACTAAAATAGTGAATTTTCCCAACCATAAAATTCAGGGAGAGGGCAAAATATATGGATGGATGTATGTATGGTCAACCTAATTATCTAGCTTCTGCGTCTAGGTCCACCTACCTACAACATACATTAGCTAAATGTACATGGAAAAGCATAGTATTTCACATAACATACATTTTTTTTTTAAATGTAGGAAACAAAAGTATCATTTCATTGATTGCCATAAAATTTCTTTTGGGTAAAAGATTGCCACAAAATTTCATTTTCAATTTTATGCTTAAAGGGCTACAGAGATCAAACAATGTTACTTATGACAGTTTCAACAAAAACTTGTTGTTAACAGACATAGTTCATGCCAAACAATCAATATTGGGGTTAAGAGAAAGGGGGAAAACAAAGTTAATCGTCAATAACACAATATATAGAAGTTAAAAACAGATCAAGAGTCAAGACCCACAGGCTAAAGAAGATCCTATACAGCTTAGCATAAGTAGTTGTATACATTGCATAACTTGCTTTTCCAATAATGGAGTAAAATCTATATCACATGTAGAAGGGACAAAGTAAAGCTCAACATTTACGGCAAAAACCAAATGTAGGCATCAGGAATGCTTATTAATTGGAATGCTTTAAAAGTTAAATTGTAGTGTTTGCATTTGAATCAGGAGAAAACACTTGAACAAGGAATCCTTCTCTTCATACTATGCTACGAAAAGAAAACTAACTTAGACAGTACCATTCAAAAAGTTAAGTTACATATTCTCGTACCTTTATAATTGTATCTATTGAGTAATTTTTCATCTATGTTCCTGAACTTCGAACTATACTAATTTCTAGTCCTTGCAATTTTGATGGAATGTTGACATGACACGCAATTACATAAAATTGGAATGAGGTGGCGTGATTGAATGGATAACAAATTTTGATAAATGAACTCAAAAGAACAAGTACGCTATAGTCCTAGTTCTAACCGACCATACTCAACCACAAATCCGACCACCAATGCCATCGGCCATCCCAAGTCTAGTGCAGACCTAATATTGTTTAATCATTCATTTGCAGTTTGTCCAACTAAATATCCTTTCACCTCACACATTATTCAAAATTCTAGGAGCACGGGGACCAAAAAAGACGAAATGTTCAAAATAAACGATAAATCGCTCAGGAGAAAAGCAATGGCTT
Organism: Citrullus mucosospermus; assembly: GCA_030954485.1. Taxonomy (NCBI): domain Eukaryota; kingdom Viridiplantae; phylum Streptophyta; class Magnoliopsida; order Cucurbitales; family Cucurbitaceae; genus Citrullus; species Citrullus mucosospermus. The sequence continues at coordinate 27,765,268 of CM062060.1, forward strand.
AAGATCCAACTTCATCATTCCTATTCATTAAAGACTCTGCTACATGCACGAAAAAAAAAGGATAATCAAATTGGATCAATAACAGGATTTCACTAAGGTAAAATTTTGGATGATTTAGGATGAGAATTCTGGAGAACGAGTTACGAACTACTGACCTCTACAAAATCGACGGCCTGCGGAATTTCCATTCCTGACTCCCTGAAATAGTAAAAAATCCACTGATATTGATATATAATTATCATAATTACAAGATAATCCTTTATCAGGTTTGAGATTCGCAACGATTAGTGAAAGAACAGTTTAGCCTAGTAATTTGAAACCAAGAAGAATGCATAATGACACAAAGAAGACCAAAAGAGAAAAGTGAAGACACAATTTACCACTTGATCGAGAGCTTTCCGTATGCTTCTTTCACTTCATCAACGGAACTATACCTCTTAATTCCTAAAACTACATCATACAAGCCATCAAATAATCAGCGAATAAGAAAGGGAAAAAAAATAAAAATAAAATAAAAATAAAAATAAGCAAATGAAATTTACAGAGTATATTCATCATTGAAGGCAAGTTTATAATGAAATTCATTCCAATGTCTTACCGTCGTAGTGAGAAGTAGGGAAGGAGATAGGAATAACAACAAGCTGATAAAATACAGCTACGGAAAAGAGAATTAGAGGCACGGAGTAGGATTTGATAGTCGACGCCATTGAGGACGTCGGCACCGCCGGTTTCGAGGAAGTCTTACTACTCATTTACGAAATTTGACTTACGGACCCACGGCGGGAACGAAGGAGACGATAGCGTAAAGGCTTTCACCGGATTCTGTCGCCGGAAGAGTGAGACTTAAGCAGTTACGGCGATCGGGAGCGCGCTTTTGTATGTACAACGCGGGAGCAGTGAAAATGATGATCTTCCTTGGGCGTAGTTGAGAATGAGATGCAGTTCGGAAATCCCAATAATTGACTGGGCTGAGCCGGCCCAATTAAAATTTTGGAATTTTGTTGGAAAAATACATTTCTAGTACACTTTTACTTTTCAATTTTAAATTTAATTTCAATTTAATTCATTTCAAAAGGTTGCCTTTCACCTTTAATTTTACCTTTAATTTTGAGGTTTGAATTTTTTACAAAATATTTACTTTCTTTTATTAGTTTTAGTGTCCATTGATTAAATTATAACATTTACAAAAATTATAATCAATTAATTTTTATTAATTTTTCATCAGATCAATAGCCAAGAGTGAGCCTTATAAAAAAATTTAAGAGTAAGAGTGAAAAATATTGAAACTTAAAAGTAAAATAGAAATTAATTCTAAACTCAAACTTAAATATAGAAATTTAACATTTAGAAACATAAGAAAGTAGGTATAATTTTAGATTTTTATTTTTGAAATGAAAGTTTTTTTCCATTATTTTTCTTTAGTTAAAATTTGTGGTGAATTTAATGGAGATTATACTTGGAGTAAAATATGCAAAGCAGGTATAACTTATAAGTTTTGATTTTAGTGGGTTGAAATTTAAGATTTATGGTGAAAATTGATAAAACTTAATAAAGTTTAATGGTAAGTTTTATTTATTTGTTTTTCTTTTTTTCATTTTTATAATTTGTTTAGAATGAATAAGATTTAAAATAGATGTGATTAGAATATCTTGTCTATATTTAAATGAAATAGATGTAAACTGCAATTTAGGTGTCTCATTATCTTTGTATTTTAATTTTCATTCTATTTTGATATTTATACTTAAAAAAAATAACATTGGACGACTAATATTAAGTTTTGTTGAAATATTGTGGGACTAAAATATCATGAAAATCTACACAGACTAAAATGATTTTTTTTTAAGAATAAAAAACCAAATGTATTCGGACCTATAAATATATGTATCGATTGATTGATAGATAATTAATGCACATAAATTCTGCCTATGTTTTTTTTTTTTTTTCAACATTAGCATAGCCTTGTATTATCAACTTTCAAGTTTGAGGTTCGATCTCCACCCCTACATATTCTAAAAAACAAAATAACATATTTAATAGGTCGAATTTGTATTTAACTTTAAAATATTGTACAACCTTATTTTTTAAATTAAAATAATTTTTGAGGTGACATATTATTACTTCAACGGATAATAAATAAGTTAAATTGAAAAGAAGTATTAGTTTATGAGTATAATTTGTAAAAAGATGTCTTAATTAAGTTAAAGATGTGGTTAGAAAAACTTAGCAAAAACTTATTTATGAACTTTAAACTAGGATGCCATAAATCTCTGTTATTCTCTATTCTAAATGTAGCCAATAATCCTCCGTTTATAATTAGATTATCGTCACATAAGTAGACGGTTTTGAAAGATTTGACCATGATACATGTATGTGTTCATTTCATATATCATGTTTAACAATGTCTTATCATTATAATGATATTTATTTATTATTATTATTATTTTGAGGTAAACTCTAACCTATTAGAGCAACGACCCACGTAAATTCCAATCCTAGCTTTTTGGAATTGAGTTTACTCAACTTGCACTTGAGCTTGAAGCCTTTTTGAAAAGTTCCAGAATTGCTTTAACCTTTGGGTTACTATTTTATGAGTTGGCTCCTTCTAACATAGTAAAAGCTATACAATAATGTGAGATTATATTTTTCTATCCAAGCGACGTAGTATTTCATCCACTCTCACGTCCCCCACTGTAACAATGTGTTATCTCAAAATATAGTCAATTGCGGCTTCTCCACGCATTCGAGGAGACCAATTATCCCTTGTCTGGATAAAAATTTTCATACATATATTGTCTTAAAAGCTAATGTAATGACGAGGTGTTGATTCATCTTGCACGTAATTTTGTCTGAATAGAAATTTGTCAAAATTGTCTTTATTACATTTTCAATCACTTTTTGTTCTCATTCAAATGTTTTGTTATCCAAATATCAAACTTCTCAATCTTATTGTTTTAGAAATTAATTATTTATTGAGTACCACATATGGTTACTCCTCTAATTAGAATGGGATGATTTTGATTATTGTTGCCTTTGTAGTGGTTGACAGCGGGGTACCTTGCCTGAATCCCAAGTCAACCCCTTACACATCACACTTGATTTTCTGAATTCCAATTAAAATGTTATCTTCTAAATTTTAAAATTAGTACATATGTTTGGACGCATTATGAGTAATCGACAAATATTTATTCCTATATATCTATTAAATGTCTTTCCTCTTGTGAGGGAAAATATAATAATAAATCTCATTTATAACTTTTTAAGTTAAATAATGGGAAATTGCATTGGGGATAATTTTAATATGTTATTTTATAAATGTATCATCTACATTTAAAGTTTTCGCTAAAAATTTCAAATATGGATTTCTAATTATCTTTTATTCCATAGTTACCCTACACAAACAATTGATAGAGAGAGAAGAAAGTGGGAATCAATGGTCGACGTAGGTAAGTGGGATAGAGGTAGATTGGTGGCGAGAAGTAGATGGTGGAGAGCAATGATAGTTGGAGAGAGAGAGAGAAGTGGCGATCGGTGACCAAACATGTGGCGGTCAACGGAGGTAAGTGACAAGGGAGGTGGAGTGGTATCCGGCGACAGATAGTGTGGAGGAGTGTTGGTTGGTGAAAGAGAGGTATGGAGCGGGGTATGCTACTACTGCAAAGAAGAAGAGTTTATTTTCTTTTAAATCTAAGTGTATCATTATAAAATATATCAACTCAGTCAAGTGCACCATTATCAAATTTATCACAAATATATCAATCAAGTATATTAACAGTATATCAGTCAAGTGTATCAACATTATAAAAGAGTGCATCAGTATCAAATTTATCAACAATATTTCAATCAACTATATCAAGTTTATCAACAGTACATACGAGTGTATGATTAACAAGTATATCAATCAAGAGCATCTTTATCCAGTGTATTGAGTATATTGGGTGTATCAAATGCATATCAATAATGAGAGCATATGTGACATGTCACATCTTTTACATGTGGACTAGACTACAATTTTGCCATTTTTATAAACAACAAACATATGAATTATGAGCCTAATTAATGTATTTTATTTTACCCTACTCCTCAAATAATTTAGTTCATATATACACACATATATATCTCACTTGGATCATTGTCACTCTTGTATTAATTAATTATGTGCCTCAAATATCTTTTTTTGAGGCTACTGCAAAACTCCTATACATCTTTTGACCTTTGCATGCATATATATAATAATATATATACACACACAACACAGACTAAATCATATTATCAATCTTTTAAGTGTTAAAATAATCACACAACCATTTTTTTAAGAAAAAAAAACTATTTTTCAAAGTTTAGAGAAATAAAATCATATATTTTATTTTTAAAAAATGTCTAAAAAAGGGACTAAAATAATGAATAAACAATGACGGTTGGAATGAGCTTAGCTAAACAATGATGCACATAACCTTTTTTAGAAGTTGAATGTTTAATTTCCATCTTCATAGTTATTGTGCTAAAAAAATGAGATACTTATTAAGACTTACGTCCATCTTTTGCTGCCAAAGTGAAATTAGAAGTTGAATATTTAATTGACATGACTTATTAAGACTTATATCCGTTGTAGTCTTAATAATAATTGACATGACCTTTCACCATATAAATTAGAGGTTGGATTTTTTATGTTAATAGTTATTGCACTAAACAAAAGAAAAAAAAAAAAAGTTTATATTCTGCTTTTCTGGGAAAGAAAATAAATGAAACAAACCGGTTGAAGATTTATTAGGATACTAAGATCACGTTTATTTTTCAATAAAAAATAATCAATCAATCTGTAATAAAGAACGAATAGAGTCCATTTAAATATTTCCAAAATATTAATTAACAATATTCGAATTAGGGAAGTAATCATATTCGGCGGCATTAAAATTTTAATTCAGTAGGTTAATAAAACAATACTTTGTTGAAGGTGGGAGAATCCACGGGCAACTGACATTTGACACTAATCAATTATGCGACGCCGTTTCATCGGAGGAATATGAATATTACCATTATTATTATTATTATTATTATTATCCTTTTCCTTATTACAAATAATTAAAACCATACGAGTTTTCTAAGCGACAGGCAAACGTAATATTGTGGATATATTAAAAAAGAAAAGGAAAAAAAAACTTATTTATTTATTTTTATATTGTATTGTATTTGTGGAGTATAATACATATAATATTAAGATATTGGTCAAGTTTTGATAGATATGGTGCGACGCTCATAGTGAGATTCAGATTTCACAACAAAACCCATTATCATAATCGGATTCTAAAAAATATATATTTTAATACAAAAAGTTAAATACTAAATTTATTTTTTCAATAAAATTTTAATTTTATGTCTAATAAATAATTGATACATGAATAATGTTAAAAAGTTATTGATCTAAGTCAAATAACATCTTTTAATCATTAAACTTTAATAAAAATAATAATTTAATTTCTAAAATCTAATTAGTAAAGATTTAATCTTGTCTTTTCAAATGTGTAACAATTTAGCTTGTGAATTTTAATAAGTAACAATTGAGTCTATATACTTTAAAATGTCTAATGATGTAGTCCTTGTCGTGAGAATTGCTATTGAGGCTTAATTTAATTTTCCACACATTGTAGATTGATAAGCTATATATAAATCAAATTTATTTATAAATTAGAAATACTAAATTATTATATAATAATAAAAAAAAATGGCACTCAATTCTGATGAGATTTTTTCACTGTAGGGACTAAATTATTATCAATTTTAAGATATAGAGACTAAATTATTATGCATCAAAATTCATGGACTAAATTGTTATAAATTTGAAAGTATATGGACTAAATCATTAACAACTAAAGTTTATGGATAAATTGTTACTTTGTGAAAATTTAGAGATAAAAATATTTTTAACTATTGATCTAGTATATATAAATTTCCTGAAATTTCAACTTTATGTCATGTAATTTTATAAATTTTAACAAAATATCAAATAGATATAAAATAAAAAATTAAAACACTACACCCCCACAAAGCTTGCAAATTTAAGAATTATTAAACACTAATTAAATTCTAGTTTAATTATTTTAAATGATAAAATTGAAAAAAAAATCAAATATAGCAAAATTTAATTATTTATCAGTAATAGACTACTATCTATCTTGTTTATTAGGATGACATTTTGTTATATTTGTAAATAAGTTGGCTTATTTTGCTATATTTGAAAACAATTCTAAAATTTAAAAAAATATTAAATTATTTTTATAATTTATCTTTGCAATTTAACCATATATATAAATAAGGGATGAAAACAAAATTAAAGAAGGCCCACCGAATTTTCAATGTTATTGATGTCATTTTAGAAAATCTATATTTCCTCGACACAATCATTTGTTGTAAAGTCTGTTGGAATGTGGTTTGGAATTTCAATCTCCACTTATTTGTTATGCATGCCCATGATTATAATAAGTGGATTCACCCCTAACCTCTTTTTTTAATAAGAAAATTAAAACGTTCTAAATCATAGTTTTCATTATTTTAATTTCAACATTATATCCAAATCTAGTTCCTTTCCATTTAAAAATTATTTAGTTGCATCTTTCAATTTTTATTCACGTTTTCTATTTGATGTTTGAAGATTAATGTGGCAAAAACAAGTATTAAAGAAGAAGATAGCATGTTAATTATAGCTCACTTTTGACATTAAATTTACCATATTTTATGAAATAAAAATATGATTTTACATTTAAAGGTGCAATCAGAACTTTAAAATACTTCAGATTTCTAATATTAAATTTATATTAATTAAAATATTTTAATGTATAAATAGGTTCAAAACTACACGATTACTTTGTGTTTATTCTATACGCAATCTATTTAAACAAGATTGTTACGCAACTATCATCTTATTTTAAATTTTCTTTATAAGGCTAAATCAAACTTATATTATACGTGATACATCCTTGGTGCTGATTATCTCACGTCTCAATCGCTCCCTAAGGTCAACACAACACTATTGATAGATGAGCTTTCGTCGAAAAAAAAAACAGTTGGAATCAAGAAAAACTTCGCTAAAAGAAAATCAAAGAGATAGGAAAATCGAGTGAAGAAGAAATCTGTGTATATTCTCAAACCAAATTTCTACGCTCTATAAAGGGAAATTCAAAAAACATGTCAAATCCTAGAATTAATTTTAGATCGATCAAACGATTATAAGATCTATAACAATCAAATCAATTTTTTTTGGGTCTTGTAATGTTAGAACGGTCCCAAAAGAAGTTATTTCCAACATTATATTAAACATAATTTATTATTATTATTATTTTTAGTACAATTACAAAATGAGGGACTGAGTCTCTAACTTTTAGAGAAAAAATGTATACCAATACCATTGAACTAAGCTAACTTTTGCCTATTAAACCTAATTTAAACAACATATAAATTTCTTAACAAAGCATTTATACATATGTAAAATGTGAAAATGAACGCAATATGAAGATGGGACAAAGTTTTAAAATTTTAAAAATCATACGGAATTAGATAGATTAATTTGGCGATTAACTACTTAATTTAAATTTCTTTAAATGGAAAAGGATTGGACAATCAAAACAACTTTTAATTGTATTTGTCCTGCTCCACATTCTAACATTTTAGAGTGGGGGAAAAAGGCAAGATTCATTGAACAAGTAAATTAAAGGATAAGGTTGATAAAATTTCCTTATTGCCTTATTTAATCATATCGTTATGTTTCTTAGCTTTTTATCCCTTTCATCACGATTTTTTATTTATTACTTTTCCCTACCCTAAAATTTCCTGCAAATAAGAAAAAATAAAAGAATAAAAGTTGTTAGAAGTAATTTTAGAACGAAAGGTATAATCAACCTAAAATAAGGATAAAAACAACACAGTTGAGAAAAAAAAAACAAGTTTTGGGCTAAAAATAGCATTCTATGAACCCAGAGGAGAGGGTTAGTTCGTGTAAAAGGCCAAATTGATGTGCTCTACATCCAAGGCTAAGGCTGAGACCAACCCAAGCAAACTAGGGACATGTCTCGACCCAAAGCATCACTCTAGACCAAAATGAGCCTAGGGAAAGATGTTCGGCTTCGGTTGAAGGCCGCACTATCCAAACTCAAAACGAGACATGCCCCTCGATTCGATATATTGGATGACTATTCTAAAATGACTCTGAAATCCCATCAAAACAACCTATATCAACTTCTTCTATAAATACATAATTATAACTCTATACGAGGTAACTTTTGAATCCTATTTTCAGACTTTCTAATTTTTTCACTTTCTGACTTATGTGTCATAGTGCGTGTGACAAGTACTACGCTAGTTATGCAGATTTTCTTCTCTTCTTCAAACAAATTTATTATTATTTAATAACACATGAAGAAAATTAGGTGCATTTTCTCAGTTTGAATTTTGATATCAACAAAAGAAAAATGGTTAATTGCATACAATTAATTGCCAAATTATTTATTTGTTATTATTGGTTTGAATGATATGAAAACTATAGAAATTCACGTAAAATGAAAAAAAATAAATAAATAAATAATAATAATAATAATAATCTTAAAAGTAATAAAGACAATTCGAATATGCGGACATCTGTAAAGTTGAAGAAAATAACGTTTCCAACAATTATAAATATATATATTCTCTCTTTGTTTTGGAGAATCAGAGCTTCATTTGCTTAAGGGACTTGTATTGCATTTGGACCCATATAAGTTTGTGGGGCTTCAAAAGGATGTCTTGCCTTTTCACACGTTGCCATCGATCAAAAGTTTATAACCTTTCATTACCACACTTTTGTCCTCTCCACTTAAATGTGTGTGTGTGAGATAATTAAGGACACACAATATCATCTTCTTAATCATATGATATTATATATTTTTTTACTAAGTTCTTAGTGTAATTTTGCTTTTAATTTTAATCACAACACTTCATATCCATTCGTATAATTCTCTCTAGTTTATATATAATATACATTTCTTCCTTCTTTAATTAACCATGTGAGATAAATGTGTGCACTTTTCATCCACAACTATTTGGGCTTTATCTACCGATAATATCCAAATTGCTACTCATATTTGTTAATAATGTTTTAACATTCAATTATATAACGTATTTTCTTTCCATTCCTAAATGTTAAACATATTTCAAACAAATGAAAACTTTTCGCAACTACCTAACTCTCAGATTGAGAACACTTAATAAACTTAAAAATTGAACGAACTTTTTGTTTTTCCTTTTTGAAAAATGTAACACAATTTCACCCTACAATTTGAACACTTATCCCTAAAGACATGTCATATTCCAATAAAATGAATATTTTCTCTATTCCCTAACTCTCAATTTTTAACTCTCAATTAATTTTAACTCAATCATAAATATTAATTAAAAAAAAATTCTTATCTTGTTTTTTTGCCCATTTGTAAAATATGAATTTCAATTTTTATGGTTAATGATTTGTTTGTCTTTTTTGTGCAAACATTTGATGTTTTACATTAATACTAATACAACAAAATGATATATTATTTTTAGTGCAAGCTCATTTTTTGCATACATTTTTTATGGTTAGTTTTTATGGTTAAATCTAGTTTGTCACTTACATAAATGAAATAATAATATCCGCAAAAATGTCCATGTACATAAATGCTTACCGATGAATAACACTCAATGGTGGGTATTTGCCAAAATTGTTGTCGGAGGTGGTTGCCGGAACCCGGAGTTGGTCAACGGAGTTGGCTGCGTGAACGTGGTAGTTGGGAGTATGTTGTCGGAGTTGCTTTTTTGCACGAAGGTGGTTGTCGGAGTATGTAGCCGGAGTTGCTTTGTGCAAAGGTGGTCATCGACATTGGTTGCCGAAAGTGGTTGTCGGAGCCCGGAGTTAGTCATCGGAGTGTGATAGCAGTAGTCGCTAATGGGTGGAGCCATTAAAACATTGGAAGAAGGGAGAGTTAGAGTTAAATGGAATGAGTTGGTAAAAAAACCACTCAACTCTACCAACATTTAAAGTTGGTGGGCTAAATATTGAGTTGGTGAAACAAACAAATCTTCATGAAAGATTGTTATATATTAACCCAAAAAGTTATCAAATCACATCCCAACAATGTTGTACCAAAAAAACATATAGGAATGTGTGTGTATATATATTATACCAACAAAATAATTGTTAAAGGAAATTAATTATGTTGTTACAGTATATCATTTTATTTACTTGGAAGCTAGTATAGTCGAGTTGTTAGCCGACAAATATTGTTATTAAGCTCTATGTATATATGCGCTATCGCTATGGTATTAATTCGTTATTGAGAAACATAGAAATAGTTAATATGTTTATTCTTCTCATTAATGCGTTTATGAGATTGTGATTGAAATTGCAATCTTAGATTGCGTTTGAATTAACTTAAAAAAATAAATATTTTTTAAAAGTTTGTTTTTATTTAAATATTTTTAATAAAAATAGTTTAAAATAAAGATATTAATGAATTTCAAAATCTATTTTGAGTAATTATCAAATATTTTTTTTAAAAAATAATTTATTTTTTAAATTAAACACTTGAAAAAGTATTTTAAACGCGCTCTTACACAATAAACTTAACCTATGGCTAATATCACATGCATCCAATAAATTTATTGTTTTATTTGTATTACTACTATATTCTAAAAAAACAATATCGAACAAAAGTATGAAACTAAATTATAATGTTTTTTTAGTGATCGAGGATTTTGCTTTTAATTTTCTACAAGATAATATATGTTTTATACACTTAATTTTTTTTGTACAACAATACAAGGTATAAAAGGATGCAAACTTTTTTCTTTTGATCGAGTATATATTTTAATTTGTGTTGACATCGTGGTTAGGTTTGATTGAAGATTAGGTTTGAATTGATGTAAAGTTTTTAAAATGTGTAACGTGATGGATAATTAAAATATCATCAATATCAATATTGAGGTTTCCATTTTTCAGATGTATCAGTGAGTATATTTGGTAAAATATCGTCATCAACAAATATTTCTATAAATCAAATAATTTTAAAAAAATTATTTAAATTAATAATTAAATTAATTTCACTAAGTTCTAGAACTCATTAATTATTGGTATTTATAATAATTGAATAATAATTGATAACTTATTAAATATGTTTTAAGTCTACTTAGGTGATAATTCAAATGATCCGACAACTAGAATAACTCGGATTATCCAACTCAACTTAAATTTTATATATACATATTTGTTTAAAGTTTGTAATAAATATTATAGATATTTGGTATTTAATATTTAAATTTCATGAGATTTTAGTTATTAGTCACGTGTTATAGATAAATTTACATATTTCTAATAAAAAAGAAAAATAAAGTTATAACCCGACCCCAACTCGAATTTTAAGGGTTGGGTTGAGTTTAAGACTTTATTTTAGTCTTTTAGATTGCAAATTAGATCCATTCTAATTTTTAGATTGATCTAAAAAATACTTTCAACCCAACCTATACATACTCTAAATCCATAAATATTTTAATCATCCCAAAGAATTAGAATGTAATTCAAAAGTTTTAATAATAGACTTCAAGAGAAAGGTGGCAATGATTGAAAAACGCACCACGTAATTGAAGGAAAAAAAAAAAAAAAACAAAATTACTGAACAGTATTGAGTGTGGAAGAGAAGACTTTTTTCCCAAAAAAAAAACAGCTGGAATGTGGGACCCACATAAAAAAACGCGGTGACGTGGCTGGTTAGAGCCGACGGGCAGAAAAACGACGTATTTTGACGGCATGGCGGTGACGACGGCAGCAGCAGCAACGACGTGAACCTTCCTCGTCCAATTGGAGATCGGCGGGTCAAAAGAGAGTGGGCCCACCGATTGCGTGTCGACCGTTAGAGAAGGGTGTAATCGTAAATGGCCGAACTCCGTCAGATATCAGGTAGTGGTGGACCCCACCTTCAATCCTTCCAATGACGCTCCGCCGTTCGTCGGTTCCTTTTGCTTTTGTGCATCCGCGTCGGAGTTGATGAATGGATTAAGACATGGCTGCACCTTTGTAAATTGTCAAAATGCCCATGCATTTTCTAAAAATTGTTGCATTTAAATCGTAATAATAAAATTTTAAATTACAAATTTAGTTTTAAACTATTAAATTTGATATGTGATAATTTTCAAATTTTTCATGAATTATATTTTTATTATTTAGTACAAAAATTCGTGAAACATATAAAATAACAAAAGAAAATAAGCAACAAAATAGTAAACATTTATAAAATATTTATTTATCGATTTACATATTTTTTTTTAGCTTTTGCTTTTATAGTTTTTCATAAATATTTAATCGATACTTAGATTTTAATATTTTATTGACATTAATATTTTAAATATTAGTTAGTGTCAATTTGCAGAATTTTTTTTAAAATAATGTTTTTTAATAAATAATTCCAAAAATAGGGTGGGGGAAAGAAATACCAAAATTGGAGTTGTGGAATCGTGGACCCAGTCCACGATTGCCACGGAAAATCATGTACCGGGTACACGATTACCCTACCGGCCCACTGCCCTGCTGCCACGCTACCACCCCGTCAGCATCGAACTCGTGGACGGGGTCCATGATTTCGGTAATCGTGGACCCGGTCCACGAGTCTCTTCCTTTTTATTCCCACCGGCTATCTCTTCTTCTCAAACAATTCTCTTTTCTCTCATTTCACTCCTCATTTTTCTCCTCTCTCTCCGCCATCACCGGAAATCTCTTCGTTTCTTTATTCTCTAATCATCGTACACGTTTTTTGCTGTCCATTTGTATTTTAAATTTTCTGATTTGTATTAACTTTTATCTTTAACTAAATAAATTAATGATTTTCCATTTCATTTTGAAAAATTAAGAAACAATGAAACTAATACAATAATTGAATAAGAACACAAGTAAAAAGCAAATTTTCATTTAAGTGGGTAATTAATTACTTAAGGTATTTATCATGGGAAAAAAACCGGACGAGTTTGGACCTATCATGGGAAAAAAATTGGGCGAGTTGGACGGAAGTCGTGGACCTCGTCCACGAGTTCGACTTCTACGTCAGCTGCCCTATCAGCAACTTCACTAAAATCGTGTACTGGGTACACGATTTCACCACCACATTTTCCAAATAACTTTCCAAACCACCCTATTTTTGTCATTAGTTTTAAACCACCCTATTTTTTTCATTATTTTTTAAAAGTACATTATTCTTTAAAATGTTTGTGAATTTTAAAGTGTTTAATTATTCTATGAGGTTTTAGTGTTGATTTTTTTTATAAAGTGGTGGAGTTAAAAATTCGTTGAAAGGTAAGAGATTGGTTGTAAGACACATCGTTCAAAATGTAATAAGTTATTGGAAATGAAATTTAAAATAATGTTTTATAATTTTAGTGAACTAAATAACGTGCATGTTTTTTTTCAACAATATGTGGAGTAGGAGATCAAATCTATGACTTCGAAATTGATAGTACATACTTGATGCTAGTTAAGCAATGCTAAATGAACTATGCTCAATGAATATTTGTTTTTATTTGTGTAAAATTAGTACATGATTAAAGTGTTTCAAGAAAACAAACTAATGAAAGTATTATATATGTGACTTGAAGTTAATTAGAAAGTTGATTCATCACACAATAATTTGTAAGAATAATAAAAAAAAGATATATGAGTTGAGATTGAGCATATATATGTGATGAGAAATCCTTAGAGTGTTGGATCTAAGAACTATAGTGAACAACAAGATCTAAAGAATTCGACCCCAATAGCCCCAAAACCAATTTGACCTCTCAACCCTTAAAATAGGCTAAATTGAGATTACTTAGATGATCTAATGAACCATTGATCAGACAAAATTAGAAACTCCAACCAATTCTTGATCTTCAAAGCACTCCACAAGCTAGATAGATCAATCCTCACTTGAATGTTCCAAATATTCCTGCATTCTATCACAGTAACACACAAAAAACAATGCTCAACAAGCTTTCGAGGTTTAAAACCCAAAATTCTACATTTCATAATTTTCTTGTTCTCATTATCATCTTCATACGGACTACATAATTATATACAGTCTCAAAATAAGACCCTAGACATTCTATGAAGCATTTTAAAGATTGTAACTCCTACAATTATGACCATAATAAACCATTATGTAAATGTAACGTAAAAACCACATGAAGAGTCTTAAAATTGAAAATACATTTAACTCCATAAATCCGAAATTTCATGATTTTAATCATTTACCTATAAATTTGTAACCATTCATGAGTTATAAAATCATACTTGAAGTATTTATTCCATAAATGAAACTTGATTATTCTTAAATTATACTTGAACAAGATGTACTAATTATTCTTGGCTCCTTTCTTAAAATTCATATGGCATGATCAAGATGGAGACGTCTTGGTTGGTATGAATATGCTCAAAAGTTTTAATTCACAAGCTTTTCATAAAAAGTTAGCCATGTCCTTTGTTAATAAACCATTTTAAAATTTAAATGAGATTCTAAATAAAAAAAAAGAAAAAAAATAAAATGGTGATAAATATATCTACACGAACAAATATATTAAGCTATATTATTTGAATTATTATTAGAGTTGTCTTCGAATATAGCAAAATGAATGAAAATATTTACAAATAAATCAAATGTACTAATAAATGTCTATCGATGTCTATCATAGATACATAGTGATATTTTGTTATTTAAAAATATTTTCAACAATTTTATTCTTTAAAATAATTACCTTACCACTAATAAAAATTAAATTACGCTACGAATTAAATTGTTTTTGCATATAAAGTTTGTAGACTAAAGGTACTGTTTGAAAAGCTAATATATTGTAGTAAAATATTCGAGAAACTTAGGGGAACTAAAAAGTAAAATATGTACAAGGTATCTCTGAAGTGTAATAACATTTAATGCTAGCATTTAAAAAAGAGAAAATATTAATTTATAAACCATTAATTTTGAAATTCTATTTATTAAAATCATGAACTATAACAGTATAATTTAAATCGTAACATTAGGTGCCAAAACGAATTTAGCTTAGTGGTAATAATATCATGTATGACTTATAAGTTTATCCATTAAACCTCTAAATAAATCATTCATTTTGTTAATTCAATATTTGAAGAAGGCATATATACGAATTGAAGGTATTAACACTTTTTAAAAACAGTCTTAATAACAAGGTATGACTTGATTCTTTGTGACAATATAAGAGTTTTATTGAAACAATTATAAGTCTTGTACGACATTTTTCAAAGGAAATTGAAAGAATGATGTAAATTGTTACATTTTCAAAATTTGTTTAATTGATATAATTATTACTACAAAATTTTAATTGAGATATCAATTAGTATTTTCTCATAAAAATATGATGAGATATCAATTACTACAAAGTTTTCTCACAATGCTGGTTTATATATATTATTGGCGCAGGAAACTCGCACGCGTTTGTCGCAAGCCTCTCAAGAGATTGTTCTCTGACACTCTTCGTTTGGTCTTGGTCTCGCTTTTCAAGTTAATTTGCGTGAGAGTTCCTTGCATCGACATGGTGTTGAGTTGATCTACCACACTCTAATATCTAAGTTAGTACAGAGAGTATAGTTTAGTCAAGCACACAAAAGTAAGGTTGTGTAACTCCCTAGGGTCGTCGATTAAAGAGGTTATTTATAATGTCATTCATCATCTAACATTCGCATGTGGTTAGTGTAACTCTGGTGATGTTAGGGTACTTACAGCACTCGAGGCTCTAGGGTGTCAAATTGAGCACAACTCGATTATTTATTGATTTGTATGTGAATCCAACTCAGTTGGTCAGTCCAAAACCTAATGCTCAGATTTTTTTTTTTTTTTGGAATACACGTTTTCCTAAAGTGGGCCAAATTAAGCAAATTAACAAACTTTTACTAACAAGTAATTTAAACAAAAATTTCATGCAAATAATTTCAACCCAACGTAGCCAAGTAATTAAAACTAACACTTTTAAGCACTCAATTTAATCTTAGTAAAAAGATTGGTATGAGACACATAAAGATCAATTATTTCAACCAACCTAAATAAACATTAACTAATTAATTTAAGGATATTGCAATTAATTTCGTGCAATAAAATACAACAACAAATTAATTGCAAAATTAAAGTAGGAGAGGGATAGAGAAATTGACACCGTGAATTATATAGTGGTTCGGTACAGCTGACCTATATCCACTTTCCAAGCTCCTCTTGGGTGCCCACTAGAAGTTTTTGACTCTTTCCATGACTTAGAGTCGAACCGCCACATTCTTTTTTCAGGCGCAAAACAAACTTGATCCTTTCCATGATTGAGGATCAAACTATTACAATCACTCTTTTTCCGGGATCAAGAGCAACTCTTACAATAGGTTTGGAAATGAAGAACAAGATAAGAGAAACTCTCTCATATAGTAGATTTATAAATATAATTTTAAGCACTCAACAAAACAATCCTCACCATACAATATATATCTCTCAAGAATAAGATGAAAAGAAAAAAGTTGAAACTTTGAGAGAGCAACAATGAAAAATTGTGAGGGGAGCTTTGTGTTTATGGAGGATTGGAAAATATTGAAAAAATTGTTATAAAAATTTAGAGGAGAATGTGTGTTTAAAAAGAGAGAAAATTGGGTGAAAAACACAATTAATTTGGACGATTGGATATTGGTAAAATAAAATTGAATATTGGAGATTTAAACTCAACTAGCAGTTAGATACAAACATTAAATAATATTAAATTCATCTTTTTTAAAATCAAGTAGTCAATAGACACAAACATATATAATAATATTAAATTCATTTTTTAAAAAATAAATCCAAGCACTCAAAAATCCACCAAGTGTTATTCTTCCAAGTGACACCTTTCAATTGGTCCACTTTGATGAAACAAATCTGTCACATCATTTCTCATCAAGTGTCATTCCTCACATGCTCTAAGTGTCACCTTTCAATTGGTCCACTTTGATCGAAAAAAAAATATGGCACGTCATCAACTCAAAGATTTTTCCGTTAAACTTGATTCAATCATATCTTATTCGTTTGAGCTTCAATTTGAGTGATTCAAAATGCGTTGGATTTGTTATTCTGAGCTTTGTGCAATAGATGCTTCAAAATACTCAAAGTATTATTAAATTAATTAAGGTTTGTTATCATCAAAATATTGAATAATTAATTAATTAAAATTAATAAATTTGAGATTAAAGGCCAAAAAGCCAACAATTTTCTTGGACTCGAACCTTCTCACAAGGTTAGCATACGCTGTCCACTGAATCATTAATTATCGATACATTTACATGAAAAATATTGATATGATACATAAAAAGTATTATTGAGAAAATATAAGATATATTCTATCTCATCTAGGGAACATTTCTATATGTAGTCAGAAGTGGGTATGAAAACCTAAGCTAAAACTAGTCTATAATATATATATATATGAGACAAAATTATTTTGTCTATACATCATTTAAATTACTTTTCTTGTCATATGCATTTTGTTTAATTAATGAATCAATTATCATTATTCTTTAACATAATTTCATAGATTTAAAACATACATTTAACTATACATTTAACTAATAGATTAGACATTCGAATATTTCTATCTAAAATCCTTCTACTAAGGAAACGGGGATGAGCCATATTTTTTTAAAACTTAGTTTGTCCATATTATTGTTAAATACTGCAGGGTACATATTTTTTATCATTCAAACATTCAAACACAAATTTATGTATATAATTAATTTATTATTTTATAAAAATTAGAAACAAAGATAATTATTAAACTTGTAGGATATTAAATTTTAAATAGGTAGTCATCACGGTTGAACTTATGAACTCTTGGTCGTTTGATTTTTTTTTTAATATTTTTATTACCACTACATCAAACCATGATGATTTATATTATTAAAAATAATAATTACAAATATAGTAACTTTATATTTCACCCATATTTCCCCAAAAATCTAATTCCATGTCTAGTATGTTAAATATTAATAATGTTTTGAAGAGCATGTTCTTTATTATTATTTTTCTTTAAAAAAATTGTGCAATATTTCATCACTTCATGTGGTATTTTAATTAGGTTTATATCAATTAAGAGATATATGACCGTGACAAATTTAATATCTTTTACCTTGAAAAAGAAATATGTACTAAATTATAATACTATTGAAAATGATATATATGAAATTTAATATCACGCACAACGTGAAAGGGTTTGAATGAATGTGTGCATATGAGATTGATTTGAAAAATAAGAAATAAAATCCCACAAAAAGTAAAGAAAAAGAGGTTTCAATTTTTCACTCTTTTATTTATTTATTTATTTTGTATGTATATATATATATATATATATAATATATATATATATAATTTTAAAAAAAGGGGGCAAGTGGGAGTGGGAGAGAGAAATACTTTGGAAACTCCTTTATTTAGTAAAGGGTCTTTCTACATACAACATGCATATTGCCAAACACTGAACTTAAAATAGGGAAAAGAGGAATAATAGAAAAATTGGAAAACTTTTATATGGTTGCTTCTAATTTATTATAACCATTTATAGTTTGTTTGATGAATCTTTTGTTTTTATTTATTTCAAGAAAATTTATATTTTAAGTTTTTTTTTAAATAATCTATATAATTTATTTATTTTATTTTATTTTATGAAGCTACATACCTCTAGAAGAATTTTATATAGGTGGACATATAGTTACAACTGCATATTAAGAAAGGGTAAAAAAAAAAAAACAAAAAAAAAACTTCATATTATAATAATTTTCTTTTGAAATAACAAGAGATCATAAATAAAAACAAACTTGATATTGTTGATTCAACCTGCTAACATATAAAACCTAATAATAATAATAATAAATGAATAAAAGGAAAACAAAAATTTAACATATATGTAATTTTTTTAATATCTTATCCTTTATTTCGTTTTTCTTGGATGGTTTTAAAATATAGCAAAATAAACCAATTTATTTAAAAATATAACAACAACTAGTTAATAATGTCTTAATAAAATTTTTCAAATTCAATAATTTATATGGTAAAGTATTGGAACCTGTCTAACATCTTAGTTGACGGTACACTAATACATTTATTGTTTTGAAGTCATGTGTTGAAATTTTCCTACATTATTCGACATTTGTTAGAGTAATAAAGATATTATTGAAGAACGTTTTTTTTTTTTCTATGATTCTTTATTAAAATAATACAAAAATAATATATGTACCCTTCAATTTATGATTAATTTGTTGGAAAATAAAAATAAAATCAACAACTAGTTAATTGGTAAGTACCGATCTAATCAGAGTTCAAAATGATTTGATATTGATACTTAAATATGACTTAAAATTTAGGTGATGTCATTCCAAACAAGACCAAGAATATGAATTTATAACACAAGCACACAAACATGGTGGCTTGGAGATATTTTATTGGAAGATGGGACAGGAAACAAATTACTTGCTCCTCTTGATTTTAAAGTTTTTTTAGGCCTTTACCTAAATACCACATACCAACTAATATAATATGTATTTCAAATATAGTCGAAAGCTCAACATTTTATAAAACTACCACAATCATGTAAAAGTAAAACACATTAAACAAACCAACAAAAAAAGAAAAAAAAAAAAGACAAATATATGCTATATAAATACCTTTTTAGCATTTACATTTTGGATTTAGTTTTTATTTTGTTCTTAAATTTCAAAATGTTAAAATTTTACACTTGAAATTTTATTTTTGTTTCAATTTGATTATATGTTTCAAGATTCGACTTTTTACTACATACTCATTTTTTATTTTAATTATAAAATTATAATTAACTAAGTTTCATTGTTTTACATCACTATTAGAAGTAAATTTAAAATTTCACTCCATAACTATTAATCATAAGTTACTTTAAAGATTAAAATTTATTATTTATGTAAACATTAAAACTTGGTGATCAAAATGAAACGAATCTTAAATCTCAATGATAAAATAATATTTTTAAAATTTTAAGTACTAAATTAAAATCAAATTCAAAACTTAAAAAACAAAAGTGTAAATGTTTTGAATTTATAAACTAACGAAGAACTAGGCCAAAATTTAAAAACAAAAATGCACCTTTCGTAGTTTTTAAAAATACATATTAACTTTATGCTGTGGAGATATAAGTTTTTTCTCTTGGTGCGATAAACGTTTTTATTTATTTTTTTTTTTTCGGGGGCCTTGCTTGCTTCTCTTAAATTATTAATAAATAATTTGACACTCTTAAATTTATTCGGTTGAATCCGTATTTAATTAAGACAAATACCATTTTATGCTATTAAGCGTATGTAACCTTAAATTAAAATATTCATCAATATCTAACTTTTACATTAAAAATAAATAAAGGCATTCTCCAATCCGACTCTAATTCTCTAATTTTGCGAATGAGGTCAAGAGAAGAATTAAAAATGGAAAATTTTCAATCTCAACCCTTAATTTTCAAATTGAGGAATAGAGCCAATAATCGGAGATAGAGACTACATTTTTATCCCCCACCATTTCTAGGTTTACACGTCTCATTCTCTATCTATAATATAAAAGTAAAAATACAAAAAATAAAATAAAAAGTTAAAAAAAAAAAATCATCTATAATTGTAACAGAGAAGACGGGGAGATTGTAGATTAATTATACCCAAATATTTACAAATATAGTTAAAAATAATATAAAAATAAAGTCGATCATACCTAAAGAATTTTCTCTAAAATTATGTTAAATTACAAATTTGATTCATATAATTTGAAAAATGTTACAATTTAGTTCAATTGGTTTATAATTAGAATTTAGGCTATATGTGTATAAAACTCCCGTCAAAAATCCTTTCGGTTGAGATTATTTACGAGAAATTTATCTAATCATAGATATTTATGAGATTTTATTAAACTATAAAGACTAAATTCTCACTTTCTCGAAATTATAGGATTAGATTTGTAATTTAAGAGACTATTTATTAGAGTTTTATCAAATCATATGTCATAAAGACTAAACCTTAAGTTTAAAACTAGATAGATTAAATTCTAACTTTGAGTAATTATAACATGTAGGACTTTAAAGGATAATAATCTAAGTTTATAACAAAAATTTAAAAGAATTAAAAATATAGCAAAAAATGTATGATTGATAAATTCCAAAAGTTGTATAGATTATAGGTCTATATTGGGTTAAATAAGAGAGTAAAGTAAGTAATTAAACTCCAAAATTATAATTATTAATTTTTGTTTGGTTAAAGAAGAGGTTTATAATAAATAATTAGAGGGAGGGAAAAGAAAAGAAAATGGTGGGGGTGTGTGAAGTAAGCGCCAGAGCCCATAAGACAGAAAAATATTATTAAACAAAGATGAGATTAGTTATCCACCGACTGAATCCTATTCTTCGGTCTTCATTCATTATTCTTCCCAAATATCCTCCAATCATAATTTCAACACAAAACCAACCCCACCTTCCAATTTTTTTTTTTTTTTTTTTTCTTCTTTGCCCATTGAAATTTTATCTATTTCTTCTCTCTACATTTACCATACAATAATAATATTACTCTTAATTTTCACACTTTTTTTGTTTTTTTTTTGGATTTTTGATAATCTAGGCAAACACCCACATTCTAACTAAACCAAATCCCAAAATTCCCATTTATTATATGTATATTTTGTTTTTTCTTCTAATACTTCATCTTCAACCTCTCCTTCTTTTACTTTGTTAATTTCAGTAATTCCAGAAGCCGTCAAGGTCGATCGGCGCCATAGGAGCCGGCGGAGCTTCTTGAGAATTGTCAAACGGCCTTCGACCCATTTCAAGATTTGGAAAAACAGATGAAATTTCGTTGTTGACATCGGTGGTGAGGCACGTTTCTTGAGAGATACTGATTTTGTCTCTCTCTGGTTTGAATGATTCTCGTGTGTTTCCGTCATTGACGTTCTGAATTAAAGCTCTGAGAAGCGACTGTTGCTCTTGCAAAAGAACAGAGTTTTGGAATTGCAGATTTGGAGGAACAGAGAAGGTCTGATTTGGCGGTGAATACATTGAATTTGAATGTGGGTTTCTAGGAAACGAATCGATTGGATTAGGAATTACAGAAAATAAAGAAGTATTGTAAGAAGAAGCCATTGGTTCGAGTTTTCTTTGAGAATCCATGGCGATGGAGAAGCAGGGCACGTTATTGGGCAATTGAACCACAGGGCGTTTGGTTTCTCCATTAAATGGCGATGAATCTGTTAATGGAGGAAGGATGGAATGGCCAAAATCATTCCCAAAAGAACCCAATTTTGACATCCCAGAGATATCCACTTTTTTCCCACTTGAATTTTTCTGAAACACCCTACAAATCACCCATTCATTCTGCAAAGTAAACACAGAAAATGATCAAAACAAAAGAGGAATTAAAAGAAAACAGAGAAACAAACAAAAATTAGACGATCAATTGAATTCATACCTTGGCAGTTTTAGGGAGGTTTAAAGCAGAGAGTTTACCCTCTAATCGATATTCATGCATAACCCAATCAGATTTTTCCCCTTTTGGAGCTCTTCCTCTATAAAAAACCAAAGTTTTCTTCATACCCACAAGAGATTTTCCTCTGTAAATATCTTTATCTTTCCCAGTAGCTTTCCAGTACCCAGCTTCAGTTGCTCTGTTGGTTCTCAATCCAGTTGGGTATTTTCTATCTCTAACACAGAAAAAATACCACTCTTTTTCTCCCATTTTCGCCTTCCCTGAAACCCCCAGATCATTAAAATTCAAGAACAAAGAAGAGAGAGAAATTTTCAAAAGAGAGGTTGCTTACAAGGCAAGTCCCAAGGCTCAGATTTGTTAAGATCAACATCTCCAATTGCTCTGCAAGAGAAACTACTATCCATAACCTTCTCGAATAAGTAATGAGAAATAAGCTCTTCATCAGTAGGATGAAATCGAAAACCAGGAGGCAATTCCAAATGATCTTGTTTATTAACAACAGCAGCCATGTTTTGAAGTTAAGTCTTAGAATTACAAAGAGAGAAGAACTGTGAGAAGCTACACAGCTTTAAAACGAGTTTTTAATAAGAGAGAAAAGGGAAAAAGGGGAAGAAAGAAGAGAAGAAGAGAGAAAGAAACGGTTAAGAAAAAAGGTGTGGAAAAAAGTAGGGAAAGAAGAGAAGAGATGGAATGGAACTAAAAAAGTTAGGGAAAAGAAAGGAAAGAAAGAAAAACAGAAGTGAAATATGGATATTGTGTTATGGGCTTATGACTTTGAGGGGGGGAAAAAAAGGCAGAATGTGAAACAGAAGGGCCCTAAATAGTGGGTTTTTAAGAGCAACGCAAACGTGGTTTGTAAGCCAACTCTTTGGTGAGGTTAGTTTTAAGCCTTTTTCATTTCTCTCAAACCCCCCCTTTTTTTTTCTTTTTATTATAAAAAAAAAAAAAAAAAAAAATCTCATCATTCACCAATTTGACTAATAAAAAAAAGACAACTCACTCCTTGTTATTAATTTTATTCATTATTTTGTCCTAATTGTTTTTTTTCCTTCCTAAAGACAGCTCATCTCAAAAGGACATGGTAGTAATTTCGTGAATTTCTATTTTCTCTTCAATTGTTAAATTAAGCTCAAAATAAAAAGCAATATTTGATTTTTTTTTTTTAAAAAAGATTAATTAATAACCGGAGTTGACCTACTTATTGGATTATAACACAAGGAAGTAAAGAGATTCTAGGAGAAATATCTAGTTTTATCTTATTATTCTCATTCATAATTCGACACGTCAATATATTATTTTATTTTGTGATTCTATATTATTTCTAAATGTTATTATCATGATAAGTAATTGGTGGAGGTAGTATGAAAAATTCTCTACGTTATAGTAGTATTAGAATTTTTCTCAAAATTTTGAATGGATGTGTTTGGATTTTATGATGGTAATAAGTTTTAAAATATTAAATAATTAAACTAAATTAAAAATTTGATCCTATAGTTTGGAGTTGTATCAATTTGGTCTCAAGCATTTTAAAGTTTTAATTAAGTCTCTATGATGTAAGCTTAGCTTAAAGCTTACATTGATCTTTATGCTTTTCAAACTTTACTTTAATTACTATGTTTTGAATAAATGTCACAAGTCATCCTTGAATTATATTTTATTCACCCACAAAATTTTCACCTATTTTCTTTCATTTTTGCTTAGCCCTAAACCCTCAACTACTAATACAATTAGCTAAATAGGAGAAAAAAAAAGTTTGTTTTCACATTAAATAGAATGTATCAATATGGTAAAGACAAGAAACTATTAGTGACGTTTTGAGCTAGTTTTAAAATTTTAAAATAACAGAGAGACCCACTTAAAAGTTAAAACTATGCCTAATCATACCATTATAAGAGATTTATAAATATTAAAAATTTTAATAAATAAAATTGGGTAGAATTAAGGATATTAAGGAAGATGCTTTTTCAATGATCTATAGCATAGGCGGCCCCTAGGCTACTAGGTAGGATGAAATTTAGCCAATTGAAAATCAGCTTAATTTGTTGTAATTAAAGGAAAACTATATGGTAGCTCAATTTCAAACTTTATGTGATATATAGTAAAGTACAAAAAAAATGGTTTATTCAAATCATCTACCTATTTTTATGATTTTTTTTTAAAAAAAAATCCAAGGTGGGACCATGTTAAAATCATACAACAAGCCTAATTTGTTTTACTAAAATAAAATTAGTGTAAAATAAATGTTGTCTCTTTTTAATTATTGAGTCGCATATTATGAAATTATAACTTGAAGACAGAGATTTCAAATAAAATTACTCATTATATTTTTTAAAATATAATTATGTAACACGTCAAACTATTTTAAAAAATATAAAAATAAAATTATAGACTAAATGAAATTTCTCACCCCTATTTTGTTGAAGTAAAAAGAAAGATTTGAATTGTTTTGTTTTTTCTCGAAACAACCTAAAGATCAATAATTATCGGAGTTCGTGTAGATATGTGTGTTTTTTCTTTTTAATTATTATTTATTGGGTGTAAATGTCAAACAAATAGCTGTTCATGACAAATGATAATGTTAGCATTATAGGGATAAATCATAAATACAAGAAGTCAAATATCATTTTCAAAGCACACGAGCTCTGATTTTTATATCAGTTTAGTAAATAGTAAAAGTAAAAAGGTCATAAGAAATTTATTGATTTTTCAAAAAAACTATATAATATTTAAAATTCAAACGCCAGATAACAATTATTTTTTAGTCAAAAAATTGAATGACAAATATGATTTATCAAATTAATGGAAATTTTATTATGATTATGATTATTATTTACTTCCACATATTTAACTTAATAAGTCAAGTTGATAGATTATAAAGCATTAAGTCTATACATTTTTATTTGAATTAAAATTTTTAAAAAAGTACAAACAAATAAATAGTGATTCAAATGTTTGATCTATTGAGTGAATTGAATTAAATTTGTCAAAGTAACATAGTTCAACGATTAATTGGTGTTGTTAAAGGTTGTTCAAAGGAAAGGTTGAAGTCCGAAGATGCCTACATGAGGTCTATGCGTCTCAAAAGGAAAAGTCAAACTCTTGGCCCTCCAATTGACTAGCCAAGTTTGTCCCTTTTCGCCAAAAGGGAAATGGTCTAGTCAAGCTTGCCACTAACACTCTGCAACTTCAAAGACCACACCTACTCTAACACTGTTGATATAACACATATGGCAAGCAAGAGTCAGAGGATCATGGACCTTATAAATAGGCCCACACCATCAGTCTCAAGGAGTAAGCAATTCTCTCTATGTTTAGTCGAGCTAAATACTCTATGTACCAACTTAAGCATTAAAGTGTACTTGATTCGACACATCGGTGCGAGTACTCTTGCAACTTAGCTTCAACTTCAGCCACGTGTTCGAATTATAAGAGAGGACTAGAGGAGTGAAAAAGACCCAAATGAAACAGGCGTTTCACTATTTATGTAATAATTTCTTAAAATTAGAGGTTCAAATTCTCGTACATTATAGTATAGAAAAAGAATTGAAGCAAGTTTATATGGAAAAAAAATAGTAAAAACATTGACAAAAATGGGGAGAGAGGATGGGAGAGTGTCAATTAAATCTCGTGCGCACGAGTGGGGGAATGCATTGCATGATTAGAAATTTTGAAGGTCAAGTTTGGATCTACCACGTTGACCGGCCTACTTTTTGGCCCAATCAGGGCGCTTCAAAGTTAACTACGTGGCAGCCCCATCTTTTTCCACAATTTTCTTTTTAACATTTAAAATATTAGGGTTTAGGTTAAAAGGTAAATCATTTAATTAGGTTTGGAGTTTGGACCATATCTTCTTAACCCTACGCTATCTCATTTTGATGTTCATGTTCTATTTTTATAATATTATTTTAATCCTCAAACTTAATCAATAATGTACAAACATAATATTTCATTTATTTATGTTTTAACTTCTACTAAATACGGTGCTTAAGGTTTTAAAATTTAATCTTTATACTATATATATTATTTATTTATTTATTTAACAAAGTGGGGAGTTCATATTCAAACATTTGATAAATTTGAATAGATCATGAATATAATGTTCTTCAAATAAGGGATATGTGTTCTATAGAAATGAATATGGGTATGGCGGAAAAGGTTTTTGGGATGATCCATTTTTTGAAATAAAAAATTATAGCCTGATACAAAGATGAGAGCTTATTTCACATATAATATATATATATATATGGTTAATCATTAAATTTAAATAGTAGTTTTTAAGTGTAATTTTCTTTCATTTTAATATCTAATATTTTGTAGTGTTACATGGAGATCAGAAAAAATAACTCCCATTCTCGCGTCGCTTGCGTGGAAGCCACCTAGATGACTTGCACACCATTCACATGTCGCCACACTATATTTGTATGTTGTCTACCATCAATTGACTAAATACTAATGTATTTGGATACAACACTACAACGATGCGAGATCTTTGTACAGGACATTCATCTTGACTGAGTTGCTTCCACTTGTTTTCAATGTTAACAACGATCTGGTACTATTGAAATAATTCATTTTTTTAAAAAAAAATTATTAAAGTCTGAAGATTTGTTGTCAACATCACCCATAAATGAGTATTTTTTATTTATCTTTATCATATATATATATATATTATATTATATTATAGTGAAACAACGACTAAATTCTCTTTCACTCCAATAATATTGGGTGGACTGTTTTATCATTCATATCATTCATATGAAATCTTGTAAAATATTTTTTCCATTTAAGAAATATCCTTTCATTATCGCTCAAGCTTATTCAATTTGAATTAAGATAAAGGAATAAAACTAGGCATATCATATAGCAAAAGGAAATAGTGATTCTATAAAACCTAAGTTAGGCTGGCAAATGTTTGATGGTTTTCAAGCATGCAAACTTGGAAGGGAACAAGCAAATGGCAGAAGATGGTTGGGCAAACTAAAGCTTACAAAAACGAAGATATTTTAAAATTAGGCAATAGTCAACTTCTTTTTTCTTTTTTTTAAGCATATTATATAATTAACATTATCTCATATGATTTTGTTTTGAATATCACAGATTGAATATTAGGTGTTTCAAACATTGCCTAACTTGGGATGTGATTTCTTTGACAAGACCAGAATTGTTTCAAATTAGTGTTACTTTTACTTTAGATATAAACCACACACAAAGAAAGAGAAAGGCATTGGGGGATATTATGCAATGCTTACCTTAATTTTAATGGTTTTATCAGATTTTAATCTTAGCTATTTTTGTTTTATATATTTATATTTTTGTATTTTCTTTTGTATTTTTTTTTTTTAGTGTGTCTAGATGTTTAACTTTTTACCTATCAATTTTGAAATGTTATTATATTATATTCATTAGTCTACTTTGCATATAAAATAACTTTCTTCACTCACTTAACAAAATTTTGAATCCATTTCAAAGCTTGACACTCAACTTAATACCATGTAATTTCAATTGTAGAGTAAATTAAGAAATAAGCTAAATAAATAAAATTATATAATTTTATCAAGTTTTTGCGCGTATGTGTGTATATAATAATAATAATAATAATTCCAATCATTTTCTTTTAATCTATATTTATACTATATATAAAAGGAGTTATAGTGGGGTAATATGTACATCCCAATTTTGCTTTTACAATATTTCATAATTTCTATTTTGTTATTCGTCACAATTAT
Organism: Citrullus mucosospermus; assembly: GCA_030954485.1. Classification (NCBI taxonomy): domain Eukaryota; kingdom Viridiplantae; phylum Streptophyta; class Magnoliopsida; order Cucurbitales; family Cucurbitaceae; genus Citrullus; species Citrullus mucosospermus. The sequence goes on from CM062060.1 coordinate 27,793,513, forward strand.
TTAGGTCGAGATGGTTACACGCGAAGTGGTATTATTCTATTATGTACGAGTATGAGCTAAACTATAAATATAAAACATCACATGGAGAAATTTTCGAATTGATCATAGTCATATCATTTCCTAGTTACAACTATTTAGGTCAAAATAGTGTATCTTTTTGTGTATGAATGTGATGTAGATCATAGATTTGAAAAATCACGATCAAACCAATGGAGAGATATATTTGAACTATCAATCACATTCTTTGCCACAATACAGTTATTCAGGTGGAAGTAGTATGTCTAATATATGGGTGTGATTTAAACCATAGATATGTATGAAGCATCAATATCTAACGGTGAAGATATGTTTAAGCAAATAACCATGTCTTTTGACTTTTAAAATCTCATAAATTCCTATTTTTTATCCTCATCAAATAAATATTTGGGTCAAACAATGTAAAAAACTATTTGATACATAAATTATAGTATTTTTAAACTTTCCTTTCTTAACGTACTAAAATAAATTATAAATTACGTGCATCGCACAAGGTATAGACTAGATGTAGTTAAAAGGACGATTTTATATGGATAATTTTTGTTTATTGAAGGCTAAATATTATTCTTATTACATGGGAAGCTTTGCGTTTAAAAACCGAACTGTTAAACACCAATTATTATACATTGAGCAAAGTTATAAATGGCCAAAAAAGATAATCTATTGTATGTAAAGGCACGACCAATGTGATTAATTAAAAGGGTAGATATGATAATATTATTAATCAAGATTGAAAATTGATTGGCTATATTCATTTGTCTTTTGGTAAGATAGTTTTAGATCTCCATATCAAAAGCAAAGAGAAGATTGGATTGTAATCATGTGTTGTTAAGTACACCAATTTCTCTAGTAAAACATATAGTCAAAAGTTTTTAACATTTTGGTTCAACCAATGAAGGTTTTGTTGTAAGCAAATGAATTTAGAGGCTATAATTAATCATATATTATATACTCAAGCAGTAATTAATGAAAGACGAGGCATCTCTCATTCGAGCCAATATTGATTAAATTATACAAATCATATTTGTCAAAAAGTTACCATTCATTCTGGAGAGTCCAGAGGAGCTTAGAGGACAAACATCCTGTGGTTCACATTCTTCAAGCACTTCTCATCACTCCACATTGTTGTATATTAATCTTCCATGGTTGGGTTTTGTAGGTATTTTGCAGTCAGATTTGGCTGCTCAATCCCAGCTTCAACACATGAGCCAAAAGATCATTCCCGGTAATTGCATTCGTTGGAGTTGACTAGCAGGAACATAGCTAGGTGTTGTATGTTGTAACCACATGCATGATCCAAGTTAATGATGCTTGTTTGTTCCACCTGTAGTTTTGTAACGAATGTTTATCTAACTTAGATCTACTTAATGTAATTGCTTTATTTCTTTTCAAATTTTTACCATCATTTCTATGTTACTCTAAGTAAAATAGTTTAACTCTTAATTAAATTTCAAAGACAAAAACAAGTTGTTAATTTTTATAATTTTCAAATTTAAACTTGGTTTTTGAAAATATTGGTAGATAGTGAATAAATCAGAGTTGAAAGGAGTATTTATAGGCTTAATTTTAAAAGTCAAATAGTTACCACACGGTTCGGTAATATTTCATGTTTAAATTTTACTAAATTTGATGATTAAGGCTTTAAAATGTAATCTTTGTTATATCATGGATGTACATATATATACATCTATGCACACACAAAGCAAAGGGGGGAGTTCATATTGGATATTTGATAATTTGAACAGATGGATAATGTTGTTCATGTAAGGATTCTATTGAAATAAATATTGATTGTGAAAAAGTATAATATCTCTTGCTTAGAAGAAATGCAATGGGTAGGGTATGATCCAGTTTCTGAAATTGAAAATTATAGCATGATATAAAGATTAGGTTATTTTATATATTGTATAAGGGGTTATTAAATCTAAATAGTAATTTTAAGTATATACTTTTGTTTCATTATTGTATCTATTAGAAGAAGTTAGTTTGATAATTGGTTATTATTAGTTATTTTTTGTAAGCAGTAGGTTTAACCAAGAAGAGAGTGGGTGAGAGATTGTTATTAAAGGAATTTTCCCTCACTTGAAATTCCTATCCATCTCTCTAAAAGTTCGTCTTCAACCTTCCGTCTAAAAGTTTTCTTTCTCCCATGGATTCCAACAACCCGCCAGAAATTTCTCCCAACACTAAAACTACTTCTTCTCTCCACTATGTCTGTTCATTGGTGAAGAACAAGCTCGACCTTCCTCATCCCACCGACAATCATCTTCCCTCCTACTGGATTCTGCGACTACTGATTATACTTGCTTCCAAGGCTCCAAGAATCTTCCAATTCAAGAGTTCTCTCGACTCATACACCCTTGAGGACGCTGACGATGAGAGTAAGTAAATTTGATTTATACTAACACATGCATTTAACCTTAAATCTTATTCTTTAATCATCTTTATCAGATGCATTTAACCTTAAATCTTATTCTTTTATCATCTCTAACAGATGCATTTCGGCCGTTGGTTAGTGATGAACTCAATGTTGCCAATAGACGCAACAAACGGCCCCGTAACCTATCGCCGCCACCGCCGCCGCGGCCTCCATCACCACCCTCACCCCGACATCCAATACTTCATGAATGTAATTGTCAGGCAACCCTCTGTCATGCAAAACAATGTGGTTGTCGACAGGCTAACATGCCCTGCAACAATGGGTGTTTTTGTCACCAGGGGCCGGACTTTGTTTGCCACAACCCCCATACTCCAAGACCGGAGTAGTTTAAGGAAAATGATTGGTTGATTTTTTTGATTGAGGATTTGATCTTTTTTAGAAACTGTAAACAGAGTATTCAATGTAAGGCTTCAATATGTCTTAGGTTTAATGAGATGGATTGCTACATTGTACCATTTTTCAAGCCCATCCATTGATCTTTTCAAATATTTTGTGCTATATCTTTAATTTTTTTATTTATTTATTTTTTTTTCGTTTGTGCTACAAATTCTAATATTTAGGCCCAGGTGGTTATATATGGAATCAGTCCATTTGATCATCAACAGATCATAAAATAATTCCTAAAAGAACACATCCTGAAAAACAAGTATTTAAATACAAATAATTTTAAAAAATGGATATTTGAGTTTTATTAGGAGGGTTTTACGGAAGAAAATAATTTTATTTATTTTAATTAAAAAAAAAAAAAAAAAAAAAACTAAAATCCGGGTTTGTGGGATTGCATTTTCCAAAATTTTGCACATATATAGGGACTTTGGTAACAAAGAAAAAGGAAATTAGGTTAGTTGGATGTGGCGGATGGAGAAGGTGGAAATGAGGAAGAGGAGAATGATTATGAAGTGGGGAAGGGGTGTTCCACCCTTTATTGCTACAACAATCTTCTCTAAACTTGTTATCTCCAATCTCCCTTCCTGTAGGCTTGTTTGTAAAACTTGGAATGATCTAGTTTTAGATTACGCTTCCTCCTCTAAATTCCAATTCCTTACAAATGCTTTTCTTCTCTCCACCTCAGATCCAGTCCTTGATCCAATCTCCAAAGCCAGTCTAACCAATCCCAAGTTACATTCTATCAATCTTCCTACTACAAAACATTTGGATGATGTTGATTTTGATTTGGAATTGGAATTTATTAAATCAGGTTCATTGCAATTCCATGGCCACTGGTCCTTTATCATAATCAACAATCAATGCAACGGTTTGATGTATATTTCCAAATATACTTTTTACTCTTGGTGTTATGGCATATTCAATCCCATGACTAATGAGTTCATTCAGATTCCTGAATCCGATGATGATATTTATGTCTTTGGATTTGGTTACAGCCCTACTACAAAACAATACAAATTATTCAGAGTTGTTGACTCGATTACTTATTCAAAAACAAAAACAGGTAGGTCTATTGTCCCTATTGTCCCTGGCACTACCCTAATGGACATTTTGACCTTTGGTAGGAGTGGAACCAATCCTAGCCATAACCAATGGAGGCATCTTCACACCCTAACTTTTGGAGAATTTGTTCATAATGGTGCTTACATGAATGGAGTCATCTATTGGTTGGTAAAAGAAAAAGATAAAAGGAAAGAGTATTTTATATATGCTCTTGATGTTGAAACCGAACAAATTGAATTGAGTGTTGTCTTGCAAATTGACCCTAAGGTGGGGGGTGGTAGGATATATCAATTTAATGGTACCATTTATGCAACTTTTTACATCGTAGCAACCGTTAGGACCATTCAAGTTTGGAAGATGCAAGCGAAAGGTTCATGGATTAAAGAATTTGTTATTGATCATATACCAAAGGGTTGGGGACGTTTTGACTTCATCAAAGTCTTTGAGGATGGAGAGATATTATGTATGATCAATATGGACTTTTTTTGCTTTTATAATAGTTTCAGTAAGAGGAAGAAGATCATGCCGAAGAATCAAGAGAAGTTTAGATATATTTGTCCAATAGAATCTTTGAATTTTGGTTCTCTCCCCGAAATTTTGGAAGGAATGGAAAGTTGAGAAGATTTATAATGCTTAGTAGCTTTGAGAATATATATAGTTTGTTATCTGCCAATTTTATTTTAGGAGTGTAGTTATTATTATTATTATTAATTAATTAAGAATGAGCTAAATAAATAAAATTATATAATTTTATTAAGTTTTTGCGCATTTGTATGATGATGATGATGTAATCTATATTTATACTATATATAAAAGAAGTTATAACGGATAATATTTACATCCCCGTTTTGCCCTTACAACATTTCATAATTTCTATTTTGTCATTCGTCACAATTATTTAGGTCGAGGCATGCGAAATGGTGTATTCTATATCATGTACGAGTATGATCTAGACTATAAATATAAAACATCACAATCTAAAGATTGAGAAATTTTTGAATTGATCAGAGTCATATCCTTTCCTAGTTACAACTATTTAGGTCAAAGTGGTGTATCTTTTTGTGTATGAATGTGATGTAGATCATAGATTTGAAAAATCACTATCTAACCAGTGGAGAGATATATTTGAACTATCAATCACATTCTTTGCCACAATGTAGTTATTAAGGTGGAAGTAGTATGTCTAATATATGGGTGTGATTTAAACCATAGATATGTATGAAGCATCAATATCTTACGGTGAAGACATGTTTAAGCAAATAGCCTTTTAAAATCTCACAAATTCCTATTTTTTATCCTCATCAAATAAATATTTGGGTCAAACAATGTAAAAAACTATTTGATATATTAATTATAGTATTTTTAAACTTTCTTTTCTTAACGTACTAAAATAAATTATGAATTACATGCATCGCACAAGGTATAGACTAGATGTAGTTAAAAGGACGATTTTATATAGATAATTTTGTTTATTGAAGGCTAAATATTTTTCTTATTACATGGTAAGCTTTGCGTTTAAAAACCAAACTATTAAACACAAATTATTATACATTGAGCAAAGTTATAAATGGTCAAAAAAGATAATCTATTGTACGTAAAGGCACGACCAATGTGATTAATGAAAAGGGTACATATGATAATATTATTAATCAAGATTGAAAATTGATTGGCTATATTCATTTGTCTTTTGGTAAGATAGTTTTAGATCTCCATATCAAAAGCAAAGAGAAGATTGGATTGTAATCATGTGTTGTTAAGTACACCAACTTCTCTAGTAAAACATATAGTCAAAAGTTTTTAACATTTTGGTTCAACCAATGAAGGTTTTGTTTTTAACATTTGTCTTCTGGTAAGATTCGATTGTGATGTCTTTTGGTAAGGTTTTGATTAAATTACACAAATTATATTTTATTTAATTATTTTTTCAAAAAAAGAAAAAAGAAAATAATTTCTGACCATACTGTTGTGGTATTTACGAGAGTGATTATAAAATGGTTAAAATTATTATGAAATATGTTTTTAAGGGTTGTTTTCAAATATAACAAAATGAGCTAAAATATTTATAAATATAGCAAAGTTTTAGTAGATGTCGACCTATCGCCGTCTTTCACGGATAAAAAGTAACTTTTTTTATATTTGTAAATATTTTCAGCAATTTTGTCATTTAAAACAAATTTTCTATTTTTTTTAATGGTTCAAACCCAATTTTGATAAAATAAAAATTAAATTTAAAAGTATGCAATTCAATATTAAATTAATTTCGAGTGATTAAATGAGTGTTTGATGTGGGCTTTTTTATCTCACTTCCAAAAGACCAAATCAAATAATATTTATAATTATTGACTTTCACAACTATTACTATTAAAGCATAGTATTAGTGGCAAGACCAGGTTGATTCGCAAGGAAGCACGAAAATTAGTTTTTCAAAGCTAAATATTTAGTTAAAGCGGTGCAAGGAAAGTAAAGATAGATGTGCAATCAAACAAAACGTTTTAGCCTAAAGGAACAGATTCACCCAATGTAATTTTGATTATCGAATTATCAAAACAAGATTTTAACTTCTTACCTATGCCTAGCCCAATTGATTAGAAAAGCTAGCCAATGGTCCAAAATATCAAATTAGCCAATTTTATTATATGTGAAGCATACTAATCAATTTAACTAACCGCATTACGCTTTAGAGATTATGGTAGGATAAATTTCCAATTGGAAAGGTCTAATTAGAAATTTAATTCGGTTTCTCCTAGGGCGATAGAATAATGCCCTTCGTTGTCGACCACAAATCACAAGCCTATCTAACCTTGTGCTTCTTAGAGATTAACCTACTATCATTACATGTCACATATTAGATGTTAATCTACAATCAAACATTGGTTGTCAATCAATAGCAAGAAAATGTCATTCATAATCAATAAATTCAGAGTAAAACCCATAGACAAGAAATCTCAATCATATTATCAGAATACTCCAAAAAATACCATGGGTTCCTCCAAAATCCCCTAAACTAGAAAACTATAGATCTTATCTTCCCATAGTGGTAGAAAAGATAGAACCCAACATCGTTTTTGCTTGATTACAAAAAAAAATAAATGAAACCTAAAAAAGAATGTTGTGGATGGATAGAGAGCGGAAAAACGAAGAAAACGACGGGTCATTTGCCCAACATGGTCACTCTGATCAAAAGATATGACTTAATTACCCAAGTGCAATTTTTGTATCACGTGACAGTGTGCAGTGCTGTCGAGGCTGCCTGCTGATTTTAGCGCCACGACGAGGTCTTTTAAGCATTTTGGTTTTTTCTAGCTTCCATTTGACCTAATTACTACGTTAGGACTCCAAATTGGTCCGTTTTTTCTCCGTTTTTTCTCCGTTTTCTTCCTAACGTTCGGTTCTACCTTTCAGGAACTCAATACCTACAAAATAACATTTTTAACACATTAAATAATACATCGATCCTGAGTTAAATTGTGGAAGATAACACATTTTAAGTGCTATCAATGTTTCAAAGTGACTTTGGACAATGAAAAAATATTTTTAACAATTTCCAAATCATTAAAAAAAATTTCATTAAAATGATAGATGAAAATTGGCATGTTAGCTATTGACAAAATGGAAGGATATACATAATATCATTCACAATTCAATTTCAATTATATAAAATACTAAAGATTATTGTTACCATTCCTTATACCTCACATCATTTACACAATTAATTTTTACACTTTGTGAAGTCAATTTTTGTCTAAAAAAATTGTCAAGACAATTTTCACAAAAAAAAAAAAAAAAAAAAAAAAGTAAATTTACAAATAGGGTAATTGGTCAGATTTCCCATTCCTGAACCCTTATTTAAGATCTATTAGTCCTCCCATTTTAAAAAACATGTGTGTTTGGTCTCAAAGGTTTTTAAAAGTTATTTTTTAATATTTGAATTTTTAAGAATAAGTTTAAAAAATGGAAGGCTGTGATTATTTAAATTAAAAAATACCTCAAGACCTTTTAAACGTTTTCTTAAAAACTCGAAGACTATAAAATTATATTTTGAAAACTATATGACCAAATGCACATACCCTTAAAAGTTTGGAGACTAAAAGGTTATAATTTGAAAACTCGATAACCAAACACGAATTCTTTCCAATTTAAAGATTAAAAATCTAATTTGTCCTAGATATTATAATTCTTTGATTTATACATGTTATGTTAAATTAATCTGCCGCCAACTTCACAATTCAAGGAACTGTTAATATTCTCCACTAATAACTAACCTTTAAGAAAGATTATGATTTTTTTTTTTTCTACAACGAGAAAGATTTGGTTATTTGAACTATAAATATATAGGAAACATTTGAATATTTGATTCATAATTATTATATATAAAGGCAATTTGGGCCAAACCGAATATGTCTACCCTACCCGATAATAAAAAACGAGCTAAAGAAAAAAGGATCATTTTCCCAAAACTTCTGTGCTGACGGGACGGAAGAATTTGCAAGCGTTTGATTCAGCTTGAAGATTGAACAAAATTGTTATGATCGTTGTTAACAGCAGAAAATCGAACGTGGCACTCTCTCTGTGCTCCCAAGTTAAGATTAAATTTCCAAATTTTCAATTGCTCATCCCCAAGTTCATTTGGAGTTCAGATCGAAAAACAGCCACTGATACAATACCCAATGGTAGTTATTTTGCCAAGGAACAAAGATTTTTGTCTCTTTTCAAGCAATGTTCCACTGTGAAAGACTTGAATCAAGTCCATGCCCGTATTATCCAGTTGGGTTTCGATCAGAATCTCTTCGTTATTGGCAAACTCATTGAGTTTTGTGCGGTTTGGGACCATGGCGACATGAATTACGCTGTTGTTGTTTTTAACAGAATCGAAAACCCAGATGGGTTTCTTTGGAATACAATGATCAGGGGATTTGGAAGAATTAGTAAACTGCCGAAGGCGTTTGAGTTATACAAGAGAATGCTAGAGAAGGGAATAGCAGCAAACAATTTTACTTTTTCTTTCTTGCTGAAGATTTCTGGGCAATTGGGTTCAATTATGTTGGGAAAGCAGTTACATGTTAATATTCTGAAACTTGGCCTTGATTCCCATGTGTATGTGAGGAACACGCTTATACATATGTATGGCAGGTTAAAATACGTCAAAATAGCACGCAACCTGTTTGATGAAATGCCCAAACCAGATTTGGTGGCTTGGAATACTGTAATTGACTGTCATGTCTCTTGTGGGATGTACAACGAAGCACTGGGCTTGTTTCTTCAAATGTTGCAGAGTGGCGTAGAGCCTGATGAAGCCACACTGGTTGTGACGGTCTCAGCATGTTCTGCACTGGGTGCACTGGACTTTGGGAGGTGGGTTCATTCCTATGTGAAGTGTAACGATAGAGGAAAGACTATTGCTGTTTTCAATTCATTGATCGACATGTACGCCAAGTGTGGAGCGGTTGAAGACGCCCGCGAGATGTTTAACACAATAAGTGGCAAGAACATAGTAACATGGAACACAATGATCATGGGATTAGCAACACATGGTGATGCAGAGGATGCGCTGACACTATTCTCAAACATGTTAGCGGAGAAGGTCGAGACTCCTGATGGTGTGACTTTCTTGGGAGTATTGTGTGCTTGTAACCATGGAGGAAAAGTGGAGGAAGGGAGAAAGTATTTTGATCTAATGACCAAACACTTCAATATCCAACCCACACTAAAGCATTATGGATCCATGGTGGATATTCTGGGACGAGCTGGATTTGTAGAAGAAGCTTATCAGCTGATAAGGAGCATGCCAATGGAGTGCAATGCTGTTATATGGAGAACATTACTCGCAACCTGTCGGATGCATGGAAACGTTAAACTCGGGGAGAGAGTAAGGAGCCATGTTTTGGAGATAGAGCCAGATCATAGTAGTGATTATGTTCTTCTTGCAAATATGTATGCAAGTTCTGGTCAATGGAATGAAATGATAAAGACCAGAAAATCAATGCAACGGAAAGGAGTGCAGAAACCAGAGCCTGGTAATAGTTTTTTGGAAATTAATCCATTGTAATGATGCAAAAACCAGAAAATCTGAGTTTTAGATGTGCATTCGTTTGGAGTTCTTATTTAACATGTAAGTCCTCACACCTGTGTCCTCTTAATTCTTTTAATATATTCTGTCACACATCATAGTAGAATGGCAAATCAAGGTTGAAATGCAGAACATGTATAATAATATCATAGATTTTTCAAGTGAAATAGTTAGTTTTCACACTATTTTTACAAGAGGTAATCCAAGACACGAGTTGTTTTCGAAGTCTAGGCAATTCAACCTATGACATCTTTTCCTTCTTTTCCTTCCATTCTTCTATATCTGCTTTTATCTTTGCTTGCACACTCGCACTAAACCCTGGATATGGTTCATATTTGAATAAACTTTGAAGAACCTACAAACCAAACATCAGAAACAAACAACAGAGTTCATTATCCACACCGACAAAAAAACTCTCACAACATGGGAGAACCAGATAAAGAGTACCTCCAAAACTACAAAGAATGGAGCCATTAGAAAAGCTTGTGCGAGATTGTCTAACAAAGCCGGTGCTCGTTTCTATCAAAAAGAGGAAAGTTTAATCAAGAGGCCTAAGAATCAAAAAGAGATGGAATCAATTCACTGAGATGGAGTAACCTGTCTACCTCAAATACTCCATGTCCTATAAACTGATTGGTCCAACAGAACAACTGAGCTGCCAGTACAACCTGATATACAATAAATATGAAATTAAATTTACAACAAACAAACTCTCATTTGAGATGTAAAACTTCAACACATCTACCAAAGTACAACCACATGATATCAGATTGAGCTGTTTCCAACACTTGCACTAATCCCATTTACAAGCAAACCCATCAAGGGAATTTCAATCCACTCAACAAATGATCCATTGGGAAGATTAGTAACAAGAGGACTAGGGATCCAAATGGGGTTAAGCTATAGGAAAAAAACTTACTTCAAAAACCAAGGACCCAGAAATTAATCGATTGATTACCTTCCAAGTTTGAGAATAACCAAGCCTATTAGCGATGAAGCTTGCTCCAACCCAACAAACGAAACAAAGCAAAGCGGCCATGGACCCTGCTTTCTTATCGAAAACCACATAAGATCCAGCATACATTAAAGTGGAGAGAAATCCGAAGTTCAAAACCAAGCCATGGTCAAACCCACAAGGGGATTTGGGAATAGTGTAGAATGAAGGTGTGAAATACAAATACATGAGACTGGTGAAGAAAATCGGCCAAACAAACAGAACATGAATGAAAATGTTGACTGGGTTGCTGTGATAGGCGCCATAGAAGGCGAAGTGCCTCTCCAGATCAAACAATCCAGACTTCCCCATAGTTAAATCTTCTGAGAAAATAGACAGACAACCCAAATACGAAACGAAACGATTGCGGGAAAATTTTCTCAGAAGACGACCGAGAGATTATGAGGGTTACAAAATAAATAACTATCAGAGAAGGATACCTTAATTGGTTTGGTTAAAGATCGTCAGCTTAATTAATCACATTATTAATTCGAGTAGATAAGCATTTATTTTTTTTTTTTAGTGGATAAGCTGTTTAAAGTGGAGTAATTGGTTAGGAAACATTAATAATTGACAAAATTTGGGAATGGTCCTTATTTTGTTATTTACTTTTTTGTTTTAAACTTTGAAATTCATGTTTTTTTAATCTAATTTTATTTTCTTTCTTATTTCTGAAAACAGGTTAAATAATTGTTTGATTATATTAAATGTGCGTGATGCATATGAGAACTAAAAGAGAAAAAAAATATTGGAGAAAATATTGGAGTTATATTAATTGCTATATACATATATCTTACTTTATATTTGACCAGATTCACATAAATAAAAAAGAAAAATTGAAAATTGCGTGATTCATCTATACTATATATAATAATAATAATAATAATAATAATAATAACTCTCTATTTTGCCCCTACATCTTTTTAGAATTTTCATTTTTGGGTTATTTTGATAAATAATATTATTTTAATAAATAATGATAAAAATAGGGTTTGGTTGAAAGTATTGATAAAAATAGGGTAGCGAAATCCACATGGCATGTAAATCGTGAACCATTTTTTTTTCTCTTTTTCGTGACTCCCTCTCTTTCCCTTTCTTTTTTTTTTTTTTTTTTTCCTTTTCTTCTTCTTCTCCAATTCTTCTTTTCTTCTCCGACTCTTCTTCTTCTAGTCCAAAATCCGACGCGAACTCCGGTGAGCGAGAGTGAGAGATAAGACCGGGAGAGTGAGAAAAGAAGCGAGACGAGCGGGACGAAAGAGAGAGCGAGAGTGAGAGCAAGAGAAGAAGAAGAAGACGTCTCACTCTCGCTCTCGCTTTCATCTCTTTCGTCTCTTCCGTCTCTCGCTCTCACATTCGCCTCTGTTGGTAGCGTTGGATTTTGGACCAGAAGAAGAAGATGGAGGAGAAGAAGAGGAAGAAAGGGAAAGAGAGGGAGTCATGAAGAAAATAAATAAATAAAAATAAAAACCACATCGGACAAATCGTGGATCATGCCATGCGGAGGGTAAATCGTGGACCCCATCCACGATTTCGTTACTCTATTTTTGTCAATACTTTCAACTCAACTCTACTTTTGTCATTATTTATAAAAATAACATCATTCTTTATAACACAACAACAGGAAAAAGAAGTTTCACAAAATTAGTTTGTGTTACTGTAATTTCGTTAAAAGTCATCGGATCCTAAGAACGATTTTCAAGATTTCTCAAAGATTAGTAATTTACTCATGCCTCTAAATTTTATTTCAATTTCATTTTTAGTTCAATGGGAATTGGTGATTAGTGATGAAAATTGTTACTTTTTTTTCTTCCTCATTTTGTTTTCATGTATTCATAGGCATTTTGATTAACTCTATCACATCTGATTTTTTTTTTTTTTTTTGAGAGATTTGATTTAAGGTTTATTTATTTTGGTAAAGTTGTAAAAATTTAAAGAATCATCATGTTTTTTTTTTATTTTGATAAATGAATTTTATGAATTTCTTTTTTCAAGCCTTGCCACATAATATTTTTTTTATAACTATTTGTGTCTCTATGTTTTACTTAAGATATTTTAATTTAATTATTAAGGGTCAATATAAATGAATGGACATATTTTTAACCAATCAAGGTTTATTAAAATTTCATAGTGTGCGCTATTTTAAAATTTCTATTAAGAGTTTATCCAAAAAAAAATATACATTATTCATAAATTTATATTTGTGTAAAATCAAACCTAAATGTTTAAAATAATCTATACATAAAAGTCAAAATCAAATCATTCAAAATATAATTAAAAAAAATCTTGAAATTTTAATTTAATCTCCACAACTTTTATGCATGGTGCTTTATATCAAATTTATCTAATTTATATTTTATGAAACTTTATTTTTAATTCTACATAGTTCGACTGATGAAAATAAAAGTACGTAAATATATTAAGATGCAACCATTTTAAATATTCATAAATTTATTATTATTATTATGTTGTTGCTGTTGCTGCTGTGGTTGCTGGAAGAAATTATTTGAGACTAAATTAATTATTAATTCCAATCCTATGTATCTCTACATACAAAATAGTCGTTCGTATTTGTTTTCAGAAAAGAAAAATAATGTTCATGTTATCACTCATCTTCCATTTTTTTCCACCTAATTCATCTACCGCGATGGTCATTTTTTTTAGGTCCAAATAAGTTTTTTAATTAAAAGCAAGATTAGTGGTTAAAAACATTATTTTAATAGTTTTTTAAAGAATGAGTTATGTTAAATAAATTAGAATGATTTTATTCTAATTACAAATTTACTATATTTTTCTTATATATATATATATATATATATATATATATATATTTTTTTTTTTTTTTTTTTTTTGAGTTTGTTGGTGTCTTATTTCATCTGTCAAGTGCACTATTATTAATAGGTCAATTTGTTGATTTTATGTCACACTATCTTTATTAGTTCAAAAAAATACATATTTTAAAGTAGAGAAAAATACAATAAAAATTGGCCCAAAAATACATATTTTAAAGTAGAGAAAAATACAATAAAAATTGGCTCAAGTCTTGAACCTGCGACCTTCGCATTATTAGCACAACACTCTAACCAACTGAGCTAGTAAGCCAATGTATTGTTAATGCTTCATGATATTTTTAATAACTCAATCAATATACCTTTTAAAGTAGCATATTTAAATTATATTAGCCCATGCAAATCTTGAACGGCTTCCCATTATTAGCACAAGCTCTAATTAACTAAGCTAATAGACCATCTTGATGATATTCATGTATTTAAAAGAGACTAGTTTATTACTATAGGCACCGGTAGTAGTTCATCGTGTCTATCACAAGTGAAATTTTGCTATATTTACAAATATTTTGTTTCATTTTCTTATATTTGAAAACTAACCTTTTTAAAAAATTATAAAAAAAAAAACCATTAAATTGAATATATATAATTGTAGGCAATATCTAAGAGTAAAGAAAAAACACCAAAAACATGAGAGTAATGGTGAACCAAATTAATATATATAGACATTGAATGCTACAAAAAATTCTATAAAAAAATTAAATAAAAAAAATTAGGAAGAACGGGTTAACAAAATTAAAATGAATACTAAAAAAAACTTAAAGTAGAAGAAAATGAAAATGAAGATTAAAGAAGAAGAAAATGAAAAAAAAATACCTTATGGAAATTAAAGATTTAACTTAGCTAAGCAAATTTAGATTTAAATCTTAATTTGATTTTATTAGATTTATATAACATGACTTTTAAATTTTTTTAAAATTTTTGTCTTTTTTGTTTTCATTTAGAGTTTAGATTTAAATAATATATAGATTTTTTGTTTTTTGTTTTTACATTTTTAAAACGTGACTTTGAGATTTTTTTTTTTTTCTTTTAATTGTTTTTATCTTTTTAAACGTGAATTTTATTTTTTTTTTTAATTTAGATTTTAGATTTTTTTTCTTTATTTATTTTTATCTTTTTATTATATATGTGATTTATAGTTTTTAAAATTTTATTTTATTTTTTTAATAATTAAAATGTGAAATTACATCAGATAAGCAATCAAAGTTTCCTCTCATAGCCGCTTTTTTTTTTATTTTTTTTTTATTTTTAGTTTTATCTTTTTATACGTTATTTATATATGTGATAAAGAATTTTTAAATTTTATTTTATTTTTTATTTAATAGTTTTAATGTAAAATTACATTATCTAACCCACTTCGAAAGTAAAAATTTATTGTCTATGACAATCAAGCCCAACACAGAAGGGTGGATAGAAATGGTTTCCTTATCCTTTCTTTCTTCTTCATGCTCAATAAGATTCCAAAGCCAACCCATGTAATAGCCATCAGTTTCTATTATCTGTTCTTCTACAATTATGGCCAAGGCTATTGCAGGCTTCAGCATTATCAAACCAACCCTGCATAGCTCAAATCTCCACCCACACAAATCAACTATCATCCCACATTCAAAACTGGTATAGAATTGTCTTTTCTCTTTTTGCCTCAAAATTCCATTCATTTTTAACATCCTCAATTTTACCATTATATTATGATTGTTGCAGCTTTCAAACTCTAGAGCTTTCAGTCATCAAGAACTGGTAAGTTCCTCTGATTCCCCACAACAAAGAAAGTAAAATTGATTGAGAAATTCAATATACAGAAGCTCATGTGTTTTTGTTCAATAAATAGCCTGAAGTTACAAAGCCACAAAGGGGTTCTCTGAGCAAAGTGAATGCCTTCCCAGATTGGCAATTGATGGCAGTTCTAGTTGATCACTTGGATGGCCAAAGAGACCTTGTTACCCATAAATCCATAGTGCATCTTAGTGATGAAGCTATAAAGAATGTCTGTAAGTGTTTGATTGTGCTTAATTTTCTGTAAATCTGTTGGAGACTGTAGACAGAATTAAGCCATTGGAATGGAAACTGACCTTAACTTTAACATTTAAACCATTGTTTAATGTCAGACAGTCTTTACATCATGTTCACATGTTGGGGTTGTTTGTTCTTTGGCTCCATGAAGGTACCATATCTCCAGTTTCAGTGTGTTTGGGTTGAGTCAAATTGTTGTGTACTGAACAGGATTATGGTTTTAGGATCCATATTATGACTCAGAGGTGTACAGGAAAGATGGAGGAGATGGAACAGGACATTGGGTCTATGAGAAGGTAACTTTCTTTTGTGGGACTTGAAAGATCTTTAGCAATGGCACTATGTTTAAGGTTTTTTCTTTGTAAATGTCTGATATTGCAGCAAGAGGACATTGAAGAAGCAGCAAGAGCAGACCTATGGAGGGAGGAGCTGATAGAGGAGATTGAGCAAAGGGTTGGAGGACTAAAAGAGTTGGAAGAAGCTGGAAAGAAATAAGAGATTTTGGGAATCCATTTGTGTTCTTAATTTATTACAGCATAAATCGTTCTGTGTATATATTGAAACACTTGGGATTCTTTAGCTGTTGGAAATATGAGAGTTCTAGAAAAGAGAACAAAAATGTAAAACAGCAGAAACCATCTAAAAACATAAGAAAACATCAGTTCTTGTATGAAAGAATTTGCCTAATGTTGTATCATCATCATTTTTTTGGTCAGATTTTTGGGTTTTTGTTTGATAAAAAATAATGAAAAGTCGGGTTAAGTGAGCATCAGAGAGATTCCCAAAAGACGATCGATCATCATTCTCAAATTGAGTGCTGATGTCCCTGTCTGTTTCATCGTCACTTGCTCAATTGATCAACAAAAAAACTGGAATCCAAAATTTAGCAAACAAACAGTAGAAGTCTTGAAGAAAAAGCCAGAAGAACAACGAACTTGTTTAGCAAGAGAACAATTGTAAATTTAAAACCATCAAAGGCAGAGAGAATTAGAAATAAATTCGCCACTGTGAAGATGGAGAGAAACAACTTTGAAACAAGCAATGAAAAGCAAATTAACATCAGAATCGAGAGCCGTTGAGATGAACGGGGCTAGGGTTTTCAATACGAAGTTCTATAATAGGGAAGGAAATCAAAGCTGAGTGGCTGTGAACGAAAATCGTGACCGTTGTTTAAAGGGAACGACGGAATTTTAGACGGTTCAATGTGAAGTCTAAAGCCCAATATCAAGGGCCATGATTTGTTTTGAACCTATGGCTTGTTCTATAATGGGCTTGAATGGGCTGAAATAGTGGGGAAGGATTTTATTATTATTATTATTATTTTTCAATTGATAAGTCGTTTTACAGTTAATAATTAATTAATAATTAATTGTATAATAACATTTTTATAGAATTATAAATATAACAAAATTTATTAATAATAGACTCTATAATCTCCTACCAGTAATATAGTTTATCACGAATAGACTCCTCCTGGCTATATGGTTTATCACGGATATACTTTAAGAGTTAATTTAAATTCTGCTAGATTTGTAAATTTTTTTGCATTGTGTTATATTTGTTAACATTTTGTGCTTGATTTGTATATTTGCACTTGTGCCTTCTTTTTTCACTATGGATGTCTGTAATGACCCGGATTCAAGAGGGAGACATGCATGAAACGAGATTACGTCCCGAATGAGAGAAATCATGAGGATATGAAAGTATGGTCAAGAATGACTTAGAAGAATTAAAAATTACTACTTATACAAACAATGTGCACCCTCCTTTTTCGTGGCTCAATCATAAGAACTCCACAGTTAAGCGTACTTACAGTATCACTTGGCTAATAATTAGTTGTATAACAACATTTTTTAAATATTTCAAATATAGCAATATTTATCAATGATAAACTTTATTGCTGATAGAACTCTATCAACGATATAATTTATCATCGATCAACTTCTAACTTCTAGAGCTCTATCTAAATATTTCTATATATGTTGATACGATACGTTAGGTCTAATTGTTATATTTGCCCCAAGTTTATATGAATTTTTCATTTTTGATCTTTTGTTATAGTTTTCATTATTGATTATTGCACATTTTTCTTTTGTTTACTTTTTAAAATAGATATTTTTATTATTAGTGTGTGTCTTAATATTATAATTAATAGATGATATTTTTTACGGTGTTATGGTTATTTTTAAGATATCAATTAATCCTTAATATTGATGTTGAACCTTCCAATTTGTTATATCGACATACTGATAAATATTTTAATCATTGTGTGCATGTAGTATACATTTATATTAAATAGAATATTGGGTTAAATTACTTTCCTTTTCGATTAGTAAATAATTATATATTATTAACCTTGGTTTTTTTTTTCTTTTCTTCTTTTTTTAAATTATTAGAGAATTTAAACATACTATTGTTTAAAAAATATAGTTTGAGCTAAGTTCACTTTGTTTTGTGTTTTAAGTATGATATAATCATAAAAGATTTAAAGTTTAAACTATTAATGAGTATAGATAACTATGAAAGATATCATTATAAATTAAAGAGAGAGAAATACTTATACAATTGATTTTCTTCCATCCAATTTGAATTATGGTTTAAGTCTATTAATGTCATGGTATCAATCAGTACTCCACCAGTTTATTTGGACGCTCAGATTCGTCTCCAATTTGTGTAATTCAAGTTTAGATAGTATTAGACTCTCAATGTCTTGATTTTGCCTTTAATATTATTTTTCAATTTTTGGTTTGTTTTCTAAATCCAAAATCATCCATAAATAATTAGTGAACATCCAATCTTATCTAATAGTTTTTATTTTTATTTTTGTTAACTCCATTAGTTTAATATTTACAAATTTGAAACAACTTCCATCTCTTAGGGTTTCATTTTTTATTTCCTTCACCTTAAACATACTTTAATAAATAAATTAACACTCATGATTAATATATCAATTATTACTTCATCTCCCAAAATAACATATAGTTTAATTTGAAAGTTGAATGTGAGCCATATACCTATATATAACTAACCCCTTAATTAAGCTACTACATATTCACCTTTTTTCTCTCGTTCAGAATGACATATTCACATTTCTTTGTGGTGAAGGAAATGTCTGCAATTGGAAATCCAATGTATGGGGTTAAGTTTATATATGCTTTCTACTTCACGTTCAAATTAATATATGTGTCACAAAAAATAATATATGTAATTTCATTTTGGAAATCAAAAATAAAATGGTTAAAATAAATTGGAAAAAAAAAATACAATTTTATGACAATTAAATATTGTAAAGTCGTATAACTGTTGCATGTGATTTATTCCGTGTGAGCATTCATATATATTGAAAAAAATATTATTAAAAAAAAAAAAAAAGACAATAAGGTAAATACGAATAGATATTATAAATTTAAGTTTATATTAGGAAAATTATTTTAAATGGAAAAACTATTAAAAATATCTATAAATAATAACAAAATATCACCGTCTACCTACTATAAACTAATATCTGTATGTATCATGAAACATATATATACAGATACAGATAATAGTCTATCACGGTCTATCAACAGTAAAATTTTGCTATATTTGAAAACAATCCTTTACATTTTACATTATAATGGTGTGTTAAGTTTAACTTTAAAAGTATTTAATTTTGAAAAAATAAAATGTTTGACAACCACTTCAACATAACTTTTTAAATACATTCAAATTTTATTTTAAACTGTTTTTATCAAAATAGTTTAAACAAAATTGACTTCTTTAAAAAACATTTTTAGTTTAAACAAAATTGACTTCTTTAAAAAACATTTTTTCTTTAGTCAATCTAAACATGTACTAAATTTCCTTCCATGAAATTTTAATTTATGGTTAATAGATTCTTGAAGGCCATAAATAGATTCTTGAAGTAAAGGTTTTTTAAACTTTCGATATTATGTTAAAAAGAATCCTTAAACGTAGTTTTTTTAATGGAGCTCCAATTGCTAAAGCATTTTTAAAGTCTACGAATTTATTGAATATGTAATTGAAATATCTAGATATTTTGTAGACATTTCTTAAAATTCAAAGGCTAATTAGCAATGAGCCTATCAGTTTATAATTCAAATTTGTAAATATATTTAAGCTACATTTATTTTGAAAATATAGAAAACTAAATTTCGAGCTATAAATTTAATCTCTTAATTTTTATCTTGTAACTAATAGGTTTTTTGAACTACAAAAGAAGGAAAAATACTTTTTGGTCATAAGTTTTGTTTCGAGTATAATTTTTTTCGTCTTTAGGTTTTAAAATGCTACATTTTTATCCTTGAATTTGGAATTTTGTTTTTAAGTTTTGTCCTTAAGTTTCAAAATGATACATTTTTACCCCTATTTTTATTTTAAGAAATTTTTTACCCCTAAATTTTAAGTATAGTTTTCATGTACTAGTTTCAAAATGTTAATATTTTACCATTGAGTTTAATTTCTATTTGCTCTATAAATTTCAAAATTTTATATTTTTATTCATAATTAAACATTAAACTAGTTTAAATTAACTAGTGACCAAATGAAAACTAAACTCCAAATGCGTAGAATCTAATAACATTAGAAACTCATATTCAAAACTCAAAAGATCACAAGAAATTTTTTCTAAAATATAAAAAGAATCTAATAAGTCATTAACTTTAAACTTTAATAAGTCTCTTTATTCAATATTTTTTAAAAATTAATTAATTTATTAGATATAGTATTACACTTTCAAGTCTACAAACTTCTTTAGTAAAAAGTATTAAAGAAAAAAAAAACTCATTAGATATAAAATTACAAATTCAGTATCTAGAGTTTGAAGGAAGTTAGAATATAGTTTCTATAATTTGATAAAACTTCATACATAATCTGTATGGTTTATGAACAAAACCTTCATAAATAGGGATAGAATTTTGAGATTCGTAAATGATGATAATAAAAGAGATGTTAAAGAGAGTGAAGTTAAAATGGAAGGCAAAGAAAAAGGAGATGGTTATTAGAATTTGGGAAGGAAGGAAAGTGGATATGATGTGGTAAGAAGATTAAGAAAGAAAGTAATGATCCAAAGTTTGAAAAAGGTTAGATTTGAAAGAGAAATTAGAGGAGGAGTAGTAGTAGTAGTGGAGGGAAATGAAATGAAATGACCAAAACAAATGTAATTTTGTTTTGTAATTGTGACAGTACAAACAACACAATGCACTTCCGGACCCACCCTAACTTCTCTTTTCTCTCGCATCGCTCCATATATATATATATATTTTTTAATATTATTTTTGTCCTCGCATTCTAAAGTTTTAATTTTAGTCTTTTATATTTTCAATTGTCCAATTTTAGCTTTAGTACTTTTTATCAAAATTAATTAATTAATTTTCAATCAAGAAAATAAAATATGGGTGAATATGTTTTCAAAATTCGTAGTAAAGCTGCTATTAAATAGTCCAACAATAAACTACCATTGGGGACTAAATTTTAGATTTTTATTGAAATTAATAGAAGGACTAAAATTGGACAATTGGAAGTAGAAGAATTGAAATTAAACAATTTTCAAAATACGTATAGGAAACAAAATGGTATTTTAACCTTTTTTTAGTTCACTTATCACCATGGTATTAAGTCTTCATCGGCATGCATGTTGATATTTTCTACAATTTCTACATTTCTATAAGTTCTATGTAAATATAATATAAACAATAAACATGTTAATTTATTTTTTTTAAAATAATATTTAATTTTTTTATTTAAATATATTTTTAAATTTTTTGTTCTATTAAAATTTTCAAAAATATCAATCATGTCGATCGAAATTATTTCCATCAATTCAATATTTTAGATTACAATTTTACTTCTCCAAATCTATCAATTTGTTTTTGCTAAAAAAACTTTTGAATTTGTTATAAGCCTAGTACACATATAATAGAAATCCATACATTTTTTAAAATTCAAGGTCATCAATTGAGGCACCAACTCGAGAGTTTCATATGGACTAGCTTTATAGTTTAACTTATTTTAGAATTAAGTTGCAATTTTATTATTATTATTTACAATATGTGGAGTGAGAGAAAAGAAACTTTTACACTAAAGGTGATAATACAAATTTATATTAGTTGAGTTATACTCTTGCTGACATTAAATTAAAATTTTAGTCTTTGAACTTTTAACATTGTTATTGTATATATTTAATAGGATTTTGAATTTTCAAAATATTTTTTAAAAAGCTTTCAATTTTGTGTGTCGGATATTTTAAAATAGTCATTAAACTTATCAAATTTGTATGTTATTAGGTGTTTGTTATATTTAAACATTTATTAAAAAAGAAAAATCCAAACCTATTTGACCAAAAGACATGAATATATGATATACAAAATTAAAGTCCAAAATGCTTGTTAGATATATTTTTTTTAATGTTCAGGTACCAATTCAACATGACTAAAGTGTTGGGCTCTTAACTAGTAATTTAACTTAATTTTTAAAGTTAATTAATGTTTTGTTAATCTATAAATTATAAAAATTTTGACAAGTATCTGACAGTTAAATTTTTGTTAACTCAGTCTCTAGATGTAAAGTTATAAAGATGTTAGCATACAACATTTCAAATTTGTATTTAACAATAATTCATCATTGCTAATTGTTTAAATTATAATCTAATTCCTTACTTTGCTGTCAAACACATATTTAAAAACAAACTCGATTTTATTGAATCCTGTTATTTTCAAATTGTATGTTAAACAAACCCCATTAATCACTCAGGGCTATTAAAGATTTAATGAATTTCTAAAAAAGATTTATCTAATATATATATTTCTTACATATATCTGTTAATTTGAGTCAAACTTTTGGTAAGTCTCCAAATGAACACAATGAAGTTTGATTTAAAGAATTGAGCATAGTGGAATGAAAAATTCAGTGTAATTAAAATATGACATATGGTTACAATATTAAATTGATGAAATGAATTTGGTCACCTTTGTTCATAATATAAAGATTATGAAATGATAAGTTTTTTGAGAAAAGGTAGGAATTGAAGATAGATGAGGGTGAGGAGATAAGAAGTATGAGTATGAACATAATGGGAGAAAGGAAAAAGTAATACAAAGCTTTTACAGATACGAAGAGTCAAGTGGAAGCCATGACCTAGAATTCGATGAACAAATGGATGGCCAAACACATTCTTCCAAAACACTATAGAATCCAATACCAATTCCAATCCCAAATTTATAAATAAAGTTAAATTTTTAAATTTGTATCCATTTAGGTTCCATTCTATAAATTTTTTTAAAAATTTTTTTAAAAATA
The DNA here is from genome assembly GCA_030954485.1 of Citrullus mucosospermus. Classification (NCBI taxonomy): domain Eukaryota; kingdom Viridiplantae; phylum Streptophyta; class Magnoliopsida; order Cucurbitales; family Cucurbitaceae; genus Citrullus; species Citrullus mucosospermus. Next base: position 27,816,648 of record CM062060.1, read on the forward strand.
AGTCTTAAATCCTCATTCCATCTCTCGGTTTTATTGTTTGGTTATATACTTTCGGGTAATAATTTATAGTACACCCTATACTTTCTGCCGATTCTTTTAAAGACCAAGTAAATTTTTGAAAACTGAAAAAAAAAAAAATATATTTCTAATTTTTTGAAATTTGGCTAAAAATTGAACTCTTTTACTTGGAAAAGATTAAAACCTTTTTAAGAAATAGAAGGAAAAAACTCACAATTTTCAATAACTAAAAATTAACCATAGTTTTTAATTTTTTATTTAAGTCTTGGAAACATAGGTGGAGAGTGGATAGCAAAAAAATATAAACTTATTAGTTAGAAGTAGTGTTTATAATCTTAATTTTTAAATTCGTTTTTACTTTTCTAATTTTGAAATATTAGTTTGTTTCTTATGAAGTTTTCAAATTTAATTTCACTGTTGTTAAAGAAAATGCGAGGGGAAAGTAAATGAAAAGACACATAAATTTATGGATATAGAAGAAGTGTTTATACATTTAACTTTTAAAAACCAAATAATTATCAAACAAGTACTACATGACTATTAAACATAATCTTAGGACATTATTAGATACGTGTGAAACTTTAAAGATCAAATAGACACAAATATCAAAGTCCCTAAACTTATAATTTAACGTTAAAGTTATATGTTAAATTACAAAGTTGGTTCATGTGGTTTAAAGAAAGTTAGTTTGAAAAAATCTCATAGATAGTCCCTATGATTTGATATAATCATCATAAATAATTCTTACTCCTAAGGACTAAACTCTAATTACAAATCATAGGTACTAAATTCTAATTTTAAGAATTAAATTTGCAATTTTCTTTTTTCTTAACCATATGAGAGAATGAGGATCAAACGTTTAACCTCGAAGTTGATAGTACATTGTGTGTAATGCTAATCTAGCTATTCTAGTTTTTAATCTAACATATATATATATATATATATATAACATTTCATTTGTTTATAGGCAAAAAAAAATAATAATAATAAATAAATAAAAAGATATAATAGTTTAGTTGTATAAGGAAAAACCCTTTTCAATAAGCAACGAAAATTAGGTAGGGAAGAAAACGTAATTTAAGATGAAAATAAATTAGGGTTTTTGTGGTGGTTTCAATGCAAGCAGAAAACAGTGTACGTGTGTTGGTTCATCCTTGCATCACCCATGTGCATGCCAATACTCCAACTTTCCAATGAGATATTAAACGACAAGTTTTGTCATTGGAGTGTTCATGCCGTTTTTCCCCCACAACCTTCCAAATCCAAACAGAACATTAGGGTTTTGTAAAAAGTGTTTTGGTCGGTTTTGCCAACTTTCTAAACTTATTGTAAATATTTGCATTTTATGTGTTTTCGCCTTTCCAATGATAAATTGACACGACACCTATAGTAAAAGTGGAAAAAAAGAAAATCCTTTTTAATCACTAAATTTTGAATTTAGAAGTCCTTACATTTCAAATTATTAAATTTTTAATCCTTAAATTTTGAGTTTAGTTTTTATGTTTCAAAATGTTACAATTTTACTATTAGGATTTGAGTTCTTTTTCAATTTGGTACTTTTAACTTCAATTTTTTTCTTTAACGCTAATTTCTATATTAATTAATTTAAATAATGAATTTTAAAATTAATTTCGATAGTAACGAGAAAATAGCAAAATTTAATTAATTATAATATTTTAAAACTAATCAATAAACATTACTAAAATGTGAGTATTTAGTGAAAGGTTATAAGTGTAAATCTTACAACTATAGATTCAAATTTATACAAAACTCAAACTTCAATTATAAAATTGTAATATTTTAAAATCTAAAAATTAAATTAAAATAAAATTCAAAACTTAAAAAACTAAATGTGTAACATTTTGAAATATTAGGATTAAATCGAAACTTATACTTGAATATAAGGCGAAAAAGGTTCTAAAAAAAGGGGGGGTTAAGAGGAAGGGAAAGGGGAATGATTCTTTTGATTGCTTATTCACGAGGGTTATTGATGGAAAGTAAATGAGACAGCGGTTTCTTATTTTATGGGTTTGGATTCACCATTTCTGTGAAGTTTGGTTGGGCCGTATGACTATTTAATTTAATTTAATTTAATTTAATTAATTGTTTCAACTTTTTCAAGTTTTTGGGTGTAAAGTTATCATTAATGTTTCTATGTGTGTTTTATTTGATATGGAAAGTTTTCCATCCAACCAAGGCTTTTATATCTTTCACCATTTTTCAACAAAAACTTTACCTTCCCAACAAACATGGAGCTATCATTTTTTATGGGGAGGGGGAAGCTTTGAACCCTGCACCAATTATAGGTTTACTCTAATAATCTATACATTTTCAAATTTTAATAAATTATTAGACACAAAATTAAAATTAATAAATTTGACCAAGATGGAATTTTGTCACACTTTGGTAGTCTTTTTTTTTTTTTTAAAAAAAAAAAAAAAACAAACAGTAAAAAATCTCTCTCCATATGGTTAAAACAGCTAAAGTTTTTACCTCAATTATTGAGTCTAGCCTAATACACCACTTTTTAGAAAGAAAAATAAAGGGAACAAAGAATAAGTTAGAGAGCATAATGGTGTCCAAATTCAAACATTTCTTTTTCTATCTTTTAAATTGATTTTGGCTCCACAAACCAAACATACAACCCATTTTAAATTTTGAATTGGACTCCTATCCTACTAAGCCTTGCCTTTTTGCTTTCCCATGCGTGAATGCTTAAACCTATATTCAAAGAGCACGCCTAAACAGGGCACCTAATGCTTTGGAACCAAGAAATGCTACAAAACAAAAAAAAAAAAAAAAAAAAGAGTTAAAGTCCTTTTAGGAGGACAGGATAACTAAAGTTGAATAAATAACCACTAGCAAATGAGATCTCACAATCTTTACACGATGGATGAGTTATTTTTATCATTGTCAATCTATTTTTCAATTAAACCTCATATTATTTAATATGGTATTAAAGCTTATGAAGTCTAGACGAGACCTTAAGATAGATGAACAGTCTTGAGGGAGCATGTTGAGTTTTAGCAAAATGTAATTGTCACACATTGCAAAATTTCAAGAAATTGATGAGCTCCAAGCACTAGTTTTAAATCGTCCCAAATGTTAGTGCGCTTAAACTCTAGTTAAATTCTTTTTTTCTTTTTTTTTTTTTTTTGTATTCTAGTAGAGAAAAGGGGTGAATGGTACAAATATTTTGAGAGAGTGTTTTCTTTGTAATTGGGGTCGATGAGAGATTTCAATATGATTGTAATAATTTATATAGTAAATTTTTTTGGTTCATGGTATTTTCTTCCGTTTGAAGTTTTTTCATTTTTTGTGTTTCTAGTATTATTGTTTTCTGTTTATTTACATGGGTCTTAATAAATTTTACGTTGAATTACTCTTTCTATTGTAAATCGTCAATTATGGATGAGACTTTTGGGCAAAGCTAAAGTGTATGGGTATCAGCATGGCTGCGGGCTCAACAGAGTCTAACTGTCATTAAAAGCAAAAAAAAGATAGCACTTTTTTGGGTTTGTAAACGTTATTAAATTGTTAGAAGATTAGAATCCCTTAAGTAATAACAATAGTTGTAAGGGAAAAGTGAAAGTCCTTCAACAAGATTTGGAAAACCACGTGGTTTGATGAAAAGTTGTTATTCCCCACCACACTCAGCAACCGTATGGACTTGGCAGTTTGATGCCCCCACACGTCTGTTATTTCCTCTGCCCTTGCCTAAGACTATGCTAAAGCAATCGCCAAAAAACACCATTTCTCACCTCTTCACTTTTCTCTATATAACATTAACTCCCCACTTCCTCCCCTCACAAACTCACCCTTTTCCCTCTTTTTTCTCTTCCCCATTTTCACACTCTTCCAACTGGTCCCTTCATCTCTCCAATTCCCAAAGTTTTAAACCCTGTTTTAGCTTTCTTTTCCTCAGATTTACTGTTTCTGTTCAGGTAGAATGGAGTTTCTTGGATTTCTCTTGGTGGGTCTTCTTCTTTCTTTGGGATGTCATTCTGCTCTTGGTCACAACAATGGAGGAGGTTGGATCGATGCTCACGCCACATTCTACGGTGGGGGCGACGCCGCTGGTACAATGGGTATGTAAAATCATTAAAAAAAACTTGTGCATTTTTTGTAATTTACGACCATAGGAGGGGCTTTTATGACGGGGTTTCTTTCTGCAGGAGGGGCTTGTGGCTATGGAAATCTGTACAGCCAGGGATATGGGACGAACACGGCAGCTCTGAGTACAGCCTTATTCAACAATGGACTGAGCTGTGGCGCTTGCTTTGAAATCAGATGTGTAAATGATGCAAAATGGTGTCTTCCAAACTCCATTGTCGTTACTGCTACGAACTTTTGTCCGCCGAACAATGCGCTCCCCAACAACGCCGGCGGCTGGTGCAACCCTCCCCAACACCATTTTGATCTCTCCCAACCCGTGTTCCAGCAAATCGCTCATTACAAAGCCGGCATTGTTCCAGTGGCATATAGAAGGTACTAATTTTGTTGAATTAAACGCTTTAACTGAAACAGAGTCTGACTAATACGCAATGCAGGGTGTCTTGTGAGAAGAAAGGAGGCATTAGATTCACTATCAATGGTCATTCTTACTTCAATTTAGTTCTTGTAACCAACGTTGGGGGAGGTGGGGATGTCCATGGCGTGTGGATCAAAGGGTCGAAAACAGGGTGGGAAGCAATGTCGAGGAACTGGGGACAGAATTGGCAGAGCAATTCATATTTGAATGGACAGAGTTTGTCGTTCAAAGTGATGACCGGCGATGGCCGGACGGTGATATCCAACGACGTGGCGCCAGCTGGGTGGAGCTTTGGTCAGACGTTTAGTGGGGTGCAGTTCTGATGAACAGAAAGTCAACAACAAAACGGAACAGAGTTTTTTCTTGTTCTATCTTTTTTGAACTTTCTAGGAAGTTGTGTTATTGTTAGAGTGGGCACTGTTTTTAATGTGTCCTCTTTTCTTCTTTTGATTTTTTAGTATTTTTAGTTTGTGAGTTTGAAAATGTGGGGTTTGGTTTGAAGGTTCTGCTGTGTGTGTTTTTAAGGCAATGGCAGAGGGAAAATACTGGCAGCGGTAGGCATTTGATATGACACCCGCCACTTTGTTTCTTGGATTAGCTTAGGACTTAGGAGTGTGTGTTACTGTTAATGTGAGTGGGGTTTATAATATAAACTTTGGTATTAGGTGGTTTGTTTTTTTTTTTTTTTTTTAGGTGTCAAAATTCAAAAGGCTGTATTGAGAGAAGTCTTGTAAATCCAGCTCTTTTGATAGCTACTCTACTTTTGTACTAAGTTTTATATGTGTTAAGATATATGTAATTTGTTTTTATGTTTGTCTAGTTTGGAGTTTTATCTTCACGCATGAATGTTCCATTACAATGTACTCCTAAATTTGAAACATTGTTCAAATGTTCCATTACAATTTTGGTATCCGTGTTTAGGAGTAGCACGTTTGTAATAGATCTTTAGATTTTTAATTTTTTTTATTTAATATAACCTTCAACTTTAAACATATTGCTTTTCAAAATATTTTGAAGTCTTCATAAATAATGTTGCTAAGATTTTTTTAAGTTTCAATATTTGTTGAATGGGTTCACTAAACTAAAAAAATGTGTATCTCTAAACTCTAAATTAGTTCTTCTTCGTATGTGTTCATTAAGTATTCACTTATTTCAAGATGTACTCATCTTTATGCAATTCACTCTAATCACTCAAAAAAAAAAAAATATATCTAAGTGCATTTTAAATTATACCTATCATTGTGCATTTCATCAAACTATCTAATCATAGTTTATCTATTATTCTTATTTTATCAATATGTTGATTTATTTTTGTGTGTGATAAGTGCAAGATACATCTAAGTATTGCTCACTCAAAAATATTTAATAAAAGAAGCAAGAAGAATTTGTAATGTACTAAATTATGATTGGATAATTTAATAAGATGCATGAAAATAAGTGTAGCTATGTATACACCAAAGTTAAGGGCTTATAAAATACATAAATATAAAGTTTTTTTTTTTTTTTTTTTAAAGAGACACGAGTATAAAATTAAAATTTATGAATGTTGATATTGGAGAATGTACGAACGAGAAAATTGTACCAAAACCCTAGAAAACAACCAGAATTGAATATCAATGTGGTGTTAAACCACATGCACTCAATGCTCAAATAGAATGAGTTTGTAGATGAACTAACAAAATAAGTCGAGAGTTCTCAAGAGTGTTTTCAACGTACTTTTTACGAGCTATCTCGTTTTGTATATGTGAGAATCATTATGTAACAAGGGTATAAGATAAACTCATTAACCATGGATTCCTTAGATTCCTTGGACTGTTACTAGTCAAGCTAAGTGATAACTTAACTCTGATCCTAATCTCTTACCTCTTAGTCATTAGTGTTGATCATTGTCCAATCATTTCCCAAATGGACAACTCCTTTGTAACTGTTTTCTTTGGAAAATCGGACAACAAAGAGATGATTAAGAAGAAGAAAAAAAAAACTATTTATTATTGTAGTCAAATACTAAAATAATATACGTTTAATAATTATCTAAACATAGAAAAAGTTAAATCTAATTATATCATTAAGATATAAAAATCAATAAATAATGGGTAAATTTGGAATAAAAAGTTTGCAGGATTTTGAGCCATGCTGAAGCTGAAATTTTTCTTTAAAATTGACATATTATTGTTTTAGGACGAGTTGAAGTCTTGTTTTATCTTATATTTGGGCTCCAGATATGCTTCTACCCCAATTTTGAGGCCCACCTTTACCCTAGCCCACTGGACCTTCAGAAATGAACCCTCGTGTCCAGTTAGAATATCTCAATTTCTTCCGATTTCATTTTAGTCCTTATATTTTGGTATTTATTTCATTTTTGTTTCTACATTTTTAATTATCCAATTTGAATATATATACTTGTAATAAATCTTAAAATTAGTCCTTACACTTAGTTTATTCTTTTAATTTTCTAAAAATCTAGTCTTTATACCCATCCATCCCTTTTATAAATCCTATGTTATTTTTTTTTCATTAAAATTGTTGTTATTATTTAAATTTTCACTCGCTCAAAAAAAAATTTTGAATCTTCAAATTTTATTTTTAATCATAGCATATATTATTTAATATATTAAGCCATACACTTAACTATAATATATTGTTTAATAGTTCAAAAACTGTAACGTTGTAAAACTAAAAGAATTTGTTTGGAGGGTAGAATGTAATAGGATGGTTGAAAATCAAAAAAGTGTTGGAACATGTGAGATATCAAGAGCATAATAGAAATGAAATTGTGAGATGTGAAATAGGGAAGAAAGTTGGGTTAAAAAGTGTCTAAATGCAACCCAAAATGTTGAACCCAGACATGAATTTTAAATTATATTATGATCTAAATCCATTACATTACCCCAAGCAACCCTAAATAATAGAGTCTAGATTTCTTCTGATCGGAGGGCCACTTGTCATAGTCCAATTGGCAATCCACGATTCCACGTGGATATATTTCCGCAATCGTATCTTTACCAGACGAAGACCCGTCCACGTAGGACAAACGTGGCCCCACATCATCATCAATCAGCCAATGAAAACATAGAAACAGATTGAAGATATTACTCAAAGGATAAAGCGATAATGCCCCATCGTTTCCTTCGCGTAGTCCAAAACTCCCGACCAATTTCCAGCCGTTAGATCGTGAAAATCTCGTAAATCAACCCTCAGATCTGAAGAGTAAACAAGAACCACAAACGTAGCTTTGAACTGAAGTTACAAAGCCCTGCAAATTACTCCCCAATTTCTTACTCCTGAAGATCCATTTTCTTCCTCAATTCAGGAAACCATTCAGGAGAGATGGCCACTGTCACTACTCAAGCTTCTGCCGCCGTTTTCCGGCCATGCGCCGCCCGATCCAGATTCCTTTCTGGTTCTTCCGGTAAACTCCACCGTGAGCTCTCGGTTAAACCAGTCTCTGCTTCGTCGTCTTCATCTTTCAAGGTTGAAGCCAAGAAGGGAGAATGGTTGCCTGGTCTGCCATCTCCGGCGTACTTAAATGGCAGGTAAAACTATACCCATAAATTTTCTCCTCCTTAATTTGTCATGTGATTTGTAAAATTGAGTTTTCTCTAACCTACTAGATTAAACGAAATACAGTCTTCCGGGCGACAATGGATTTGACCCACTGGGTTTAGCGGAAGACCCAGAGAATTTGAGGTGGTTCGTACAAGCGGAGCTGGTGAATGGGCGGTGGGCTATGCTGGGTGTCGCCGGAATGCTTTTGCCGGAGGTTTTCACGAAGATCGGAATTATCAACGCCCCTCAATGGTACGACGCCGGAAAGGCAGAGTACTTCGCCTCGTCGTCAACTCTGTTCGTGATCGAGTTTATCCTCTTCCATTACGTCGAAATCCGCAGATGGCAAGACATTAAAAACCCTGGCTGCGTTAACCAAGACCCCATTTTCAAGCAATACAGTTTGCCCCCAAATGAATGTGGTTACCCGGGTGGGATTTTCAATCCCCTGAATTTTGCCCCCACTCTTGAAGCCAAAGAGAAGGAATTAGCCAATGGTAAGTTCTCTAGAATGAAAGAAAGCCTCACTGACTCGTAATAACAGTTATGAATTGAGATTTTTGTAGGAATGACACGTTATTAACTCTCTAAATAATTAATGACTCACTCTCATAAATAAATGAAATTTTCTTCTTTTTGTTGAAGTGCACTACTACATTTTTTGTGCGCTTTGCCGTAAGTAGAAGTTAGTTTTCTTTTGTTTTTGGGAGGCGAGTTATTAGTTGTGTAGGGAACTTAGAATGGGTAATTCATACAAAAGTCTTCGATGATTTCGAGATACTTTTACGATTTTTGTATTTTGAATTAGTGTGTGTTTTTTTGTTGGTTCAGGGAGACTTGCGATGTTGGCGTTCTTGGGATTCATTGTGCAACACAATGTGACAGGGAAGGGGCCATTTGACAACCTATTGCAGCACATTTCAGACCCATGGCACAACACCATTGTCCAGACATTTGGTGGCAACTAAATTTAGTTTGTTGGAAGGCTGTTGTTGCATTAAGAGTAAAAATGGTTGAGATGAATTGAGATTCTTTTGAGAGTTTGTTTTTGGGGTTTGTGTGTTGCTAATGGAATTTGTGATATGCAACAACATAGTGGATATCAGTGTACAGAGGGTGGGGGGGATTGTCATTTAGCTTTGGATGTTGTTCTTTAAAATGACATGATCCTTTCACTTGACAATTCATGAATTGGCTCTTGCATCCTTCCTTCAACTTTCACTCAAATCATCAACTTGGGAATTTTGCAATCAACTTTAGTGTTATGAATTAGTGTATAAGTTGTGAAGAATTAGCCTATATACAAGATTTCTCTCTAATTAGATCTAAGATTTCTTGTCAACTTGAACAGAGATAACTGATTAAGGTATTGTAACTTGAAAGAAGAAAATCGAAGTGTCTCGACCTTGAAGAATTTCATGTAAAGATGTTCAATTTTGCTTGTTACTTCCTATGAGACATTCTTTGCCAACATCATACTCTCTCTTTAAAAGATCCCTCTCCAAAGCATGCTCAAGTGGACTTTACTAGTCCACCTCAATTATTCTAGAATCCATTTGGATTAGGCACCAACGGTTCTCTATATGACATTCTACGAGAATTTTGAGTTTATATTGAAGTTATTAAATTTTGATAATTTAAATCTTGTTTGCTTAGTGGTCAAATTATTTGAATTTTTTTAGGTTGGCACAATTTTCATTAAGGAAAACTTTCTTGAAATTACTAGGTTAGTTCGTCTAGGTGAATATAGGTAACTGGAAAGATGAGACATTTTGAATTTAAAATTTTTATTTTAAGAATAGGACACAAATACGTTGGAGTTCAATTTTTTGGTTGATGTATGTTATGTCAACCCTCATATTCCCTTCTCACAATTTTTATCTCTTTCTCTCACAATCACGTTGCATTTTAGAGCTTTCAATTTTATTTTAAGGTTTTAGGCTTACAATTGGATTTAGGGTCGAGTTCCATGGGTTGGTATATTACCCTATTTTTGTGCTAAAAACTTTCTCCCTCATTTTGTATAACATACAAAATAATAATAATAAAATAACGAAGCACAACATTTTTTCATGTTGAATATGAACACTCTATTTTCACCTAAAATTTAACAAAGAAAAGAGAATGTTCAGTAAAAACAACAATACATACACCCTATTTTCGTATATCATACGAACAATTTGATCAAAATAAAGTGTCTATACTTCCAAGCAACTAGCTTCAACCATATAAATTTGACAAAGAAAAGAAAGAATCCAATCAAAGCAACAACTACTCATATGGTTGTACTAAAAAAGGTAAACTCATTTGGCACCCAAATATAAATGTATAATTAAGCTTAAGATTGCTTTCTCTATATATACTATGTCTATGGTCATCTCTTTTAAGATATATATTTTTTAAATTCTAGCAAGATTGTGTAAATCTAAACATGATTTAATTAGTCAAGCTATTATAAACATCTCCTACAACTTAGCAAATTAAATCCTACCCTCACCTTGTTTGAACTATGAAAAAAAGACCACAAAACATTGTTTATAAATGTTATATTTTTAATTATGTTAAAATACCATTTTCGTCCCACTCTAAAACTATATATTATATATATATTCTTTGGGTAAGCTAAATCAACCATAGACGACTTGTCGTTTACCAAGCGAAATAAAATAACAAAGAAGGGCGACTTCCCATTACTACCTCTAAAATTATCCACGAACGAGCCAAAGATGAGGCGTAGCAAAGAATCGAAGAAGAAAACTCGCCCATCATCACCGCTCAGGGACCGAACCGGTGCTTCTACGAGGCTCGAATCGAGGCGTTATGGGTCTAGCCCATCAAGCCTCAGCCCCTCTGCATCCCTTCTGGACCGGGACCTCGTCACTGGCGAATCCAATCTCCTCGGAGACCTAAAACTCTCTCCCGATGATCCAGTTTCCGACTACAATCCCCGGAGCTTTCCTCACAGTGTGAAGCAGCAATGTTGGGATAAGGCCGAGAAGATTAAAGGAAGAGACCCAGATCGGTGGCGACGAGATGCTCTTGGTAACGTCGTTTTTCGAAAGCTTGTTGGCTGCCCTGGTTGTCTCTGTCATGACTATGATCACATTTTGCCTTACTCTAAGGTAGTTGCCCTTTGCAGATTCTTCTATTTTACCCCATTTGTTTCTTTGTTATTCCTCTTTTTTAGTATGGGGCTGGATTTTTGTTTGGTTCTTGTAATTCAGGCTGTAGGATGGAAATGAACAATAACTCTTTATAGTATTCTTCGAATTCTACTTCTGTGTGTGCGCTCTTGATTTTGTTTATTTGAGTTCAACAATCTTGGTCGAAGTTGGCTTGGTGGGTTCTTCTTCTTTGTACATTATGGATTTGCCTGTCATTTTTAATGTATTGTGACTTGAAAATCTTTAATTTCCATTTCTATTTAGACTATCACATGTATATTTAGTCAGTTGTTTTCAATTACAGTACTGGATATTTGATGTTTGTAAATGGTTGTGGAATTGTGTTATAATTTTCTCTTCTATCTGTCCCAGAAGATTTATGCACAAATATTGCTTTCACGCTTATTCCTTCCTATACCAATTGGTTTAAGTTGATGCGAATGGAAGCTTAGTATGAGCAACTAAATGTGTTAAGAAATAGATGAACTGATGAAATGAAAATTTAGTTTGGATACAGTCAATTATCAGTAAGGTCGGACTTTTTGTGACATTGGAATTATCAAGGAGGTTTGGGATTTCCTCATCCAAACTGAATCTGGATATGCCAATAGTCATCCCTTTAGTTTCATTTTTTTTATTTGCTGAAATGTTGAGTATGAGATTCTGAGATTCTACTTATTAAGAAGTCATCTTTGGCATATTTATTTCTTTCTAAATTCAATTGCTGCTCACTCGTTACTCTTGAGGCTGAGTTTGAATATTTCATATTGCAGGGAGGAAAAAGCACACTGGAAAATTGTCAGGTTTTGCAGGTAATGGTCCTAATGACTTTCCTTTGTGCCATCCAAACTTCATTTAGTACCTTACTTTACCTTCGCTTAGTTTAGGCTGTTTTTCGAAGATACGAGGCATTATTCCTTCAAACTAATAGGATGAAGAGGATTATAGAGGACAGAACTACCTGCTATTCTGTTTGCTAAACAATATGTCTTCCAGGACCTGATACTGTTACATAGAAGTTCTTAATGCTTCATTGACTGTGCTTATGAGTTATGACTGCCTTTTTGATAATTGCATTCTCCCTCTATCAACCTTTTTCCTTTGAAGTACTGAAGGATAAAAACTGTTATCTCAGTTAGCTGATCATCGTTTATTGTGTTCTTCTTTAACCTGGGATACTAGAGTTTACCATAGTAATTTACTTGCTAGATTATAGTTGAAATTATTTTATTCAGATTTTTCTATCCATCATGTGTAAGAGGACATTACATATTTTTTTCACTTGATAGTATTTATTTCCAAGGACACATTATTGTGAAGAGGGGGTTGCTACATTACATTGTAAATTACTTGTTTTTTTTTTTTCTTTTTTTAAACCTAGAGTGTTTGGTACTTTGGAAACAAATAAGATATTTTAAAAAAACAAATAAAAATGGCTTTTGAAATAATCATTTCGCTCTAAAATCACTTTTTGGAGAATCATTTTAAATTTGATTATTTGAATGCTGCTTCTTAAGTGACTCAATCACTTTAGAATCATTTTACTGCAGTTTGGTATTTGTAGAATCACTTTAAGATATAGGGCAACCAAACAAACTTGATTAAAAATCACTTTTTAAGTAAATGTAACCACACACTAGAATTTTAATTAAAATCGTTTTTATTAAAAGTGTGTTGAGAAAATATAGTTGTAGAAAAAATGTTTAAATTAGAAGGTATGCCAAACTCACCCTTAAAAGTGTTTATATTACCTTTTGAATATCATTGCCAATGCTAGGAGTTAGTTTATTGTTGTTGGGGGGTTGCATCACCATTCCTATATTTCATAATAGTTTAAATTATTTTGTTTGTCATTAATTTTCAATTAATTGGTTTCAATATTCGAAAGAAAGAATTCGCCCAAATCCATACTCCCACCATCTTCTTATATTTTTTCTTGTTGTTTAGCAATTAGCATATTACGTTTTGATTATTATCTTCTGATGGCTGTAATCTTGACGATGTAGGCAACTGTGAATCGATCAAAGGGAAACCGGACTGAAATTTCAAGGGCAGAACTAATACAGAAAAGCTCTTACTGCCGGGTTTCAGGTAGACTAACTTTCTTAAACAACAATATATTAGGGTATTTACTTACACCTTGGTAGTGATATGATACGGTCGATGTGTGTACATAATATACAGGTCGAGACATGGATCTTCTTGAACTGTCTGCCTATGGCAATGTACATCGTGGACAAGACTCAGGAGGGTGTAGAATTCAATGACTAATTGAATGATAATATTATAACCTGTAATAGAATTGATTCCAGTGTGAGACGTGGAAACTTAACAAAAAAAAGAAAAAACCAAAAAGATTGAAACGAAAGAAGTAGGGAATTATCCCCATGTTCTTATTTCATTCCTTTATAGATCGAGTACGTGTATGTATTGTTTATGCGAACAATGCATTGGTTGCATACAGTATCATGTAGAAGCATTGCTTTATGCCTTCATGTCTGATCTGATGTGTGTAGAACCTATGATAGAAGGGGTTACAGTTCAAAAGAAAGATTTTATCATATTGGAAAGGAAAGAATTGAAAGAAAAAGCATGAAATGGAAGTGTATGAGCAAGTTGTGAACACATTTGTAAAGTTAAAATTCTTACCAATCCATCCCCACTATCAGGCAGTAGAGAAATTGGCTGTTCCTTTCTTCTTTTTCTTTGCGTTATAGGGAAGTGATGCTTCACATCCACACTTTCTTGTGGATGCTTTTTGAAACAAAAGAATTTTTACCTACTTTGGTTCAATCAAATGTGACAGCAACAGGAAGAAACTGGGCCATTAAGTAACTGAGTCTTAGTGGATGGGATTCATTACTTTGACCTTTTCGAATCATTTCAATTTTTTCTTTTTCTAAAGTCAAATTTCTATTGGATACTAAACACAAACTAGTATTACTAAATTGGATTTGAATTATTCTAATTTTAACTGTATAGTTGTAGTCAACAGTTGAAATTCTAGCTTTTTCTCAGGAATTTCATTGCCTGATCAAGCTACCGCATTATTATTAGCAGTTTTACACTCTTAAATGTATAAGAGAAATAATGAAAGTATTTTGATTTTTGTAGTTATTCTCACATGCATGTTTTTTAATCTTCATCCATTGGTTACTATGAGACAACACATTTTGGTAGTCTTTTTAAGGTTAAATACTATTTGGATTCTTATACTTTGAAGTTTGTTCAATTTTAGTCAATGTACTTTTAATGGTTTAATCTTCATTTCTATATTTTCAATAAATCTTAAATTTAGTTCACACGGTTAGTGTATTGTTGATTTTTTTAAAACTTTTTGTTATCTATTGGCATTTTTACTACAAACTTTGAAAACATATTCACATATTAGATTAAAAGGATTAAAATTGAACAATTGAAATTGCACTAACAAAAATAGAACAAACTTTAAAATATGGGGTCAAGATGGTATTTTCACCTCTTTTTAGTTATTTCAAACCAAAGACAATCGAAGAAAAGAAACTTTGGAGGGAAAAGAAAAGGCAGCTTAAAAATGGTACATGGATTTAAAATAATTGGTAATATGGCATAGAAAGCATGAAAAGAAGACTTATTATAGTGGGAATTAGTTGACTCTTCATCTCTGTGAGCTTTGTGCAATTTCTTCTTAACCAAGTCAACTTTGGCAGAAAAGAACCAATAATTTAGGGTGAAGGTGGTGGAGTTTAATGGGTAATAGCTTCTGACCAAATTGATAAAAATAATCAGATTACATATAAAAAAAAAAAAAATGCCTTTCTTTTCAGATATTTCAAAGCATGCACTTGATGATAGTGGAAATAGCACTAATTTTTGGATTTTACTCCTCACCCAGTACAAATATAATACAAGCCACAGTGTAAAGTTGATAACCCATTCTTTGGGTGTAACTTTAGTGATAGAGACAGAGATTTCAAATTGTTGAACTGAAGATAGAAAAAGGAAAAAAGAAAACCTGAAAAATGGGCAATTGAAATCTATGTTTCTTTCATTGATGAGAGTTTCAGTGCAAATGGCCAACCAAATTCACCAGAACTTAACAAATTGCAATAAATTCTTTAGCTTCCTTCCCTCAGAACTAAACCAAAGATGAGGATATGGATGTGAAGAAACGGACGGTGGTTTTCACAAGAGGGAAGAAAACAGCAAGAGAAATATAGCAATATCAAGAGAAATGCCAAGAATGATTTTTGGCATTAGCTTCTGGGTCCTACACCTGCTGATTTTCTACATAATATGTGGTTTAGATTTCATCCTACCAAAAAAATATCTTCATATTCCTTTGCTAATCGATTAAGGACGACGACGACATTGATACTTCTGTTTTTTACGAAAATACTTCTGTTTTCTATGTTTGGTTTTACCATAAAGTAGATAAAATGAATTTATATTCCATAAAAGAAGGAGGCAAGGGAAAAAGATATGGAAAAAGAGAACCCCAAAATAGTTATTTACTTTTTCCCCAAATTTATCACTTTGGTTAAAAGGGTCAGTAATCTTTCATCAAAGTTTGTTTCTTTTACTAGAAGAAATGAAAAAGAGTAGTAAAGAAAGGTGGTTCTGTGATTCAGTCTTTTAGAGTAAGTTGTCTTGGAGTTTTGTTGGGGTTGACGAGGAAAGATGATGTTTGGTCCAGAGGAAATAGGTCAGTATTAAATAACTCAACTCCACAAACTTCAATATTGTTTACTTAAGAAAAAGAGGATGTTAAATAATTCCATCTTCCCCTCTTTGTCTCTCTCTCCTCATGTTTACAACTCTATACCCCAAACACAGATTTTATAACTTCTAACATATTAATTATTCCTCAACCTTTTTTACTTTCATTGCTCGCCTTTTTGGTGCTCACCAAACTGTTACTCTACTTTTTCCTTGCTTAGCCGTGTGGAATATCACATGTTGCCCTGGCAGTTGGCTTCATTTTGGGATATTGAAAGACATTTTCATTTCTTGATAGTGACAGTTATGGGTCCTTTTGCTATCTGCTGTATGTATGAATACACTAACGTTTTTCAATTCTTGAAAAAGTTTCCAGGTGAAAGATTGATACTCATTTCTTTAGATCTTATCAAAACAATGATTTGAAGATTGGGGTTGGTTATCCAACAGGAGAAGAATACAAAGGGGACAACCATCATGAAAATTGGAATAAAACTTTGACTGCAATTTTATACATATGAGAAACTTTTGCTGCAACTCTACTTCAACTATTCACATATATAAAGATATGTACAAAAGGATGGCTAGCAGATTCCACAAACTCAGAACATTTAGAGAGAGAGAGAAAAAAAAAAAAGGCAACGGCTGCTACTCTTTCTATAGAGAGAACCATTCCAGGATTCTTGAAAAACTGGATGGCTTCTAGGGCAGAAGAAGCTTGAGATTGATGCTTGTCTCCACTTCATGCTTAACCTTCTGAAGTCAAAGAGTTCTTTTACAATGAACCTGGAAATTCAATTATATGAAAGGAGGAAGGAAAGTTACCCGAAGTCAGATTAAGGGAGAAAAATCCAACTTCCCTTATAACTGTGGACTAAAATTTTACATCACAAAAATACCCTTCACGAACGTTCATGGAAAGTAAGAGATCTTGACAAGGCTGCAGGGTTAGCTTGCAAAACTGGTGATAACACTTCAGAAACCCTATTCTTTTGATCACCCTTTGATTGGAAGACCTTAGACAGGTCAACAGCTTTGATTGAATCATTCTTAATACCAAGTGTCTCCCATATTGAACTTTTAGCGGCTTCATCCGGATCATCAATCCTCAAAGTTTTGGGAATCAAAACAGATCCGTTTTTCTGTTTTGGAGGTTCTTCATTCTCAGAATTATCAGCCTGGAGTTTGTCACCATCTCTGGAATGCTTCCCCAGTGTAGGTGAATTTGCACCAGAATTTGGTGAACAGGGTTGTGGAGGGAACCAAGGAATATTCCAAGCACCTGGAACGCCACAGCTCCAGTATGTCGCAGGATAGAATGATAAAGGAACTCCAGGAGGGCAGAAGGCCGGTGGAGGCATTGGTGGATTCCATGAACAAGGCCAAGGAACACCAGGGAGATATGGAATTTGAGGAGGGAAACCATTGATATTCTGCATCTGTGGTTCTTGAGGGCATCTCCTGGCTCCTTCCTCCATTGAACTCGACATCGTCACTGAAGATGCACTGGAACAATCATCCCCAGTTTCCCCACCCTTGCAAGGTGCTTTAATTCCTTGGTCATCGAGTCTATGAAATTCATTCCTAGTCCCATTCAAGACCTTTCTTCCTGCCGGATTGAGGACAGTGGACATAGATTCACATACAGGTGCGTTTACACTGAAATTTAGGACTCGCCCATTGCTTTTGGTTGCTAGGCAGTTGACTCCATTAGGAATATCAATTTGTGCAGCTTGAAGAGCCTCAGAGATTGTAATCTGTCGGTAGTGTGAGGCAGAGTTCTTGTTCTTTCGGCGGCCAGCTCCAACGGGGACATTCCTCATGGTACCGCCTTCAGTCCAATATCTTTGACAGGCTTTACAGAAATGGCGTGGTTGGTTGACATTATAATTATTGTAATAACAAAACTTGGTTTCCATACTATTGCAGCGGGGGCATGGAAGTATTTTGTCCGGCTTCTTCAATTTCTCTTTTGAGTTGGGTGCATCATTCTGTTCTTTCTCGGGTTTGCTTGTTGCGAATTTGTCATTTTCATCCATCGATACCACTTCTGGATTCATGTGCGCCTCATTGGCTGTTTGTACACATGCAGAATCCTCTGAATCATGAAGAGTTCCATCTTTAGCAGCTAAACTCTCAGTGGCTTTTCCTACATCCTGAACATTGGAACAGTTCTTAATACTCCTTGGCTAGTACAGATACCATACATATTTGAATTTATGTATCAGAAATCAATCAAACGTGTCAACAAGAAAGCTCCACCTTAGAAATCAAGAACAGATCAAGGAAACTAGTTGGCAGTACCTAGAAGAACTAAGAGCAATGATATTTAATTCACACTTGTTTTCATATTGTGAGTATTTTCCCAATATTTTCTTCTTCTTTTTCTCTTTTTTATACTGGTTCATTGTCAAAGTGTGAAGAAGTCAAACAGCAAACAAAGTTTGGAAATCAATCCATTGAAACATGAGAAAATCCATATAAATTTGAAGACAATAAAGAACATCTAACCACGAATTGCGTGGAATTGGATATTTCAAAGAAAATGGCAAAAACAATAAGAACTGCGAACTCTAGCTTGATTATCGCAAAACTTGTAGCGATTTGCCGTTTCACAAGGTTCCTTATTTGAATCCAAAACGAATTGCGGAATTCAATTTTCCCCAACTCCACACATGAAAACCAAATTAATATCCATTGGGAACCCCAAAAGTCGCAGATAAGGATAACCTAGCGACGAAATAGTTCAAAATCTTCTCGAGAAGGTGTTAACAAATTACAAACCACCAATCAAAAACCGGAAAACAACAAAATCTGAAGAACATATAAACTAGTCAACACGGCAACCGCCATGCCAGAGTAGCGTAGTTCAGAAATAGGAAAAAAGAGAGTATACAAAATCTTGATCGAGTGAACTGTGTGTACCTTTTGTAGTGCTCCATCTCCGCTTTCTTTATCGGAAGTAGAAACGGAATCATCGCTTTCGATCAACGAAACCTCACAATCGGCCGGAAGTTGAATCTCCTTGCCGAAGATTTTAATGGCAGGGTCTTTAATTTCCAGCATTTTTGTAGGGGGGAAAAAAAAAAAAAAAGAGCGCGAGAAAATTAGGAGAAAGAAAGAGATTATTGAGGAAGAAGATGAATTGGATATTGGGAGTGTTTGTCTCGGCTGGCATTGGGCAACTCGGTCCTCGTTTTTGATCCGTTTAAGCAAGAGGTGGATGCCACGTCACCCTCTCCATTTCATTAACAGCCACAAGTTCCTTCGTATTCTGATTCTCAGTTGCACGAACATTTTGGTGCACCCATCTACCCTTTTTTTTAAAAAAAATTAATTAAAGTAATACATTACTTAAATTAAACTGACAACCATACTCACATGTCTATTTTTACACATTTTTATCCTTTGCTTCTTTACATCTTTACACATCATTTCATCTTTCAATATACGCAATTCTCCTCCCTTTTCTTTCTCTTTTTCTTTTTATATTCGCCTTACATGCATTTTTTTTACTAATTTTACTAATTACTAGGTTTAACTCAACCATAATTGACAAATATTTGATCCTTCATTCCTGTAAATGTGGTGAAAAAAAGTTCACTTGTCTCTATAGTAAAAAACATAATATAAAAAATTATCTTATTACTTCTCAAGCTTTGATAAATAGGTTTGTTTGATCATTGGATTTGAGTAATTGAGTTGGTAAAAATAGATATGTTTGGTATTTAAGTTGTAATAATATACCCATTTTTTAAAAAAATTTTAATACTATGCTAAAAAGGTGAGTACTTTTTTTTAATTATTTTAAATCATAAGCTTAAGCTTTTGGATTAATTGGTGATTTAACAATTTAAAAAAATAATTTTAGAGAGAAAAAATAATTTTTTTAACTACTTAAAATATATTTTAAAAAAATAAAAAAATACTTTTAAAAATTCAAATAGCAAAGACACATGTTATTAAAATTTCAATAACTTAAAAAGTTACATTTTAAAATCTTAAAGAACAAACGCTTCAAAACTGAAAAACATATTCTTCTAACTAGTAGTTACTCTTTCATTTATCATTTAACATTTTATTTTATTCAGTAAATTCATCATTAATCTTTAATTTTTGGTCACATAATTGACAATAATTTAGAGTAATTAGAGGGATTGTAAAACTTTTTCATATTTTTATATTACTAGCAATTTTTTCGCCTGTGACATTTAAATTTAATTGATCACGTTGGAATTTTAACCTACTCCATTAAATACTTTTTTTTTTTTTTTTTTTGTCATTTACATTTTACTTTTGTCGTAAGTGGAAACAGAAAAGATTTCTTCTTATATATATATATCTTTTGTGATAATTGCAAATATATATTCTAAATAAACACATATTTGTCACTTAAATATTTTGGATAACAATATAAAAGCAATAATTCAGATATCATGTATCATTTGCTAACTATATATATTACGAAATCAACAACTAAAGAACAAAGAAAATATAAAAAGAAAAAAAAATGTACGTAGTTCACAACAATTTGTACTACGTCAATGGGATGAATAATTTTATTAGATAAAATAATATAAAAGACATAATAATGATGCCTACAGGGTTAGTTTATATAGGGTACTTTTAACTCTAATGTCAAAATCTTAAATAACCAAAAATAATATAAATATGTTAATTAGTCATATGAAATGCTAGATAAAAGAGTCAAAACATTTCAATAAATCTCCACCTTGACTTAAACTCTCTCATACATAATAGATGTATTAGATGCAACACAAATTAGATTTTTCCTTAAAAGTGACCACTAACAATTCTGAACATGCAACATTTTTTTCAAGGTCAAGTTTTTAAACACATTATTTTTACTTGTAAGTTCATGTGTGTTATTATTTTTAAAAATCTAATTAAGTCTTTAAAACGAAAATAATAGTAATAAATTTAATGCACATTTTTTTTTTTTTAAATTTGACTAGGGAAGCAAAAGTACTTTTGAAGAAATATGAAAGTCATAACAAGGATTAGGGGAGAAAGAAATATAAATTTTTATAAAAAAAATCTCAAAATAAAATTGATAAACGAAATATTGTATTTGGTTTAACTTTTTAAAGTATTTAATTTTAAAAATAAATTAGTTCAGAAAAAAATTGAAATATTTTAGGGCTACTCAAAATTTAAATGATAATGACTTTTTAAAAAGTGATTTTGGTGTAACAGAATTAAAAATATTAGCATGTATTTTGCGACCCATTAAAAGCCCCTCGAATTCTAAAACTACATAAATTTAGAATTAAAGTTATGGAAAAAAAAAAAAGTAAAAAAAGTAAAAAAAGTAAAATGGTGAAAATTCCATTTCCTTTTTTCCTACGTGGCCCACACATGGAAAAAGTTTCTCAGCTTTTTCCCAAGTTGTTAAACTAATACGTCTAATCATCCTCCACGTCTTCCAAGTTCGACACGTGTGAGAAATCTACAGCTTTTGCCTTTCCCTGCACTTTGTCTATTCTCATCTCCACAAAGCGACACGTGTCCCACCACGAAATGACTTTTAAGTCTAGAAACTCACGCTATTGGACCACGTAAGAGTAATTAAAAAGCGAAACCAAACAAAAACCTTTTTTCTTTTTTCTTTTTTTTTTTGTCTTTCGGTGTAAAAAGAGTCAACAGTTTTTAATTTAATTTAATTTAATCAATTTAATAAAACATAAAACTAATTAATATGTCTACTTCATGGGTAAACTTTTCCCAATTAGATTATCTTAATAATAAGGACGGTAGCGTGGGCGGTTGAGGGATAATTAACCAAGTATTTATAATTAAAGACTGTCCTTAAGTTGACGTGGACAGGATTAAAACAATATATTAAGTTATTGATTTAATGTTTAATGTTGGAGCATTAATATTGAGGGAGTGACACTTGGTTTTGATGGCCATTATTCTATTTTAAGTTCATTATAATAAGCTCTACTTTTCTGGTTAAAAAAACACACGTTATGTTCATTTGGTTTGTTGATTATGGAAAAAAAAAAAAAAAAATCTTCCTCACTTGTTTAATAATTTTATTTTTGATATCTTTATGCTTACGTCTTTGATGCAACCATTTTAATTTCAGATTTTTTTTTCCTAAATTTTTCATTTATGCTTTTGATTCATATTAGGAATGTACTATAATATCCCATTTTGGAAACTTTAATTATAAGTATTAGAGCCAGAGCACTAAAAAAAATGTAGAGCCGAAGTTCAAAAGTATAAATATCTAATTTTCATATAAATCCTTTCCCTAATAATACATCTAACAATTTTACACGGTTGCATTAAAAAATAGTTTTAGTCCTAAATTCAATAAGAGAGAAATTAATAATACATTATATGTTTTCTCATTCTATTTTTTTCTATATATCTTTTTTGGTTCAAGAAATATATATGGATGGACATATAGATTTTAAATAAATGTATTATTCACTAAACTATATTTAAATTGGATTTATTTCATGCCTTTAATGATCATTGAAGTGATAGTTATATGGAATACCTCTTCATATTATCTTGAGTTGTGGATTGTGAACCTAATTTACATTTGATATTTTGATTTTGTTTGTTAATTTAAGAGTTTATAAAAAAGTTATCAATTTAAATATATAACTAAACTGGTTAAAATATACTTTGGACTAAAGAGTCAGAATGTTCAAATTCTCACGTGTTATTCAACTCATCGGAAAGAGTGAAAAAAAAAAAAGTGAAAATCCCAAAAGAATATATATACTCCATGTGAAGAAGAAAAGTTTAATGCAGTAGGAAAAGGAAAAAATTGAAAGTTAATGAAATAATGACACATGTCTAGACAATAGAGTTGTACATATCATAAAGTCAAAAGCAAAATGTAGGCTCTTAATTCATACATTAATTTGAAGTATTAAACAGATTACAACAAAATGGCATTAGAATAACTTTTTTGGAATTATTAGACTTCTTAAGACAAAATTCTCCAAATAAGGGAAGGAATTATGGAAGTCAGTTTGGGGATGGAGAAATCAATGGAGAAGGAGATGGATCCACTGCCGGAGCTGGGGTAGGGTCCGGATCGGGTTGAGGGGCAGGAGATGGAGCTCCAGTTTGATTAACTTTCAAAAATCCGAATTTCTTAATGAGTTCATGAGCAATCAACTCGTTAGCCTTGTCGGAGGGATGGTATTCATCCCAAAACACATATTTGCTTCTGTCTTTGCACAACACTGACGCCGGAACACATGTCAAAGCGGGTCGGATCCTCCCGAACGAGCAACACGGCGAATCCGAGTTACTAAACCCTACAACCAATAGTATTTTTCAGCGTAAGCATGAATTTTATTTTCGTCATTAAACTTTTAACATATAATATTTTTTTAAAAAAGGTTAGAATAATGTTAGAGACTTGTTTGATTATGTTCTTTTTTCTAGTTTCCTATTTTTAGAAATATAAGCGGTTGGTTTTTTGTTTTTAACAAAACTTAAAACAAAAATTATTATTTTGTTATCTTCTACTTCTAAAATGTCTAATAAACATACCATAATTTTTTATATTTAATTTTTAAAACTTATTTTCATACATACATATATATATATTTGCATTTTTAATTTAAAATTTCAACAAACAAGAAATAAATATTGCCACCCCATACATTTCTACTTTTTTTTTTTCTCTATTTAAAAAAAAAAAAAAAGGCAAGAAACTAGAAACTTTTACATTGACCAGTTCCATTTTCCTTTTTTTCTCTCTCTCTCTCTTTTTTTAATTTTTATGAAAGAGAGGATTAAGAAATAAGAAAAAAAAAAAGCTAATTTGATTACTATACAGTTTTTTGTTTTAATTTTAGTTTTGTAATATTAAGTTGATAAACACTGAGTTTCACTTGATTCATGATTCTCTTATTAAAAACAATTAGTTTTTTAATTTTTTTTTCAATGTATTTAAGGTTTCACTCATCTTTGTGCAATCCATCCAAATATCCAACCACAAATTGTCACGTAAAATTTTCTTTCCATAAAAAATATGTTTTTTTTAACATGAATATAGTTGAAATTAAAATTAGTCTTGAAAAAAAGAAAAAGAAAAAAAAAAAAAAAGGAATATTAGGAAAGTGGGTTCTGAATAATTACCATATTTTCGGGGGTTGCTAATAACATCGGCGACAACATCATAAGCATCGCCAAATTTGTAGGTGGCATTTGGAAGTCGGGTGGCCAAGCCTTGAAGAAGATTACTAGCCGCTTTGTTGAAGCTAAGGGCCAAATTGTTGGTTCTCTCTTGGCATTCCCCTGACGAACTCAACACCCTTTGTAAAGGAATGCAGCCCATTGGTCCTAGCCCAAACACCATCAATTGCCTTGCGCCCATTCCGTACAATAACTGCCCATTTCAATATAACAAAAACCCACTTCAGTGATTATACACAACACATGTTTTTAATTCATTAATTAATTTGACAAGCCTAAGATTGAGTTGAATTTAGTTTTAACAACCTTGAGTTGATCACGAAGCGTTTCCATTAAGTAAGTAACAAAACTTTGATCATTGTATTTCCAAGAATCAGAGTAAACGGGCATTAGATAGTTGTTTATGAAATCATTGCTTCCCAAAGCCACCACATATCGAGCTTCTTCAAAGAATTCCTTTGCCTTTTCTTTCCCAATTTTGGCTTTGATCAATTCTTGTGTCCCTCCAAATAGCTGAATTTGTTTGTACAGACCAAATCGCTGAATCTGCAAATTAAAAATTAAATCTAATCTTACCATATATAATCCCTTACTAATTAATCCCTTAGTTGGAATATTAGAAAACTCACAAAGTATCCTCCAGTTTCGTTCAAGATTCCTCCACCTCCAGAAGCATAATTCACTCCATTTTCCAGAATTACGTCTTCAGTTAAGGAGGGATCGAGAAAAGCAGGTGGTCTCGGGAGACCCGTTTCATCGCCTGAGGTCAAAAGGATTGGATTAAATTAATTTTAATGATAGATTTAAGGCCCAAAATACCCATTTGGTTTTTTAGTTAGAGTGAATGAAAGGGGAGTGGTTGGATGAATTAAAGTACCAATAATGTCAGCAACAGTGCGGCCATTGCTGAACCTTCCATTAGGGAGTCCATTGCCAAAATCAATGCCGTACCAGGGCAAGTTTGCCTGAGCAAGGCTTCTTGAGAGGTACATATTGTTTCCGACGTCGGAAAGCGAGTCGCCGAAAATGAACTGCACCGTCTTGCAGTGGCAGCAGAGGGGAATGACGGCGGCTGAAAACAGAGTGAACACAAGAAAACAGAGTGGTGATACAGAGGAATTCATGGTTGATGAAGAAGGCTGAATTGGAATTGATTGAATTCAGGATGGGGTTTTAAGTTAGGAGATTATGTTGTTGGGTTTGATAAACAAACCAATTTCAGATTCAAACCTACTATAGCTACTTTGGTTTTCTCTGTCCAAAGGATTTTTAGTTCAAAAATTGTTGGGAGATATGGTTCATTCTCTTGAGAGTTTGAAACTTGAGCAATAGGATGCATTCTCTTGAGAGTTTATTTATTTTTAAAAATTAAGGTTTTGAAAGTTTGTTTTTGTTGGTGGGCAGATGAGAGATGGATAGTTTGGGTTTTGAAATTGTTGGGCTTAGAAGGTGACCTACTTGAGGTTGCTTCAACCATGGGTATAAGAATTCAATCAAGTTCATAACATAAACAATAAAGAAATGCTGAGCTTTTTTTTTATTATTATTTTTTAAAATTCAACAATTGTAAAATGTGGACTTTCATTCACAAATGATTCTTGGATTTAAATTGGAAATTCGGTTCCCTAATGATATAAGGATACCTTACCTAAATAAATCGTTTTTAATTAAGTTTATAATAGTGATTATGAATATATCTGAACTCCAAAACATTACAATTATTTCAATTTCTTTTTTTAGTAATTCTTAATATATTGCTATCTCTCATACGTTTTTTACATTTGTACTTTGTCTAATATCTATCAAAAGCCCAAGGGGACTACACAAATATCTATAGCCCGATCCAATCTATTGTTGAAAAAGAAATATAGTAGTCCCTATTCATTGATTGTGTGGCAATTAGTCTGTAGGACAAATTATTATGTCGATTAAATTTATTACTTGAATATAGCTCAATTAGTCAATACAATCATTTCAATTAAGTCAATTAAGTTAAGTTAAATTCAAGAAAGAAGAAATATATATATATATATATATATATATATATATATATATGAAATAAATTTGTAATGAGTTATTTAATAGACTGTTATGATATCAATGCATTCACAAAATTGTTAAAAATACTTGTATATATTTAGAGGGTTGTTAAAGAATATAGGGGAAGAATTATATCGTTTTTTTCTCCTCTTCAAATACATAATTAATTTGAACCATAGAGAATCATTCCTAACAAAAAAAAAAAAAAAAATGGTTAGAAATAACAAGTTCCCTTTTTTGTTTAGGTCATATTGTAAAATTTTAAACTAAAGAATCAATTTCGTATGACCTTTAAACCAAATCGCCAAACTTTAATATTTATTATGGAATAATAATGTTACGTTAAAATATATTTTATTAATTATGTCTTAAATTGTCTGATGCCAGTAATATTTTGTGCAATACATTTTAATACTTAAATTAGTATCGAAAACGAAGTGGTGTTGAGTTAAGCATGATTGGATTGCATACTAGAAAGGAGAATGAAGTTTCATGTTTAGATTGTTCTCATCTAACAACAATGTCACACTTGTAATGATGAACGATATATTAGGAGAAGAAGTGTTGGATGGTCGGGCTTCCGTCTTTGGATATGAGATTGATGGGCTTGGGCCCATTAGCTCATCAGAGTGGTCAATTCATAACAAACAAAACTACTGTAAGCAACGTAACAAATCAAAGAAGTGCAACACTGTAAGCAAGACACTACAAGTTAGATGCTCAATAAGTAGCTTTTAGAGAAATCGTGTTTCTCTTTGCTCGCTTTAAATAACCATTGGAGTGCAAGTCGTTGCTTGCTTTGATTTGGAGGCTTCACTGAGGTTTCATCAATGCTTCTCCATCCTTGAGTACAATGGTTTCCCATAGCTTCTCCATCTCTAAACACAATGGTTTTGCGACAACTTTTCCATCTCGGTTCCACCTTAGCTTTTCCATCTCCCAATCCGGTAATTTCAGCCTCTCTCCAGAATGTTGGTGCAACTCCGCCTCCGCCTCCAGCATGCTGGTGCTGCTCCGCTTCCGCCCAGCATGCTGGTGCTGCTCCGCTTCCGCCCAGAATGCTGGTGCTGCTCCGCCTCTACCTCCGCCTCCACTTCTAGAATGCTTGTGCTGCTTCGCCTCCCTCCGCATCCACCTCCAAAATGCTGGTGCAGCTCCCCTGCCACCTCCAGAATGCAGCACCGCCTCCGCCTCCATCCAGAATGCTGGTGCTGCTCCGCCTCCCTCTCCCTCCAGAATGCTGGTGCTACTCTGCCTCAATAATGCTCTAGAATGCAGCTCTGCCTCCGCCTCCCTTCAGAATGCTGGTGCTGCTCCACCTCCATCTCCCCTCAGAATGTTGGTGCTGCTCTGCCTCCATCTCCCTCTAGAATGCTGGTGTTGCTCCGTCTCCCTCCAGAATGTTGGTGCTGCTCCGTCTCCATCCAGAATGCTGGTGCTGGTGTAGCTCCCCTCCATAATTGATAACTTGTAGAAATACAAGTTATTATAGTCACTATTTGAATTAATTAGAGTAACTTTAGGGCTAAACGCATGATTTTGGCAGTTGAATTGTGTAAAATGTATTACCATGCGTTGGTACCATTTACAAAAGAATATACCTGAAAAATATGAGCTTTTAAATTCTTAACGCAGGATTAAGTATAAAAGAAGCAAAAATAATCCAAGTACCAGAGAGGAAGCTGCTGCGAGAACACAAGTGGAAACCCATGCGTCGAGCCATGCGTTGAGAAGAAAAAGCAGATACAGACGCCTGGGCAAAAGCTGTCATGTCAACATGCAAAAGGATTACACGTTATCAGATCATGGGCAGAACCAATGGGCCGACGATGTGAAAAGTCTGCGTAGCAGGGGCATAGAATTTAATGCAAAGGTGTCAGGTCATCATGAGTTCACCTTTTCGACGCCTATAAATAGCCCAAAGCTTTTCCATTCAAAAGGAGGAAGAAAATGAGTTCAAGAGGCGAAAACTCTATACCAATTCTCCCTCACCATAACCAGCCTCCGTTTCAAGCTCTTCTGAGAGAAGGATTCTGAGAATTTTTAGAGTCGTCTCCCAGTGAGTGAGAACCTTCACCCTATGAAATTTATGTATCAGATAGCAACCATGTCAAGCCTCCATGAAGCAAGACGTTGCCAGTGGCGGCTTGACGTCTTCCATTTCTGTTCTATCTCCATTTCCCTCCTTATTACTTATGTTTTGTTAGAATGGTTTATTTTCTTAATATAAGTTTGATTGACGATTATCTTTCATTTATTTCCATATTAAATACTTTACACCATGTTGTTTGAATGTTAAATGAGTTAGATGTTAGAGGCTAGTTTTTCTTAAGCAATACTAAGTATGTTACATCTTGATTCATGCATATTATTAGCTTGCATAGCTTAGTATGTTACATCTTGATTCATGCATATTATTAGCTTGCATAGCTTTGTCTGACAAACAAATTTAACAAGCATGACTGTCTAGCTTGAGAGAGTAGATGGTTAATCTTTAGCAATTATCAAGACTAGATGAGGTTCAGAGATGTAGTTTATCTTTTGTCAACGCAAACTTACCATGCGTCTTAGAGAAAAGATTAATGTGGCATCGAAACATCGAGAGATGGATTCACAAACCCAAGGTTTGTAAGTATGTAAATATACTTAGATATGCTTAAGTAACAACTAGCTCCTACGTTAACTCTATTTTTATCGCATGGTTCCACTGCCATTCTCAACGCATGCTATCTGACACTAAATGACATTTGACTAACCTTCTTCGCGTCCACCTCATTGTTAATTGTAGGAAATTTTATTCATTCTTTATTGATAGTTTTAGGTACATACAACTCCTGCACATAATACATTATAGTCATCGCATAGTCTTGTATCTATTCTCAACGACTAGTTATTACAAATCCCTGCATTCGACCCTAGACTCATCAGGAAACCTATAAGAGCTTACACTTGGGCTTTTATAGGAAAACTTGCTTATTAACGATCATACTTGAGTAATTCTCGACGTAACTCTGTACTAAAATTATAACATCTAATACACTTTATGCGCAACAAGCTATGACCCTAACAATAATGCTCCAGAATGCTGGTGTAACTTCCCTCCAAAATGTTGGTGCAGCTCCGCCTCTACCTCCATCCCAGCTACGCCTCTGGTGCAGCTCCCCCTCGGCCTCCAGAATGCTGGTGCAGCTCGGCCTCCGCCTCCATCCAGAGTGCTAGTATTGCTTTCCCTCTGCCTCCAGAATGCTGGTGCAGCTCGACCTCTGCCTCCATCCAGAATGCTGGTGCTGCTCCCCATCCGCCTTCAGAATGCTGGTGCTGCTCCGCCTCCATAATACTCCAGAATGTAGCTCCGCCTCCATCTCCCTCCAGAATGCTGGGGCTGCTCCGCCTTCATCCAGAATGCTAGTGTTGGTGCTGTTCCCTTCCATAATGCTTCAAAATGCTGCTGCAACTCCTCTCCAAAATGTTGATGCAGCTCCGCCTCCGCCTCCATAATGTTGGTGCAGCTCCCCCTCCACCTCCAGAATGCTGATGCAACTCGGCCTCCTCCTCCATCCAAAATGCTAGTGCTGCTCCCCCTCCGCCTTCAGAATGCTGGTGCAGCTCGGCCTCCACCTCCAGAATGTTGGTGTTGCTCCTACTCTGCCTCCAAAATGTTGGTGCAGCTCCCCCTCCGCCTCCAGAATGCTGTTGCAGCTCCCCCTCCGCCTCCATCCAGAATGCTGGTGTTGCTCCCCCTCCGCCTCCATCCAAAATGCTGGTGCAGCTCCCTATCCGCCTCCAGAATGCGGGTGCTGCTCTACCTCCACTCCAGAATGCGGGTGCAGCTTCGCCTCTGCCTCTCTCCAAAATGCTGGTGCAGCTCCGTCTCCGCCTCCAGAATACTGGTGCCGCCTCCATCCAGAATGCCGGTGCTGCTCTCGCTGCAGCTCCCCTTCCTGCAGCTCGGCCTCCGCCTCCCTCTAGAATGCTGGTGTTGCTCCCCTCCGCCTCCAAAATGCTGGTGCAGCTCCCCTTCCGCCTCCATCTAGAATGCTTGTGCTGCTCCCTTTCCGCCTCCAGAATGCTGGTGCAGCTCCCCATCCTCCTAAAAAACGCGGGTGCTGCTCTGCCTCCGCCTCAAAATGCGGGTGCAGCTTCGCCTCCGCTTCTCTCCATAATGCTGGTGCAGCTCTACCGCCGCCTCAAGAATGCTGGTGCTGCTCCCCCTGCAGCTCCCCCTCCGCCTCCAGAATGCTGGTGCAGCTCGGCCTCCGCCTCCAGAATGCTGGTGCAGCTCGGCCTCCGCCTCCCTCCAGAATGCTGGTGCAGCTCCCCCTCTGCCTCCAGAACGCGGGTGCTGCTCTACCTCCGCCTCCAGAACGCAGGTGCAGCTCCGCCTCCGCCTATCTCTAGAATGTTGGTGCAGCTCCGCCTCCGCCTCCATCCAGAATGCTGGTGCAGCTCCGCCTTCGCCTCCATCTAGAATGCTGGTGCTGCTCCCCCTCCCTCTCCCTCTAGAACCAGAATGCTAGTGCTACTCCCACTCCGCCTCCAGAATGCTGGTGCAGCTCTGCCTCCATCTCCCTCTAGAATATTGGTGCTGCTTCGCCTCCATCTCCCTCCAGAATGCTGGTGCTGCTCCGTCTCTATCTCCCTCCAGAATGCTGGTGCTGCTCCGCCTCCACCTCCATCCAGAATGCTGGTGCAGCTCCGCCTCCGGCTCTAGAATGCTGGTGCAGCTCCCCCTTCGCTTCCAGAATGTTGGTGCAACTCCCCTTCCGCCTCCATCCAGAATGCTGGTGCAGCTCCCTCTACCTCCATCCCAACTCCCCTTCCGCCTCCGCCTCCATCCAGAATGCTGGTGCAGCTCCCTCTACCTCCATCCCAACTCCCCTTCCGCCTCCGCCTCCATCCCAACTCCGCCCCCACCCATCTCCGCCTCCACCTCCCTCTTTCAGAATGCGGCTCCGCCTCCACCTCCCTCCAGAATGCTTTCGAATGCTTGTGCTGCTCCTCCTCCTCTCCAAAATGTTGGCGCTGCTTCATTTCATCTCCAAAATGTTGATGGATGTCCTTCCCCAAAATGTGGGTGTAGCTCCCCCTCTTCTCTAATCTGTTGGTGCAACTTTTCTCCATCTTCAAGTTCAAGATCGGTGTAACTCCACTCCATCTACAAGATCAATCTAGTCAGCCTAGCCTCGCCTTATATGCGAGATCAAGTTTGGCCTACCTGACTTTGCCTCATCAAGATCAAGATCGGTCTGTCTTGACCTCATCTGCAAGGTCAAGATCGGTCAGTCTAGCTCCTCCTCATTTGCAAAATCAGGTTTGATCTGCTTGGCTCCATCTCATCTGCAAAATCAAGTTCGATCTGCCTAGCTTCAACCCATCTCCAAAGTCTGACGTGGACAACTTTATCTCATTTTCAAGATTGGCTTCATAATTTCGTCATCGTCTTGTCTTAGAGCTTGACTCGGTGATTTTTTCCAATGTCATCCCTCTATCAATTGGCACATTTCGGAACAACTTTCTAGCCAAAGAAGAGATGGAACTCAAACCTTCTAGTGTCATCATCTCTCTCTTTGTTTGCCCAAGATGGTGAGACCGATGCCAACAGAACATTAAGGTTGGAGCACTAAGGTTGGAGCCAATGAGACCAATGCCAACAGAACACTAAGGTTGGAGCCAATGGCGAAGCTAGTGAGACATTAAAATTGAAGCCTTTGATCGTCAATCGTTTCATTTGTATCTATGAAAAAGAAGAAACAAAGAAAAAAATTGTTAGTAAAAAAAAAAAGAAGGAAAAAAAGAAAGCGGACAGAAATAAGAAAAAAAAATACAGAAAAAGAAAAGAAGAAGAAAAGAAAACGGAAAGAAAAAAAAGAAAAAAAGAAGAAAAAAGAAACATGAAGAAAAAAAGGAAACATAATAAAAAATAAAAACAAAAGGAAAAAAGTGTAAAAAAAAAAAAAAAAAAGAAAGAAAAGAGGAAAGATTGGAAAAGAAGGAAGAAAAAAAAGGGTTGAAACTGAGGAGAAAAAGAAATAGAAGAAAAGAATGTTACATGAAAGAAGAGAGAAAGGTAAATAGGGGAGAAAAGTAAAATTTTACTCCACTCCTTCCAATTTGAGAAAAAATAATTAATGAGTAGAAGAAGGGAGAAAATTTGGTCCAAATTCAGAGGTTGGAGAATAGCTTCGCTAGATGTGTCGTTATTTGAAGCCAAAAGAAGTGTAGTGTCGACACAATTTATAGGATTCATCTAAGTCCTAATTAATTTAATTTGAATCCAAAAGAGGCAAATCTAATTCCATTTGAATCCACTTATAATAAAAAAGATTTAGCCTTCACATTGAAAATATAGAGCTATCCAAATCTATCGAGATTTCAATTTTAATTTGGCTATATATCAAATTTATTTAGATTTCAATTTAAATTTAGATACATATAAAATCTATCTAGATTTCATTTGAATTTGGATACATATCAAATTTTTCCGAGTCTAAATCATCCAAATCTTAAGTTTTTATCTTCGAGCCAAATTAAATTGAGGGTAAAATCTCAAACTCATCACATATTAAATTAGGTCATATTGTAAATTTTATCATAAATTCAAATCCTCCAACCATAAGCTTTTATCCTCGAGTCAAATTGGATAAACGTTCGAGTTATCTCGAATTAAAATTTGGCCATATTCCAAGTTTTATCCCAAATTCAAATCAACCAAATTTAAGTTTTTTATCTCAAATTTATCTCAAATCAAAATTTGGCCATATTCCAAGTTTTATCCCAAATTTTAAATCAAACTTCGAAATTTATGATTTGATTAAATTGATACGTATAGAGTCAAATTCAAGGGTATATAGTTTGTATTTTGACTCCAACCTTTTTTCGAGATTTATCCACTCATACACGTGCATAAATCTCAAAAAGAGGAAGGATAAATTTTGAACCAATCACAAATTGTCATATCAATTCTCATGACAAAATTATAAATTATCATATTTGGGACCAACTAAATGTTGACATATATCCCAAATTGAAACTAAAGACATAAATTGGCAAATCCCAATGATGCCATGTGTTTTCGTCCTGATCGTTGGATTGAATAAAATAATTTGATCTAATTTGGTATTAATATTTTGGCTAAAATTCAATTGAGTCCTAAAATATGCTTAATTTGGCCCAAAAGCCTACTAAGGCCCACGTTCAATTTGTGTGGCCCAAGGGCCAGGTCCATGGACCAACCAGAGTCCAAGCCCATAGAACTCTATAAATAGGAGAATTCTCCGGTTCAAAAAATTCTACACTTCAAAAAGTCTAAAAAGCCTAAAGAGGATTCTCCCTACAATCAGAAGACTCTTACTTTGCTTTCATACATCAAGCGTAATCATTCAACTGAGAAATATGAGCTTTGCTTCCATACATTAAGCGTAAGCATCAGAAGCATTTAACTGAGAGAAAATAAGAAGCATTCAACTAAGAGAAAATTAGAGTTTTGCTTCCCTACATAAAGTGTAAACATTCAACTAAGAGAAAATCAAAGGATCAAGTACTAGAGATCTAACCACATCCACATCAAATCTACATTAACTTAAATTTAAATCCACGAATCAAGTTTCCTTGAGGGAAGCCCACCAAAGCGGGATTTCGAGCAGGGGTGGAGAAAAGGAGAAATGAGTTCATGCCACGACGATCTATATGAAAGGGCAATTTTGTTGATGCATGGATAATCATTCTGGTCTTGGGAGAGGTGGCGACCATTCTTAAGAACCAAAAAGACTAAGCTGAGAGAAGCCCTATGAGTCACTGAAATGTCAGTGAGAGGAGGGTCCTCGATCTATCAATAGAGGGACCAAAAAAGGAGTTTCTTTGAAAACCTCGAGCCAACAATATCTAAATTTAGCAAGATACATCTCCTTGCAATTGAATTTGTTAACTTTATTGAGTTTAGAACTACTTTTGAAAGTGTGGAGTGTCGTATTTTGTTAATGAAAAATGTTTTTCAAAATTTGTATGTTTGGTTAGTCTATTATTGGTGCTATTTTACATGCTTTCAAGAAGAAACATTTGATCATTAGTTTATGGAACTACTTATTCTTTTCATTAGAATTCTGTCACACTTACTAATTTTAATAACAATGAGGCAAAAATATATAATTCCAATTAATTTCACAAAAAATTAATGCTTAAACTTTAACAAATTAATGCGGGAGATGGATAATAGAATAAATTGAAAAATCGAGCCAATCGACCTTATGAATTTTTGATTTTATGTATGATAAGTCTTAAAGCTTCTATTTTTTTAGTACAACAATTGTGGAGATGGGGACCAAACCTCATGCCTCTTTGGCTAAATCTTCTATTATTAATAGGTTATTAAGTTTTCAATTTTGTATGAATAAGTTTTTCAATTTTGTTATGAATAGGTCATTAAGGTTTATATTAAAAAAAAATTAATTTTATGTCTAATAGATCAAATACCTTTTTAAATTTCAAATACATGAAAAGTCTATTCGACATACATCGAAGATTCAATGACATGAACAAAATAAAGTAATAGGGTTGAGGGTTATATTAGAAAAAAACAATAATTTTAGGTTTAATATATCAATTATTTTTTAAAATTTCAAATATGTGAAAGGTCTATGGAACATAAAATTGAAAATTAATTATTATTATTATTATTATTATTTTTAACTTTGCGAACTTATTAGACAAAGACTTTCTTTTTAAGTACAATAATTGTGGGGAAGAGAAATTAACCCTCCCACCTCTAGACAATAGACAAGAAATAAAAACATCATCAACATTTAAAATACTATAATTTGAATCTTAGAGACCAAACACAAGTCTAAAACTCCAAATAAAGAGGTACTTTTTTTGGTTAAAATAACATATTGGTCTCTATATTTTGACGTTTGTTCAATTTTACACATTCAATGGTCTAATTTTAGTGTAATTTCAATAAATCTCAAGATTAGTCTTAACTTTTACTGAAATTAGTTTAAGAAACAATTTTCATATATTTTATACAAGGAAATAGAACGTGAAAATATATTTTAAAAACTTATAATAAAAGTGGTAATAAATAATAAAATTTTCTTAAAAAGATAACAATAAAGTAGTCGTAACTAGTTTTGAAAATTACCTTATTCTCCTCATTACCACAAAAATTGATGGACTCTAGTTTTAGTCATAATAAAGTGATATTTTGCAAACAATTTTGGTTTGTTGTTTTTTTATGGGGAGGCAAGAGCAGCAAGCCACGTCCTGGTTTAGCTGAGTTGTCGTTATCTAATTGGTTGCATGACTGATATCTTTCTCCTCCGAAGAACTAAGACACCAAACAAAAATCGGGGTTACGTGGCACAATGCACATCGCTCATTCATAATTCTAATTAAAAAGAATTTAAAATGGAAAAGGTATCCTAAAAATCCAGTCCAATTATCCATTTCTAATATCCACCGTCCATTCACTCCATCCAACGGATAACAACTACTCATATCCCAAACCATATCCATTAAATATATAAAAATCATCCAACCAATTCCCATACCCATTACTCCACTTCGAGCTTCACTCCCCGTGCTCGACAAAATGGCCTCCGTAGCTCTCAAAACCTTCACCGGCCTCCGCCAATCCTCGACGGAGAAGCCCCATTTCGTCACCCAAACGAAGGCCAACCCGAACCCCCAATTTCGGCGCCGATTTTATGTCGCCGCTGCTAAAACCAGCCCTAAAATCGCCGGCCGGAACCTCAGAGTCGCGGTGGTCGGCGGCGGTCCCGCTGGAGGATCGGCAGCCGAAACTCTCGCCAGAGGCGGCGTTGAGACTTTCTTGTTCGAGAGGAAGCTCGACAACTGCAAGCCCTGCGGTGGTGCGATTCCGCTGTGTATGGTCGGCGAGTTCGATCTCCCGTTGGACCTGATTGACCGTCGTGTCACGAAGATGAAGATGATCTCTCCATCGAACGTCGCCGTTGACATTGGCCGAACCTTAAAACCTCACGAGTACATTGGGATGGTTCGGCGAGAGGTTCTGGACGCGTATCTTCGCAATCGAGCCGCTGAGAATGGGGCTAATGTGATTAATGGCTTGGTGATGAAATTGGAACTTCCGAAGGAACAAAATGCGCCGTATGTCCTTCATTACACTTCGTACGACGGGAAGAAAGGAGGCGTCGGGGAGAAGATGACATTGGAGGTCGACGCTGTGATCGGTGCCGACGGAGCTAATTCTCGCGTTGCCAAGGCCATTGACGCCGGCGATTACGATTACGCCATTGCATTTCAGGTAAATCAATTTTTGGATTTAGGGTTTATTTAATTCCCGCGGAAAATAGAACGAATTGTGTTAAATTAGAGAATTGGGGGTTTGCAATTTCAGGAGAGAATCAAAATCCCAGATGACAAAATGGTGTACTACGAGAATCTTGCAGAGATGTACGTAGGTGACGACGTGTCGCCGGATTTTTACGGGTGGGTTTTCCCGAAATGCGACCATGTTGCAGTCGGCACCGGCACGGTGACTCACAAGGCCGATATCAAGAAATTTCAAATAGCCACACGAAATAGGGCAAAGGATAAGATATTAGGAGGGAAGATCATCCGAGTTGAAGCACATCCAATCCCAGAACACCCTCGTCCACGTCGGCTAGCGGGAAGAGTGGCACTTGTCGGCGATGCAGCTGGGTATGTGACGAAATGCTCCGGTGAGGGCATATATTTCGCAGCGAAGAGTGGGAGAATGTGCGCAGAGGCAATCGTCGAGGGATCAGAAAATGGGAAAAGAATGGTGGAGGAATCAGACCTGAGGAAGTACTTAGAGAAATGGGATAAAACTTACTGGCCGACTTATAAGGTTCTGGATGTGTTGCAGAAGGTGTTTTACAGGTCGAATCCGGCGAGAGAAGCTTTTGTTGAGATGTGCGCCGACGAGTATGTGCAGAAGATGACATTCGACAGTTACTTGTATAAGAGAGTGGTGCCTGGGAATCCATTGGATGACTTGAAATTGGCTGTGAATACCATTGGGAGCTTGGTGAGAGCTAATGCTCTGAAGAGGGAGATGGAGAAAGTTAGTTTATGAGAGAACTTTATAATTAAAAAAGAATAACATAAATGTTTAGTTTCTTAATGCATCCATATAATCAATTCAATCTTATGGATTTTGTAGATGGGATGTTTAATGTTAATGAATTTTCATCACTTTTCAAATCTGTGTTTGCAATGAAAGAGACCATTGGTTTTGATTTTATTTGCTTGAGAATATGTAACGGTGATTGTTTTTATTTCTTCTATATGATTATGTAATCAATCACGTAGCTATGGCCTATAACACACCGTTTAATGGTGTTGAAGAGCCAATTACCAATTAATTAGACTTATGGAATTTTGTTTTGTTCTATAAAGCATTGAAAAAGGAGAGCGTATCATTTTCCAATGAATTTAAAGAGCTAAGTATGATGTGATATCTCAATTTTCTTATGCTTATTCTTTCTCTAAATTATTATTTTAAGCCAATGGCAATAGGGTTGCGTGTAATAAGTCGATTCTATTCTTTATCATTTGCTACGTCACCAATATTCTTTATAATTTTAATTTCACAAGTCTGAACATGCAAATTACGAATATATACATATATAACAAAATCGGTTTTCCTAATAAAAAAAATTATACCACAAATTGGCTAGAAAAACAATTACATCAAATAAACTCCAGCGGATTGGTTAATGTATATGAAAAAATTAAACAGACATCTCTTTGTTAAGAAAAGAATTAGGAATTAAGGTTATAATTGGTATAAGAATTATAATATGTCTATAATGACATTGGAAAGTGGAGAATCAGGACCGTTGAAAGGAAGAAGAGAAGTAACGGCTAAGATTTGGGGATGAAAGCACTTGAAAAAGGGACTAGATTCGCATTGCGGCGGTGTATTCGGTACACAGAAAGAGAAAGGGAAACAATATAAAGCTTGGCTGTTCAAAAAGAAGTGCTACGTCCAAGGCTTTCAGGCGGAGAATTCTACGACCCACAATCCCCTATTCGAATACCCTTTTGAGCCCTTAAATCTCCAATTACTCACTCTCCTCTTCCATTTCCAGCTAGAATTTTTCTGGGTTTCAAGGTATGATTTCTCTATCTCCTTTGTTTGTTTGTTTTTCAGTTTCTCGAGAATATGGAGAAGTCAGTGATGGGTTCAATGTTGATTCATTCTTCAGCTTGTTTTGGTTGTTTCTTTAATACCCTTTTGGTTAAAATGTGTGGTTTTCGCAGATCGATTTCAAATTGCTCTAGATCTAACTGCTGCCTTATTTGGTTGATTTTGAAGCTAGTGGTTAGGGGATTTAATCTCTGGAAATTTATACCTGAATGGATGGTTGAGGTTTTTTTTTACTTTTTATTTTTTCCTTTTAGAAGGGTGGATTTGAAAAGATGTGTTGTTAGCTTCTGGGTATAGATATTTGTTTGTGTTCCCTTTGTAAATGAGAACAAAAAATGTTGGGCCACAACTTACATAGACAATCGGAGAAGAAATCCAAGGGGAAGGGATCTCACCATCACTAAATCGTTGGAGAAATTTCCAACTTTATTGGGTGATTTCAACTCTGATTTCCATTTCAATTTTATGAAATTTCCATGAATATGATTTTAATTCCAATTTGGATTTGGAAAATTTTGTGTCGAGATTTTTCAATCGGAGTCTACCATTGAAAGGATTGAGGGAGCTTCACTTTAGCACCTTGAACTCAAGGATGAACTCCTTTTAGGACCATTTAGTTAATATATAGTTTTAGTTGTTAATATAGATTAATTAATATTTAACTAATATTTTAAAATTAATTAGTGAATTGTCTTCTTTTCTTGTAAGGCTATCTATAAATAACCAATTTAGAGTTTGCAATAGGAAGCTTTTGATTATCCATTTAAATATTGGACTTTCAATCTAGGAAGAGTATTCTCTAATCTAAGGGATGAATTAAACTTGCTTGGCTATGGATTTGGCCTATTACCTTTTCTACTACATCAAGCGCGCTTTTTCTTAATTTGTTGTGTTTGATAGCTAAAAGAAAATTGATGAATTACATATGAATAGTATAAAGTCCTAGAACTCTGGTATATTTTGCTAATATAACTTGATAAATTTTGCCTGTAATTTTTACTTTGGTCATAAACTTGTGAGGTTACAAAGTTACAATATGTCTTCTAATAACTACTTTATAAAGAATCTGGATAGTTGGTTGTGTTTGGAAACTGTATCTACTCCCATGCTGATGATTTTTATTCTATAACAACATCTCGTCCTAAGTCTTCCTTTTTCCATTAAATATTTCATTGTCGTCTTCTTTCCATTCTCGATAAATTATAACATGTATCAGGTTGCTATGATTTTTATTATACTCTGATCTAGGTAATGTTTGTAATTTCAAGGATTGGAACTTTACATTTATGTTGTTCATATAGTGTGGACATCTTGTTGATCTGTATGGAACACACTTGTTGAAGTTGGAGCAGTTTCTTGGTTTTCTTACTATAGTTGAACTATCTATTTAGATTGCTTTACGAAAAAGATAACTTTGCTTACCAGATTATATGTGTTACTTCATTAGAGTAGCAATGTTGATGGTTTTGTATTGTTGGAGAATCACCAGATTGTGAAAGTGACCGACACTTCCTTTGCCTCCCCTTTCTTTAACAGAGTCAGATATGGCAGCAACGTCAGCAACTATTTTGTCAATTGGAGCAACTGCATCACTTAATACTAAACTCAACTCATTTTCCCAATCAAAGTCTGCTAGCTTAAGAATCAATTCACAAGATACTCTTCAGAGCTTTTGTGGCCTCAAGGCAGCTTCATCTCTTCATTGTAACTCAGAGTCATCTTTCCTAGGGAAACAGAGCAGTGTTGCCCTATGGCGTTGTCTTGCTCCGTCAGCTCAAAGAGTGAACCAGAATGTATGCAAAAATCTTCAACCTCAAGCTTCTTACAAAGTTGCTGTTCTTGGAGCTGCTGGAGGAATAGGTCAGCCTTTGGCACTTCTCATCAAGATGTCGCCATTAGTTGCCACCCTAAACCTTTATGATATTGCAAATGTCAAGGGTGTTGCTGCTGATATTAGTCACTGCAACACTCCCTCAAAAGTTCAGGATTTCACTGGACCTTCTGAATTAGCCAATGCTTTAAAAGGTGTGGATGTTGTTGTCATACCTGCTGGGGTTCCGAGAAAGCCTGGTATGACTCGTGATGACCTCTTCAACATAAATGCCGGCATAGTGAAAAGTTTGGTCGAGGCGGTTGCTGATAATTGTCCCGATGCTTTCATCCATATCATTAGCAACCCTGTGAACTCAACTGTGCCAATAGCAGCAGAAGTTCTAAAGCAGAAAGGCGTGTATGATCCAAAGAAGCTTTTTGGGGTTACTACATTGGATGTTGTTCGGGCAAACACCTTCGTTGCTGAAAAGAAGAACCTTAAACTGATCGATGTTGATGTCCCAGTTGTTGGGGGACATGCAGGAATAACAATTCTTCCTTTGCTATCAAAGACAAGACCTTCAGTGAGTTTTACAGATGAACAAATTCAAGAACTGACTGTTAGGATTCAAAATGCGGGAACCGAAGTTGTGGAAGCGAAGGCAGGGGCAGGATCTGCTACCCTTTCAATGGCATATGCTGCAGCAAGATTTGTCGAATCATCTCTTCGTGCTTTGGACGGAGATAGTGATGTATATGAGTGCACTTTTGTGCAGTCTGATCTAACTGAGCTTCCCTTCTTTGCATCGAGGGTTAAGCTCGGGAGGAAAGGAATTGAAGCCTTCGTAACGTCTGATCTCCAGGGTTTATCTGAGTACGAGCAGAAGGCTCTTGAAGCTCTAAAGCCAGAACTGAAGGCAAGCATTGAGAAGGGCATTGCTTTTACACAAAAGCAAGCTGTGGCTGCTTAAAAACTTGCTTTTCCAAAACATGCTTGGATAGTAGCATTGAACCCCAAGCATCGGTTTGCGGCTTTTCTTTTTGTTTAGTAGTTTGTATGTTTTCACTTCACCCTGTTTGATGGAGAACTTCTCTTTGAGATATTAACTACTGCCATAGATTATCAAAAGAATGTAATCGTTTCAATAGGAGTTCCTGGTAATTGAAAATTTTGTAATAACACGGTTGGTAAAGACTGTGCACCTCATCATAAAGACACTAGGAATGAATTTTTTTGGGTTAATACATGAAGATTATACATAATTGGTTTGTTGGCGAAGCTGCTCTCTAAGAGAGTACCATTCAACTTTCACTTTTACTTCATTGTGTACTACATCAAAGCTTTAGCCAATCAACTTTTCTCCTAGTTTATGATCTGAGTTGCTCGATCAGCCTCACCACAATTCCTTACAGAAGCTTTTGAGCACTCTTTTTGCAAAGATAAGTTTGTCCCAGAAGCCTACAAAATGTGGTCGAATCTATTTTTGAAAGTAGTAGCTTTTACTGTATCATTTTCATGGAATTTAAGACAGCAATTTATGGAGAGAACGTCAATGAAGAATCAAAGAAAGAAATTTGTAATTTGCTTTCCGTCTATAAGTAATCCTTTGATCGATTCATTGTCTAATAACTTGAAGAGATTCAGACGTCCTTCATTTCCAAAATTCATCTGTGGAAGCAACTTCTGCTATTTTTTCCAACTCTATATTCAAGTGGCAAAATGCAGATAATCAAACGAACTTAGTCATCCAATTGTAATCCAGCTTCTGTTGAAATATCAAACTCTCGCCTCCCAACTTGAGAAACGGTTCATGGCCACAAGCTGAAAGCTCCGGGGAATTTTTTGTTGTGGGTCGGTGTATATCCTAAGACTCTATGGTGTTCAAAATACACTGGTTCCTACCAATAATCGTTGCAGGAACACCGACCCTCTCGAAAATGATGGAACCGACTTCGGTCCCTAACAACCACTTTTCTGTTATAAACACTTGAGATATACTTAGCAAAGTTATGACAATCCATGCAAGTCCGAAGGTTATTTGCCACTCTGATGGTTCTTCCTGGCGGAGTTGCAAGAACCCCAAAGGCTATGGCCAATTTCTCACTATGGTTAGAAAGCGCATACCCCTTATCTTCTGCCTTTAATCTGTGTAATTCAGATGATATTTCAGCTTCATAACCTGCAATCTTTAGCTGCTTGTTGATCTCATCCAGCTGCTCGTAGATCTTGTCCTTCATAGGATGCGAAATATCATCCACAGCAAACTCATGCACCACCCCATTCAGTTCTATTGTGGTGCACCCAGGTGTAGTATAAATACCCTTCTCCTTCATAAATTTCCTCAATTCAGTTATCTTGTCCCAGTTGCCAGCCGAAG
Organism: Citrullus mucosospermus; assembly: GCA_030954485.1. Lineage (NCBI taxonomy): Eukaryota > Viridiplantae > Streptophyta > Magnoliopsida > Cucurbitales > Cucurbitaceae > Citrullus > Citrullus mucosospermus. The sequence continues at coordinate 27,859,182 of CM062060.1, forward strand.
AATAAATGTTCAGCAACAACACATAATCTCCAGCTTCTTGAGATTTGAGTTCAATCAAATGTTCAATAATGCGCTCCCCAAGGTTTGCATGACCGTGAATTCTGCAAGCTCCAAGAAGGGTCCTCCACAATGTCGCATCTGGTTTCACCTCCATTGACATTACGAGCTGATAGGCGTGTTCTAGCATTCCAGCACGACCCAAGAGATCAACCATACATCCATAGTGATGGACGTTGGGAACTATCGTGAACTCCTGTCTCATACGATCAAAAAAAGCCATTCCTTCATCAACCAGGCCACAGTGGCTACAAGCAGAAAGAACTGCGGTGAATGTATGATCATCAGGCTCCACACCCTTCTTCTGCATCTCCCAAAACGCTTCAATAGCTTCTCTCCCGTGCCCATTCATTGATAACCCGGAAATCATCGCACTCCATGAAACAACATTTTTCTCTGGCATTTTATCAAACACTTCATAGGCCTTATCCACACGCCCACACCGCGAATACATCGTTATGAGCGAATTACACAAATTACTCTCAGTATTATAACCGTGCTGTTGAACATAACTATGAATCCTTTCACCAATTTCCAATGCATTCAAGTCTGCACAGGCTTGGAGGAGAAGTAAACAAGTAACTTTATCAGGTTGGCACAGATATGTTGGACTCTGCATGATCTCAAACAAACCCAAAGCATCCCTAGTTCGTTTATTTCGAGTTAGAGAAGAAATCAAAACGTTCCAAGCAACAACATCTCTTTGAGGAATTTCGTCGAACAATTTGCACGCATCCTCAATTTTGCTGCAACGAGAATACAGGTCCATCATGGAGGTGAGCAAAAGACTATCCAATTGATGCCCATTTCTAAAAATCCTCGCGTGAATCTGAACCCCACTAACTAATGAAAGCAATCTTATACACGACTTAACAGCAAAGGAAGAAGACAAAGGATCAGCACGAACTCCTTGCCTCTCCATATCTCTGTACACGTACAATGCTTCAAGTGGTGAATGGCTCAAAGAGTAGGCTCTCAACATCGCATTGTAATGAGGAACAAATGGGTTAGTCAGAAGAGAGAAGAATCGTCGAGAATAGTCCAAATCACGAAAAGGGGCGGAGGCGGTGCGAGTCAAGAAGCGGAGGGAAACAATGGGGTCTTGAATGGAAGAAGTGCGGATGATGTGGGCATGGATTTGGAGGAATTGGGATTTTTGGGTGCATGATTTTATGAGAGAAATCAGGGGCTCTCTTTCCAAGTGAGGTGTTGAGTTTTGTTGGCAAAATTTGGAAGAAAGCAGAGAGGTGGATGCGAAACGATGAAGAGAAATAGCATGATGATGGTGTTTTGGAGAGAAGATAGAACGACGGCGGAAGATCACAGTCATCTATCAATGGCCGCCCGGTAACCCTTCTGAATCGTTTTTACTATGGGGCTCCACCGCCAATTTGGCCGTCGTTGGTGTTCTTCAAAACCGCCGGATTTGTTGTGTAGTGAATGTTCTTCAGACTACGTATACAATACATCGATTTCATTTGGTTACTAAACAGCCTTTAATTATTAGTTTAATTTCTAATTTTGAAATATCTTCAAACCAAAATAAATTCTTAAATATCCGTGTCCATTTGTCCTCCTTCTAAACAAGGTCTAAAATATTTCTAATACTTTAATTTTGAGTCTAATATAATGTAATGAACTATTCACAGTATTAATTTACTAAATATAAAATTACAAATGTAAGGTTGTATTTGATATAATTTTTTTAATCAAAGTCAACTGAGTATTACAAATATCAATTAGTCTCCATTAGATTTAATAGATGAATTATCATTTAATTTTAAAATTTTTGAATATGTCTAGAATTTTTATTAAATACAAAATAAAAAATTTAGAAATTGATTTTTATTTAGATAATAACAAGTGGTATAAGTATACTCATACTAAAAAACTGAAAAGAAAAGGTATACTCAAGTTATTAACAAGTATAGTTAGTCATGCAAATGTTATATTACTCCAATTTTTTTTCTTTGTCGGAAACTAAAATTATGGGGCGTTTTGGACTCGAATCGGTTATTATACTAAGTGATCTTTATAGCATGTAAATTATAATATTCTATACAGTATAATAGTTAGTGTTTGAGGTGCATGGTATTTTAGTATGCAATTAATTTGAAATAATAATATTGTGTTAATTATAAGTTATAATAGTTGAAAATACCGACTAATATAATTAGTGCCAAAAACATGGAGTGAGCTTAGCCCTCTCCCACCAACTTTTAGTGAACCAAACACTATAACTTTTATGTTTTTTTATTTGATTTTTTAATTTATTAATGATAGAGAATATATGGGAAAAATTCAGTCTACTATTGTAGTATGGAGAATTGTCATTCATTTATTACCTTTACCACAATGGTAACATTTAAAAATAATGTGAAATCCATAAAATAAATTGATAATCATGTAGTGAATTGTAAAATTATGAATAGGAATATTAGGTATTACTTGTAATTATTCAAAGAATATTATAAATAATAAGCTAATATATATAGAGAGATGAATTATTAAACTTGAAAATGGCTTTGAAATTAACATTAATAACACAAATGCTGAAGATGAAAGAAAAAATTTGTAAAATATTTTCATACAACTCTTATTCATTATTTGCCACAAAAATAGCATTTAAAAATTATGTAAAGTTTATGAAATAAATAAATAATAAATTAATATATCATTAGATTTGATGTGAGATGAAATAATTTCTTTTAATTAAAAATATTTGTTAGTTTTTAACATTTATGAATTGAAACTCTCATCTCACACAGTTCCAAATTCCAATGTACTTTATTAGTAAACAATTCACATTTGTTTTTCTTTTGTTTTTTCTAAGAATACAACTAAGGTTAAAATCAATTGGCGACATTAAAAAATAACCGAATGAAATTAAAATACGAAAACCAATACAATGAATAAGAAAAAGTGAGCAAACATTTATTATTAATCTTCTCTTTCCTCTTAGTATGGGACACGTTCAAATTTTTTACACTTTCTTCTTGAATAATGTTTTAAGTCAAAAGACACGAAATCATTCTATGATATATATTAGGAAATGGATTAAGTTACCACATGCATATGAATTTGATATATTATATTATTACTTTGAGTATGGTTAAGAAAAATAGAACAATTAATAATATGTGTATAGGATAATTAAGGGTTGATTTGGCAGTAGTAAAATTGTCATATACTTTTGTTGTATCATCAAATTAAATGTTCACCAGACCTTACATCTTCGATGAGTTTGATCAGACGAAACTGCAAATCAAATCCAACAAAAATGAACATTAATTATTCTTTTTTTAATTACATGAACAGGGTGCAGTTAGTTGAGGAAAATGAGCAATCTGACAAGAGATATTTCATTTCTTCATCATCTTCTTCGTCCCGATCATGAATGGTGGTGGAGGAAGAGAAACACTGGGAATTATCTTCATTAATTATATTATTGTTATTATTGAAGATGATTCCTGAGAGCTTTCTTTTCTTGTAGTTGGCCTTGAAACAAGCTTGTCTAAGCCTCTTTGTGTTGTCCTCTAATTGCAAATCTGGCCTTTCCTCCATTAACTTCTTCTCATTCTCTAATATTTCCAATACATTCTTCAACTTATTCTCTCCATTTCCCTCTCCTTCTCCCTTTTCAATCTCCTGCATTCATTTCACGATTCATTTTCTTAAAATAAACACTACACTAAGACATATTAGATCAAATCTAATAGGTTATAGAAAATAGAAAATGGAACTTTCTATTACTACGTGAGTATCATACTCTCTTTGTTCACACCATGATTTTGTCAACTAATTAAATCTTTTCTTTTTTTTAAATTCCAATGACTTCATTTTTTTTAAAAAGATACTGATGCATATAGCAAACAATAAAGATAATGGACGAAAAATATTTGAATGCATTTCAATTGCGTCCATCTTTGTGTTAAACACAATTTGACATGTGATACTTGAGTGTAGTTTATCTTCATACATTCTCTTTGAACAAAAAGTATATATATATAATTGTCAAGTTACAAAATGTGATTAGACAATATAGTAGACGGCACAAAAATGAATGTAGTCAAGGATGCACCTAAGTATTACTCGTTTCTAAATGGATAAATAGAGCTCACAGATGACAATGGAGGGAACGAGAGAGACATACCTTGACATTCTTGATTAGGGTTTGTAGGCTCATCAACTTCCTATGAGGCCATCTTCTTATTCCCAATTCTCTACATCTCTTCTTCAAAAGAGTAAGTCCCACATTAAGCTCTTTAGCAGCCTGAGTTATGGGCATGTAGAAATACTCAGATATTGCTTTTCTTGACAGCATTTTTGAAGATGGTGATGATGTTGAATAACTCCCATTGTTTTTGCTATTTTCTGATCTCAAATACTTTCTTTTCCCCTTCTTCATCACTTCTCTATTTTCTTCATTTCCTCCACCATCTTCTCCTTCTAGCAATAAAACAGGTTCTTCCTCAACAAAGCCAAATATGCCATTTTCCATTTCACTCCAAATCCCAACCCCATCTTCTGAAAAACCAAAAAGTTTTAATCTTTATCGTTATAAATGGAATATAATATGCTTTTTTTTTTTCAAAATTAATATATCGTATGATGATGATGAATCAATTACCTGATATAAAGGTGTTTATAGGTACTATATCCTTTGATTCCAAAAACGAGTCATTATTTGGGAAACTCTCCAACAAAGGAACAACTTCAAAAATGTTATCTTGCAACCCAAAGTTGCAATTCCAATCCAATCCAGAATAATTGTTGTAGCTTGATCTACATGAAATTATATTATATAGTAAGAAAGAAATTCAAATAAAGAGTATGAAAAAAATCAAAATTTTGAAAAATTAAAAGTCACCTAAAAGGGAGAGGAGAAAGTTGACAAGATAAAGGAAAAGAATCTTCAAAGACCATTACTTCACACTTCGGCCCCCAAGTGGCGTCCATTTTTCTCCAATCTTCAAGAGAAAAAACAAGAAAAAGAAAGTGAAAATATGGGATTGAAGGGAGGAAGAAGAAGAGGCAAAAATATATAATATATATAATGCTCACAAAATGGTACGATGAATTAGGGAATGGAATTATTATTATTATTAATAGAATTTAAAAGAGAAGAATGGGAGAACGTGCGCCGCCAATGAATCAAGAGATAAGAATGTCATCATTTCATTTATTGTATTTACGGTGTGTGCTTATGAGAGTTACAAGATTCTCTTAATTATAAATTAAGCCATGAACACAGAGAGAAAAATAGATTAAAATTTAAATAATAATAATAATAAGTTTTGGGATTTTAATTAATGATGAAGAGTTGTGGAATCATTAGACGTGTGCATGTCAAAAAAAAAAAAAAGAAAAAGAAAAGATGGGCAGCCTCTAAAAAACTATTATTAGTTTTCAGAATGAACCAATGTTCAAGAAATCTTTTAGAGAGATTTTATTTCTTTTTTTAAAAAAAAAAAAAAATTACTGGGATACATATTCATTCATTATCCATTATCTTTCATTCCTCTTGATGTGAACTTTAACATATTCTCAAATTTTTAAACTTATTTAATGGAGGTTTTTAATGATTTTAAAATTACGATCTCTAGAGACAGAAATAAATAAAGCATAAGTTACATTATTAGAGCGAAATTTAAACTTGTGGGCAAATATGAATTTAGATCCAAGTAAATAAAAATGGTGATTTTGAATAAAAGGATTTTTTTTTTTTTTTTTTTTGGGGAAATAACGGCTGCATGGTTGCCATGTAGGATATTCGTTATTTAAGTTTGTAGTTAGATAGAAAGTCAGGAAATTAGCAGAAAATGGGATGGGTAACCAATAAAATGAAGGCACTAAAAAACATTAAAAATGATAATTAAGTATCAAATCCTTTTAGCCGTCTTGCAATGTCAGACCAGGTTTAATCATTACAAATTTCAACCCACACCAACTCAGTTTAGAGGTCCGAGTTCACTCACTACTTCAAAATATTGATGGATTATGAGATCATATGGTGGTTGTAATGTTAATGTAACGCTTCGTTATCATCAATCATTGTGGGAATGTGGGAATTTAAATCCTGTAATTAATTAGGATTAGAGAGAGGATTAGTTACGTTATAAGTTAATTGCATTTTATTTCTTCAACTGTTGGGTTAATTAATTGGAATCTACAAAGCCCAATTGCATTTAATATCTGATTCAATGCAAATGAGTGGTGCCCCCATTTTTTATGGCCTCTTCCCATGATTAAAAAACTGTAAAACGTAACTTAAGAGAGAGTGATATCGTACTTCCATTTATTTAGTTTTCATTTCATGTGAATATTAATTTATAGTTTTATAGTTTTTTTTAACAAATATGTGGAGTGAGTGGGAGTATAAGTTCAAGTTAGCTAATTGACTTAAATTAACATTCTTTTAAGAATCTCTCCTCACCCCCAAAAGTAACGTACTATATCAATTCGAAGTAGAAGGTTCAAATATCCATACTCATACATATACTTAAAAAGAAAATTAGAATTTTAATATTACAATCTAAAATTATATATGCTTTCTAAACCAAGATGTTAGAGGTTAAAATCTCTCCAACCCCACTTTGTTAGAACTCAAAAGCAAGTAAAAATGAATGGAAGATAAGAATCTTAAGATAATACTTATTAAGTATCTACCAGAACAGAGATATCAGTAAATTAAAGAATTAAAGGACCCATTAAACTACAAAATTTTTGCTAAAGAAGACCTACAAAATTAAGAATCTTAGATAATATTCAAGACATCATTTATCTCTAAAATAAAAATAAAGACTCATCCTTTCACAATTATCGTTATGAAAGTAATCATAATTTTGAGTTCATAGATCACATCAAGCACGGTAAAGAAGCATAGAAAAACATAAATTATGGGCATAAATAAATTATTCCTCTACTTTCTTCCTTGAACTCATGGCCAAGAGCGACCGACATTGGTTGGGATTTTGTGGTAAATTCTTCGCTGGAAACCGAGTTCAAGGTGGTGGAAACTGAAAGTTGGGAAAAACATCAGTTTCTCCACCTACCCCCTCCTCTTCCACGTCCACCACCCCCGCCTCGTCCTCCACCGCGGTGCTTACCACCGCCTAATGCTCTGTTTGCATCAGATTTTCCTTTGAAGTTTTCAGGCAGGGGAAGGATATGATCCACACACTTCCTGAAGCTGAAGTCATCAGCAGACTCGTCCGCCCTGATGAGGAAGAAACACTTGCTTTTCCACATAGGATGGTATCGAACTTGGAAGGCCTGAATACCACAGCCGATCTTTTTCTCTGGTTCTACATGCCCCTTCTTAAGCAAATCCACCAGCACCATCTGCTCGTACTGCCATAGAAACAAATATCAAATATTGTATTAAGAGAATCAATGCCTCCTCATTATGAATATATTTTTTCCCTGCATCAGTTCATTATCCTTATTCATCTTGTACATTATCAATTATAGATGTTTCCAACAAGGAAAAGACTTTGGGGGATTATTTTACTCTTCTTTTTCTAGAACAAGAATTCAAACCTACAAAGGACATTACATTACTAATTTTATAACCATTTAAGTTATGGTAAAGTGGGCTAAAGCCTAACGGACTACACTTCTAAACACTTTTAAACAGTAGAAGTACTAATAACTGCTGCGGAATACAAAGAATAACACTTGACTGTCTTTCGTGTTTTGATTTAAGAATTATTTGAAAAAGATAATCCCCATATGATCAAGACCTGTTACCAGCCATGAATATATGGATGTCCAAACACTAATCATAGCTTCCACTGAAATCAATCAAGAATAAGGGAATCATGAAGAATAGCAACATAACAAAGCAAAATAAGCTGCTGAAAGAAATTCTTCAATGAGCAAATAAGGTCAAAAGAGTATCTGTTCGCAGAAACAAATAAAATTTATTCATCCAGGCTATGAGTTGTCTAGTAGTACATAGATTCCATTTTATATGATTAAATAATAATGTCAAACAGTCTCATCTAAAGAAGTAAGTGGGTTTGAGCAAACAGACACCTACCAACAGTCAACAGACATTTGAAGAAATATTGAAAAATGACTCAAAAATCATGTTAAGTTTAGGAAAAACCATCCAGCCATGAAAACCAGAAGTGACGAAAAGAATCCACAAAACGGATCACCACACAACCAAATATATGTGTTTGTGTCTATATATACATACACAGAAAATTGTACAAAATTAAACCAACAACACTAATTAATCGAACTCACAGGAAGAACCAAGAGGATCTTTAGGTTTCCAATTAACTTAGAGTCAACTACGGGGAACCATAAGCAAGCATTGTATTCAAATAATATAAAAAAAGAACTTAAGTTAATAAGCAACCATCATTAGTCTCCATAAGAATATTGAAGAACGCCACCTCTCTGATTCTAACATGTACGCAGTTACAAGCTTTTCCCCAAGAAGTGATTCGAGTCCACAACAGATTACATACCCAAGTTACTTAACAGACCATTGACAACAATTCATGACACATAAAAGCTAAACAATGTCAAAGGCTTAATATCAAATTGATCGATGCAAAAACGTTCTAGGAAGAGAATGCGGAAAAAGGGGAAAAAAACATAAGTTTGAACAATAAACCCTTTTGCTAAAACTGTTCAACTTTCACACAATAAAACAATGATGAATATAAGCAAAAACAGCAGCATTTAGTAGAAAAAGAGAATTTTCAATCACGTTCCAACTCTCAATTCTAACCAAAATAAAATTTTCTGAATACCATTCTCACGCTTTCAATTAACAAAACAGAGGACGATACCACATTAAAAAGAAGTTCATAATATTATACCTGGTTCACGTTCAAGTTGACTGGCCAGTGATGGAGGAACTTGTAGAAGTAATCGAACAATTCCACCGAAGATCGAAAGCTCTTGGGGCCTAAACTCACAGGAACAGGCTCCTCCTCCCCCTTATCGTCTCCTCCCGCCTTCTCAAGCCTTTCCTCCTCAACTGACTTCTCCATCTTCTGCTTTTTCCCGCCTCCAACACCTTCATCGGCGCTTGCCTCCTCCCTCTCTCGCTTGGAATTTGCATCGCCATTAGTTTCTGGAGCGGCCTCATTTGGTTCAGAAGCATCACTTGATCCTTTCGGCTCTGTATTTTCCAATTCCATATCTTCGGTGCCTGAGTTGGTTACTTCGAGATTGTTTTCAGCGAGTTGAGGGATTGTCTCTTCTGCCATTGTTATTTGTCAGTGTGCTTTGAAGTCGGAACTACCGAGCTTCAACCTAAAACCCTAACAAGAAGCAAAATAGAAGACAGATTTTATATTCCTCAAATTATTCATCTTCAAATCGAAGCGCTTCCGTTTAATTTCTATTCGGATCGGTCCACTTAAACCGGTCATTTGATTTTGTTTGTTTTATTATTTTTTTTATTTTGTTATTTGGAGAGGAAAAAAAAAAAGCGAACTTTTTAAATTAAAAAACCAACTCAAGCCAATAATTAAGAAAATATATTATTAAAAAAATCAACAACCTCACATATCGTTATAACTTTAAAAAACAAAATTTATCCAAATACGTATTTAAATATTCTCGTTCAAGATATGTTTGGTAAAGCAGATTTGAATTAAAAACAAGATACACTACTAGCTTTTAGATTTTCCTGAAATCGGATAGAACTTTTAATTAATATATATCATTCTAAATAATTATTTAAAATTTTAAATTACAAAAAAATATTTACTATTTTAATTATTATATTTAAAATAAGATGTTTTTGTATTTATTTACTAAAACACTCTAAATTAATTTTTTAAGTTAAACTAAAATTTACCAAATACAACAGATAATTTTTTTCATTTAGTTATTTTAGAGCCCTCTTGAAAAAGATTGGTAGAAATTGGGCGTTATAGAAACTAATGTTTTTAGAAAAGTCGGCTCCATTTTTCTTTCAATTTTTCTTATTTTTTAACCAATTAAGAGTTTTTTTTTTTGTTTAATTTCTTTTTATCATTTATCATTTCTTATTTTATGGTTTTTTCATCTTTAATATATATATATATATATATATATATATGCATTTTTTTAATCGTTGATTCTTTTATACATTAATTTGGGAGTTTTTTTTTCTTATATAAGTTTCAAATATTATTAAAATTTTGGAGATTTTAAGTAAGATAAGAGATGTTATTTTTCTAAATTGAATTTTTTAGACATAATAATAATAATATAAAAAAAATATATGGAGACTTTTACAAGCATCAACACGGATACGAATACGAGATATAGATACATATGATACGGTGATATGCCAATTTCTAAAAAACTAAGATACTGATATATTGAGAATACAACATTTTTTATATATATTTTTATATTTTTTCTTTATATATATAAATTTAACATAAAGACACGAAACAAAAACTACCAAAAGACACACTTTGAAGAAATGAGATTCTATTCTAGGAAGAAGATGAGGGTGTCGGGGACAAGGTCGGTCGTAGGCATTGCTTATGCTAGTCGTGACTAGTCGGTTTGTTGTTGTTGTAAGGAAATCTGATTTTAAGGTTTATTTGTTTTACATTTTTGTTTCTTAAATTTTTTTTTCTTTTGTGCTATTAGATTGGACTTCAAAATTAAAAATTTTAAAATAGGCTGTGGCTGAAAAATTAAAATCATGCAAAAAAAAAAAAATGTCATAATTAGTGTGTCCCCTCACGTATCTAGAAGGGGATACGGGTGTCCGAAAATAGAAATAAATAAATAAAAGGTTCAGATACTTCATTTCACGCATTTGACATGTATTTTCCACGTATATGGACGTATTAGTATCAAATATGTATTTGATACCTATTCTCTGCACATTTTGAAGTATTTGTGCTTCATAGGTTGGAAGTCATACCGAACTAGGGTGACGGGGCTTCAAAGCAGAAGCTGAATATAGGTTAAATGGCCGCAAGAAAGAGGGAGGGAGGGAGGGAGGGAGGTTCATCCAAGCTGGAAGAAGGTGGAGAAGAACATCCGCATGAAGAATATGTGAATTAACAAGTTTACTCTTTCTTAATTTCACATCAAATAATTGATAATATAAATTTTAGGGAGTTAGATTGATCAAATTAAAAGTTCTAGGACGTGGTTGTAATAAGATTCGTAGTCCAAGAATAGTTTGTGCGATTTTACCTAAATCTAAATTTTAGGTTTCATAATCAGAAAGTTATAGGATGAGGTAGAGGTAGGGACATGGACACGTAAATTGTACTCTTCATGTCCATTTAAGTTGCGGGAAACATTTTCAATTCCCACGTCCTTTCGCTTGAGGTTAATTTTGCAAAGAAAAACATGATTAATAATTATGGCCCGTTTAGATGTACATAAAGTATTTGATAGATAGTGATAGACTAATTTTTACCATTTTGTTATATTTAAAATAAGTTAGCTCATTTTTTTACATATGAAAATAATTGTTATATTTAATAATTAATTAATTGATAATATTAATTAATTAATTAATCGAGCTATATTTTTATTATTCATCTCCAAGGTATAAAAATTCTACATATATGTAAGGTATTAGAAAACTATCGTATCATGTGAATTTTAAAATTCTCTAAATAATAATAGTATGAATTTTTAAAAATAAAATATTGTGAGAAAGAAACATATTAAATATATATTTGAAATTGTATGACAAAAAATGTGCAACAAACTAATTGTAAGATAATATCTTAGTTGTTTGAATCATGATCGTTGACAAATAAACATTTATTTTATTTTTCCAAACATGATTAGTGATAGAATAATCATTTACTTAAAGATGACACTCCAAATAAAGTAAGACCCAATTTTAATCAATATGAGAGGCTACGTGCCAATATTTTGAATTTATTTGTGATTCCATACATCTTGATTTGCTCGTATCATTTTTTTTAATAGGAGGAAAATATTACAAAATAATGATATCATAAATAAAAATAGGAGGTATATATTAGGAGTATTTTGATATATTAAGAGTATTTTGTCCTAACTTTACATTTAAATTTTTATTCAATTATCAAATGAATTAAGCATAGTTCAAGAGGATAATGTGCATCTTGTTATTTTAAAAAGAAAAAGAAAGAAAACTTAAAAGCATAGTTAATGTACATCAACTTTATAGTGTTGGTTATAATTTAATTTTAATGTAATATAATATTAAAAAGGAAAATGTATTGCCAATTGCTACATAAGCAATTTTAATATCGAATACTCCCAAGACTCAAGAGTGTGATTTATACTTTTGGAAAAGCACTTGCCTAAATCAATACTCTCTCTCTTTTTAGCAGGAATAACTTCAATCTTTTAAAATAATTCCAAAGTTAAAAGGGTTAAAATTGTGAAAAATATTCTTAAAATTAATTTTTTTAAAAAAAAATTAAAAAAATTAGAATATCACTACTCTTCGTAAGATGGTGTATATGACACAACTTTAATGAAATTGTGCCCAAAAAAAGGAAAAAAAAAAAAAACGTATCCTTTCATTGAAGTTGTGTCACATACACCAAAAGATGTAACTATTTTAATTGCCACAAATAGTCCATAAAAATGTAGAGAATTATTCTCCCAAATTTCAATCTATTTTGTATGGTTATTCACACATTGGAGGGTTAGTCACTAAGCATTGAAATTATAAAAATAAAAGTTAAGAATATATATATTATTAGTTATAAAACCCATTTGATTTGTTCTCTTTCAATTTATCAATGCATTTAGAAATTTGATATTGTTTTATCTAATATGATTTTTTTTCTTTACAAAAATAAAGATATGATCATATAATTATATAAATTAGATAAAAGAATATTGCAGAAACATAATTTTATTTTTATAAAAAAAATATAAAACTTAAAATAAACTTATTTTGAATTTTCAAAAACAAAAAGAAAAACATGATCTTAGTCTTTAAATTATAAAAAAAATTATCAAACATATTTCTGGTTTTCTTTTTAAAAACCTATTATATTTTCACTCAAAGAACGCTCAATCTCGCATCACTACATTTATAACTTAAAAATTCGAAACAATAAACACAAACACTGAAACAAAAGTGCGTAATCTAAGAAAAAAATATATAAAAATAAATAAATAAATAAATAAAATCAACAAACTCAAAAGAGGCAAGGAAGGGAGTGGAAGGTTTTGGTGAGATAGAAAGCAAGATAGGTAAGGTTTGAAAGGCTTAGATTTAATTAATGTCTAGGAATAATAGTTGAAATAATGACTAGAAAAAGCAAATTAAGTAAAATCGATTTTCATATATTTCAAAATGATTTTGAATTAATTATATTTGCATTCAATAAAGATTTCAAAATTACCAAAGGACTAAAAAGTGCCATTTTTATTTATTGTTTAAAAAATATCACTACATAAGTGGAGAAAATTTTAATTAAAAAGAGAAAAAGAACAGAAAAGAAAGTGGGACAAATTTTGTAGAATGATCTCGGTCAATCACCCCACTAACAACACACTTCACCTAATGATTGAAAAATCAATTCTAAATTGTTTTAGATTTTGAAAAAAAAAAAAAAACAAAACAAAACATGTATTTTTAAATTTATAATAATAATAATCTAGTCTATGTAGTTTCAAATTCTTAACAATTTGGCCTTAAAACTTTAATAAATGTCAATCTAATTTTTGTACTTTACAACTATATTCATAACTATTTGACTTTTATCGTGAAAAATACTATTATGATTTAATCAAATATCTTATATAATCAAAATTGACAATTAATTTCATGATACCTAACAAAATTGAAATGATAAGACTTAAATTATTATAAAATTAAAAGTGTAAGAGAAGTAAAAATGAATTTAAAAATAAATGGAATGGACAGTTTGAAAGACAAAGAGCCCACATAGTAAGCAGAAGGGGAAGAGATTTAGACCATGACCTGTCCAAATCCCAAAACCCCTCTCTCTTGTGTCTCTCTTTATTTTAATTTTTTGCTTTTTTTTTTTTTTTTAAATTATTTTATAAAAAGAAAAATGAAACAATTATTATAAAAATAATAATAAGAATAATAATAAAAAATGTGCTCAAACATCTTGTCTTTTGGGTAAAAAAGTAAAACCAAAACCCAATATTTGGTTGATAAAAAGATGGTCCTGGTCTTCATTGATATGCGAGAGAGGAGCCAAAATCCCTCAAAACACATTCAACATCTCCTTAACTTAACAGTTATGTATTGTTCAAGAGTTTTCTTTTCTCTTCTTTATTAAGCTTTTTAGTTCAATGGAATTGCCTACCAAAAGCAAAAGGAACTCCATTTACCACAACAAACCACCACTCTCACTCTCATTTTTTTTTTTTTTTATCCACATTTATAATATTAAATTTTGTTTCATATCAACTCGTCTAACAACTTCTCTCATCAAACCATTACCCACAAGTGAAGGACTTCAACTTTTGGGTTATTAAACATTGTATCAAAGTAGGTAGTCCAAGAGCTCCTATGTTTAAACCAATTTCCACAAGTTAGAAAGATGTTAGATGATATAATATTTTATCTATTTCACCCATCACATCAAGCTTTTGGGTCTATCGATTATTTAACATACTATCAAAATAGCTTGTAGGTTGTGGTTTGTAGGGAGCTTTTGGGTCCTATGTTTAAATATATATATATATAAAATCAATCATTGCCTAATAAACTATATATTAATTAATTAATTTGTTTTCTTCCATTCTCCCAACATCTCTGCTTTTGATGTACCTGAATGAATATGCTTTGAATTCCAAAGGCCAAACAACATACTTAACAAACAACATAATTAATATTTGATGTGCTTATAATGTAATGTCATGTTATGTTATAAGAAGCTAATTAGAGGTAATCCAATTATATATCAGTTGAATTTTCTTTTTAATTCATGCATATATAGGTTATGTATATATATAGATAGAGTAAGGTTAAAAGAAGAAGGGCATATATATTGGAAAATTATGGATAAAAAACACAAGTGAAAGAGAGGAAAAAGATACTTGGCTTCCCAAGGATGGTGTTCCAACTTAACTTTTTGTTCAAACTTGGACAGAGTCTTCTAAAACAGCCTTTTTTTATTGCTTCTATGGCAGGCTTATGATTGAGGTGAATCTCTTCTCTTTTTTACCCCCTTTTTCTTTTTTTTTTTTTTTCCCAATCTTATAATAGAAAGATAAACCCCAGCCAGTTTTGCCTTAAAACTCTCATATAAACCCAAAATTGGAATTTGCTTGTTGAGTACAAACACCAAATTACACATAATGGGTTTCTTGTTTAACAGGAAAGCTTTGATCTTTGTGTTTGTTGTAGCTGGTTTTTTGTTGTGTCTTCTTCAACCACAAACAGCAACTGGGCTTAGCACAATTGATGCTGCTCTCAAATGTGTGGCTTTCAAATCCCCAATCATCAACACCCACAAAGCTCTTTCTGTCAAAAAATTGAACTTGGCTCCATCACCAACCATGAATTTTGACCCAAATCAATCCAACAAAAGAGGAGTCAAGAAAGGATCTGACCCAATTCACAACAGATCTTAGCAAAGGAAGCTGAAAGCTGAAGAAGCTCTCATTTGGTTTTTCCATACTCCTCTCTCTGTCCCTACTTTCCATTAGTTTCTTCAAATTTCCCATATATATATATTATATATATAAATATATATAATTTTCTCTCTTGGGTTTGTTTAAAATCAAATTAAATAGCTCAAAAAGTTATTGTATAGTTTTCAAAGATTTTCAGATGAAACCTTTTCCATCTTACTCACATCACATCATCAATATCCTGCTTTAGAATATTATTAGAAGAGGCCTTGTAGTAGGGAGTAATGTTTTAGAGTTCTATTTTTTTTGGGAAAATTGCATTCGTACAATTTTGGATTTAGGGTCCCTGTTTCATCTTACATACAGAGAAAATCTTTGGGTTATTGTAGTTCTGAGTTATTGTGTTTTGGTTGAAATTTAGTGAAATTATTTTGTTGTTGAAATTTGTACTCTATGGATGGTGAATCTTAAAGATGGTTGGCTTTAGACTGAATTGTTTACAGCTTAGTTGAAAAGAGGAATATAATCCCAACATTATTAGATGTGCATCCAAAGTTTGAAAACCCACAACCATCACCTGAATAATAAGGGAGAAAATATCCTTAACCTTATAATTTAAACTTTTTTTTTCAATTACGTCTTATATACATTCAAATTTCTAAACGATACTCTTGAATTTTGAAATTGTTCCAAAAAGTTTATTTTAGAAAAAATAAATGACGAAAATCAACATGACAATTGATATGTAAAAAGCAGAAAACATGACTAGTACTGTTTATTACTATATAAAAGATTGGGACTGTTGTTATCCTACAATCTTACGTGAATTACGTTGTAAATGAAGTTATATATGCCTCTCAATTTTTATACCGTAGTTGTATATTCATTTAATTTTAACATAAAAAACTCTTTAAAGACATTTTTAGAATAAATTTTAAATTTTAATGAAAATTTTCAAAAAGTCTAAAGACATAATTAAAATCTAACTCAAAATTTAGGGTTATTTTGCAGAATTTAAACATATTAAAAACAAGATTTATTATGGAATTGATTCGTCTATTTATAGAAAAAAAAAAACTGTACTAGAAAATGCAACTACTTCAAGCAAAGAAAAAATGGTGATACAATATGGTAGCTAAAGATGTGGTTAAATAGCTCGGAAATAAGAAATTGACAATAGTCAATTCAATGAAAGAGTTGAGTAGTTTCTTACGAGATGGAAGATTCAAAGATTTGACCTTTCATCTCATAATTATTGTATAAAAGAAGAAATAATTTATTAAATAAAAAATGTAATTAATTGTTTTAAACGACAAAATTGTCTAAATTATTTTTAAATATAGTAAAATGTCAGTATCTATTATTAATAGGCAATAATAGACACTGATAAATTTATAAATGTCTATTGTTGATAGAGAGTGACATTTTGTTATATTTGTAAATAAATATTTGGCTCATTATGTTATATTAGAAAACAACCCAAATACAAATTTAATTATTTATTTAACAATTTAAATATGGTTAACTTTACTTTTAAAAAAAATGATAAATATGTATTTCCTCAAAACAATTAGATATAGATTTTTCAAAAGAAAAAATTTACTAATTTAGCATTTTTTAAATTTAAAATAATTGCTCAACTTAAATTATAGTAATGGATATAGTTTTTTTTTTCCTAAAAAAATTATAGTCATGAAGATACCTGGTTGATTTATTTAGATATCAATCATCCATAATCATAAAAACCACCAATTAAATTATATTAGCTAATTATGATTAAATTAGTCCATTTTCTTTTGTATTTGACTATTCATTGGTTTACTGCGTTTAAAGGGAAAATTTTAATTTTTAAATTTTATACTTTAACAAAGTTTTTTTTGTCCTCCTTGGTTACTAAGAAGTTGGTACAAAAGTGGATAAATAAATTTCATTAAGTGAAGTAAGTCCACTCTCTTACTAAAATTTTCAACTTGCTACATATATCCATTTGCTAACTTAAATATCGGAGTCTGAATGACAAGCACTATAATAGTATGCAGATCTTTTCTATTTTGTAAGTACCATCCTACGAGAATTGGATGCGTATTTATCTCGTCTAAAATTTGGTCAAATTTGATTCACTTACCCCATATTAAAAAAAATAATAATAAATAAATAAATAAAAGTGAATTGGGAGAGTGAGGGGGCATCGGAGAAGAGATGGAGAGACCAAGAGAGGATTTAAAGGCTTTATTGTCTGAGTGTGTGTGGGCCGGGCCCGAAACAGGTTCCTAATATTTAGGAGGCGGAGCCCAATGCCCCAATTATGTAGCAATATGGAATAACGCACGTGTTGTTGTAGTGGCGGCGGCGAAGACGGCGACTTTTAACTGTCCACCGTCAATGGATTCATTGTTTTGCGGCCATATTCTGTCCTTTCATTCCCCCATTATTATTTTAGGCTGCTCCCAACCGCCAAATCCTGAATTCCATTCACCTTATTCAATTCTTTCTTTCACTTTTTCTAATTCAACCTTCCTCAAATACTTTTTTCCTAAATATTAAATCTAAGATTTAAATACTATTATAATCTCTATACTTCCTTCTATTTTAATCTTTATATTTTTAATGATTTAATTCTAGTCTATGTATTTTCAATAAATTTTAAATTTAGTTCCTCAAATTTTTATTATTTCTTTTACCGAAATTTCTTAAATAATAACAATAATTTTCATGTAAGAAAATATAATACGAAACATGTTTTCAAAATTTATAATAAAAAGTTAATAAAAAATAAATTTTTAAAAATAAAATAACAATAAATTAGCAATAAGACTAAATTCAAGATTTATTAAAAAGTATAGGGACTAAAATTGGACAATTGAAAGTACATGAACAGAAATTGAAAAAACCTCAAAGTACCAAAATGATATTCTAACTTAAATTTAATCACTATTTATTAGTTTATTATTATTATGGATAATTGTTTTAAATGACAAGACTACAATAAATATTTACAAATATTGCAAAATGTCATTAGACAGTAGCATTTTGCTATATTTAAAAACAACCGTATTATTATTTGAAAATCTATTATTATTATTATTATTATTATATATATATATATATATATATATATTTTATTTGTATGGTGTGTTTTTACTTTTGGAAAAGAACTTAACTTTGATAGAGTAAATTTAAGATTTATCAAAAGTATAAGGTTGAAAAGATTTGAACAAAATTTAAAGTACCGAAACTAAAATAATATTTTATTATATTTTTTTATACTTCATTTTTGTATTTTTCTCTCTTATTTGTCAGCAAATTAGTGGTGATTGGAATGAAAATTTTTGTTGATCAATCAATAGGTAAGTATCAACATTTTTTTTCTTATCTATAGTCGATGTTAGGTTAAATTAATTTTTTTCTTAATGAATGAATTATTAGAATTTGTTATATATTGTTCAAATGAATCAGTGTACATTAGAAACTTTTTAATAAGCAACTATAGTGTTTATCTAATTTTTAATGCTTCAAAAAAAATTTAATTACCCACTAAACTTTCAAATTTGATCCAATGCCCTAGACCTGGCCAAAATCAAAAGGTTTAAAACTCCAATTAATTAAAAGTCTAGAAATTTACAAACCCACATTTAAGAAATTTTATCAATCTCATTCTTTTATTATTCAAACTTTATTATATGTCTGTTTCTTATTGGTAATTAATGTTAATGGCAAAATAAGTTTCATATGAAGTGCCTAGAATAAACAAAGAACCAAATTCATTCCAATTACAAAAGTTGTAAAACATTAATTGAAAATATCTTCAAAAGGAACCAAAGTTAGTCATGGCTTTTTCCTTAATCATGCCAAAATGAGGATGAAAAGAATGTTTAATATCATTAGTGAGAAGAAATTAAAAATCAAGAAACTGTTCCATGTATACCCTATTGTATTTAAATTTTAAAATCTATATCACAATTGCGACTATAGTTTCATAAATGCAACAATTTCACGTGTATTTTAGGGGTCAGGTCAAAAAATTAAAAGAAATAATTAGTGGATAAAAAAACTTTGGTTATACAAGTAATTTAATCGATAATAGGTAAGAGTGAGAATTTGAACAACATACTCCTTTATTGTTAATAACATAGATTTATACGTTATTAGTGGATTATACTTGTTTTTGATCTAATATGTAATTAATTAAAAGGGTAATAGTTTTTAATGAAAATATATTAAACTAAAGAAACCACATCAATGAAAATCAAAATGAAAGTTTGAAGAAAAAAGGGACAGTGGAAGGTTGTGGATTGGCCATAAGAGAAAGGCTTTTAATTGAGAATGAATTTTTAATATATTATTGAATTTGGAGAACAGTGATCACAGACATGATTGAACTATTAGTGGGGTTTAGAAAAAGATTTTCATATTTCAAAATTGATTAATTATATTAAAATCTAATATTGTATCTTATCACAATGAACCACTTTGGTCCATTTACACAAAGATTATTTTCATGGAAGACAAGAAAGCAAAAAAAGATTAAAAAAAAAAAAAAATCACATCCCTTGCCCTTGTTTGGTTAATTTCCAAGAAAACAAATGCATATATATCAAACTATGAAGTATGAACAACAAACAACTTAAGTTTAAAAAGAAAATTCATTTATTTAGGAGGTTTTATATGCTATAAGAATGAGATGTATTTGGTAGAGAATTGATTTTTCAAAGTGAGTTTAGTTAAACAATAATTGACATACACACTCTTCATTAAGAATTTTTTTAAGCCAAAGGTTTAATCCCGATCTTGTAATTGTTGTATAAAAATAAAGAGGGAGAGAATTGATGTAGCATATGTTTATAGTATAGGCAAGAATATGAAAAACCCAAATCTCCATTTTTGATAGGTTTGGAATCTCCCAAGGGAATTTCTGTTTGATAAGAAATTGACAAGAAATTCTTGCTTCTTGCAAACTAAATAGGGATAAACAGAGAAACTTTAGGATTTGCGTCATGTAATAAAGAGAGAAACCCTTGATCAATATATTTTTGAAAATAATTAAAAAATTAAAAAAAAAAAAAAAAAAAAAAAAAAAAAAAAAAAAAAAAACACAACAAACTGAAATTTGATTATTTTTTTTCCTTCTTTTTCTAATTTTTCCTCCCCAATAATCCATGATTTTTGGTTACTGATCAGATTTACATGATCAAAATGCAAACTAAAAATCAAAAACCATTACCATAGAAATCTTATATATAAAAACAAACCCTTTTAGACAATTTGAAGTTTGATGATGATTGATCCATAATCCTTTCAATTCAATGATTAATTGGAGTTTGGAGGAGAATACTCAAACACAACTTCAGCATCCACCTCCCTTCTATGAAAATTCCTGTGGCAGCCACAAGCAGCACAATTGAGAGCCTCCTCAGTCCCATCCTCTCCTCTTGCCATGAACTCCCGGCAACCGTCGACCGCAAACCCCCCGAGCTTCGCCGCGTGATTCTTCTGGCACTCGGCGTAGCGCACCACTGAGCTCGAACCCGAGCGTCGTCGGCCGCTAGAGCCATCAGATTTCTTCACCACCACCAGCCTTTTCTTCATGGTTTTGGAATCCCACGCAGCTCTAAACCCACCAATCTTTGCTGAATTTGAGGTTTTTGATCAAATTCCAAAGATAATTATGGAGAAAGCTTTCTTTTTTGGGGGAAAAAGGGGGGGAATTCAACAAGTGAGCTAATATAACCCTAACCCTAAGAGAGAGTTATTTTATATATGGGGTTAGATTAGTGGGAAGAGAGAAAGGAGAATTAATAAGGAAGATATAGAACAGAAATACACACAAGCTTATTTTGGCAACATTTAATTTCCAAATCCTTTTGGTTAGATTGGAAGGCAAAGATTGACCCTCTACCAAATTAATCTTGTCAAAAGCCCATTGACACTCCTACACAACTTTCCACAACCTTCTTCACTACTAATCAAAAAGGTTAGGAGAAGTGGGTTATTCAAAAATACATGTTTTTTTTTTTTTTTTTTTGGAAATTAAAGATGTATCCGACGTGGCATTTTTTGATTGGTCAACCCTAAAAAGGAGTTGCAAAGAGAGGGAATTAATTAAGAGTAGAACCCTAGCTAAAAATATAGTTTCTGGTTCTTTACACAATTGTTTTATAAAGATTTTATTTTTTTTTAAAATAGATGTTTTATTGATTCAAATAATGCATCATAGACACTGGTTGTGAGTCAAAGGAATGAGCGAATGAACATAAAAGAAGCATAATTATGTTTACTTTAATTTTTTTCAATAAAAGAGATTAAAATGAGTTGCTTTTTAGGCCTAACATTATAATTAAGGCAGTAATAATTAAGAATATATAGAATAGATGTGTAGCCCAAAGATGAGCTGTGGGATGCTATTTTTAAGTAACAAAAGTGGGGGTCCAAATGACACTCAAAAGGCAGGCTACAATGGTCCATTATTATTATCAAATCCATATCATAGACTACCTAAGATTCCAATAATAATTAAATTAAAATTTAAAAAACACTGCCCTCTTCCTTCCCTTTTGCATCAAATCAAACTCAAATAAAACTAAGATATTTCAACATCAATTAGATATGGCTTTACTTTACATACCACCCCCTCTTAACTCACCTTCTTGGGCTTCTTTCATTTTATTCCCTTTTTCAAATATTGGTTTAATTGAAAATTTTTTTTTCAATTTTTATTATTGTATTATGCAAAGTTAAGATTAAATTGAAGTAACCCCACATTGTAATATGCCAAAATGATGATGGGTCTTCATCAATTTTGTATTTTTTAATGTTTGGCAAATTATGATATGGATATATTGTGTGATACAAGATTAAAATTGAAGTAACCCCACATTTAACTTTGCCAAAATTGTTCTCATTATTTCCTCTATATTTTTTTTGCTTTTGAGATTAAAAAGTTGGGAACTTGGAGGCTTTGTTGAAATCAAACATGAAGAGAGCCTTCAAAAATTACATTGTAAAAATTAAATATACCAATTTTTTTTTAAAAAAAGAATTAAGATAAAGGAAATGGACAAACAGAGGAAACAGTGAAGAGAGGGTGAGGAGTTTCTGTAGAAGGGAGACAAAAACACATGGCTGTCCATTCTCATCAACATTTGTATATATATTTTTAACAAAAAATTTCATATAGAGACATTTTTTTTGTTGAAGAGAATTGAGTGTGTTCATTTTCCTTTGCAATTGTTCATTGATGATCACTTAGAGGTTTCTATAACATGCTATACCATCAACAATGTCCAAGAATGAAGGACCATGTTTTAGGGTTTTACATGGCTTTAGTTTTGCTCTAGGGTGTCTGTATGAATTCAAAGAAACAATTTAAAAGGGCAAATCCCAATTCAATGCTGAAGATAAGAGTTTTAGGGGTTTGTCTATATATCTTTGTCATGCCAAGTCTTCATGCTCATTCTATCATTTTGTTTGTTTATACATAAAGTATCTCCTTCCATTATTCAATGTGAAGAATTATTATTTATTTTTAGCAAACAATACAACTAGGAGCCAAGATATTTGTCCAAAATGCTCTATTTCAACCATAATTTTATTATTATTATTCTTAATAATAATAAAATATAACTATTGTGTTCTTGAAGATATAAAAGATTTATTTACGGTTAAACCGAGCATAACTCAACTTACATATAGTATGTGATGTGAGCCTTTTTGGTGTCGCTTCCGAAAGACCCAATCATATAATATTTATAATTATATCGTTCTTGTAGTATTAGCAACAAGACTGGGTCGATCTGCAGAAAAACACAAAGATTAGTTTCTCAAAACTAACTATTCAGTTTAAGCGATAAATAGGGGGTTTTGTGTGGTTTGAGATTTGAATATGCATGAAAATAAAGTGCAAGGAAAGCAAATGATAGATGTGCAATCAAAAGAAACATTCTAGCTTAGAAGAACAGAATCTTCCAATGTAATTTTGATCATAGAATTATCAAAAGCATGATTTTAACTTCTTACCTATGTGTGGCCCAATTGATTAGAAAGACTAACCAATGGTCTAAAGTATCAAATTAGCCAATTTAATTAGATAAAAAAACATCTTAATCAGTTTAACTAATCACATTACGTTTTAGGAATTATGCTAGGATAAATTTCCAATTGGAAAGACCTAATTAGAAATTTAATTCGATTTTTCTCCTAGGTAGATAGAACAGTGCTCTTCGTTGTCAATCATAAACCACAAGCCTATCTAACATTTTGCTTCTTAGAGATTAACCTATAATTACATGTCATAAATTATATGTTAATCTAAGGTGTTGAATTGCACAATCAAATATAGATAAGAAATCTCAATCATATTATCAATATACTCCAAAAAATACAATAGGTTCCTCCAAAATCCTCTAAACTAGAAAACTATAGATTTTACATTCCCACGGTGGTGGAAAAGATAGAACCCAAAATCGTTTTTGCTTGATTACAGGAAGAAGATGAAAGAAAACCTAAAAACTAATGTTGTAGATAGATAGAGGATGGAAAAACGAAGAAATCGAGCGGTCATTTGCCCAAAACGGCCACCAGGATCAAAAGATATGACCTAATTAGCGAAGTACAATTTTTGTATCTGCGCGAACCGCTGTGGCATTGTCCAACTCTATTAAAATTAGCTGCATGTTATTTTTAGTGCCGCGACAAAGTCTTTTAGGGGCGTTTTGTTCTTTTTAGCTTCTATTTGACCTAATTGCTTCATTATAACTTCAAACTGGTCCATTTTAGCTTCATTTTCTTCCTAACGCTCGACTCTACCTTTTAGGAGTTCGATACCTACAAAATAATATTTTTAACACATTAAATAGTACAATGATCCCGAGTTTAAGTTGAGGAATGTATCACATTTCAAGTGCTATTAGTATGTGATAGTGACTAAGAGGTATGCATATTTTGTGATTGATTTCAAAAAAAATTTTAAAATATAGTAACATCGTAACAACTTTCACGAGTGGAAAAGTATAATTTCTATAAAATTATTGAAAATTAGTGTTAAATGATATAATATTGAATATACTAGATCAACTAATGATTAATTGATTTTTCTTAAGAACTGAAATGACGAAATTGGAAAGTTTTTGGACTCACTTGGTAACAAACTCTTTTTCCTCTTATGTCATACTTATGATTCTTTACCTCTGTCTTTTTCTTTTTCTTCATTGAAAGATGAAAAGAAAGAAAAAGAAACACCTTCTCTAAAATAAAATCACATCCTATCCTTTTATATCCAAAAACAAAAAGAAATCATGGTTTTTCATGAAAGAAAACTAGAAGTACACATTCCTAAATTTTAGGAATAAAGGATATTAATTGGCACCATTTTTGTTACTAGTATTTAGAATATTACAATTCAAACTAATTATTAGTTCGGAATTCAACAACACATATGCTTTAACCAATTAAACTATATATTTAAATCGACATAATTCAAATCGATTAAAACCTAAAGTTTCACGAACAAAAGTTAGTAATATGTTGTAATTGCAATGTTGCATAAAGATAAATACAATTCGACGTGACATTCAACTATTTTTTTGTTTTTTTTTTGTTTCTTTCTTTTTTTTTTTTTTTTTCATATAAGTGTGTGTAAAATATTAGGTACAAATATTAAAAGGTAAGAGAATAAGTGAGGGAAAAAAAGAAATGGTGATGATAGTGGGAAGGAGGATGTTGTATTTGTATTGTAGTAAACAAAACAGCATCTTGTCGTTAATTAAAAAAAAAAAAAAGAAAAAAGAAAAAGCCCAATGGCCCATCAATCAATCCAAAATGCCAGCACTTGGAAGCCTGTCTTGTTTGAGCAACATACAGCTACTGCTTTAGCTATCCGACAACATGGGCCTCTCTCTTTGGGCCCATATTGTCCCCTCATTCTTCACTTTTCCTTCTCATCATTGAGAGGACCATATACCCACCCCTTCCTCATCTTATTCTCTTTCCCCACCACTAACTCTATTCTCTATTACTCTTTAACTGAATTCCTCCACTACTACCTTCCACAACCACCTTCAACAAATCTAAGATACTGATAATGTTTGTTGTGTTATAAGGATGGTGTAAGAAACGCTTGAAGCAATTTATGTGAACCTCACTGTTTGAGGGTATTGCTAACAGTCATTTAGTCTAAGTTGCTGTGTTGAAGCGTTACAAAATTTGTGTGAATGTTAGGGAAATTCCTTGTATAGTTGTATTGAAAGTATTTTCTATGTAGCTTGTGTGAAGCTAGGTTTATTGTGTAGGATTCTTACACATTGGGGAAACCTAAGTAAATTTGCTTAAGGTAAGATGATTACAAGACAAGGAAAGACCGTGACGATAAATAAGGGATTCTCATACTTAAGGGAGCTTGAGTTGTTTTTCACTAATAAATAGAAGTTGTTTAACATTACTTAACTCTATACTAATGAAATTTTTTTTTCTCTAAGCACACTATTTTCAAGACGTAGGTGACATTGCATGAAATTAGGTTACCATTCTCTTTTTATTATTTATTCGATAAATTTTTTATTCATGTTATTACAAGATTATATGTTAAATTGGTCAATTTTGCCGAAGACATAAAGCTCATGATGAAGAGTAAGGTCAAAATTATGTGAAATTAATGTATATAACCCAAAACAGGGATTAGTTGATGTGTTGCCTAATGAAATTTTTTTCTCTTTTTTTCTTTTTAGGAAATGGGAGGCCCCACCCATTGGATATTTGGATACTTTTAGCAATGTCATCTCACACCCAATAGTTTAAGAAGAAAGTAGGCTTACCTGGCTATATTCCGGCCACGTGTCCATACCTATATATCCAAATATCTGAAATAACAACTGATTTGATTATATTGCCTGCCACTTGAATTTTTGTATCAAAGTCCCACGTGGCAGTTGCCTCCTGACGTGGATTTTAATTTTCGAGTGAGCATTGTGGGCTGGGCCTGATATTCGGCCCAGACATGAGGGCAATATAAAATGTAATGTAATGAATAATGATTGATGAAAATTAGAGTTATTAAGGGGACCAAAAAGATAAAGCATTTGAAGGCGTAGGAAATTAAATTGTAATTAAGATAATTGAATTTAGATGTGGAGAGAAAAAGATAGGTAGTAAGGTTGCACATGCAATTGTCTAGCTTTCCAATTAATTTATTTTTAATTGAAAAATAATTATGGTAATTAAATGACACATTTATTAGAAAGCTAAATTGACAGCTTGTTTGTTAGTATGGAAAGGAACATTACCGGTGGAATTAGCTTCTCCTTAGTCCCACCACTCAAATGTAAATGTGTTTTTGTTTTTCCTTAAAAACATTTCAAACATTTAAAACATCTGCTTTCATTTCATTATCACTTTTCTTTTCACTTTAATAATGCTCACTTTCAATTTTCATGCCTCAACCTTCAAATTTCTTTTTAGTTCACATTCCTAAATTTTTACTTCTTTTATTGTTAATTTTCTTTAGTTTAATATTTATACAGACATGTTAGGATGCATTTGTGGTTGATTTTAAGAAGGTAAGAAGTGATTTTATAAAAAATATTAACCGATTTTTGTATTTGGTGAAATAAATTTTGATTAGATCAACAAGTTCATTTCACACAATTAAACAGCTTTTAGATTTATGTAAAATCAAAATTTGCCTTTTTTTTTTAAGTAAATTTTTAATTTTTTTTTTCAATTTTATCCTTCAAAATTAAGATTTATGTCATATATCTACTCTATTTCTCACATGGCCATTATTTTTAAATTGTACCATATTAATTTTTTAAAAAGAAAATAAAAGTTTTTTCCTTAATAAAATCTAGAGAAAACATAACGTTTTAAATAATTATTTAAATATTTTAAATTAACTAAAAAATTACAAATTGTGATAATAGGGTTATTTATATATTATAATTTTTTAAAAAAATAATTTTAATAGTAAGTTTATTTAGTTATCATATTTAAACCAAACTAATATAGCATTTACATACGAAATATTGTAGCCAACCTTTTTCAAATGTAAAGCTAAAATTTACCAATTAGTAATTTGCTTCATACTACAATTAATTTTTCTAAAAGTAATTGCTATCAATTATTAATTACAACAATCTCAAACTAAGCTTTAATTATGAATTATGTTTTTAGATGAGAATTAAAATACGTTGTATTATACAATCTAATTTTATTAATACCATAAAAAAAAAGTCACACATAAGCATCAATTAATAGGTTAGATCCCAAATATACATCACCCTAAAAAACAAAAAAAAAAAAAAAGGAAATTTTAACTTAACCTTTTATATATATAATCTAAGCTTGTTGGCCAATAATTTAATTACTTTAATTTTCTATTTAATTATTTTAATAAGAAATATTTTTTAAAATTGATTATAAAAGGTAAATTATAAAGTAAACTAATTATTAATATATGTGTTATTTACCCAAAACTTTTGATGGACTCATTGAAATTGCTAACGTAAAACTTGCTATATAAGGCTTGAATGTCGATGGTACAAAAAGAGAATTTTGATATGCTCTTTTCTATAAAAGGAGAGCACAATTTCTTTCAAAGATACACATTACA
This sequence comes from Citrullus mucosospermus, assembly GCA_030954485.1. Lineage (NCBI taxonomy): Eukaryota > Viridiplantae > Streptophyta > Magnoliopsida > Cucurbitales > Cucurbitaceae > Citrullus > Citrullus mucosospermus. Next base: position 27,887,392 of record CM062060.1, read on the forward strand.
TCTTAAAGCCCCACTTGGCCAAGCACTACACTGGTGCAAAGTTCTTGCAACAGACGAAAACCCACAATTGATAGGGACTCGTAGGCAAAAGCAACACGTCTAGCTTAAAAAAGCGCATCAACAATAATGATCTTTCAAATCTTATTAGATTGGTTTACTCACATGTGTTGTAACCTATAATATTCTTTGACACCGATATTTGAGGACTATTTAATCATTCTTTGCCTTTTGCATAACCTTTACAAATTTTTTGGCTACGTATTGATTCATTTTTAGACCTTGTTCCTCTAATATATGGTTTTAATTTGTTGTCCCTTGCATTAGTCAATTTCTCTCACCCCCTTCATCCATGCAACGAGGTTGCCTAAAATGCTTCAAAGCCTTTTTTTTTTTCAAAAAAAAAAAAAAAGAATAAGAAATCTAGTCCCTTCATGATATATACTCTCTTTGGTTATTTGGTTGAAATTTGCAGTCTCTTTTAATTTTGAGCCTCTATTAACCGTTGGATGATGTAATTGGCTGGAAATACCCACTATTCAATATTTCAAAGAAACCAAGATTATATTAGGAGATAATTAAAGTGTTTGTAAAGAACATCATTTCTTATGTTTTCCTAACTATAATCATAATAATATCTTGTTCTTCAAGTTAGCCTTGCTTTCTATATTTTCTCTTCATTGTATTATTTTATTTGTTAAGAGGTAATTTAATTAGCAACAATAAATGAAGTCTTAATTAACTCACCTTTGCTTCCATGTAAATGTATGACTAATGAGAGTAGATGAAAGATTGGAATTAAGTATAGTTATAACTAATCACTTTTATTATGTTATTGCTTGTAAATAATCTTTTTTAAAAATAGTAACTATGCTATAAATTTATAATAAAATTACAAACGACAAACCGTATGATTATATCTCGTCTATTTAATTGGTTTGACAATCTAATTAATATGAAGAATATATATAACACACAATGAATTAAATAATTATTTAGAGTTATATAGTAAGAGATTGTATAGAATTGAAAAATCATTCTATGAGTTATTGCTTTCATTACATCTAGGAGGAATGGTATTGGTTTCCAAATGAATATCACACAACTATTTTTCTTTCCAACATATACGAGGAATAATCCCTCTTACAAAATCTGATACTATATGAAAAGTTGCTTTCCTTCACAAAAGTTAAAGGTATACAAATAATAAATGTTGTTGGGCCAAATTGATGGACATTGAAAACATCAATACATTTTTGTTTTTTCTTTGAAGTATTTTGGATGGTATATTATTGTGCTATATCTTCTTTTAAATAGTCTCTCTATACCATTACTTGTATAAGTTGTCCCCAATTTTCTTCTTATTATTCATATATTAACTTGTAGGCATGGAAGATTCTAACATTTACCTTTTAATCGAGAGTATATATATATATAATTGAATGAACACTAATCAAAATATAAAAAAAAATTCTCTCCTGCTATTTTTTTTTAAGAAATGGTGCACATGCATGTTGGCAAGTTTGAAATATCACTATATTATGTATCATTTAGACTAACTAATGATTTTAAATCATTATAAAACATGTAAAAATTAAAAATGATATATTTTTGTAATGTTAATAATGAATTTGAATGATGTTTCTTGTTGAAAATGAACCCTACAAAATGTAAGTTGTTTAGCTGGATTGGTTTTGATTGAAGATATGTATTAATACTATTGATATAAAGTTAAAGGAAAGTTCTTGATAGGCCTTAAGACAAGTTGGGGGTGTCCTTTGCAAGGTCAATTCTGAGACACTGGACCATTTCTTTGTACATTGCTTAATTATATGTGAATAAGCTTGAGTTTAATTTCATCCATCATTGGGGAGTCCTTCCTTTCTCATCATCATCATCATCATATTTTTCATTATGAAAATTCGATACCTTAGCTTAATGAATGATGTATTTATTATTATCTCAAATATCGATAATAAATTAACACCAATGTTAAATATGTCAAATTAAGATTCATCTTATTTCAAAAAAAAAAAAAAAAAAAAAAAACATTAAACATTACTTAGCAATCCATGAACTTGAAAATTGCTTTTCATTAAAAAATGAAGTCGGTGTTGAAATTTTATTGATCATTAAACCTTAATTAATTATATGGTGGTAAGGTAGGTAAATATTTAGTACCATAGTTTTCTATACTATCTTTATTATTTATTTATTATTTTTTTTTTTTTTTTGGCCATAAAAAAAGTGTTTAAAGAATTATGTGACAGTGTGAGACCATGGATTAAAATAATGTATTATTTAATAAGGTATAAAAATATGAGTAAAAGAAGTGTAGTTGAAATTTTCTCAAGATAAAGTTGAGACCATAATGTAATTATGAGATCTATATATTATTAAATACCATTCGATATTTATATAATTCCATCTATAAATTTCGTCTAGTAAATGCATCTTTGATTAAAAAAGTGTTTCTTATTTGTTGAAAGGTAATTAATAAAAAGGAAAACAACTTTTTTGAAAACAACTTTTCTAAAATATGAAATTACTATTTGGATTGGATTAACGTATGAAAAGGAAAATTAGAGGAGAGGGCAGTGTCCTTCTTCCAATGCTATTTGGCTCAATTGTCTTCTTCACACCGACTTCCGACGGCAATAGCTATTGAATTAAAATTAACCAAGGATTTTCCGACCACTACATCAATTACATTTCTTCTCTTATGTATATGTAAATTGAATCACGACACAAAAGCAGTCAACGTCTAACATTTAAGATTTTCTTTAGATGAAAGATCAATTTTAAATTATATTAAAACAATCTAATACTTAATTACAAATAATTTTGTATACCAATTTAAGTTCTAGACTGGTTTGTTTGTGTGTAGAATGTAGATAAGGTACTAACAACCCACACAACCAATGCTTACCAAATTTTATTTTATATTCTTCAATTTATTTAATTAAAAATGGTCCAACAATTTGAGGGAAAAAAATATCAATACATGTGAGTGGAATGGAGTTATGACCATTCATTAATTATCATCATGTTTTCTTTATGAAATTTAATTTTCTTTCTAATATTACTTTTCAGCTAACCTTACTTTAGTTTTTTTTTTTAATGAAATTAATTAATTGTCTAGGTTGAAACTTTCTTTTTAAATAAAAAATATATATTTATATATAAGGATTGCCAACTTGCGAGACAAAACTCCCACAAGATTACTCCGTCTTCGAAGTAAATTCTGGTTAATGAAAATAATATAATTTAATTTATATTTTAAAACAAAACAAATTACAGTTATCGATATTAACGAGTATTATTACTTTATTTACCAATTTTTATTTGACAAACGTTTTTTCAAATTAAAAATTTGGCAATTTTGTTATTTATATACCTTTTTTTTTTAAAAAAAAAAAAATTAAGTTTATCTCTGCAATGTATTTGAATTAATAAAGACTTCAGGAGTACTATCTTAATCAAATGAATGAAATGTTTTGGATCTCAATTCCTTAATTTTGTATTATATCTCACAATAATACACCTGCATGTGAGGGCCAAAACTCCATGAAGGCATATTCTAAATCAATGTTTTTTTTTTTTTTTTTTTTGTTAATTTTCAAAATTCTAATAAATGTTATTTACTAAACTCCTAGAAGACATATATTCTATTTTCTTAAAAAGAAAAAAGAAAAAAAAAGGACTAATGAATGTGTTAAGACTCGATGAAAATTGAAGGCATATAATTCACAAATCGATCTTTTAATTTTTGAAATTTTCATTTACATCACATGCCTTAAATTAAGGTGCAAATTTAATAACAAATAAATGATAACTAAGAGATTTTTTTTAAGAAAATATCTTTGGATACTATTTATTGATCATTTTTGGAGTCCTTGAATATTCCACATGGAGGGTTATTTCTTTATATAGGGAGACAATTTTGTTGATGAAAAGACCACATTCCATTGAAAAATGGTACTTTTTACTGTGAATGTGTGAGAGAAGGAAGAGAGAAATAATCATGAGGTAATTAGAGCATGAGGGAGAGAAATAGAATTAATAAAAGCATTTGGAAAGGACTAGACTAAGAGGGAGATGATGAAAATAATAATAACAACGACAACTTAGTTGGAATAAACACAACTCAACCGACATAAGATGTGTACCAATCCCAACTTTGAATCTTCATTCCACATATATTATTGAAGTTAAAAAGTATAAGAAGAGAAAGAAGTAATTTTAGAAGGAATAAAATGGAGATTTAAAAGGAGAAAAGAAGTGCATATTTGGGAGGGATTTTGAAATTATTAAAATTATTTTTGTTTTCTAAAACATGTATTTAATTTCTTAAAGTTGATTTAATCTTTAATATTAAATTTTTTATAATACAATTTTTATATCGTTAAAAATATGTTGTGATTTTAAGAATCACTCTAAGCATGCCGAAGAGAACAGGAGATTAATTTGTTGAGAGAAATTAGGAGAGAGATTTACTGAGGAAAAACATAGGTGCAAAGATATGGAGAGAAATTAAGAATGATCATAATTTAGTTATATATCTAAATTTCGATGTTTAATTTAATTTTAATATTTTTAACTTTTGAAAATAAGAAAATGGGAAATGTAGAAGAATAAATAAAAATAAAAATATCATGTTTGTCGATGTATTTTAAAGTTTGTTTAAATTTTAGTGTTTGTAACTCTAAATATCCAATTTTAATCTCTATAAATTTTAAATTTTATCCTTATTACTAGTTTTTTTTTTTTTTTAAAAAAAAACGGTTTAATTTTTAGGTTAGGAAATACTTTTGGTCTCTAAACATAAATAGCAATTTAGTTTCTTACCTTTAGTTGATTATGATTTAGTCTTTATACTTTCAAATTTATAACATTTAACCTCTAAAATTTATTTAAAAAATAATTTAATCTCTATACTTTTAATTTTATAACAATTTAGTCCCCATCATAAAAAATCTACTTGAAATTAAGTGTCAATTTTATCACGTAATGACCTAGTCTTTATATTTTATATAAAAAATTGATTCTCGATCAAGTTATCTCTACATGTGAAAGGAATTTCGTTAAAACTTACACAATAATAATGACTAAATCGTTTCAAATGGTAAAGTATATGGACTAAATTGTTATGTATTAAAGTTTTAAGGACTAAATTGTTAAAAATATGAAAGCATTATAACTAAATCTATTACAAACTAAAGTTCAAGCACTTAATTATTAATTTCACGAACGGTAGAGACCAAAAGTAATTTTTTAATCAACTTTTTATTATCTATTAGCACTTTTAGAATAAATTTTGGAAACATTATCACATATTATATTTTCTTGCATGAAAATTATTATTATTATTAAAGCAATTTCAATAAAAATTAACTTCAAATGATTAAATTAAAAAATGTATTTAAATTACATGAACTAAAATTGAAAATCTAAAAATAAGGAACCTATAATAAAACAAAAAACCTATAATAAAACAAACTCTAAAATACATGAATTAAAATAGTATTTTAACCTAAAAAAATAAAGCAAAATAAAATTACCATATACATACATATATATATATGTATGTATATATGTGTATATATATATTACACAGTTTTTCTTAAACAAAAATTTCTAGTCCCATGAAATAATACTGCTAACACAAAATATATGCCAGCCAACAATGTAAATATAACTCAAATAGTATTAGTATAAATGACAAAACACAGTTATGACCAATGAGGTTTGAAATCCCCCATCTCAAATCATATATATGATATTGGTAGATTTACAATTGTTGAGTTCTGAGGTAAAAGGAAAAAGAAATGACTCAAGAAGGTGTAAAAGATAGGTAATTAATTAATTAAAGAAGGGTTCGGACGAATTGTGGAAATCTTGATGATATTGAGGTGCAGCAGCTTCATCAAACAGCCATTTCTCTAACAAATTGAATGGAACTCGTACACCGCCACCTTCATAATTATCAACTCCAATTTGAGAGTTGAAACTTTCAGCCTCCACTGACATACAACAATAATTCTGGCTCCCATTTGTTGATTCTGAATTTATGCTACATTTATTGGGTGAATTTTTGGTCCAATTTTTAAGCAATCGAGCTATGTTTTCAGCATTTGAGACATATATAGAAGAAAAAGAAGAAGAAGAAGAAGAAGAAGAAGAAGAAGAAGAAGAATTAGCTGAAAAAGCTGGTGGGTTGTTGTTTTGATTGGATTGATGAGAAGTAGTAGTGGTGGTGGGTGTTATTGTTTGATGAATTGAATTTTGGTTTGTTGTTGCAAGGGAAAGAGCTTCTTTCAATGCTTGTTTGGCAGTTTGAATATCAGTTTGAAGCCTTCTTTCCCACTGACCTTTTGAGAAACCATTCTGGATTTGATCAAAGCCAGCTTTGAGCTTTTTCTTCAAGTGGGTATTCCAATAATTCTTGATATCATTGTCAGTCCTTTGTGGAAGATAAGAAGCTATGGCTGCCCATCTGTTGCCTAACAGAGCTTGAAGATGAATAATCATATTGTCTTCATGATCAGTGAAATGGCCACGTTTGATTCCTGGTCGTAAGTAATTTGTCCATCTCAATCTACAACTCTTACTACATCTAAGCAAACCTATGAATAAAAATAATAATAAAAAAAAAAATAACAATTTTAATTGGGAGAAATTAGAAGAATAAATTATAAAAATAAAAAAAAATAAAAAAATTAAAATGATATATACCTGTGTTGTTGGGAACAGATCTCCAATTTCCAGGGCCATGTTGATGAATGTAAGAAACTAAAATGATATCTTCTTCAGGAGTCCAAGGGCCTTTTTTTATACCAATAGTTTGGCAGCAAGGTGGTCTTCCCATTATATTATTCTCTTCTCAACTCTCTCTATACCAATTATCTCTGAATTTGGGTGTCGGTTGGCTAAGTGGATATCTATATATATAGAAATTAAGAGAACACCCACTACACCAATACACTAATGTTGATGACCTCATGTGTAAAAGTTGGGTAAATGTACAAAATCATATCATAATAATAATAATAATAAAAAATAAAGTCAAAATAGACCGCCACTTGCACACAGAGTAATAATACTTCACTGTTCTCTACGTGTTTGGAGCGTTGAGTTGATTATTATAGTTGTTTGTGAGTTATAATAGCTTATGTTTCGAGTGTTGTTTTATTATAGTTTATAATAGTGTGTGTTTGGGGTGCAAATTATTTTTGTATGGATAAGAGACGGAAAAAACAATTGTAGCAAAGAAGAAAAGAGAAGATGAGTAGGAAATAGTAAATATTGTAGTAAATAGGGTTTTGATCAAATAGTATTTACTATACTTAATTGTATGTTATAAATAGTTGTAAACATCACTATTATATTTGGACCCCAAACATACCATCTATGTAGACTTCATTTCTTACCCATACAAAAATAGTTTGCACCAATTCTCACATGTGTGTAGACTTCTTTAGATATCAATTTTACGAAATGAATAATTAAATTTGATGGACAGATCATAATTCTCAAAGGGGATTTCAATCCAAGAGTCTAAATTGATTCACTTATGAAATTAGTTTGGAGGTTTAATTTATAATCTATAAAGTCTTACATGATATTTTAAAAAAAAAAGTATAAATTGACATAATTATAAAAATTTAAGGTTAAAATTGATACCATGACTAGTTTATGAATTTAATTGATAAGACCTCTAAAGTTTAGGGATATAAATTAATATTTTTTAAAATAAAAAATTAAAAAAAAAAAAAAAGAAAGTGGCATAATATTAACAATATATAGCAAAGGTAGTGGTTGTATGTGAAAAGCGTGTAGAAATGAATACTAGGGATGGATAAATGGTGTGGGTATGGGCTAATAATAATGAATAAAGATAACGTACACCAAGTGGAACAACCTATTTCACTGTTTGTTCCTTTAATTTAATAAGCCTATATCTTATGATTTCAAATGTCAACTGTCCTTGTCCACATGAACTTACATGTTTCCCATTTAAATAATTAAAAAAGAAAAAAAAAATGGGTATGGATTCTTCTTTTTTTCATTTCATTTTTTTAATTACCTTAGATTGAGATGACATATCCAACTTCTTTTATTTCATATTTGACCTTATTTTTATTAAGGATTAAAATATATATTCATCCACAATGTTGATCTATCTATAGATAGAAGAAGTTTACATTTAAATATTTATGGATGATATCTCCAATATCTTTTATAATTTATATTGTTTAGTATATAGAAAGTGTCATTTTATCTCCATTAATTCAAGCTTTAACTACATAAACAACATCATTCTATCTTAAATTTTTCTTTAAAAAAAATCATGTTCACTTTTCTATATTAGGTGTCTTTGACGTGTGAACCTTTGAAACGATATTCCACTCCACCGCAAATAACAACATATTTGAAATATTTTGAAATGTAAAAAATATTGATTTAAACTTTTTAAATTTTAGTTGTATTTAGTTATTAGCAATTTTTATAATTTAGCCAACATTTTATTTTGAAGCTTATTACAACATAGTTGGTAAATTTTTATTTAATAATAGGTTAGCTCCTATGAATTTGACATAAAAAGAATACCCGTAGCTACATTTGATGTGATTGTAAGATGTGACAAATGGCAGCCTTTGATTGGAGAAGGATAGCGGAGACCACCACATTGTCCATTGAATATGGAAAATGATACAACATGGACAACTTTACCCTGCTCGCACATCATTGAAAACGACATATCGGATTCATACGTCGACCGTAGACGTACGTAGCCGACTCAAAATCTTCCATGTCGTATCCTTTAGTTCCTATACTTTAACGACTTATCCATCCAACATTTTTCTTAGTTTTCACATTCAATAGTTATTAAAACGTTGAATTCCATCTTTCCTCCTTTAACTCTAACCTTTATATTTATTTACTTCTTAAAACTTTTAAAAGTATGTTTTTAAATTTTTATTAAATATCTAGTAAACATCTAAATATTAATATTTGTCGGCGTTTGGATCTCGTCCACATTGGATGATGCTGCAAACTTCTTATCAGCTTGACTTTCAATCCACTTCATTTTTGTTTGGTCTCGATTGTTTCCGAACTAACTTGCTCAAAAGATCCTCGCATCGGTGTGGTGTTGAGCCTAATGCACTCTGATGCTTAACTTAGTACACGTAATGTTTGGTTCAGCTAAGCACAAAAGAGGTATAGTAGGAGTTATCTCCTTTTCTTCCCCCTGTGGTGGTCAAATGAGGCTATTTATAGGTCTTTTCTCTAGCACTTACCTCATGTAACGTTGACAATGTCAGTGTCATTTTCGGTGCTCAAGGTTACAAGGTGTCAGTTTGGGTTCAACTCAGTTATTCTTGATTAGTTTACATTTACCAGCTCAGCTAATTGACTTGAACCCCGAGAAGTTAACATTTTCTTTTCGAGATGTGCACTCCATGCTCCCCTATGTCTCCCTGTGGTACCCTATGGGTTTAACCCAATTGGAGTTAGGGTATTATATGTAATATGACAACTGATCTGAATGCATGGTGAATGAATTTGTGACATTAATTAGTAGTGGGTTGAGGCCATGTTTCATGTGATATGGCAAAATATTAAATTAAGACAAAGATGTGTAAGTAAAAACATATACAATAGGATTGATTAAAGGTGAGTGTAATTTCAACTATAATTGTCATGTACTATCTACCTATTTTAAGGTTGAAAGCTCAAATTTTTTACTCTATTTATCATACTCAAAATACACACAATTGACATGGTCAAACTTCCAATGACTCATTAGTTTAACTACTCTCTTTATCATTAGCAAAAAAAGAAAAAAAAAATCCTTTTTTTCTTTGACATAGAAAGTAATAGCCTTTTGTTTTAAAAATGAAAATGAAAAATTCAATAGTATAATCAAATATATAGAAATTTTAACATGAAATAGACAAATAAAGAATGCGAGAAGTGTTAGATCGTTCATTGACAAAAAGAAAGATCAGTTTATTATTATAGAGTAATATCATAGAGGTGCCTCTAGATTATAAGAAGATTTTTGTATAGCAGGCTCTTCTAAACTTTAGAGCAAACTAGTAAATGACATAAATATATATATAACTTAAATTTTGGAGCGTCGTTAAATAACAAATTCAAGGTATTCCAACATTATACTTTTGATTCTAGAATAGATCTATACAAAAGGGGAAAATAAGTCCCTTTTAAGTTTACGGATTTCTTTGGTTTATGTACATTACTTATTTGGTAGCTATATGTAAACAATAAAAGCAAAATCCAAGACTTTTCCTTGTTTTCTCCTTCTTGAAATTAAAAGTAAGTGGGACATGGACCACAGAACCATCAAACTGAAACTGACGTTAATGTTAAATTAATATTGCATAAAAGATTATAGCAAAGTTAGCTTTGTAGAGATGTTAATTTATGTTATTTGAATAATTATTTGGTGAATTTTTTATTGGAGCTGTGATTATCTTTGTAATAGTTCTTTTATAAGAGTGTATTAATCTCTTCTCTCCATCAAAAATATATAAAATATATATATGGAAAAAGAAAAATATCTAATGAAACTTGTGTACTTAATGTTGGATGCCTTAATTCTTGAGTCATATTCCGATCAAATATTATTCTATTGCATTTGATATTCGAAAGCTTCAATACAATCCCATTCATTATAAAATTTATTAATATATTATTGAAATGTCTTGAATCTAATGTATGATGTTTCGTAGGACTTGAGAGATTCTTAAATTAAAAATTATTATGTAAAAAAAATGATCAACACTGCATGTAGTATGAATAGCTTGATTTTGTAATTGTAATAGTATTTCCATGTATATTTAATCTCTTTTTAGTACAATAATTAAAATATGAATATCTCACTTTTTTTATTTATACGTTTTATATCAATTCAATTATATGGTTATTTATATATAATTTTACTGTGTCTCATTTAATACAACACATTCTATTGAATTCAAAACTTTAAAGATGTGATTATTGGAAGAAAATTTTAAATTGAGTTACGTAGAAAATAAGAATAATGAAAAATCTTCTATTCAATTCTCCAATCCATTTGATTCGAAAAAAGAAAAGAAATGGAGGCATTTGTCTCCTTAGTTCATATTAGATTGAAGTTATACTTTTGATTTACTTTTTTTTTTTATTATTATTATTATATACAAAACAAGTTTAAATTTATAAACTTTTCCCCTCAATAAAAATTGATGGCCTCTCACAAAATTTGGGTGAATTCCATCAATGACAAGGAAATTTTATTTTGTTTTTTTTCTTTTCTTTTCTTTTTTTAAGTTAAAAAGCTTAACCTACTGTCGAACTTAGTTCAGTGATAAATGAAAGATTCGTCTTCATCCACAATTGTTGTAAAAGAAAAAAAAACTATATTAGTGAATATTTCATGATTAAAATTTAAATTATAAATCTTCTTCTTCTCCTTCTTCAATCTTCTTGTTGTGGTACCTCTTTGTAGAGTTTGATGATGTGAATTGTTTTAGGGAGGAAATTTTGTTATTTATTTCTAATGATGGAACCTTTCCTAAATTATATGAAGCATGAATAACTTTGGGTTTTAATTTATTAATTTATGAGTTTTTTTTTTATTTGTTATTTATTTCGTAGGGATGAGCTTTGTTTTCTTCATGATCAACATCATTATTTGTTCTTTTATTTAAAAAGTAATAATAAACCACTACTTTCCTCTCTCTCTAATATCTAATTTAATTTAAAAAAAAATGGTATGTACGCATAAACAAGTTATGAATTTTCATACAACTCAATCAAGTGTGGTTCTCGTATTAAGTTATATGTTGAAAATATTTAAAACATTTTCCCAAAATACATTTTTGTGATCTATTAGTAATCTTTAAGATGTTGGAAGTTTGAATGCCTCCATCATATATGTTGTTAAAGTTAAAAAAATTATTTACAAATATAGAAAAATGAACCAAAATATTTATAAATATAACAAAATTTTACTGTCTAGACTACTATTTGTATCTATCATAATAGACACAAATAACAGTCTATCATGATATATTGCAAATAAATTATGATATTTTATTATTATTTATAAATACTTACAGCTTTGCCATCTATATATATACACAACTGAAAAGTTAAATGTTGAAAATCCTTTATATAATGTTAAACTAAAAAAACAATTAAAATAATAAATTTGATAGATTAAATCTATAGTTTCATAATTATTTACTAATGTACTACTTTGTCAAATTTGGATTAAAAATAAGTAAAATTTTATAGTAGTCACATAAGTAACAACTTTTTCAGTTTACATTAAGAATTTATCTTGTTAAATAATTTTTTTAATATTGTTGAAGCTCATATTACCCTTAACACTGCCAAAACATTGACAAAAAGTAAATGGATGTAACATCAATACTATTGTAAATATAACATTTTTCTCAAGGATATGGCTCCTACTCTTCATACTCTCAAATGATGCATTTTAATGTTTAATTATACCCTCAATACGTATATTTATTGGTCATTTATAGTGAATTGGTGTATCCTTATGTTAGAGATTGTTATAATGCCATAACGTTGAAGGAGTTAAACCATTATTGTCTAAAGTCATAAAATTATTGCATCTACTCTAACGGCATGGCTTTATATATATATATATATATATATATATATATTTATAGTTGAATTTGATTGTTAGAAAGTTACAAGTTGGAGTCGCACCAACTTTATAATTGAAAGGGTTAAAAAAGAATCATTTAGGTTTTTTTTTTTTTAATGATAGAAATTAGGAAATTCAAACCACAGACCTCTTAGTAATGAGCTATGTTCTCTTTGGCGTAAATCAAACTAGCTCTTATAAAATAAGATAAAGAATGGTATTTTGAGATAACATTTATATTAACTATTTATACCAAGCACTTTTAAAACAAAATTATTGACACCAAACTTAGTAATTAATACGAATAACAATATCTCCCATTGTTTTCGCATTTTTCTAATTTGCAATTAATGGAGTTAGAAGCACGTAGTTTGACTAATATATATATATAATTCATATGAATTTTTCATTTTGAAAAAAATACAATTATTTGGCAACTACTCAAAATGAATTTTGAAACCTATTAATGTCTTTATTTTAACAATTTTTATACAAAAGCATTAAAATGAAAACGAACTTTTGAGAAACATTTATTTTTTAAGTCAATCCAAATGGACTCTTAATATGGTTAATGATTTAAATTTGACCCATGCATGAACCGAACTAACGTGTGCAAGAACTGTGAATGGATTTTGTTAGAGTTTCGAAATTCACCATTTTTTTTAAAGTTGGTTGGTGGGTTGTTTCGGGATGTCTCAAAAATTATTTTAAAGGATGTCTCTCGAAATGTTGTTCGAAATGTTGTTCCTGCAAATTATTTATTTCCTTATCAAGAAAATCTTGCACGATTATTTCTCTTGGATTTTTTCCTTATTTAAGCTGATCTGCAATTTTTGAATGGGGATATTTCCATTTTCCGTTGTGCTTATTTAAGAGCAGATTGTTTTTCCTGCTAACGTCGCCGCTTTTGATTACTTTGATCAAAGCGTTCGAGTTAATTGTGTGTGGCTGAACAACATGGTTGTGTGTCAATCTTTGAGTTGTGAGATAGAAAATTTTGTACATTTTACAATTGAGAGGGAGTCTCACACTTAGGAACTGGAGCCTATGTTTCTTTGAGAGGAATCTCACACATGGGGGAAGCTTAGGTGTTCATTCATCAAGTTAAGCTACTCGCGCGTTATTATATTTTTCGCTTATTTGTAAATAAGTACAACGTTGTAACTGTTTGACTCAAATTGGTAAAATATCTTTCATGGACACATTGTCTCCAAATGTAGGTGATATATCACCTAATTAGGTTACCAAACTCTGCGCGTTGTCTTTTTAAGTTTATCTCTGTGTTTTACTATTTATCTTTGCAATCGCTAAAACATTGTGTGTAATACATTTATACTGTGTTAGATGACTTTAATTTCATATTTGGTTAATAATGGAAGATGAGAAATGAATTGGTATAATTTTAAACTGTTATTTTATTGTCAAATTGTTATGGAAAGATTTGGACTCAAGAAAGTTCAAACTAAATTCCTTAGTATATCGAGCTGAAATGAGATAAGAGGCAAAATCTAAGATTGAGATTCCCAATCCAAAGCTCGTTGGGCATTGGGCCAAGACGAGCCACGAGCTATGGCCCATGAGGAGTCACCCTCAATCTCGACTAAGGATGACGTCGAGGGTGGCCTATTTGGCCTAAGTTTTGCAATTCGTACACCCATAGCCCAATACTAAAGATTAATGAGAAAAAATTGGATATTTAAGAGTCCAAATCTTAAGAGAAGGAAAAACTCTAAGTCAATAGACTTCCAAAGAAGTAAGTTCATTTTCATTCTAAAAACACTTGCTACAACAAAAAGTATCGTATTGACTTAGTCATTGGAGGTGTTGTGGCAATACAACATTGGTGCCTAGATTCTCTTTATTTTACATGTCATGTGTTTCCTAAATTACAGATTTACCATTGAATATGTGCAGATCATCCAAGATCTTCGCGAGATTTTCTCTATCAAGATTTTTGCGCATCAATATCAATCTAAAAAAAATATATTTGTACCCCCTACTTTAAGTGGGTGGAGTTGGTCATAATAGCTAATTTGGGACTCCAATTATAGTAATTGATGTTTTCAATTGTTATAATATATAATTAACTATATTATTAATATTTCAAATTTCTATTTGTTATAATATTTACTATTTGTTATAGTGCTTGCTATTTCTTACCTAGACTAAGATAATTTACACTCCAAACACAGACTATTATAATCTAGATCAAAAAAAGTCAGCACCCCAGACATAGACTTTTAAAACTTACAAAATATTATAATTCATTGTTAACCAATTCGGCATCCCTAACCCTCTAAATATAATTATAATGAATATAAGAAGTCGTTTTAATTAAATTAAATCCAAACTTTCCTTGTAAAATGTAAAATTTGAATTTAAAAGAAATTAAATGAGGCTTCAAATCAATCCATGTCAAAAGAAGTTATATTTAAATTTTGAAGCTGAAAGACTTGAAGGTTATGCATAAATTGTAATGGTTAGAATCAAATAGTAAGACATGTTGGGCTAATTAAAGATCAACCAATAATATATTGTAAATGATAGAAACGTTATCGATCTTGATGATCAAATTATGACTTAAAACGGACGACGACTTTTATTGTTGGATGGGACAAAAACAAAAAAATGACATAATGAATAATGTATTAAATAATCATATCTCAATGTTGATAAGGTTGATATTAAAATTTCTGTGAGATTAACAAGTCGATGTATATATACTTAGTGGATTAGATGTCTTGTGGATATAATTTCATATAATTCAATATGCGTAATAAATAATTTATTTATCATAAATGATGAAAATGTGGAGTTGAAAATCATGTACACAAACCCTTTTCATAAGAAGAGATATGATAAAAATGAGTGAAACATAGGTTTTGGGTGTGAGAGGCACCACATTTTTGCAACAATAAATGAGAAATGTAACTTCAATCAAGAAATAAATTATTTTGGAGCTTCCTTTCTAATTTATGCCTGAAATTAAACGAGATTATTTAATACTGAATTTTAATGGAGCTTACATTCAAGTGATAATATAACGTTGTCTAGTAATCATTCTGTTGAACTAAAAACAATAATAATCAATCATAAATATTGATTTTGGTTTTTAAATTTAAACGGGACAATAATTTTTGTTTGTTATCTATATTCAAAGTATTTTATTAATTTTGACTTTATATTTCTATACTAAGGTATATTTGATAATCATTTGGTTTTTAAAAATTAAGTCTATAAACACAACTTTAAACTATGAGTTTCCTTCTTTTTGTTATCTACTTTTACTAGTATTTTGAAAAACCATGTCATGTTTTATTTTATTTTGATAATTTGCTTTCATGTTTGAAATTTAGCTATCAAATTAAGTGTTGAATATCATTGTAAAGGATTGTGAGAAAGACAAGCATAATTTTCAAAATGAGTATTTGCAATAGGTGCAATTTGAATATGCTATTTTGTATGTGTGCTACCTATGTTTGATTTTTTGCAAATGGGACAAAAACTTCAAATCTGGATTTCTTATTAATTTTTATTTCATATTTGCCCTACAGAACCGACTGCTAGAGAGAGAATTGGCGATTCATGTTACAACGACTGGCAACCAGACATGTTGTAAGGCTGTGCGATCAACAAAGGTAGGCAGCAAAGGGAGGTGGGGTGGTTGGCAGTAGATGGTGTGGACAGTTACACTGGTTAGTGAAATAAAGATTGGTTTTTTTTTTTTTTTTTGATCTAAACATAATAGTATATCAGTCAAGTGCATCATTATCAATTTTATCAACAATATATCAATCAAGTATTTCAGCAGTATAAAATACGGTATCATTATCAAATTCATCAACAGTATATTAGTCAGTATATCATTATCAAGTTTATCAACAGCATAAACAAGTGTGTGATTAACAAATTTATTAGCAATATATTAGTCAAGTGTGTGACACGTATATTAGTCCAAGTATATCAAGTACATCAATTAAGTGCATTATTATCAAGTATATAAGTCAAATGTATCAAGTGTATATCGACACATCAATAGCTAGAGCATTTGCAACATTTTACATGTTTTATATATAAGTGAGGCTTTGTTTGTTTCCATTTTTGCATATAACAAATATGTGGGTTATAGGCTTAACTAGTGTAATTTGTTTGGCTCTCTTTGCTAGAACCTCCTTCAAAAATAAAAAAACTAAGTTCCTCTCGATTTTAAAATTAAGTTTATATAAACACTATTTTACCAATAGATTCTATGTTTTGTTGTTTAGTTTGTAAGATTCTAAGTTTTGTCTAGTTTGTTAGAGTATTTTCAAAATTAAGTTAAGTTTTCAAAACTAGGAAAACATATTGTTTTTCTGACGAAACAAAAGAGCATAGTTTTAAAATTTTTATTTTTATTTTTAGATTTGGTTAAGAATTGAACTGAAAACTTCAAATCCTAATATCTTTTTTTTTTTTTCAAAATAAAAAATTAAACGTTAGTGCAAAATAAATATATTTTATTGGAGATGAAAGAGAATTGTAACTCCCGTAAGCAAATGCTGCTTAAGTTTATATTCAATTTCCTGCTGGGGAAAGCATTAGATTATGAATAACCACTAAACATTTTAAAAAGTTTGTGCAAACCCGTTATTATTTATTTGAACTCGTATGTTGCAAATACAGTATGAAAATAATGTCACATTTCCATTCTATAACAAATAAAAATAAGAAGTAACAAGTATCAAACATTTTAAAACTTTCCTGCTTATTTATGAAAGAAGAGTGAAATAAATTCGATTTGAGGAAACCTAAGATAATGGAAAGGGGCTAATTAACCAAACACACTTGAGTTACAGTTGATCAGGGGCTCATGGAGAAATTGGTTGAAGAAATGAAATTATAAAAAACCATATGAAATGCGAACATATCATCATAGAGGAAGTGAACTCCGAAGCTAAAATCTCGTTCCTTCAAAAACAAACTTCAAATAATAATCGGTAAAATTCAGCATCAAGTCACAAAAACAAGTCAAAATTTCATCAATTTTCTAAAAAGTACCAACACAATTAATTTAGCTCTTGGATGCCAGCTTCTCCTTCGCCTTCTGAATCTTCAATACCTTCTTCACAATCTTTTGCTCTTCCACCAAAAAGGCCCGGATGATCCTATCCCCACCAAAAGAAAGATTAAGAAAATACATTATTTAGTTATTACCATAAAATACAATCAAACCGATGAAATATTAGATAATGGGAAGCCAACCTCTCCCTCACAGCACCACCAGATAAAACGCCACCATACGCACGATTCACAGTCCTCCGGTTCCTAGCCAATCTAGACCTCTTATATTCAGCTGGCCTCAAGTGAGGAATCTGCAGTGATCATATACTTACACGGACTAGTAAGGCATTCTGGTCCAAGGACATCATTAAAAGACAGCCATATAAATTCGGAATTGATCACCAGCTCAATGCAAATGAACAAAAAACAGAATACCCAACACTTGATGACAACACTTAAATTTAGTAGGCTATCATACACTTCAAAAAAATGCCAAAGTACCAAAGGCATATGCATGTGTAACAATATACAAACAGTGCACACAATGATGTACATATATACATGCATCAATAAATCAATCTACAAAGAATGGATGTAGTAAAGATAGACATGTTGGTGCGGTGGAACTGGAAAGAAGCGTGCATAGATAATATATACGCATTCCCAAGGGCAACAAACACCTTGACAATAAAAAAGTAATGATTTTAAATAGATATAAAATGGAAGGATATTTTGCAGGAGTGTCATTAGGATGCAGTTTAAAAGAATGAAGAGTTAAACTTTCTGAATCAGGTTTTGGGGCAGTAGAGAGTCCTTCCGACCATAAAAGAGAAGTTTTATGAATATATAGTCGTACTAAATACTTATTTACCTCAAACCAATCTGTGAATAAATATGGTATCTAAATAAAACTATAGAACTGTATGTTTTGTTTGTGAGGTAGATTTGGGCCTATGAAGTCTGTCATTCATTATGCTCGATGACAATATATTGGTTACTCATGAGGCCAGGAGAACAGTGGATAATCCAGAAGAACAACCACGCAATAAAAGTTATTGAGATACATTTAACATCCACTCATAAGAACTTAATCAGAAAGCATTCTGACGTAGTCATTTTATTTTCAAGGGAACCAAAAAATATATTACCCAAAAAAGGACAACTAAAAAAACCCAGTAACAGGTAGTGTAACGATCACAAAGAACCAAAATCCAAAATTCAGTACTGGTCGACAAAGTTTTATCTCTAATGCACCACAAATGTGGCAACTAGAAAAATGCTATCTGCATCAGTTTTCATTTCGTCTTTCCTTGTCTACTAAATAAGTTTCTAAGGTATTTAACGCAAAGATCTAGACTACAAAGAGATAGCATAACCATCATAAAACAGCCATCAAGAAATCAAAACATCCAGAAATTTAACAGGTAAAAGGAACGAATACATCAATAAGATACGTTATTGGTGAACTAATAACTAACAAGAGTAAGTGAGAAAATGGACATAGAAGTGATCGAAGACATACTCCCTGAATCCTTTTGCCGGTAACCGGACATTTCGGTCCACTGGCTGTTTTCTTGGTAGTCTGATACACAAGCTTCCCGCCTTGAAACAGAAGAGAAGAAGACGATAAGAACAGCATCAAGAAATACGCAACTAAACCAATACTGACATTAAAACTAATCAACTAGAACGGAACGAATACGGATTGACATTGAAGTTCCAAAAATACTTCATTGAAACATCAAACGTAGAAGAAACGGAGATAGCTATGGCGAGGAATCAGAGAGTTACCAGGGGTTTTCACGACACGGTGCTTGTTAGACTTGGTAGCATAGCTATGGCGCTTGCGGTATGTAAGACGCTGAACCATCTTGGACGATTTTCTTCTCTTCCTCGCTCTGGGTGTCCTGTCCTGCTAGAGGAGGCTGCTGCAGAGAATTTTACTGATTTTTGGAGAAGGAGATAAAAACACCAAGACGACCCCGATGCCCTAGATCTGACGGCTTCTACTCGTTCTCATCGACGATTGAGATTTAATCGCGTCCTTTAAAAAAAAATCAATTTTCTTTTTTCTTTTTTTTATGGGCTCCGATCTTTAGCCGTAATTGGGCTGGGCCGACGATTGGCCCACTTTTCCCAATGAGTTTGTTTGGGTTAATTGACACAAATCTGGCAAGTCGTAGAAATATAATATAGGTTAAAATATCATTTTCATCTTATATTTTGAAGTTTGTTCAATTTTAGTCTTTATATTTTTATATATTCAAATTTAGTCTCTGTACTTTTAATAAATCTTAAATTTAATCCCTACTACTTGTTTATTGTGGATTTTTTCATTACTTTTTATCTTTTATTAACATTTTCACTATAAATTTTGAAAACATATTAACATGTTGTATTTCGTGGCATTAAAATTATTATGATTATGTAATCAATTTAGATAAATATTAATTTCGAGGGGCTAAATTTAAGATTTTTTAAAAGTACAAGAACTAAAATTAGACATTTGAAAGTATAGGGACTAAAATTGAACCAATTGTAAAATACTAAGATATAGGTTGATGGAATTGGAACCCCATATATTCTTAATTCGACAAATATTTTGATTATTTTCAAAAGTGAGATATTTTGATATAATACAGTGATGTAAATACCCAAACAAATTTTGATACCAAAAACCAACCATGAACATAATTTATTAGGCATACAATTGAAGGTTTAAGCATTTATTAGGCACTCCTTAAAATTTAGTTTAAAGTTCAATTAATGACCTATTGGATATTTTGAAAGTTCAACCATAAATAGGCACAAACTTATTTTTAAAATTAAAACACTTTCAAATGTATTTCAAACACATCCTAATCAATTCTTTCAAAAAAAAAAATGTGCCAGTTAATTTTGATAATATCATATGCATTTATTTTGAAAAAAAGATGAAAAATAATCAAATAATTGTGAAAGTTGATGTGTCTCTCAACAAAAGTTTTTGCTTTAAATGTCAATGACCTCATGGAGTCATATGGGATGGAATGAAGATTCTGAAAATTTGAGTGCACAATGGAGTTTCTAAAATTTGAGTGCACAATGGAGTTTCTTTCAACTCTCTCTAGTCATGAAGCTTCAAGCTCATAAAAATGCATTATTTGCTAGACACTTGTTACCACCATGTTTGCTTGTGGAGCCACAATTTTTTTATGATACAGCCAAAGAAGATGTTTGAACTAAAGCTATATGGATGTGAAGAAATGTCCAATTTTGAAAAAATAAAATAAAATACAACGAAATTCAAAGGAAAAAAAATGGTTTCATCCAAAGGCATAGAGTTCGCTTTGTGGCAACAACCTAATGGTGTTGACTTCAGTACCAATAAGCATGAGTGAAAAGTATAAAGATTGTTCTTTATACTTAGCATTCCAGTTGGATTTGAACATGTTTTAATTTAAACAAAGATGTTACATTAGATAAGTTTGATAAGCTTTTCAACTTGATTAAAGGGTTCATTAAGTTAGTGAATTTTTTTTCTAGATAGCTATTACCTAAGTCGTACACCTGAAGTATTTTCACTAAAAACATATAAATTAAGAGTGTGTTCACTACTAACTCGTTGTAACAATCAAGCTTGTGAATGGAAGAAAGGTTGAATGAATAGTTATAGTGAATCAAACTAGCTTACTTTCTTTCCCCTGCCTTCCAACACGGGTGTAGCAAAGAAGTGAATATTTTTTTGGTTGTGTGTGAGAAAATTAAACAAGTTATGAAAGATATGTAGGTTGACCCCTAAAGACAACAACAAAAACCCTATATTGACTAAAGCACCCTGCTTCCTAGCTAGGCATTAGTAGAGTAGGAAGCCAAGTTTGGATAGAGGGCAAGAGATCATATATATGATATAATATGTCATATGAGGGCCCCCAAATCCAATCCAAATACTCTCATTCAAATGTTGGCAGACACAAAACTCACATTTTTTTTTATATATTCTCACCCTTCCTCTTTCAATTACCCTACCCTCTGCCCATTTTTTTTTTTTCTCTTCTTCTTCTTTCTTTCTCTTTGTAGGGAATACGTCTCAAGGACTATAATCAAAGTCTTACATTGACTAGAGAGTTTATGCTCAAAGTTAACAATAATATCATATCATTATTGAGATATATGAAAGTCCATTGTTCTTAAGAAGGTGTTTGAGGCACTGGGTTAAGTTTTGAAATTTGAAGTTAATATGTTGGAGTCAAAAAATTTGTGTCTAGAGTGCAAAGTTGTTTAGTTTAGAGTTAAGAAATGTTAGATGATATAATATTAAATTTACATTCTCCTATCAGTGATTTAATAAAAAAAATATTAGAAAGAAAGAAGAGAAAATGAAATTACTCGATAAATATGAAACTTTAATAGTAAACACTAATGAAGTTACACGCCAAACACGGTCGTGTAAGGTTGTTGTTTACTTCATCACATTTATCACTATCACTAATCCAACACAAAATCATACCATTACTTCATCCCATTCTCACGTTGGTTGGTTGATTGATTAATCCTAAAAGTGTGGTTTATTTTTCCAATGTGTTTTTGGGATTCACGTTCATATCCCAAAGTTTCCACTACTCCATCATCACTAATTCCTATTCTCTTTCAAACACTCACACTGCCCAAACCTAAACACTCAACAAAAAGAAAAGCTGAGCCTTTCTCTTTCTTTTTATTTTACTCAAAAACAACAACCCATATGGGCTACAAAAGTCAGCTTTCTTTCTTTTCTTTTCTTTTATTTTCCTTTTTTTGCCCCCTATATATACATATATTTATATTTAAAAGCAAAATCTTTGAACAAAGCACTCACCATTTTTATATCAATTAAATAAAAAAAAAATAAAGTACAATCCCAGATAAGGTATATGGCCTAAAGCTATCTCATAAAAACAAATCTTAGTTGCAAAGCCATAAGCCCTCTATTTTTATAAGGAATAACAAACTAATCATTTATAAAACAATTACTTAAATAAATTATAAAAAAAAAAAAAAAAAAAACTACTCATAAAATATCTTATGGGCTGGAATAATTCTCTGAAATATATTCATCCGTTTAGTGCAAAGTAAGCATCTTTTAATTATTGCATTATTCCATTGTTTCTCTTTATTAATCAACTAGTCTCTGTTTGGCATCTTAATAAATTTAATTATAGGAATAATAGATTTAATTTGGTTTTGGACTTATAAAATTCCAAACTTCAAAGAGATAGATTAGATTTTATTTGATTGTTGTATCCTGCTTACTTGGTGTCATTCCATTGGTTGACTCAACTATTTCTTGTTTGGATAAGATTTTTTTTTTTTCTTCTTCTTCTTCCTTCTTCTTTCTTTCTTTCTTTTTCATCTAAAGAATTGCTCCAACTTGCACGACATGCAAAAAAATAAAATAAAATAAAATAAAATAAAAAGAAAAAAAGAAAAAAGAAAAAAAGTCAGTGATACTGACTTTTCCCCATTGGTAACAGTGAAAGATACATCTCAGAATTGCAACCACTTTCTTTTTCTTTGTCATAAAAATGGTATAATTCGACAAAATTAAAATTAGAGTGACCATGACAGTGTGGTATTTTTATTTTGAAATATCCATCCCATGAGGCTATAAATTTTGCAATCTCCCCAAAAAAAAAAAAAAAAAAATCAATTACCTTCCCAATGTACTTCCAAATTATTAAAGCATAAATGGGCTTAATTTTATTATCTGACACCCAAAAAATATATTAATATAAATATGTCACGTCGTCATGATTTCTGATTTACTTGATTCAACTGTTTCATATATTTTTCCATATCTTTTGATTCATCCATTTCTATTTATTGCTTTGCATTATTCATTATTTCAAAACTTAGTTTTTATAATACCCATTAAATTAAATTTATACTTGTTTGGAATAATTTTGAACGTATGAGAAAGTATTAAATTAAGATTGTAAAAGTTGTCTCCTCTCAGACAACCCTAACCCTAACATATGTAGGAAACATGTTAAAAAATATCTAGCCTTCAAAGGCCAAGCCGACTCACCCTCTCTTTTGAACAAGTTGTGAATAAAGAGAGCGTGAAACAATTAGGTCATTTGCCCAATTGGCTCGCCACAACCATGAAGCCCAGGGTCTTGGCCAACTTGCCTCCTCTCCTTTAGACAAATGTCAAAGAAGATAGGGCAAAACAATTGGCTGTATGGCTTGCCTCAATATTGGAGGTTGAGGTCAAGGCCAACTTACCTCACTCTTTGGAGTCTATTCTTGTTACGAGTTTTTCATAGAGTTGAATTAGGCCACATAGAGATACCAAATAAGGGCCTTAATGAGAATAGCCTATTTAGTACCTCTATGTGGCCTGATGCAACTTTTTGAAGAACTGTTCATAAAAGGATGAAGGAAAATCCTAGATTTAGCTCACTATATGCGACCTCTTCTCCAAAATATAAATTCAACGTCAAAGACACAGGAAGGTCAAATGAATTCCCTTGGCTAAATTTTGCTATCAAGAACAATATCCATAAAATTAAAGAGAAAAAACAAATGTCTCACAATTATTTCAAATATATATAGAGATTATATGACGACTATGCATCAAGTTAGTTCATCTTCTTCTCTAAAACTTTACTTTGACCATTGGACAAAAACCAACTTAAGTATCATACTGCTGCATGATTCTTATTATTTTGTATGTGACCTCTTTTTCAACATATAAATTGATTGTTAATAGTACGTGAAGGTCAAGTGAATTCTCCAAGTAAGATTTTACCGTCAAGTTCAATATCCATAAAATCAGGACAAATAAATAAATAAAAGTCTCAAATTTATTTGAAATGTATTGAAGACTTCCTTATTGTCCCAACATTAATGTCAGTAAACAAAATGGTGATGCAAATGTCAATATAAAAAACAAACTTTAATAATGGAGTTAAAAAGTACTCTATGTTTTAATATGGAATGAAAGAAGCATATATACTAAAATTTACCCATTATATTTCATGTTATAAGTTATAACATAGTACATAGGAACTTAGTTGTCCCAAAATGATTTGGTGGTTAATTATAGAAAATTTATCCATTAAAGTGTTGGTATAGTAGTGTAACAATTGATCATAGACTTATAAAAAGTTATACATTTTAATTTAAAAAGTAATTTTGAGAGGAGTTTGAACCATAAAAAAAAAAAAAAAAAAAAAAAAAAAAAAAAAAAAAAGATGAAATGGTAATAATAGGAAATATATATAAGGGTTTAGAGAAAAAGAAAAAAGAAAAATGATGTGTGTTTATGCTAGAAAGATAATGTGTTGTCATGTCAAGTTGAAGACACTAAATTCTGTGTTTGGAGGCAAAGATTCCAACTGTCTGAAATAATAACGTGTTGTTGTGGTTGTAAGAGTCCACATCCCACACACCAATGCTATATTGGGAATCAAACTCCAAATACAGCTATCACATTTTCCCACTCTCTCCCTTAACTCTCTTCTTCTTCATCACTCTCTCAAATCACAAAAAAAACCCTAATTTTATCTTTCCTTTCCTCCTCTTCTTCTTCTTCTTCTTTTTTTCCCCTTTCCTTTTCCAACATTATCCACACGCCCAAAATTCCAATCTTTTCTCTAATCCCTTTTGTGTTGGACCATGATTTCAAATATGAATTTAGTACTTGGTGGTCCTAACAATTTTATATATATCCTCCAATTTAGATTCCAACCCAGAGTCAAAATTTTGGATCCAACACTTATAATCATCTCAATATTTCCCTTACTTCTCCTATGGCGAGGCCTAACTAGATCACTAACCCAAGTTTTTTTTTTTTTTTTTTTTTTAACATGCTTTGTCTTCACCTACATGTTTCTTAGGAAACAAATTTTCAAGAAGTCACTCAACTAATATATGCACACCTACGTGATTGAGCCAGTAAGAAGAAAAAGTACAATCATACTAGCACTAATGCACTAAATCCCATAAAAACTCCTAAGTTAAGTGTACTTGAGTGAAATTAATACTAAGTTAGGTGACAATTTGAGAAGTACTTATTGTACTCTTTTTAAGAAAGAGGCAAACTATGGTTTCATGGACCACAGGCACCTTCTAATATGAAATATAAGTATGCTTTTGAGTGAGAGTAGTACTAAGTTGGGTGACCACTTAGGAGGTCCTAATGTTGTGCTATTTGAAAAAAAAAAAAAAAAATAGAAAGGAAGATGCAAATTCTATTTTCTCATGGCCGCAAGCCACCCTCTCATTCGAATATGTTATCGGTTAATTTATGTAACTCTCTTAAGTTTAGGTGTTTCATTAAGAGTTATCCTATAAGCATATTCTGTAGATGATTTTAGTTAAAAACAACTTTTTCTACTATATACAATTATACAATTCTATCTTGTTTTGGAAAACGACCTTCTTCCAATGGCAATAGAACATTGGCATATAATATGATTTATTAATTAAAAAAGGAAAAAAAGGTAGAATTGGGTAGTGGTAAAATTAAAGATGAAAAGGAAAAAAAGGGGTTGGACAATGAGATTTATTGGAGTGGTTGATTTGGTTTGAGTTGACTTGGACATGCTAACGTGGCATCAGAAGCAAAGTTTTTGAAGCATAGTGTTTTTGGTTTGATCATGTCAGAAATGGGGTTTACTGTAAGCTCACAAAATCGTGGGCTTTGGCCCCATCTTCCCCTCTCTATTTTTTACCATACTTTTTACTCTCCATATTCATTATTAAAGCTGCAAAACTCCATCCCCCCCCCCCCCCCCCCCCCCCCCCCCCTTCCTTTCTTTTTACTCTTTTCTCCAAACTAAAAACTCCTCACTAATTCTATCCATCTTTTCTCCAAACTAAACTTACTTTTAATTTTGATTTGGAATGAGATCAAAAAGATAATATATAGACAAACAAAACTCAATCATTATGGCAATCACTACCAACACAGGAAAAATATCAAACTTGGAGAGGAAGATGATCTCAACACACACATATGGGGTTTGAACTTTGAAGAAGAAAACTAATAAAGCTTAATTTGGTCAAGAGAAAAGAAAAAATGTAGACCAATTAATTTAAACTATTATCTCTCATTGCATCAGAACCTCAAAAAGGGATTTGAATAGTTATAGTTTGTTTAATATTCACAAAATATTAGAAAAGTAGTTGTTCCATCCATCCAAAAAGTTTTAAAAAGCTGTAATAAACTCCAACCATTACAAAATAAACATATGATTTTGGTTCCAAATCATCTCATTTAGAAACAGTTTAAGCTTAGGTTTGCTAACTTTAGTTAAATTCCATTTTTTTTATTCTCTTATTAGGAATAGAGAAAATGGTGCAAGTGAGTGATCGTCTTGTAATTGAGTTTAGGGAAAGAATTATTGGGGTTATGTGAATTTCAATTAAATATAAACAAAGAACGTGAACAATAGAGAATCAACAGAGAGATTTACGTAATTCATCAACAATGTGTTAGCTACGTCCATAGGTAGAGAAAGAGAGCAATAAGACCCCAAACTTATTAGTTGTTCGGATCGTGAGGGTAATAGAATGAATGCATAAAAAATGGTTTCTTAAAAGGGAGAAGTTGAAGGCAATGTTGGTTATGTAATAGGGGTGCATGAGGGAGTGGATCCAGACTAGAAATTGAGACTACTTCCCAAGTATTTCAACTTTTTTTTGGGCAGATAATAACTAAGATCTTAGCCAAATTAGAGGGTAAGCTGTCTCCTTCAATGCCATACATAAGTGGCAAGAGCATGTGGTCTCAGAAAAGGCAGCATTCTCTCATTTCTGGTCCACATTTCTTCACCATAGGCCCCATTTCTTTTTCTTAATAATAATAATAATATATAATAAATTATTTCATCAGTGTCATATATATACACAGTACACTGCCACCCATTAGATGCAGCCACATGCTTGAATAGACTCTATGTTTTTATCAGACCACCCCCTAATAAAAACCCTAAAAATAAATAAAACCTTCCATTCCCTTTTCACTACTCAAAAAATTCAAATATATACATTAAACCCTTTCTGAAAGGTATATATTTATTATCATTCATAATTAAAAAAGACACAGCTAGCCCCAAAGTTAATAACTTACCATTTTTAATTTCATTCTCTTGTAAGGGTATCTTTCTTTTATTCAATTTGGAATACTAATTGTTGAAGAGAGTGAAAGAGAAGAGATGAGCCATGTTGTGGTGCCCATTCAAGGTCCTTCAACGTTGGCAATTCAGTAACATATAAACTAGATCATTTATTTTGAGTGTTTTTACCATTTTAAAAAAAAAAAAAAAATTAATTAAATAACTGTTGCCCCTTTCTATGCAAATTGGATTGTATTTATCATTTTTACTATTGCAAGAGCTGGGAGACTTTTCCCTCTACTTTCTTTTAGGGGGAAAAAAAAAAAAAGAAAAAAGAAAAAAAAGAAGGTTTATAATCAAGAGGATGGTGGAGAGCAAAAAGGACTTTATGTTGTTCATTGGCATTGATTATTGCAGCTAGATCATCCAAATACTTTCACTTTTTTTTTTAAAAAATCAACATAATTTAAATATCTTGCTTTTTCAAATCTTGGTGATTTGCCTTTTGATGTCCATTGGGTTAATGATAAAACAAAATAAATTAAACCCCACAACTACATGGTCAAAAGAAGCTGCTAATGAATTTATCACCACTTCCATTTTAACTTATAAAACAGAAATGATAGGAGCTCAACCAAAGGGTTGGAAAGGAACAATTGGTTTTTTTTTTTTTTTTTTTCCGCTGATAAATCTAAAATGCTTCTTACTCTTATAGAAGATATTGCTATCGCGGTCGCGAATGGGTGCTCTAAATCAACTCTTTTATGTAATTATAAT
Organism: Citrullus mucosospermus; assembly: GCA_030954485.1. Taxonomy (NCBI): domain Eukaryota; kingdom Viridiplantae; phylum Streptophyta; class Magnoliopsida; order Cucurbitales; family Cucurbitaceae; genus Citrullus; species Citrullus mucosospermus. The sequence goes on from CM062060.1 coordinate 27,915,979, forward strand.
ATTTTTACTATCGCTCTCAATTCAAGACTTTTCCTCTAGGCTCACTCTTCCGTAATTATCATATACTCTTGACGCTATGAAATCGACGAATAAAAAAAAACATAAAACGTAAAATAGTAGAGAATCAATATAGAGATTGACGTGGTTCACTAACATTGTGTTAACTACGTCCACAAGTAGGGGAAGAATAGTTTATTATAAGAGAGAATAATACAGATTATAGAGTTTATATAGTGCACTTATCTAAACTTGAGGCTCAAAATAATATATAATATAAACATGTCAAATACGAATTCAATTTAGCAATACCCCTATACTTGGTAGTTCAGAGCGACACATATGTATATTGAAAGCATTCCAACACTTGGCTCTCTTTTTGTGAAATGAATCTACTGTTGGATTTGGATTTGGGAATATGATGAACGTATTAAGAATGTGTCGATGTAATTGAAATATCTAAGTGCACCTCTTGAATCTGAAAAAGCAAAAATTTAGAAAATTGAAAGAGATTGCCCCCACATTGATAGACAAATGAGATAGATAGTACAAATTGAACAATATAATGCATCATTATTTACAAAAGAAAAAGGGGGGTAATTAGTAGTTAAATTAAGGATATATTCAGTCACACAACAACTCAATTGATTTGAATATATAGGAGAATTTGTTGGTGTTTTTAAAAAGCTCCAAGCTTTGACGTTTAGTGTGTAGTACTGAATTTGCATTTATGTAAACAAAACCCTAAAACAGTCCCTACTCTAAAAAAAAAAAAAAAAAAAAAAAAAAAAATTGAGAGTGGGGGTAACCGGCCACAATTTCCTCTATTAAGGGACACCAAATTCCCCTGAAGGCTCAACATATGATTTTGTCTCTTTTCTGAGTTATGTTTTTAAAAGGCCTCATTGTTGTAAAACAGTGAAATTGTAAGCGCATGCATTCAACAGTTGGACTATTATTATTATTATTATTATTATTATTATTATTAATAATTCATGGCAGTAAAAAAAAAAAAAAAAAATTATTGATTAGGGTTTAGGGTTTAGTTTGGTGATATAGTGATTGAATTAGTATATTGATCATGAGTTGTGGTTGAAGGAGGGGGTTTTTAATTAATGGCGTAAATGAAAAGCAAATTGAAAGGATTTATTAATTAATTAATTAATGTGTTGGAGGGTATTGAGAGAGAGAGAGAGAGATTACCCCACTTGTAGTGTGTAGGAGAATCATATGGAATAATAATATACTCTTTCGCATATCATAATGATTTATTGTTTTTCAATATCAAAAAGCCTTCTTTTACCTATATACCTCTTTATCTTTTTTTATGTAATTGAGCTGCCAGCTTATTCACATCTACTCTTACATTATTTCTCTCATACCTTTGCTTATACAAACTCATCATCCATCATTAATTTATAATTATTATTTTTGTTGATTTTGATAGCACAGCAAAAACACCTATATATAAATATATATATATATATATATATATATATATATATATTATTCTAGTAGAAGAAGCATAAATGGTCCTTTTACAAGTTGAGAGACTGACTGTTTCATTGTTTGGAAATTACTACAAGATTTGGAGTATTTTATGAACAATAATATTCAAACTTTTGTAACGAATAGGATTATCCGAACACAAAATCTGGAAATACATTATTCATTTAAAAACCTTGGTTACAAAGAAAGTAAAAACTTGAAAACCACTGATCAAATTTGAAATCACATGATTTACAACAACTACTTTATTGAATCCCAAGAGAGGTAAGTATTTTTGGAGATTAAAAAAAAGGAAAAAAAAAAAAAAAAAAAAAAGAAAAATTATAATTGGTAAAGAAGAAAAGGCAAAAAAACGAAATGATGAGGTGAATGGGGAGGATGGGGCCCATAACGATAATCTTTCCTTTTACAAGTCTCACAAATTTTTTTTGACTTACAAAATATGGGTCCCATAGCTTTGGCCACCATTGTCCTTGTGGATTGAATCATAATAATAATTATTAAATATTTTTTAAAAAAATAAATAAATAAAAAAGCACCTCACGTGGACTCTGAACCAAAGGGGCTGTCCAACCCAACCCACAATAAAAAGGCAACCCCCACATATCCTCTCCGGCTTCCCTCCCCTCTCTTCTTCATACTTCACTTCCCCTCTAAATCTTATTGTTATTATTATTTAAGAAAAAGGGGTGTATTGGATTGGGCTGGACTGGGCTGGTTGTAAGCAAACCAATTTCTTTTGCCTAAAAAATGTATGCTTTTTAAACCCCCCCCCCCCCTCTCTCTCTCTCTCTCTCTCTAGAGTCTAGTCTCTCCCTGCCCTTATAATTCCCACTCATTATCTTTGTTGCTTAAAGTTTCCCATTCTTCCCTTCTCCCTTCAATGCCCTTATCTTCTCCTTCCCCTTCTCATCATCAACATCAACAAAAAACACACATAAGTGAGAAGATCATTTTTCTTTTCTTTTTTTTTTTTTTCTTTTTTTTGTGAGAATGACAGACCCACCATTCATTTTCATTTAATTAAAGCCCGACTGAGTCTTTTTTACATTTTTTTCTTTTTTTTTTTCTTTTTTTTTTTCCTTTAATTTTTAAATTTTCCACATGCGATCATGGAAGGAGGTGATGAACTTCACCACCATCACCACCACCCTCACAACCACCACCATCATCGCCCCACCTTCCCATTTCAATTACTTGAAAAAAAAGATGACGATGCTGCCTCTTGCTCCACCTCTTCCTACCCTTCTCTCGCCATCTCCGCCGACACCACCACCACCACAACCACCGCGGTTGTCACTTCTACTGGAGAGCCCTCCAAGAAGCCACCTCCAAAGAGAACCTCCACCAAAGACCGTCACACAAAAGTCGACGGTCGTGGTCGTCGTATCCGAATGCCGGCCTTATGTGCAGCTAGGGTATTCCAACTCACTCGAGAATTAGGCCACAAGTCCGACGGCGAAACCATCGAGTGGCTCCTCCAACAGGCGGAACCCGCCGTGATTGCTGCCACTGGAACCGGTACCATCCCGGCTAATTTCACATCGCTCAACATCTCATTACGTAGCTCCGGCTCCAGTATGTCCGTCCCTTCACAGCTCCGATCCTCCTCTTATTACAACCCCAATTTCTCCCTTCACCAACAACGCCGAACCCTCTTCCCCGGATTCGGCCTTTCATCCGAAACTTCCTCCACCGCCCTCCTCAATTTCCAGTCCACCAACATCGGAAACTCTCTGCTCCAAGCCAAACCCGAACTCAGAGACACTACCTCTTCGTTAGACCTCTCCGAGGCGGCGGACGAAATCAGCATAGGGCGGAAGAGAAGGCCGTCGACAGAGCAGGAGTTGTCGTCCTCGTCGTCCCAGCATCAAATGGGAGGGTATCTGTTGCAGTCGAGTACAGGGACGATTCCGGCGAGCCACGGAGGAGCTCAGGTTCCGGCGAATTTTTGGATGCTTACGAATACGAATAACCAAGTGATGGGGGGTGATCCGATATGGACGTTTCCGTCGGTTAATAACAGCGGTTTGTACAGAGGAACGATGTCTAGTGGGTTACATTTCATGAACTTTCCGGCGCCGGTCGCGTTGGTTCCGGGTCAGCAATTCGGTTCCACCACCGGCGGAGGGAATAATAGTTCCAATGAGGGACACTTGAATATACTTGCAGGGCTAAATCCGTATCGGTCGGTGTCAAGCTCCGGCGTAATGGAACCACAAGGAAGTGGGTCGCACTCACATCACGGCGGCGGCGGAAGTAACGGCGGTGGGGATGATCGTCATGATACAACTAGCCACCACTCATAGCAAAACGGAAACGGAAACGGAAACGGAAACGGTCGATCGTCGCCGCTCCATCCACATGTGTGGTCGTTTGATGTGTGGAAACACACGTGAGGTTTGATTTTCCATTGAGAAAATTTTTAAAAAAGAAAAAAAAATCGAGTTTTTCTTTTCTTTCTTTCTTTTTTGGGCTAAAATTATTTTTTTTTCGTGTGATTAATAAATATTGGAGGTCTTTTTTAAGGGTGTGATGAATGAGAGAGAGAGAGAGAGAGAATCATCTTCACATATTTATGGCCTATGGGCGAGAGAGAGCAAAAAAAAAAAAAAAAAAAAAAAATCAACCCATTCGAGTTAATTTTTTTTTTTTACTGCAACATTATTATATTAATCTTTGACAAAGTTTAATTATTATTATTGTTTTGTTTGTTGTAAGTCTTGTGACATATCTTTGCATGGTAATGGGGGAGAGTTTCCTACCTAACCAACAAAAATACATTAGGAAGTGATAGGAATGAAACAGTAAGAATATAAATAGTAAATGAATGATTAAGGTAAAGTTATGGTTAATGTGTTATTACTACGGCCGGGATTAATATATAAATGAGTAATGAGAAAAAAAAAAAAAAAAAAAAAGAAAGGGAGGGTGGGGCCCTAATCTTATCAGTTCCAGGTGTTGGCTCAGGTGGATGGGTCCCACTTGCTGCTCTTTGCCTAAACCAATGTACAATGTCACTGACAAACAGGTGGATCATTCTCTCTTCTTCTTTCTTTCTTTTTTTTTTTTTTTTTTTTTTTTTAAATAAAAATGATTTTTATTGAGTGAAATTTGGAATCAGTGGTGGGGTTTAGGTTTTAGGGTTTTGATGATCCCCACCGGATCATTTATCTGTACCGTTCATTTTGATGGGCCCCATATCCTTTTTCTTTTACACATGATTGAAAAAAGGGAAAGGAAAATGGAATCTGGAGAGGTAAATAAATAAAGAATTATTAAAATTATATGGGTATTACGTAATATTTAGTGGGTTTGTTTTAGTGTCAGAAGAGAAGAAAAGAAAGGGGCAGAGTAGGAGGAGAAGAGGATACGATTATTGTGAATTGTGAATTGTGATTGGTTGTCCCAAAATCTGCTTGTTTCGGTTATCAATATTATTTCACCTAATTAAATTCAATATGCCCTGCACTGCCCTCCCCCTCTACTCTTTTACCAAAACCCCCCACCAACTTTTCTTTTCTTTTCTTTCCTTTCCTTTCCTTCCCCTATTTTTCTCTCTCTATTACTATTTAACTAACTCTAGTTTTCAGTGCTCTACTAAACCCTATATTATTCAACCTTACTTATTATTACACTCTTTTTAATTTTTACAAAAAAAAAAATTCTTATGGATGAATTCATTTTGGATACATTTGATGGCCAAGTAGGTGACTAAAAATGTACCTAGTCTTTTTTTTTTTTCAAACTTATTGTATTAATCAGCTTTTCGGTGTTTTTTCTTTTTGACGTATTATTATAAATACATTTTCTATCAAAAACGTGATAGATGTTAGATCTTATATTGAACTTGTCTTTGACTTCTGATTTTTATATGGTTGATTTATTTGTCAGATTAGAGCAAGTGTCGCAAAGGCGCTTGCCCTAAATTATAAAATTTGCACATATCATATGAATTTTTTAACAAATTAAAGAGAAAACAATAAAAAAGATTTACATTCTCATTTTATCCTTACATTTGTATTAAATTCCTATTTTGTCCTACAATAACGGGACACAAATGTTCGTATGTATCTTTTTAATTCAATACATGTCATTGACAGCTAACCTGACACAATTATCCGAGTGAAGGTGATTACATTGAATCTAAGTATCCATATACACATATAAATTGATCCATATATAAAAAGAAAAAAAAAATCATTGTAAACATGCATTTGTCCTTTTTTTTTTAGTTATAAAAAATCGTTCTTTTAATAAAAAAAATTCAAACATTTTCAAAAAAGAATGAAAATTAAAAGTTTTTCATAAAAGAACCATAAGACCGCGATACAATGAAATTTTACTTTAGACAATGAAGAAGTATCGCCATAAATTTAACTATGTGTAGTGTATTATTATGTTACAAATAATCAGTGTTTGAAAAGTTTCAATTCATATTAATAAATCATGTTTAAAAAAACTATAAATGGCCTTTTCTAGTTGACCTTTTTCTGGGAGAAAAAAAAAAAAAAGCAAGCTATATTGAGTTAAGGCTATCTTCTAATCTCTTGTAACCTTAACTTTAATTATCGTTACTAATTTTAAATTTTAGAATACAACACACTTTTCATTTCCTTCTAAAGGTCCCCCAAATATGTGCAAATGGATATTTTAACATCCACACAAGTGATTATAGCAATTTTAAAATTATTATATACAAACTTGTCCTTATTTATATATCTAAATATAATGTAATTGATGATATAAACTAATTTATTTAGGACAATTTCGAGATTTAAATAGATAAAATTATTGATTTAAAATTTTAATTGATACAACTTCAAAATTTAAGATTATAAATTGATATTTTTCTATATTTTATTCCATCGTACATATTTTAATTTAAAAGAAAAAATAAAATGTATTTATAATATAATTGCTTATGAAAATTTATATTCCGTGCAATTAATCTACGTTTTCAATTTTCACGTCAAATTGAAAACATTGAAAAAGTAAAAATAATGTTCTTTTTGGGTTTCTTGCAGATTTGATAGAATAATTTTAAAAAATTAGGTCCATAACTCATACTTATTACTTTTACAAAAATAAAAAAATAAAAAACTCAACCCTCGCGATACAAGATCCTTCAAATCACTAAAAAATCAAAAAGATTAATACTTAAAAAATTGTGATTGAATTACTAAGAGAACTCCATGAAGATGATTTTTTTTAAAAATCTAAATTGCATTTAAGTTTGTAGATATGACATGTTTTGGGTTATAAAATTATTTTATAGAAAATTCTTACACTACACTTGTTTGGTTTTCATCACTAAAGAAGTTAGCCCATAATATAAAAGGACAAACTTTATAAACTTGAAGTTATATATATAATAATCTTAGATTTAGGGTCGTAATCTTCATGAAATATAAGCCACACAAATCAAACTAGTAATTTATAGATTTTAACTTATGAACTCAATTAATAATTAAGATCAGTAGATATTTCCTGTGTGTGTGATAAAGATATTTCCTCCGTAACAATAAAAATCATCATTCAATGATACTCACTTCAAAATTTGATATCTTAAAGTTAAAATAGCTAACAAAAACATTGTCGACACAAAACTAATCTTATTAAAAAATGTGAAGAATTTTTATATTAAAACAGGTGTCAAAGGAAGAAGGCATTTAAACCGTTGATCAAATAGACAACACAATGGTTGGACCTGAAGAAAACCAAAGGCTGACATATTTTGGTAATATAATGGAGAATGTGACACTAACATTTCAAAAATTAAATAAGAGATGGAATTCAATTATCACCAATAAATAGGATAGGTCTCCATCCAACACATTAGGCACATGCATATGAGTTCATATGGTACAAAATCAATGGTCCCCAATCCAAAAAACTTAATTTCCCAAAAAAAAAAAAAAAAAAAAAAAAAAAAAAAAAAAAAAAAAAAACTCCTACATCATTGAAGAAACATCAAAATAATTAAGGCACTACCCCTTTAGGCTCAACAAACTTGCCGGGATGATTTTGGAAATAAAATGGTGTCATCTCAAACACTACTTACATAAATTAGTTTCCGACTAATTTGAGAATTTAAAAAAAATTGTTAAAGGCCGGTTTGGTAAAGAATTTGAAAATATAACAGATTCAATAAAAACAAAAATTATATTTTATGTTTCAAGACGTGTTTGGTAGCATGTAACTACCTACTAATATTTAGTTTACAACCAATTATTATTAATTTATTTATGAATATGATTTATGTAAAAAAAAATTTGTAATAGTATATAATTTATAATACATTACATAATCTATATAGTATTTTTTTTAAAATGAATTGAGTTTATTACATGACATGACATATTGTATTTTTAAATGTTTTTATCTTTATTTAATGTAATTATACATTTTAAAATTTAAAATTCAAAATTTGGATATATTGAAAACAAAAAAAAATTGTTTTCAGACACATAATTCGAAAACAATTTTAAAAAACAGAATTCTAAATTGTGTGACAAACACATATTTTGCTAAATTCAATGAATAAACATAAAACATAATCTGAATTCTCAATCAAATAGGCCCTAAAATATAATTTTTGTTTAGATGAAGTTTAGAGTTTCTTCTATTTATATGATGTTTCTTTTATATAAAAATTTGAGAGGATATTTTGAGAAATTAGAGGGATATGTAATTTAAATAAGATATATATATATTTTTGTTTAGAGTTGCTTTTTGGTTAAAGAAAGAAACAAAACTTTGAACAGTAAAAAAAAGGTGGCGTTATAGTAAGATATATAAAGCATTAAAAAAGCATGTTGTCTGGCTTATAATTTTTATTTTTATTTTTATTTTTCTCTTTTAGATTTGAACATTCCAGTTTCCCACCCAAAGCATTCATAATAAAATGATTAGAAATTGGACAAAAAAAAGAGGATTAATGGAAGGAATATTAAAGGGAAGAATTAGGAAAAAAGGGATTTAGTAATGAAATCATTGATAAATTGAAAATGGACCCATAAAAGCAATGAGTTAACAGAGATAAAGGCATGTGGTTGGCTTTGTTCTGAGGCTACAAGTTGATTGTTATGACTTTGGTTATGGCCTATGGGATTGGGCATTGGGCTTTGGAAGTACACCCACCAAACCCTAAAGTCTTGTGTCTATATTGGGTTCTAACCTCATGTCGAGTGGCGATTTAAGCGTTTGGAATGACTTTTTAAGTAGTTTTTTTTAACTATAAAAAAATATTTTTAAGTACTTAAAAATGATGATTTCGTCATGCTCTCTTAAAATTAAATAGACATTTGGTCATCCAAACAATAAAAGAAGGGCAAGAATGATGTCCAATCTCTTATGGTTATTGTCATGTTTGAATCAACGTGTGCACTTCAGCTAACATGTTGGTGCAAGAAATACTCATAATTAGTTGTTATTATCATTTCAAATTTTGATCTAATAAATATTTACATTGATTTTTAAAAAATTATTAATTAGTTTTTTCATTCAAATCAAAATGGAAATTTGATGGATAGTTAGGCTTTTAAGTATTCGTGCAAGAAGATATACTAGAAATTTGTTTCATAAATAATTCTTTTTAATGTCATGCTACACTCGCATCAATTTAATATTTTCAATTTGAATTTGAATTTCTACTTAAAAGAAATTACAAATTAAATTAGCGTTAATAACTTGATATTAATAATTTTCAATAAACTCTGGTAGGGACAAAAGGCGTAGTGTTATGTGAAACAATGGAAAATACGTAGCCGGCGATTCTTCGTCGCCCCAAATCTCACGGAGGATGGACGGACCGACCGAGTCACAACTCACTGCCCAACTCGTGAGTCGCGACTCTGTGAAATGACTGCCCCTCTTTGGATTCTTCTATCTCTTTCGATTTCATTGAACTCACTCAGGATTGCTCAAAAGCTTCCATGGGAAGGACTTCAATTTTCTCGGCTCACTCTACCACTGTCGCGTTGATCTGGTTCACCTCTGCCGTCCTCTTCTTCTTTCTCTTCAAAATGGCCCTCCACAACTCTAGTTCCGCTTCTTCCTCAGGTATTCTCCTCCTTCCCTTCCCGTGGTGTTTTGTTTTGTTCGTCTTCTGACAGGGGAAATAATTCCATCTATTTTTCCGAATAATTTAGGCTAGGCTTTACTTGGAAACTGAATGAAACTTGGCCATCCCGATTTGGGAACTTAGGTTTCAATTGATCATAACATAACAAAACAAGATTTTTATGATCTGAATGGAATGAGAGTTTGAGAATCGATTCATATACTCTCACGAGCGTTGTAAATTAAGGAGTTTTTTTTTTAAAAGTTACTTTTCTTTTTCCATCCTCGGGAAATATTACCATTTTTATACGGTTATAAGTTAAAAGCAGCTAAACTAATTGAGTAGAACTCTTTTGTCTTGTTAAGATTTTTATAGTAGACCTGAAAGCTCAGCGGGACCTTAGATATTTGTTTCAGTTATATAATGTAATTGAAGGCAATAACATTTCAAGAAAACTAAGCTAACACTTTGATCTAATATCATGTTAGAAATTGTTGTTGAAAAAAAAAAAAAATCACGTTACAAAATATTTGATTAAAAACTTAGGTTGTTAGGTGATGATGAATTTAGTCCAATTCACAACCAATATCTATCATTACCCAAAATATTTATTTGATTCTATGGATTTTCTTCTAATTTCTTTTTTCAATCTTGATTAGTTTTTAGGCTTTTTTTTTATGTACAAATACAAATTCTTCCTTTTATAAATTGCTCTTGAATTTACTTAAAAAGTTCAGGAAATTGGTTTGGAGTGTGGCTAATTTGGATTCCTAATCTCCACAATGGACCTCTACATGATAAACTTGCCAATTGTTCTGAAGCTGTTGTGCTTGCTGCAACCATGTGTTATCCAAAGAATCTAATATTACTGCTTGCATTTATAGTCTTGTGTTCAATTTTTCTTTGGGTTGAGGAAGGTATATGAAATAAAGCGTACCTCTTTGCTGAAAACTTCTATCAGATTCTTCAGTATCAAATTCTGAGTTAAGATCAAAATTATATGATAAGATGGAGAAGGATTTGGATGAGAAAGGGGCACTTTTCCTCAAGGACGGTGAAACATCTCAGTCTTTGTCACTTTCTGATATCTTCACTGTTAAGGATGGGTCTGTGACCCCTGTATTGAAGGCAAGCTGTTCCTTGAAGAAATTATATTCTAAATTTAATATTTCTTCCCACATTTGTTGCGAATGATGTCCTTTTCATCTATGCAGGCAGCAAATCCTCCTGTTCGTGCTAATGTTTTGTATCTAAGCACAGAGTACTCGGTTCCCATATTGTAAGTATTGTTTCACATGTTTTAACATAGCCTTGCAAATTATCTATAAATTAAATTGCTCATGTTCACCCATCCATTTAGCATCTTGTGATGGCATCACAAATAAATAAATAAATAAATAAATAAAATCTAAGTAGTGAAAGGATATGTTTTCCATCGTGTGATTTCATGCACAAAGAATTATTTGATTATGGGTAAGAAGTCCTCTTGGTCAGTTAAACATGTTACAATTGAAGAGAGTCAGCATCTTCAATATTTATACTTCCTAGACTGTGTTCCTTTTTAGTTGTAGGACTCTTTATTGTTTATTTAGGTATAGCGATTATGCCTATTCATAAACATTTATGTTGTGCTGCAGTGAGGCTGTAAAATCTATATTTGATCCTTATTTTGATAAAGGTATGTTTTATTTTTTCATTTTCTTAAGTAGGTTGTAGTTTACTTCCTATGGTCAATATGAATATGTTTATATGTAGATATGATCACCTTTTTTCTTTCTTCTTCTTCTTTTTTTTTAATGAGTATGATATCATTCCTTAACATGCCCCTATTCTTTGTTTAGCAATTTGGTTTCAGAACTCTAGCTTGTACCATTTTAGCATGTTCCATGCATCACATCACATTACACCGATTCCTGCTACTGATGATGAGGTAAGTTTCCTTCTGTATCCGTTATTGTGTTGCTTTGGACCTTCTCTTTTATATACTCTTTCAACAAATCTTCTGTTTGGCAGATTGAAGCTGAAGCAGCTGCTGTGAAGTCTGCAACAGAGCATATGTGCCGATTGAAAATAGTTTTAGATAGGGTTATTCTAACTTCAACAGGTGTTCTTCTAGGATGTTGGCAGGTCATTTCCTTTTGACTTCTTATGGCAACATCACTTTAGCATTTCTAGATTGATTGAGTGCCTAGAGTTTGGTTGCAAAATGTAAACATTTATGTTCTATATTACCTTTTGTTCTTCTGTTTAAGAAGAGGGACAAAAACTGAATTGAGACTGCACGAGAGTTCAGAGAGCTCTACTTCCATTTTCTGAAACTTTTGACTAAAACTCTAGTGAAATATCCAAATAAGTAAAAATCTCGTCAATCTGATAGAAACTAGAGAAATACATTGAGAATGAAGAAAACTCCCGAACCTTTTCAATCATTATGTGGCACGATAAGAACTAGAGACATATATTGAGAATTAATTTATGAACACTGAAATGTGGCATGAGGTAACCAACCAAATAAGTTAATACATTAAGAATGAAGAAATACACCTGAACCTGGTGGGCAATGAGGGGCTAATATGTTGTCAAGGATTTAGAGTTAATTGGTTCAAGCAATAATGGTCACTTATTGAAGATTTATTATCTTATGAGTTTTCTTGGCTAACAAATATAGGAGGGTTCGATGGTCATCCTAAAAAAAATAGTTGAGGTGTTTTCAAGTTAGCCTAGACACTCACGATAAGGAAAAAAAAAACCTAAAATAATTTTTATTGTAATACATAACTCATAATTACTCTTGTATTTTTGGCATCTTAAAAATTTGTATTCTGATATCCATGTCAATTGGAAAACTAAATTCCTTTTAGGTATGTAGTTTGGTCTGATACTGAGGGCAGTCAGCTGGTGCTATTATTTCTCCTGTCATGAGGACGGGGGAGTTTAAGAATATTGTCGAATCATAAATTTTTGCCGATCCTTGGTTTTCCTTTTGCGTAGGTAATATCAGGGACAGATCCTGTGACCATCCGTGCTAAACTAAGGGCAGCACTCCCACATGCACCTGAGAAGCAGCTTGTAAGAGTTTGTGATTCTTAATTTCAGTCTATTTGAAATAGTGCCAGTCAGCAAAATCCTAGTCCATAGTTATCTTTAGAGTTATCATTTAAGTTTTTGGGGGTATGTATTATTATTACACTCCGGTAATAGATTAGAGGACGTGTCCCGTGATCTATAATTTTTTGGCTTTGATGCATATTTATGAGCTTGATGAGGACTTGGCCTCCTCGATTTGGTAGTCTCCCCACTGACGTAATGGCTATTAATTTCCATCTTGCTTTGCCACTTTCTGGGCGTTGATGAGGTCTTGCCTCTGAAAGTTCAAATATGGATTTGGGGGTAATTTTATTGTTAATAACAATTAGCTGTTTTGACATCAAAAAAATATTTTTGCCTATTTCAAAAAAAAAAAAAAGAAAAAAAAAGAAAGGGCCGAAACCTTTTTAAGTTCTTTAATTGAAAAGATGAAGGCCTGAAATATTTTAGACTAGATGCTTCCCATGCCTAATTTTATTTATATGATTTAAGATAAGAAGAATGGTTTGTAGTTCCCGTGAACACTCAATGGATTCGAAGTTTTATATGCCATACACTTTATGCTGCATTTATTGATTTCTCTTGCCAATCATTAATATAAAGTATGCGTATGTCAAAACTAATTTTCAGTGCCAATGCCTTCCACAGTATGATGCTGCTATTCTTCACACATCATTTGCTCGGCTTTTGGGTCACCCTAAAGTTTCAGAGACGGTACTGACTTTGACCAATGTTTATTTCAGATATTTCTTACTTACTTCAAGTTGAGATTCAGAAATCCTGCGTAGTTCTTATCATAATTGTGTGGTGAGGATAGGAACTGATATATGGATGTGATAAATTGTGATAATCTTTAGCTCTGCTGAACTGAAATTGAGAGGGGACTATGTAGACTTCATGCATTTTTTAGAAGTTCGGTTCTACTCTGAAATTTTCCATTATCTTCGGAAGTAGAAGGAAAACCAAAATCCCAAGATAGAGTTGTAAAAAATTTATCAAATGGACGTTTTCTTTTAATATACATAAATAGGCGATTTAAAAAAAGAGAAATTTTATTAAGCACACTCTTTTCTTTAAAATAATAAATGTAAATTTGAATTGAATACAAAAATTGGAACTTCTCAAAATTCAGATAAAGTCTTAAGCCCATTTGATAGTAGATGGCACATTTGTTGAATCTTTACTTTTCTGTGACTTATTTTTCATTTTTGTTGTTGTAGCTCCATAGAAGTTTTGATGAACTCCAACTCTTTCATGAGCTGGTTGCTCGCTTGAATAAACAAATCCGTGGATTTGAGGTAAGTTCTTAATCTCTGTCTTTGTATTTATTTGTATGCATGACTTTACTCATCAGCTTAAGATTTTGGGCAATCCGATGATTTAACATAGGTACAAAAGTAGGTGGTTTAGGAGGTCTTGTATTCAAACTCCTACAATGTTATTTTCTTGGAGAACAAATAGTGAACTACTCTGTACACTAAAAGTGATTGGAAGAGTTGTAATGTGAAATTAGATGGGCAAATTGGAATGTATGGTGGATTGGTTCCATGAAAACGACACATAGCTTAATATGAATATAAGGAATTGAAATGTTGCAGGCAGTGGTGTCGGAGCTGTGGTATGTGGAGGAATATGATGTTTTAGCTCTGGCCTTGAATGGAAGAATGAAGGTTCGCAGGTTCCCCCTTGGCTGCTCCAGCTCTTGAGATGAAGAATGTCTATATATATATATATATCCATTGAAGCTAATACACAAAATTTTTAAAAGAGTTCTCTTGTAAACAAACCGTAGTTGACGGTCATTGCGGGCTAAAGTATGAGCATTGGTATAGCAGTCCAATTTGCCTGCTCCACGGCCCCTTCCTCCGAAACTTAAGAGGGTTATACGTTACAAAGAGCTTTATTGTAATTAAATTATTAAAGTGGATAAGTTTGATTCGGAAAAAAAAAAAAAGAGGCCTCGTGTGAGCGTTAGGAATGCGCGTGTGTGGCGGACACGCTCCTCCATGGCCAATGGGACAATGCATTCGTCTTCATCCTCGTGGATGCCACACGTTGGGTTTCTCCTTCTAAAACCAAAATTTTAATTTAATCATTTATACCAAACTCCATAATATTATCTTTTTACTATTTTTTTTTTATTAAAACTTTTAATATGATTTCCATGTCATTACCATCAAGGTACTAGACCTTAGTGCATGATCCAGTCAACGTATGCATACGATATGTTTTTTTTTTTTTTTTTTTTTTTTTTTTTTAAAAAAAATTATTTTTAAGAATATAACATTATGTATTATAATGTTATATTATATTCTACGTATAGAAGAAGATGATAGATATTTCAAATTTTTTAGCTATGCTTTAATTGACATATTAATAGTTTTATGTATATGATTTTTTTTGTACCCGCTCTGAGTATTTTATTTTATCTTTTTCCAAAGGTATTAAATTGTAATAAAATGGAGAGAATCTCACAACCCGAGTTCTAAGTCAAAACACATGAAAAGAATTAAGAGAAATAAGGATAAAAAATTTAAAGAAAAAGGGTACACAATGCAAGGAAAAGCTGATTATATTTGTGCTTGGGCTAAGTCATTCACTTTTTATTAATGATGTACCATTGTTATAGAAGAAAGATCATATATTTTGGCCTTTGACTACCTTTTAGTTCTGACACTTCACAATTTTTGTCATTTTTGGAAAGTGAACTAACAACCGTCCTCCTCAAAATGTTTTCGAACTTGCTAAAGAATCAAAGTGTAAATTATACTTCAAAATGCTTTACGTTTGGGGTTGATGTGGGAAACTTCCACAGGTTGTGGATGACCTCCCTCTTACTATTAAAAAAGTGGTTAACCATCTTGAATAAATCCATCCATTTCGTTGGGATGAAAAACGTGTATCAACTACAACTAACTCTCTTGTTTCTCTATCGAAAAACTACCCCTACAACATAGATGATAGCATATCAATTATCGTCCCACATTGGTTATACTAAAAAAAATACCTTTAATTGGGTAATGTGAGGAAAATGTGATGTAGATGAGGTGGCAAAGAGATATTGGAGGATTCCAAGTCATAGGGCAAGAAAGCAAGATGAGGGGCAAAGAGAGGAAACGACAAAATGGGAGCGTGTCGACCATGCTTCCGGCAACTCACCGGCCACGTGCCTTCTAGTCCAAGACCTTCCTTCCACACGCCCAGTTGAGATCAGGCTGCGCCAGCCCTAACTTTCCACCATTTTCGTCTATTTCTCTCTTTCTTATTCTTCAGGTTTCTCCCTTTTCTCACCCTCATTCTTTCTGTCTTCAACCTTTCCCTGCTTCTTTGTTCCTTGGTATCCTCTCTGTTCCTAATGATTCTTCTGAATTTTGTTTCTCCTCTTTGCTTTCTTGTAGGTTTCTTCATTTTCTTACTTGGGGTCTGTTTGATTTTTTTCAATTGTTTGTCCAACACGCCTTAATGCTGAATTTCAACTTTGAAAATGCTGGAGATATCAATTGTTTACTATTGCAACTGCGCCTTTTCTTTTATGTCGAATGTGGAATAGCAATTTACCACTCATGTGATCTAACTCGCTTTGCTTTTAATAATTTCTTGCGTTGGTTGAAATGAAAAAAAGGATTGCATTGTTTCTTTGAAATTGGAATGTGTTTCTGGCTTCAAGTTGTTTGCTTTGCTTTGATTATTAAGATATATTCATGGGGATTATGATAATTGCAGAAGTCTGGCATTTCACTCGGTTTCACTTGCTGTTGAAGATCATGGTCTCTGAGGTTCCTTCGAAATCGGTTGTTGAAACTGATGGTCCAGTTGTGGCGTCGGCGTCTAGGTAACTCTTGATGATTCTTGATTCTAATATTTACTTTGTTGAATTTACTTAATGTTTCAAATTATAATGCTTCTATCGTTGTATCAGTCGCCTAAAGTAGCGAATTAGTTGTTGAATATGCCTATATTGGATGGAAAGAGGGAGTTGGATTTCGCAATTTTCTTTCAAATAAATCATTAGTGCGTTGATGGTAGAAATTAGAAAGTTTGTCTGATGATTGTTTGGAATGCATTTATGAATATGCTAAAGAGGTTACATTAGGTAATTTGTGATGGTTTAGCAGTATGAATGCTAAACTTTGAACTGGCACTTTATGCAGGAATTGTCCTGGTAAGAAGAATCAGGTGAAAGTTCCTAAGAAAATTCACAAGGCTGAGAGGGAGAAGTTGAAGCGAGAGCATTTAAACGATCTCTTCCTCGACCTTGCAAATGCACTTGGTAATTTCTGCTTCTGTTGATTTATGACGATATTGCTTTACTGATTCACGACAGCCCTCAGTTTGGAGCATATTTATGTTTTACCCTTTGAAGAAACTTTCTTCTTATGTAAAATGTAGCTTGATATGCTCGCAATTACGATTTGGTAGAATCTTAAGATATTCCCTATTGTGGCACATTGTCAGCTATTCTCATACTTGGAATGGTCATCTGCAGAGCTGACAGAACCGAATAATGGAAAGGCATCTATATTGTGTGAAGCAAGTCGGCTGCTGAAAGACTTGTTTGGTCAGATTGAGTGCCTTAGAAAGGAGCATGCATCGTTGTTGTCAGAATCCCAATACGTAAGGCTCTTAAAAAGACCATTACCTTGTTTTTTGAATTTAAAAGGAACACATCTCAAAATAGTTGACTTGGTTTCTTTACCAACATGATAATAAATTGCGTGAATTATATCGTACAGGTTGACATCGAGAAGAATGAACTGCGAGAAGAGACTTCTTCTTTAGCATCTCAGATTGAGAAACTGCAAAGAGAGTTACAATCAAGGGCTCTCCATTCTAAACCCGACTTAAATATTCCCCCACCTTCAGAGTTTCTGCAACAAGGGACAACGGTGCCACATTTCTCAGGGGAATGCCTTGGATTGCCTGTTATGGAACCTACATTGCAGCAAACACATGCCGTTTTTATCGTCCCTGTGCGGCCAGATCTCCCATCTTATCCAGCAATGGATGCAGCTCAATCCCCAACAATGCCTACCTCACATGTAAGCAAACCACATGCCAGATATCCAACACCAGCAGATTCGTGGCCTGCTGGACTTCTCAAATTGTCACGAACAACAGAAGCAAGTAAAGAAGTTTTAGCCATTGGTTGCAAGAGCATTGCAAATATTGGAGAAAGAGGATCTGACAGAAGTGAGAGCTGATTGATGTAGTGACCTCTTTTGTTTTTATAAAACAGATGCCCTCAGCAGACAGATAATTTGTAGTATTGGTTAAAAATGGCTGATGGCTAACCTGTGTTTTAGGAGCTGTCTATTAGTAGGATGTTAGATTCGAACAATGTTCGAGACTTAGAATCTTTAGTTATTTAGCCTGTAAGAAGTTAATGAATCAGCAATTGGGTTCCTAACCTTCATTCCCCTGATTTTCAATCCCATTGAATCTGGATATTTGTACAAACCTGATAAGTTATGAAATAAAAGAGAGATTGGGATGATGTGAACAAAATTGCTCAGATCTTAGGTTATCTTTGGGTATACGAGGCTGACCACCAGTTTCACTTTGCTTGTATCTTTTGGAATTTTCCTAGTCAAGCTCAAAAGCATTTTGGGAATCTGAGATAAAAAGAAGCAATAGTGTGAGTTCGAGAAGGCTTCTTTTGTTTGGTGGACCCTGAACTTTCACCTCTCCCAAAGGACCAAACAAAGAACAGTTCTTAACCTCTCAAGTATTGAAATATTGAGATTTATATTTCTTATGGTCATACTTTCCTTTTTTTTTTTTGGGAGTTATTTTTATCTATAAAGTGGTTGTCAATTTGGAACCTTTTGTAGCCATAACATATATTTTTTTTAATTGAACCTAAAGAATATATGCCTTAAACAATTAAACAATGCTTAAAGATTGGCAACTTATGTCTTTTCTTTAGCTCACTAAAATTAGCTAAAATTGACAACTTTAAGCTAATAGAACTTTATGAAAATGTGAATTTTGTATTGAGCTTTATGAAAAATTTTAGATTTAAAGAAAGAAAAGAAAAATCAAATGAAATGTGGTACAATTATATTATGCCACGTTACCGGCTACATGTACACTATGCTGACTTACAATTTATTATCTCTTTATTCTCTTGTTTTTTTTTTTTTTTTTTCCTTTCCCTTTGCCTACCTTTTCCTCGTTTTTCTTTTTCCCTCTGGAAAGTTCGTAACACTAAACAGTTTATATAAAGTTATAAACAGAGAGATGGTGAGAGTTTTTACCAAACCTCCCATTGGTTTATCCGCTAATTTCCTTTTTTATCACTTCACTTCAGCACTTGTTTGATGATTAAGGCGCGAAGTTCCAATCTTTCCAGTCACTCTCTTTCTGGGCTACCGAACCGGACAGAACGCAAGAGCCCCCTTTACGAGGAATTGATTATCCAGAAGCTTCAGATCAAACGGAGAACGGGAACTGGTCTACAATCCATTGACCGACGCTAAATGGGATCTGGGGCGGGCAGTTTTTTCAAGGTCATCCTCAAAAACTTCGATGTTCTTGCCGGGTATGTTTCTCTTCTCTTGATTTTGATTATCCCAGAAGAGGGATCGTTTTTTCTCTGAGGGTGGGCCTTAACTTTGCCATGGCGGACTAGAAAACTTCTTTACACTAATTCTCTGTTAACCTTAATATCATCTGTTCATGAACGATCAAGTTAGCTTCCTGTTTAGTGGAAGGAATAATCCGAACCCCCAAACTCGTGTTCTCAGAAGAAAGCTTCCCAATAACCCTCAGTTGCAGCCTGGGCTGTGCCACCAATTTGTGTTTGCTAGGGCTCCAGGTTAGGAGGGATGGGTTCTGAAATGTACTGTAGCCACGAGTAGAAAATTGATATTAACTCTGTTTACTCAGTCAGCATTAGTTGGGGCTCTGAGAACTGACATAAAGCTTTGTTTACTGTAGATCTGAGGCCTTGTCATTGTTAGGTATTGTAGGCTGTGGCCCAACTAAATCTATCATGACATAGTGAAGGATCTTGAACACTCTGTGCAGTTCCATTAGTTAAGGACTTGGTTTTGCTGTTGAATATTTCAGTTTTTGCTAGTGGATCTCGAGTATATTTGGTCTGAGAAAGATGAACACTCATCACTGCAATTTACCTCAAAACCAAGAATGTAGCTCTTTGATCCAAGAGTTTGGAGAGCATTAGTCAGCTGGATTCTGAATTGGTAACTTGAACCTTAGCTTGTGAGAACCCAGTAATTAGAGTATTATCAACATACACGTAAAGAAAAATAGAATAATGAGTGGATTTATATCAATTAAACTAGGCTCTACTCTTGGACCTTCACAATGACCATGCAAGGCATTGTGTAGTTTACTCATCACACATGTAATCTTCCTGTCAAGGGACTAAGAAACCAGCTAGTTGTTTTGTTTCATACTACCAATAACCAATTAACTGTATTATTTAACAGAACAAGACTCCCATCGTAGAGGCTTCACAACAGGACTAATTATATAAAATTAATCAACACCTGGAGTTTGTTGAAACCCGTAGGTAACCAAACAAACCTTGGACCTATTAACTGTTTGTCCATCAAGACATCCATTTTAACCTAAAAAAGGTCTGCCTGCATACCTGAGGAGCAACTGCAAGTTTGATGCAGAGGACCGAGCAGGTGGAAGACCTGGACAGCCGGGGAAAGTCAAATTAAGAGCATAGAATTGAATCTCATCGTGTCGCTGATTATGCACCACTATAGTTTCGTGTTCTGACTAATGCAGCCATATAATAAGCCCAAAAATTTACGCACTTACTCATGAATAAGGAAATGGGAGGGATAGAAGAGTAAAAGAGCGTGAAGGTTGTTATAACTGAGCGGGTGACGGATAGGAATGGGAAAATGGGTAGAGTACGGAAGAAATGTAAAGCAGCAGAGAAAATTGAATTTGGAAAAATGATTGGCTAATCATTGGAAAAAATCCAGGTAGAGAGGGGAGACTTTTCATATGCCTACTTCAACTATTTTCTTTTCCACTCTATTTAAAAGATTTTCTGATGGCTATCAGCATCATGTAAGTGCACACCACCAAATTCTTAACTTCATTCCTGGGTTTTGTTTGCAGGCCTCTTGTGAGTCTTGTTTATCCTCTGTAAGTGGTTCTGCTTCTTTGTTTAACTTTCTGTCCTTTTCTTTAATGACACCTTTGGAGTTTGGACTGTTTGACAGTCACATCCCAAAATTGTAGCTCCAATATTTTCTATTTGGCAGATATGCATCAGTAAGAGCCATAGAAACAAAGTCTCCTGTGGACGATCAGCAATGGCTTACTTACTGGATTCTATATTCTATGCTCACCCTCTTTGAGCTGACATTTGCAAAAGTTCTTGAATGGTAAATTTGCTTCTTTTGTTTAGAAATCGCATTTTGCTCGTTTTATCATACTGTTTTGTGGTTTGCAATTTGTGAAAATAAAGGCTCTCTCTCAAGTCTATATGTGAGTTCTTTTTTCTCCTTCAACTGATGTTAGTTAATTTGCTAGAGATTAGGACTTGGAATTTCAAATCCCATATGATTATTATAATTTGATTCTTGAATAATTTTCACATAAATGTTGTTACTTTTTTGGTCTAATCTTGAAATGCTGGTATTATTATTTATTTTTATATTTGGTGCATCTAAAATTTGAAGCTAGTTTGTTTTGTTATCTTGGCCTTGTTCTGGATGATTTTAGTATGTACATTTCAAGATTATGTGGGTCTGCTTGCAATGGTTTTTTTACATATCGGATGATTCAAGTATCCCTCCTGTACTTCATATACTTTTCATTTTTGAAGTTTTCTAACCCAATCCTTTATTGAAAGTGTTTTCTTACACTAATATGTTGATATTTTATTAGAACTGGTTAAAAGTCACTGATGAAGTTCCAATTTTCCCCATTAAATCTTTACATAGGATCCCTATCTGGCCATATGCAAAGTTGATTTTGTCATGCTGGTTGGTCATTCCATACTTCAGTGGTGCTGCATATGTGTACGAGCATTTCGTGAGGCCTCTATTCGTCAACAAACAGACAGTTAACATTTGGTATGTTCCAAAGATGAAGGACTTCTTCAGCAAGCCCGATGACATCCTAACCGCTGCAGAGAAGTACATTGCAGAAAATGGAACTGCAGACCTCCAAAATATCATTAACAGGGTATATACACTGATCAGTCTCAAGTGGTTGCTTTAAAATAATTCTGAATTTGTGTTGGTATGAATGACTCCATACAAGCGTACACAAGCAACCTATCAATTAGTTCAACTGACCTTGCTTATACATATGAATGTTTTTTCATTTCGTTTCTGTAGGCTGATAAGGCTCGGACAAGTAGTCGTTACATGAGCTATTCTGAGGACCATGACCATGACCACAACTACAACCACGATTACTGGCACTAGTCTAAATCAAGTGTTGGAGGGCAAGAGAGGATGATCTTTTGGCTGTCAGTTGATGATGTGTGATAACGTATATTTATATGTTTTGTATTGTTCATATTTTCACTAGGCACTCTGTGTAAGTATAAGATATTTACTTCTAAGTAGTTGGTCTAATATTATTATGGCTAATGTCTTGTTTGTTCTTCCCCTCAGATTTGACTTAACTTATGGTTGGAGAGTAAGTGTTCAGCTAGTTTGTTGTGCCTTCTCAGGAAGTAATTGATTGCTACTTATATCATTTTTTTTTTTAAAATAATTTTTTTATAATTCTTTCAATCAACTTTTGAGTAATTGTTTTAGACGACGAAATTGTTGGAAATATTTTCTAATATAGCAAAATATCAATGTTTATTATTTTTTATTTAGAGTAAGAAGAATTGTAGTTTATTTATTTATTTTCTTTTATTCTTTCTTTAAGCCCAAAACAAAAAGAGAAGTTAAATAACTATCTAAACAAAGAAGATTGCCTGCTTAGAAGGTAGGAGTTCAAACCGGGCAATTTCTTTCTTAATGAATTTTCAAGCCTTTTCCTTTCAGGGCCTATTTGAAATTCCGTCTTCTTGAATTGGGAGAGTATGAATATTGATAGATATTATGCTATATTTATAAATATTTGGACCCATTTTAATATATTTGAAAACAACCCTAATATTTTATAAAGGAAAAAAATACATACATTAATTAGCTATAGTTCTTCTTTGTTTTTCTTTACTACAATGAACATATTATGTGAAATCAATATATTTTACTTTTGGGTTGAAATGTTTCACTCTTTTGGAAATAATCTAATTCTAATATACTTTAAAAGTAGGAACACTATGGGAAGTGAGTTGTTAATTAGGTTAGGTATGATAATCGTTCGGGTTTGGTTTTTTATTTTTGGAAACTAAATTTATAAGTAGGATTTTTGGAGTTCTTAAAAATCAAACAATTTTTTAAAAGTAGTTTTTACCAAATTTAAGTATTCTTTTTAATAAGATTGAAAATTATAATTGAAAAAAAAAAAACATAAATATATTTTAGAAAACGATTGAAACTATTGGCACAGGAAATAACTCACACACGCTCATCATTGTCCCAAGCTTCTCGTGGGTTTGATTGCTCCCCGCCTCTCGTTGTGTGGTCTTGTTTTTAAAGTTGACTTTTGTAAAAGTTTCTCGTACCGATGTGGTGTCGAGCCTATCACACTTCGATGCCTAAATTAATATATGGAGTGTATAGTTTAGCTAAGCACACAAAAGTAAGGTCAATATTCTCCTTGTGAGATTGCTTACTCTTCTCAAGACTGTCAATTTAGGCAATTTATGATGCCCTTTCTCTGCCTGTGGTTACATGTAACTTCGACGACGTTATTGTAGTTGCAATGCTCGAGGTTGCAGGGTGCTAGGCCTAGCACAACTTGATTATTTTCTGATTGGTATTGTTAGAGTTTTGATATCGGCTATTTTTTTAAGGATGTTGTGAAGGTTGTCTCTTCTAAGTCCAACAGGATATCTCTCCAAATGCAAATTCTGCAAATTATATTTTTCTTATTTGGAAAATTCTGGGTAATTATTCCTCATCTTTTTTCCCTTCTCTAGGCTCTGCAGATTATGGTTTGGGTTTGTTTCCTCTTTTCCACTGTACATATTTAAGAGGATATTGTATTCTTGGTAGGGTTGGCCGCTTTGAAGAATATTTGAGTCGTTTGTCTTGTGTATTTGTTGGAAACTACAAGTGTGTCAATCCTTAGGATTGTGGAAGTTTGTTGTTGTAGATCTTGAAGTTCTTTTTTGGATCGTCTTGGATCTTTACTCGCTACTTGAGAAGAGATTCTCAAACTTAGGGGGAGCCCAAGTTTCATCAAGTGGAGTGGTTTTCATCTAAAGGTAGAAAGATAGAAGTTAGAGAGAATCTCACACTTGGGGGAGTCTAAGTGACCTTAGCACTAAGTTAGGTTATACATGTGTCACTGTAATATTATTTATTTACATATAAGTACAATGTTGTAATTGCTTAACTTTATATTAGTTAAAATATTCTGGGATACATTGCTCCCTAGAAGTAGCTAGTATTCCACTAAACTGGATTATCAAACCTTGTGTTTTGTCTTTTACTATTTTTATTTGTGATTTACTTGTTATCCTTGGATTGTTGTGACATTATGTGTAACAAGTTGCATTGTATGTTAGATAAACCTTCTTTCAATATATATTTACCAGCTCGAAACTCGAAGCTCTGAATTTTTTCTTTTTAGACATGCGTTTTTCCTTGCTGCTTTTCAGTTTTTCTTGACTTGAGTACGCTCATGGATTTGAGGCCTTGTCGGAGCAATCCTCAATAAAAACCAACAATGAAATCATTATTAAATGGGACTTAGTTAGAAATTTTGACCATGCATTAGTGTTAGTTAATTATAACTCTAGAGACTTTCTTTTAGCTTAGGTAAAGAATTAATCAATTAAAAAGTAAAAAAAATTGTATTTTCATGGTCCAAGGGGAATCATGCAATGAATGTTTCCATCTTTTGGGTCATTCCAACTATGTGTTATATACTATATACACTTTGGACAGACAGGTCAATAATTTAGGAAACTAATCAAACTTAGATTAATTATAATTGTTCAACTTATTAATTTCCATATGTTCGCAACTTGTTGATATTAGAATTGCAACTTTGCTATTTTAAAAGTTATAAAAAAATTCCAAATTAATACCCTATCTGTCTTAACCATACATATAATTAATTTGTAGATTTTCTTTTTGTTTTGGAGAAATAAAATTAAACCCAAATCTTCATTCACATAAACAAATGGCAACTTGTAGAATAATTATTCATCTAAAACATACGTGAGTTGAGAATGAAAAAGTTTATATATTAGTATGCTATTTTAATATAATTCAAGTGATTAAGAAGTAAGATGTTCTAATTTATTTCGTAATTTTAAGAGTAAAAAAGACAAAAAAAATCTTTTTAAAATAAAAAATTGACAAAACAAAAGATATCATATGTGTGGCTGTAACATCTAAAATCAAATTGCTATATTGATAAATACAATAATGCTGAAAAAGTATCGATATAAATTGCAATGTCTTGAGAATAATGTCCCATTATACACTTTGTTATTATTCTATATATATGGGTTCATTAGAATATATTAAATGACAAGATTTATTATAATTTCAGAATACTATTTTCAATGGAACTTTTCAGTGTTATTATTTGTTATTTAATATTTAGGTAAAAATAGTATTAGATCCATTAACTTTGTACTAAAAATATACCCATTCACTCGAATTTTAATTTAGTCTTTTAAAATTCTTAAAGATTATTTTAATTTTTGTTAAAAGCAAATATTTAAGTCTTCTGCAATTTTTTTCAATAATTTTTTTAAAAAATAAATTGTCACGTGACAATTTTTAATCAGTGTAGCAAAGATTGCATATTAGATGAGTTGCATCCAATTTTTTTTATTACTTTTTTAATAAATTTTTATAACTTTTTTTTTTAAGGTTACTCATGTATTTAAATATTAGTAGCTTGTGACGATTTGGTCAGTATTTTGTTGACACTAACAAATAATAACTTTTTCTTTTTATCATTCAAAGACTCTTCACATTCGCTCCTTTTACTCTCAAAGCAGATGTATGTATAACTTGTTAAAAGTTATATATATCTATTATAAATATCAAATATTTAAATGATCACCACCCAACCACCCAACTTATTGTTATAAACTAAAAAGAGTTATAAATACTTATCCATTTTCATATGATTTAACATGTAATAACTAAAATAATTTACTCATTGTTACCAAACATATATTTAATATCAATGACAACCTCATAAGATTTACCATTTTTAATTTATATTATCCTCATTCAACTCCTTTCCTAAATTGAGAAAAAAAAATGTTTCATTACATCGCCCAAACAAATACAAATCAAAACTTCAAAATTAAAAAAAAAAAAAAAAAAAATATTAGACACTAAAATGTACCTAACCTTTGCTACTTTATAATTATTAAAAAAAAAAAAAAAAAAAAAAAAAAACATGAAAAAGTCCAAAAAGAAGTTTGAAAAGGCAAAGCCGAAAAATCGTAGTTGCCAAGGTAAGTGGGTTTTTTATCCAACCCATTTGCAAAATTAACATTAATTATTATTTGTTTTCTCATTTCGATGCATGGAACGCATAAATAAAAGATGCTCTTTCTTTTTTATTTTAATTTAATTGTCTTTCCACGTGCAACTCTCTCTTCTTTCTAAGTATATATATATATATTTTACTATTTATTTATTTCTTTCACACCTCCTTCCAAATGCAATTAATCTACTATTATTTTCTCTCTTTTTTAATTAATTGTAATTAACAAAGTACTACTACATTTATTTTGCATTCATTATTCACTAACCAATGCCCACTAAAACATTAATGGTTAATCAGACAATTTTAATTGTATTATTGTTATATTCAGAGAATCCTGTGTTAGAAACCCTTTATATAATTACATGATTATTTATGCTTCTAGATTATTGATTTTGTGCATCAAAACTTTGTTTAAAACACCTATGATTACTACCTACAATTTCTTTGTTGAAGTTCTAATTGTGTATGATATATATGTAGAGTATTTAAAATTATATTATATGGTATATTTTTGGAGCAAGGATGAATATATAGCTAGGGGCTACAAACCAGCTGTTATAGAGTAGTATATATCATTCTTTGTTCCTATGTGATATATGGTATAAATATAATCACAATTTTGGTTGCCTTTTCGAGTATACTTTTTGTTCCATCGAGAATTTTTGGTTGCCATATCGAGTACACTTTAAGAAAAGAAATACATAAGAAAATATAAATGATATTTTATTCATATTATTATTTAAAATATTTGTGGGTCATTTGTTAACGATTTTTTTTCTAATCCACCAGATAATTCACAAGCTTAGGTCAACATTAATTGACATGACCCACCTCTCTAGAGGTTGAATGCTCGATCTCTCATCCTCAGTTGTTATAGTAAAAAAGAAAAAGAATTTTAATAAAAGACTTAAGGGTATGTTGGATAGGTAATCTAAAAACATAAAATTGAAAACAACACATTCAATGAGTATAGAGTTTATTTCATGTATATTTGTTTGGTAGTAGAATAAAAAAATATTAATTAATTTAATGAAAACGTTTTTATAACATGAAGTAGTATATATGTAAAATTTTTTTTTTTTAATATAATTTTGCATTTTAAAATTTAAAATTTAAAATTTGGATATACCAAAAACATAAAAATGATGTTATCTTAATTTGTATTGTTTGGATCAAGATATCTAAAAACAGTTTTTTAAAGTAGAATTTAAATTAGTTGCCAAACACATATACTTCCACTCAGCAAATTTGAAAAATATAAAATAAAATCCAAACTGCGAAAAAAAAAAATTCTTATTATCGTTAGTTTTATCTTATTAATAGTGAACTATCAAGAAATTATTAGTATAATTTATTTAAACCATAAGATCTGAAGCCACATGTTTTTGAACAATATTCACAAAACAAGATAGATTAGAAGGTGTACCGAGACATCTCAATTAGGGTGACACATCTCTAGCACTCTCATTGTCATACTGTAAGACCCAAAAGTATTGATATATTGATATAATAAGACTACAAAAACAAACTAGAGAAAAACTTGAAAAAAAGTTCAATACAACAACGGAATGAGTAAAGAAAAGTCTTCTAATTAAAAAGAGATGCATAATCGTAGCTCTAGCTCCTATCAAATGGCGAAGTAAGATGTTTCTTTTGGAGACTGGTTTAAGACAAAGACAGGAACCTAGGGACGACTTCCTCCAAAGCTTCTGGGGAACTAACAAAAGCATCAATAGAGTTAGAAAACAGGGACCAAACTTGTTTGGAAAAACAACTAAATATAATGATTTTTCTTTCAAAATTCTACCAAAGCAACAAGAAAAATAATTTACGAGTAATTCTTCTTAAAAAATCGCTAGTATTGATTTAATTTTGACATTTGAATCCAATATATAGAGTATTTAAACGTGGAAGGTTTTATTTATATAAATTGATATTTTAATACATATATATGTGTGTGTTAAAGGGATAAAAACAAAGTTATGAAGTATATTCGTATACAAATGACCCTGTAATGAAATAAAGTTAGGATTTCGTCGGTGTTGAGATATAAATTAAAAATAAATTTGACAGTTTAGAGACAAAGAGATGATGCTCTCATTCCAAAGCAAAACAAATAGTATAATATAATATAATATAATATAATTATAATATAATATAATGTGGATAGTTGAGAAGTAGAGATTAATTTAAAGAAATAGAAAGAAGACAAATCTTGAGCATATGCAAATGAGTATTAAATAATAATTAATAAAAAAAAAATTAATGAACAAAATTTGGAGGGTAAATTAAGAAAAAATTAGGGCACATAACTGAAATTAGATGGGTAGAGTGATCCAGAAGCAAATCTGACACTGCCCATTGGTTTGGAAACCCTAAATTAAAATTAAAATTAAAATTAAACCCAAACCCTAAACCCTGACACACTCTTCGCTGTCCATTTGCATCCAATTCATGTGCCCCGCGATGCTTGCTGACCCATTTCTATTAACTTAGCTTTCTTTTATTATTATTATTATTATTATTATTATTTTCTTTCTTTTAATTTCATCCCTACATTTACATTTAAATCCTACACCTCTCATAAGTTTAGGAATCAATTTAATCATTTTTCCTTCCAAAATATATATATACTTTATACCTCTCAATTTTAAAACCTCATATTAATAATTGTGTGATTTATAATTATTTTTACTTAATTTCATTTTAAATCAATTCATATATTTTCATGACATATTTTTCTCCCCAAATTCTACCAAAAGTAGCCAACAAATTATGACAACACTTCATCATAAATGAGTATAGAGAAATAAAGAAATTAAAGAAGAAGTTGAAAAAGTTACCACTCATATTATTTCATTACTACATCTTAAACATTGTTGGAAGCCTTAAATTTGTTATATCACACTCCAAATGACCAAACATGGGCCCCATCCTCATTGGAGCCTCAATATCTTTATTTTTTCCTCAAATAATAAAAATGCTCCCTCATTCTATCTGTAGAAGTAGTTAACACGCTATTAGTCAACCATGTAAATCTCTGTGTCATTATTTACTGCATGTAGATGTTGTTCCTAGCATAATAAACATGTTTTCCAATTATACATTAATGGTTTTAAATTGAGAAAAAAAAGTTGAAATGAAAACCGTAAACTTTCTTATAAGTGAATCAACTCCAAGTTTCTTTTGATCAATACCACGTAATTGGTTTGTTGTTTTAAATGATATAACTCTTTGTCATAGGGTTTTGTATATTGAGTATGTGTGGTGGTAGGTATGTGGGGGTGTGTGTGTGTGTCTATATATATATATATGTCAAGATATTTGAGAGAGAGGTTGATATTTTGAATGTGTAAATTAATGGGGTAGTATAGTTTTTAAAATGAAAATGAAGAAGAAGATTGGTGTATTACATAATGGATGAAATTAATTTAAGTGCTGCAACGCATATGGGTGTGTCTTTAATTTAATTATAACAGACATTTGGTTTGCATGGAGGAGCCAAATTAGAGAATGCCTTTAATTTTATATATAATATGTAGATTTATTAACTGCTGCATGCACTAGAAAAATTAACACTGTCTAGCCATATTATATATCTTACGGTGAATTAATTTAATTAATTAGCACCAAATTTTAAATTTAATAAGGTATATAATGTTAATTTGCAAGGGGATTGGAGGAGTCAGATGCACGTGGTGATGAAAATTGATGTTGATTGGTGTCTAGGTTTATGCAAATGATCATCAGATCTCTCTGTTTCTTTTCCCACAAACACAAAAACAATACACATTTTCTTTTCTTACATTATAATATACTAATTATTATTATTATTATTATTTTGCTATACATTGAAAAAATCCAAGCTTTCTACGTCTCTCTCTGGGCTTTGTTTATTGGCCATCTCAAAGATTCTCAATTATTATCTAATTTTGTCCACATTAATTTTTATTACCTTTAAAATAACTTTTAATGCACACAAGTTTGTTACTTAAAATTGTACGTTAAATTATGATTAGAAAATGTTCACTTATATATAAAGTTTAATGGTGACTTTAAATATATATATGATTTTAGAATTAGAGTTCGTCTGAAAGTCGTGTTTAATTATTATTATTATTATTATTATTATTATTATTATTATTATTATTATTTCTTTTTTTGGAGTAAGAGTGTAGTGTTTATTTAAGTAAAGTTGATGCAAATGTGATCATCATTTTTAAGTTGGGACTCACATTCATTATTGCTATTTTTTTTTTTTTTTTTTTTTGGTAACCTAAGACGAAATAAAGAAAAGTTTAAATAAATTTCCGCTTAATTATGTATGATATATACTAATTAATTGATGATACTATGATTAGCAAAAGAATTTGATGTTCATAAACTGGAAAAAGTACAACATATTATTTTGTCCATGCAAGGCTGTTATTAGTTTCAAGAAAAAAAAAGCAGTATAAAGGAATCTAAATCACACCTCCAAACTATATATATATATTTATATGTATGTGCACATGATCAGCCCTAATTGAGTGAATTTAATTGTACTATTATATATATATATATAGATGGAGTTTTTTTTTTTAATACTTCAAAATGCAATTGACAATTAGAATGTTAAAGATGATAAGAAACACTAAATTTGCCATATATTCTAATGTTTATAAGTAAGGTTTTCATTAGGCTAGCAATCTCTCGATAGTTATATTGATATTGCATTAAAAAGAAATTTCTTTTCCTTTGAGAAAAATCATCGAGAGGATAGTGTGTCAAGATGACACTGTTGTAAAATATTAATTTATGAGATATTTAATGTAACAAGATCTACATGCTAGTGATTTATTAAAAATGAATAGGGTTAGGCTAGGTCTTGTATATCTCTTTCAATTGAATATATATATATCACATTTACTTTCTAAAATTATTACTTTATAGGTTGACTGGTCAACTATTAATAATCAATTCACTCATATACATGATAGAGAGAGAGAGAGAGAGAGAGAGAGAGAGAGAGAAGAAGCCACTATAAATTAATATATATTTTTCAGTATTTTGGGAAATACTACTATATGTTAATTCTCACCAATGTGATGAAGAAAAGTGCATTCTTCCTACATTGATTAGAAAAAATAGAACATTTAAAAAAAAAAAAATCTAAGTTGATTGAAGTTGCATATTTATTTAAAATAATTCTAAGTAATAAACTAATAAAAGTAATAGAATAGGAGGTTAATTTAATTAATTCTTATTCTATTTATAATTTGTCAAAGTGAGTATAGTTCAATTTACATGACATAACAAATCTTAAACTTACAAGATCCAAATTTTACAATCTAAAACAAAATTTGGGTGAAACAAGTTAAAAAGATGGTTGGGACAAATTTTCACTCTGATCATATCTAATATAATATTCTTGAAATAAATATAATATAATAAAATAAAAAGGTGAAGTTGATTCTTCTCTCTCACTCTGGAGAAGCCTATTTAAAAAGAGGTGAAGGGAGTGTTTATTCCCATGCAATTTGTTTTTTTTTCCAGTCTTCAAAAGAAAACCCATTACCTTCTACTTGAGTGATTTGCACACTGTCTCATCTCTCTTCATCTTCAAAATCAAAAAACCCTATTCATTATTCATAATGCAAACAAACCCCAAAATCACTTTGTTTAGTTAGTTCTTCTAATTAGTTGATCATTAACATTATTAATCACCCACTTACATATATACTTTACAAGAAGAAAGAGATGTCAAGCAGAAGATCTAGATCTAGACAATCAGGTAGTTCAAGAATCACTGATGATCAAATTAATGATCTTGTTTCCAAGTTGCAACAACTTCTTCCTGAGATTCGCCACACGCAATCCGATAAGGTAACAACGCAAAATGATCTATTGAAACTTCTCTAAATCTCTCCTCTTTTTGTATTTACGAATATGACTCAATAAGTAAGTATATATGAGCAATACATATATGTTTAGTTCTAATACCTTGTTAAATTTATAGGTTTCGGCAGCAAAAGTGTTGCAGGAGACGTGCAACTACATAAGAAACTTGCATAGAGAAGTGGATGATTTAAGTGAGAGACTTTCAGAGTTGTTGGCAACATCTGATACTGCTCAAGCTGCCATTATTAGGAGTTTACTTATGCAATAGAGATCAAAGTGGTATTTTTCCATATGACAAGATTTAAAAAAAAAAAAAAAAAAAAAAAAAAAAGTAGCTGATTAATTTTGAGGTTTTTGCTATGTTTGGTTTCTGACATAGTTGCTATTTTCAATGCTCTTTCAGAGACACTCCATCAATGTCGTTTTGTAAAACTCTTCTCAATCAAGTCTATTATTATTCATCAATAAAATTTCTTTTCTTTTCTTTTCTCAACTCTTTTATTTGTGACTTAAATGTGATAGCTCCATTGTTTTTGGAGAAGTTAACGTTGTTGTAAGTTAATAACTTATTATCTATAACCCCCTCTTTCTTCTTCATTTGTTACATGATAGATATGGTTCCAAACCGTTTTTTCCCTTGTTTTACAATTTTCACAATTTTTTTTAATAACCATAGATTATGTTTTTTTTAAAAATTAATCATTTAATATAATTTTTTGTTTTTTTTTTTTCTTGTTTTATTATAATAGGAGCTAAAACCGACCAATCCTCCACTCATTTGAATATCTGTCTCTCACCAATACTCAATATTGATGGTGTTTAATCAAGCATTAATTTCTTTTTCTTCATTTTCTTTTGAAGCAATTTTAGTTGTTGGGTAGGATTGGCTTATTGATTTTTAGTACAATGATTTGGAGTAAAGGATTTAGGACTTCTAATCACTGATCAAGAGTGTATATATCTTGAACTGAGGTAAATTATGTTCATGTTGATGTTAATTTAGGTATTTATTATGAATTTATTAATTAAATTAGAATAATTTGGATTTCACTTTCTATATGTGATAAACTGCAATAGGCCTAGATAAAGATTTATCCATATCTATCTGATAAAGTAATAAATGTCTATTTAAGTCTATCGCGATCTATCTAAAATTTTGTTTTTTCTGAAAACATCTCCTTTTATTCTGGTATGTTGGTCACATTTTCAAGGGAAAATAAAACTTTTTCATTAGAAAAGGTTATATAAAAATGATTTTGGGTATAAAATTTTTACTAGAGAACATTAAAAAGAGTTGGATTTTTTTTGTTTAAATGGGATGATAACTTTTAACTTCTTGGTCGATGACATATTTTTAACTTATCGACCTATATTATGTTCAAGTTGGCAAAATTGAATTATGGGTTAAAATGCTAATTATTCGAGTAAATCTAAAAAAAAACACTTATTCACGGCAAAATCAATTAATCAAAAATCTATAATTAAACATTAACTTGGTGGCCAACTTTCTGTAATAATTCATCTAATATATATATATAATACAAACATTTTTCAATCATTCTATCGAAACACCAAGGGATGTATAGAAAATTGAAAAAAGAAAAGTAAAAGGAAAGCTAACAAATGAATTTAGATTTTATTTTTTTTCAAAGCTTGATCCTCCCAATTCCACTTATAGTAGTACCGAAAAGTTTCAATTGGATTTGATTGTTTAAGTTTTAAAAGAAAAAAAAAATAGAACCAATTTAAAAACAAAAATTAATGTATGCATTTTTAATTTCTTTTGATTAACCTCCTCATATTATTATTATTATTATTATTATTATTATTTCTGAGAAAGCTCCTCATAGCAATTTAAATCATGATCAATTTTAGTGGATTTATTGTTTTTTAAAAAGAAAATGTTAGTTGATTTATTAATCAATCGATCATATTTTAATTCGACTACTCTGTAGTTTTAAAGTAGATTGATTAAAGATGAAGATGCCATCTTTTCATTGAAAAAAAAAACCATGAAATTGAAGGAGGAAAAAAAGAAAAAAGAAAAAAGAAAAAAAGAGAAATAATCGGTACTTGCCCAACCAATGCCCTAACAACAAAAAGCCCAAGCCCATCACCCAATTCCAACAAGCCCATCTATTTCAGCCCAATCTATAGCCCACTTGTCTGTTTCAAGCTTCTCAAATTTAGCTCCATACAAGAGTAATTTAGGTACCAACTAAATTTTAAAAGCATATTTGAGAGTTAATTATGGAAAAGTCAAAATCACTTTTGCAGGTTCAAAATTTCTAAAAAAACAACATTTTAATAATTTAATATTAATTTTGATGGTATAAAAATTATATTTAAAAATGTAAAATCAAATACTAAACTAGTTTTGAGTGTATAAACATGTTTCATATTTATTTTAAATATGAAAAAAGTGATTTTAACCCATTCAAAATCACTTCTATAAATGCATTAACGAATAAAAAGAATTTAATACCTCTCCTTCTCATAATAAAATCTTTAGATTTTATTTATTTATTTATTTATTTATTTAAGGACTACAAAATTTAGAGTAAGAATTTGAACTTTGGAATGTGTGGAAACATAAATGGAAAACCTTATGGGAAACATTATAAAAGAGAATGGATCCTTCCATGGCAATTTGGGACTACAAAATTGAAAAAGAAAACAAGTAATTGCCATCCATCCGACATAAACTTCTACAAAAATGACTTGAAATTTGGAAGGAAAAAATATCTTTTTTTTCTTTTCCCCTAATTTTCTACATGATTTTACTAATATACCCCTATCACTCATTAAATGTAATTTTATTATAGTTAGTTATCCTTGTCCTGACTAAATTTTACTATTCATCAACTTCTCCTCTTTTAATTACATTGGAAAAACTTTATAAACATTCTCTATATTAGTATTGAACAAAATTTTGTAGGTAAATCTAATTGAGCACTTAGAAATATGTAACAACGAACTCTCAAAATTAGATGAAATAGTTGAGTTTAAAGATCAATGTCTCAAAAGTGGTCCCTAGCTTTTCCCTGCTATTAGCTACAAAGTTTAATGTCTGGAAGTGTTTATCTTCTTGCTACATGCTATATGATATACTACCATCATTTAGTGAGATCGTTGCAAATCCTATTTATGTAAATTGCAATGTGATATGTATAAAAAGTGAAAAAACCACATTCAACAATGCTTACAAGGGTAGAAATAAAAAATTCAATTCATTTATGTCATCTACCTTTTGAAACCAGTTCAAAACGCTCAATCGTGTGATATAGAATATTATTAGAGTAAAGTTAAGACATTTTCCTTGTATCGTTCTAATTTTATTAGATGTCTTTGAAGGGTCAAGTAAAGTTAAGACATTTTAGTAAGCAAAAATCATAAATAATAATAAAAAAAAAAAAAACAAAAATTGAAAAGTAAAGATATCAAATGATTGTAGATACTTTCGATAGTGATCTATGTTGAAGAAAGGAAAGACCATTGAGAAAAGAGAGAAACCAAAGGGTCAAGGATGTGAATTGACTCGACATAAAATATTTAGGCATTTGAGACATATTTTTATAAATATTAAAAGAAATATATAAAATAAATTAAATAGCAAATTTGGTTCTTATAGTTTGAAAAAAAGTTAGAATTTTGTCCCTATGATCTTTAATTGGAATTTAGTTTCTATGATTTAATAAAATTCTCTTAAATAGTATTTATTGTAGAGACTATTTATAGAAAGTTTATTAAACAATAGAGACTATTTACTAGATTTTATTAAACCATAAAGATTAAAGTTTGACTTTTCAAACTACAAAGACTAAATTTTAATTTTTTTTTTTTTTCTTTCTACAAAGACCAATTTTATAGTTTAACAAAAAAAAAAAATATATCAAATCCATGCGTAAAAGATTAAACCGTATTAGTCCCTTTTGGCAATTACTTAGAAAGCAGAAGTCCAATTTTGAGAACAAAAAGGAAAAAGGGAAAAAAAAACAGAAAAAAAAGTCAATTTTGAGAACGTAATTTCCAGGGTAATATTGAAAACAACACTATCTTAGTACGAAGATTTACGAAGGGCACATTCGAAAATTTCTATAAACATCCGTCCTAAATCCTAAATTTGACCCCCTCGATGCCCTCTCCGATACCCATTTTCACCCCCCGATTCAAGCTTTCCCTTCCCAATTCCCACTTTCTACATTTTCATATCGGAATCGCTCCGATTGCTGACTGAAACTGTTGGCCACCCACGAAAACGGAAGAAACAGGAACAAGGAGAAGGCCCGAAACCTTCGAAGCCAATCGAGAAACGACATTCAAGAGTTACGGAGAGGCATTTTCATGCCAGCTTCCGCCAATTAATCAAACCCCTCTGGTATTAATGATCATCAAGTTCTTTCTGATTCTGATGCAGAATTTTCCTTTCTTATGATTTCGCACCTTCAGTTCTATTCAATTTCATTCTCAATTCCTCAGACGATCAGCTTCTGGGTATGTCTCGCTTCGCTGAAATATCTGTTTTTCTTCTTTTTTGACAGAATTGTTAAGCGGGTTTGGAGTGAGGATGGTTTTGGTGTTGGCTTTGGGGGATTTACATATACCACATAGAGCTCCTGACCTTCCTGAGAAGTTCAAGTCTATGCTTGTTCCTGGCAAGATCCAGCACATTATCTGCACTGGAAACCTTTGTATCAAAGTATGTTCAAATCATCTTGCTGGGTTTTCATCTTTCCAGCTACTTCTGTTGTGGTACTTGGTGCAATGAATTGTTCTTCTCTTTGGTCGCGATATGTAATATCTTACTGGAACTTTTTGTCTATCTATGTTGGTGCATCTTGAAGAGCATTTATAGTCAGAATTTTAGTAATCTCTACAACAGTTGCCAAGTTAAAATCTTAGAATGGAAATGATGACTATATGTCCATGGAAGTCTCCAATCCTCCTTCCCTGTCATCTAATTGTAGTAGAGATTGATATACTTATAAGTAGGACATAAAAGTACTCCAATCTAAAAGAACCATACCAAGTTTATAGTAGAATATGGATGTTCTTGCAAATCTTGTCTTTTAACCATTTGGATAGATGATTTTGGTATCCAACTTCCAAATAAATAGTAATTGGCAGAAACATCATTAGGCTATGTTCTGATTTAGTAAATCTACTATTGATTTGTATGAGTTTTCGGGTTACATTGTGAATTATGAACCCTAGGAAACATGTATTAGATATGTACACTACTATAGGTAACATATTCGATGCCCCACCCCGTAATTGTTAAACACAGTATACCAATCTGTCATATCCTAACATTGATTTTCCTCATAGCATTAGCCTTACTGGTGTTTCTACTAATTTTTTTGTCTGACTTCAAGATTTTTTCCTTAGCTTGTGTTGTGGATTTTTCTTGGATTAATATGTAATTTAGCTGTTTTTCATTTGCTGCTGATTATATCATATCTAAGCTTCTCCCAAGGATTCATCGTCCTAGAGGTTCTGCTGGTAACATCCTTTTGTACCATTGATTTTGTTCAAGAAGGGAAATGCAGTGAACTGCGCAAGTATCTTAGTATTCTGTTGTGGTGATTGTAACAACACTAACTTGGGGTAGTAGATCAGTCACTTTTTTTTTTTTTTTAATTCATATGTCGAAGTGCTTGGATAATAGCATAAGCTCACCCAATCTGCAATAACCTGAATTTCTCCATTGTGTGTACTGGACCCTTTGGTTATTTTAGTTTTAAACGGAATTCTTTTTACAACTTTCAACAATGAACTTTGTTTAATACTTCCTTGTGCTTTAACTCCAAATGTTAAGCTTAGTGATAAATGATAGAAGTTCTTAGATGTAATGAAAAAGAAAACTGTGGATTCAAAAATCTTTTCAGGGAAACTTGCTTGTCTTAAATATCTTAGGATTTAATAGAAAACATCAAGTCCACGTCATTGGAATGAGCATTAACTTCTACTTGGATTTCTGTTCATATTATATGGGTTTAGACTTTTTGCGCTTTGATCATTATGTTCAGCACCAACTTGCATATAATCTTGTCTAATTCATCGTACAAGTAGTGGAGCTTTGTAATTGGTTCATATCTCCTCGATAGAAATATTGGTGTGATGGTTCAAAGTTTACTAATGATGTTTCCAGGAAGTTCACGACTACTTGAAAACTATTTGCCCGGATTTGCACATTACACGAGGTGAATATGATGAAGAGACTCGCTATCCCGAGACAAAAACTCTGACTATTGGTCAATTTAAATTGGGACTGTGCCATGGGCATCAGGTATTGTTTGTTGCACTTTTTTTCATCTTGATCACATTTACCTTTCAAGTTGTCCAATTCTCCCAGATTATTCCTTATTTTTTGTTTAATTAAATAGCAAAATTCATTTTCAAGTGTATTATAGTTTTCACCATTGCGAGCAATCATTACGAGTGGTTTCAGATACAATGCTCTATTATTAATAGGATCCACCAAAGTTTCCTGTTTTCTTCTTTGGGTATCTAGAATCATAAACTTAAGTTCCTGAATATCTTAACTTCTGATTCATTGTTTTAGTAACCGTGAATAGAAATTGTATTTCAACTAAGCAAACAAAACTTCTGCACTGCCAGAAGTCAACACATTAGCAAATAAGCGGTGTAACATTGAATAACTTTTCCAACTTTTTGTGGGAGTTAACTTCATGTCTATGAATTCTATTTATTGTTGGCTGGCTAGGTTATTCCTTGGGGAGACCTAGACTCACTCGCTATGATGCAGAGGCAGCTAGATGTAGACATCCTTGTCACTGGTCACACCCATCAATTTACAGCTTACAAACATGAAGGAGGTGTGGTGATTAACCCCGGATCTGCAACAGGTGCATATAGCAGCATCACGTATGATGTCAACCCGAGCTTTGTCCTTATGGACATCGATGGCCTCCGTGTTGTGGTCTACGTTTATGAACTCATTGATGGAGAGGTTAAGGTAGACAAGATTGATTTCAAGAAGACAACCACGACAGCTCATTGACTGGAACAAATTGGCCTTTATATAAACATAATGAAGTTAATTTCTTTTATGGAGTTGTTGTGATGCATGTTAAACAATGCTTGATCTTGCTGCAAAGATGATGTTTCTGTGGTGATTGATCCCAGAAAAGAGTTTTAGGTGTTCTGTTCTTGCTCCTTGTGACTTTGTTTATTTGATATTTTGAAGAGGTTGTGCACAGAAGCCCTTGGTTGTTGTTGGTATCTTGCTTCCATTTCTTTAGTTTTCAATTTTGTAAAAACATTGATTCATTGTCATGTATTTGTGAGATTAAGGGCCGTTTGGATTGACTAGGAGAAAAAAATGCTTTTAAAAAAATTCATTTTTATTTAAACTCTTTTAATAAAAATTGTTTAAAATACACTTCAAAATAGTGGTTGCCAACCATTCTTTTCAAAATGACTTATTTTTTAAATTAAACACTTGAAAAACTCCTTAGAAATCTCTCCAATTATAAAGGGAAAAAAAAAAAAAAAGATAAACATAGTAAGGAAAAGGAACACCAAGGTAAAAGCATTAGTAAGAATCGAAACAATCGATAGTAGCCAAATAATGTATAGCAACTATAACTTTCCACCACACCACAATGCATCATGTTTTGCATCCTTCGTACCGATAGAAATGAACATGATTAGTTGGTATATCTATTTTTAATACTAATAAGTTTCTAAATATTTATTTGACTCTATTAAGATGAGTTGGTTTGATAGAGTATATTCTTAACAGTTTTTTTCAACTCTTCAACCTATTCAATTCACTCAATCTTAAAATCAAAATGTTTGAATTGGATTGGTAAAAGTTGGACTTATCTCTTAAATGACTATTGGTTGTCATATGTAAAATTTTGGTGGTATACCCAACAATCCAATTCACCACTAAGCTATTAATTAACTTAGTTTCAAATATTAAGTATGAGTATACACAAAATAATGAAATGAGCCTAAAACTATTGTGTATAGAAACCATTCCATTCCATTCCATATGTATGGTAAAATAAAACGAGACACTTCTAGTTTGGTTCGAACCATTACCTTAGGAATTGAAAATGAGAACCCCAACCCAACAACAGAAAGAAAGAACCCAAAACATAATCCATAATTCCCATATTAACTCCAAATCAAACCAGAACAGAGG
Source organism: Citrullus mucosospermus (assembly GCA_030954485.1). Classification (NCBI taxonomy): domain Eukaryota; kingdom Viridiplantae; phylum Streptophyta; class Magnoliopsida; order Cucurbitales; family Cucurbitaceae; genus Citrullus; species Citrullus mucosospermus. Next base: position 27,956,283 of record CM062060.1, read on the forward strand.
TCAATCAGAATGATGAACAGTGAACCTATAAACCATAACATGTTCATAACTTTCCCCTGCTTTCACAATCTGCGAAGGAAAATTCGGATGATTCACCGAATCCGGAAACCCTTGAGTTTCCAAGCACAGCCCTGCGTATTCCTTGTACACAAACCCATCTTTTCCCTTCACATTCTTCAGCTGATTCGCCGTGTAAAATTGAACTCCCGGCTGATTACTCCACACCTCCATCTTCCTTCTCGACGTTTTCCCTGTAACCTCCGCCACTTTCTTCAAATGCTCGCTCCCAGTGTCGTCCACCACGTAATTGATGTCGTATCCGCCGGCAACGCTCTTGATCTGCGACCCGATCTCTCGCGGGGTTGAGAAATCGAAAGGAGTTCCGGCCACCGGGACGATTTCGCCGGTGGGGATGAGCTCGCCGTTGACGGGGGTGATGCTTGAGGCGAAGAGTTTGATTTTGTGAGATAGAATGTCGCCGCTTGAATGACCGTCTAGATTCCAGTAAGAGTGTTGAGCGAGGTTTACTGGGGTTGGTTTGTTTAGGGATTTTGCTTCCATTTTTACTCCTAATTTGTTTGTTTCGATGAACATGTAGGTTACTGAGACTGGAAGATCGCCGGGAAAACCTGTTTACACAAAACAAAACAAAACAAAACAAAACAAAATCACCCATTTGTTCATTGTAATTCTTAATTAGAGTTTAGGATTCAATGGCGGACCTTGTTCGCCATCGAAACTGTCGTAGGTGAATGTTATATGGCTGTCCTTTACATAAGCCTCCACCTTCCATATCACATCTCCGAATCCTTTCTTCCCACCTTAACAGTCAGATATAAAAATGCTTCAAAAATCCCAATATATAATCAATTTGCTTAACATTTTGATTGCTTTCAAATGTTCATGAATCGTGATTATAAGCTATGACAAAAATGAATTCATTATTAGACAGGAAAATGATGGGAAAGAGAACAGAGAAGGAAAAGAGTGTATACCATGGAGCAAGTTCCTTCCATCATTAGGAGTGAGTTTATAGAAAACGCCATTGATACCAAATTGAGCTCCTCCAATTCTATTTGCTACACGTCCAACAATGTTTCCAAAGTAGGTAGTATCATTCTGCCAAAATAAATACACAATCAAAATCATACCCTTAATTCATTTTCCTCTTTTATACAAACAACAACAACACAAAAATCTCACTCGAAAGTCATCAATTGAAGGGAAAGAAAGAACAACATCGTCCAACTTCCCTAAAACAAATAACAAAAAACAACATTAGAACTACATCACAATGTTTGAGTGCAATAGAAATGTTTAGCAGAACCAACCATTTTTATCTGGGAGGATAACAGAGAGAATAGTTGCACCATAATTAGTCAATTTAATTGAAAAATCTCCCCTTGTCAATTCGTAAACCCCCACTTCATTTCCATTACCAAATCCAAGAGCTGCAACAACTAATAGAAAGATCAATGGAAGAACTTTGGCCATTTTGAACAAAATAATAATGTGTTGATGGGTTAAGCTAAAACTTTCAGGACATTTATATACCTAACAAGAGGAGAGATTCATCCAATTTTAAGAGAAGGAGAAGATAAAGTTTGTTGATTTTCTTAACTATTTTGTAGATTTGGGATATAAACTAAATCAAGTTTGAGTTTTTTTTTTTTTTTTTCAAATGGGTTTTTGGTTGAAATTTGAATCTACTTTGACCTATTCTTTCTCTCTTTTTTTTGTTCAATTTGTATTTGCCATATCTGTTTTAACTGACAGCAAGAAAAGATAAAACATTTGCCATATACGTTGATTTTGCCATAAATGAAAATGGGGTGTACCTGATTTTGGATTAATACTCCTAGTTTAATTAGACTTTATTTTAAGTTATTATAAGAACTTGAGATATGATTTATTTATTTATTTTCCCCTCTTTTCTTTCTTTGCTTCAATGTTCCGGAATATGATATCTAAGATTTGAATATAGTATTTAAGATACGATTTTAGATTTTAAGAAAATTTTAGAGACACTCTAAATTCAATTTAAATCCAGTTTAATTGATTAAAATAAAGGAGAGGAAGAATCAAAATTTTGGTATCTTTCCCATGCAAAAAATATATTTAAAAAAAAATGTTGGAAATGATAATGAGTTGGACAAGTTCCAAGAGTAATGAGCTATGGAATTGTAATCTTATTGATTAGAAAGTATGACTATTTTTAAATATACCAAAATCGGTCAATTCATTTACAAATATAATAAAAAAATTTATAGACTAATATCAATAGAATATAAAGATCTCAACAATAGAACTAAACTGATATTTTATTACCGTCATGCTATCTAACCAACATATTTCTACAATCAAAATTTATAAAAATGTAGATGCTGTTTAACCAACAGGCAAAGAAATAATTATGAATGTGTAGAATCATATGAACTTTATATACATGTAAATTCTCAAAGAAACTGATATATATTCAAACATATAGAGATAAAAGACAAACGTAACCGTGGCATGAAAATTGAGAGAAACAAGCATCATGAAAGAACATTGAATGCTTGGGCTCCTCGAGCAACCTTAATAAAGACATCCTCCAATGTTGTGTCAGCAAGCCCCCAAGCAAAGACTGTGAACCTACTCTTTGCATTCTCTACCGCTTGAAACACGTCACCTATTCGGACCTCGTGTTTTGGCAGTTCGAACTTCTGAGTTCCTGAGATGTGGTAGATCTTGCTAGCACCGGGAGAGAGATTCTTCACCATGTTCTCGACGTCGACATCGTGATTCGCAGATGTAGTCATTGTGAATACATAAGATCCTCCATATCTACCTTTGAGCTGTAAAAGACAATTCAAGTATGGTTATAAATCGACAAATAAAGAAAACAAGAAAGAGTAAAGATTGACATAACAGATTCAAGACATTTCAATCTAATCTCGGTTTGGTTTGAGAACTTTTTGGAGTTTTGGGGCATAATAGTTCAAGTACCTCTTTAGGATTTCCTATGCACTGCAAGCTACCATCGACAAAGATTCCTAATCGGTCGCAGAGGACTTCGGCCTCCTCCATGGAATGTGCTGATAATAGAGGAAAATGAGCTTGGTCAATATCTTCATTCTTTAACCAATACCTAGTGATCATAAATTGACTTTCATTGAGAGAGAGAGAGAGAGAGAGAGAGAGAGAGAAGAGAGGTACTGGTAAGAATTATAGCTCGATCTTGCTTAGCGCGCTTTACAACGTTCCATAAACTGTTTCTTGAAGCTGGATCAAGTCCAGTGCTCGGCTCGTCCATGTAAACGACCTTGATAAAATAGCAATGAATTTGGTACTAGGATTAACAAATGAACTATAAATGTTTTCAGAAGATTAGACAAATCAGATAACAGGAACATGAATTTACTTTGGGGTCTCCAATTAGTGAAATAGCAACACTAAGCCTCCTCTTCATACCCCCACTGTACTTCCCAGCTTGTTTATCTGCATTTCCTCCATGGTATAGATTGACACCCTTTAAAGACTCTTCTACTGCCTGCGGCAATAAAATAAAGTTTAGAACAATCATCAACAAGCTATTGAAGATCCTCTTGATCTTTTAACTGAGAACCACTTTGAAATAAAAGTGTAATCTCTTACTTCAGTTAGCGTGGAACCCCGCAAATTTTTCAGTCTTCCATAGAAGAGTAGGTGCTCTCTTCCTGTGAGTTGTTCCCATAGCAGGCTATATAATTGAAAAAAACGAATAACTCTTAAAGTTGAATCTTGAGACGAATATGCAGACCACACAAGATATCAGGCTTACTCGTGCTGTGGACATACTCCCATGCTGGTATATATCCTATCCATATCGTGCCGGATATCCATACCTTGGACGTAAGCTGTGCCAGCACTTGGCTTTGTGAGGCCAATCATCTACATCAATCCAAGCTATAATGAGTACAGAAAATGTGTGATATGAAGAACTTAGGTGAACTTGATAATTGTAGATAAAACAGAGAAGTGTTTTGTGATCACTTGAAGATTTAATCTTACCATACTGATAAATGAGGTCTTTCCTGCACCATTTGGACCGAGCATGCCGAAGCACTCCCCTCGAGGAACAGCAAGAGATAACCCTTTTACAGCATACTTCTCAGGATTTCCATCTCTACCTGGATAGACCTTTTTGAGGTTGTCACACACAATGGCGTGACTCGCATCTGGCTCAAGTAATAATTGTTCGACCTTCTCCCTCTATGGAAACAAAACAGATTTTTTTTGTTAATGTTGTCAACCAACGATTATTCATGTATAAGAGTTAAGCAATTGATTAATTGGATAAACTAGATCAACATGTTAGTTTTCTTTGACCTTATGATTGTAATTCAAAACTGAATTAGTTTATCAATTCCCACCCAAGAATTGTTGTTTTACCTCTTGAAGGACATCAGGCTGTTCCATCTGAACAAAGACTTTAGATCCTTGCTTCCGCAAACTTGGCAACCGAAAAGATGCGGCAGCCTTTTTCTGAAACCTTCTCAAGAAAAACAGAGGGCTTTTCCCACCACCAGAGGATGAAATTTGATCTACATAATATGCAACTAAAAATACCAACAACCACTCCACAACCATGATAATCATGACATCTCGCATCCCGTTAAATTCGTCGCTCAAGTTCCCCCAACGCATTCCATCAGTTCCCATAAAGTTTCCATTGAAGGAATACTGTGCAAACTCATATAATCCACGATAGAGAGCAAAGCCAGGGAATAACTCCAATACTACAATCCAGGCGTCTACATGGCAGAAAAAGAGTTTATGATAAGTTTATAGAACCGGCAGACAGGAAACAAGCGTTTTAACAAGATGTTCAATCGAAATATTGACCAAGAACCATCATAAGTTCAGCTTACTTGGAAACGATGGGTCTTCAAGGAAAAACTGAAAAAGGAAGCCGCCTAAAAGCCCCGTTCCGAATACGAGTATGTAAGCTATGACTGTATGATATTTAATGCAGAAAAGAAAACAGAGTTAAGTATACTTTCCTTGTTAACTATACGAGAAAAGTAAATATTTATTAGCCATTATAGGATTGAAGTGTATACCTGCAGCAGTCTTGACATTTGAAAACCATGCTGCAGTTAGAAAAGCCAAAGAAATTTGCAAGTTTATATAGAGGAAAAAGAAAACAAATTGGATACTGTAATCGTTCAATGTGAAAAATTTCAACCCTGCAAGAATATCAAAATATTAAGCAGATAGAAAATCAGCAATAAAATAATAATCTAAAGAGTAGAGGAAGGACAAAGATGTTACCTATAACTGAGCCAAATATCACAAAACATAGCATGTAGATGGCAGATATTGTAAGGAAATATGCATAGGAGATCAACCAATAAGGCCCATCACCAAGGCCATGCATTTTCATCATGATTCTCAGCTTCTGTTGTTTCTCATAAACCAGTGATGTCAACACAACCTAGATCGAACAGGCATAGTCATCAGAAAGAATTGAAAGATATAACAGTAACATAAAGAAACATATTTCACACATTTATAAAATCTTAGGATTAAAGGGTGGTGGTTAAAGAAATTCTCTTAAGGACATGCATCTCAAATGATCTCAAACAAAATACAAACAATCTTACAGGGAAAAGCTGCAGAACGACCCAAGTAAAGAAAAGAGTGCCAAGCAAAGAAGATAGATCGAGCCTGAGCTTTGATGCTGGCTTCGGCATTTCTTTGACGAACTCAAAAAGAATTTCTGTACCTAGCCCTCGCAAATGTTTGAGGTAGGCATTGGTTGCCTGTAAAACAATCACAAGAATTTGTGTTATCTATCATACCTTCTACTCTAGAGCAATAAAAAGAGAGGGGAGGGGGAGAATAAGAGGATACGAAATCAGCCTTAAACATTTGTGTAAAAAGATAGAAGATCAAGATAGGAGACAAAAATTGACAAGTATATCTGAAAGTCATGGATGAAATGCCAAGAAATATCAATTTATGACAGTTGATCAATCATGATAAAGACCCTAATTTAGTGACAAAAAAGGACCATAACAATGATATGGATAAGGAAGGGAAATTGTGGACTAGCCCCTACCAGATTCACCGAGCGTGGAATACGCAATAATGCCGTGGGAAGATTTCCAGAGTCATTTTTAAAACTTGAATTGTACCAAACGCTCACATTAAAGTTATTTGTATTTGAGTTTAAGAAATCAAAACCTGTAAAACGAATAAAACTGTGATTTCGAACATAACAGCCAAAGGAAAAAAAGAAGCTACTATATCAATGTCCCAATAGGTAACGGTAAATAACCTGCAAGGATTTCATTAATCTTCCCCTCTGAATTTCCTTTATGAAATCCTTTATACATCTCATCATTGACCTCGGAAGCATTGTTGCGCCACAAATGTAAGCCCTGAACACATCTAACTTCTACACTCAAAAAAAGAAAAAACAAAGAACATTGAATACATAGGACTATATCAAATGCACTTCCTTTTCTGTGTGAATTTCTCCATTATTATAAGTGATTGTATGGAGTGGTAAGTGTATCTAGTTATGAGTATTATCCATTGGCTTTGAATTCAGCCTTCTTTAAGTTCTGTTCTTGCCTAAACCATGAGAGAAAATTGAGAAATATATCTAAAATAATGAGAAAGAGCTCTAACCTTGGGGCTTTTCAACTGATAATACAGGAACAGGAACAGTCAGAGAAGAGTTTTCTGTGCACTGAAGTTGCACATTATACAAAGGAAGGTTCGAAGCAAAAGCTGGCTCCAGAAAATTGTTGTTTTCAGTCATCGAACTCGAGCCCTGGGAATTTGAAAAACCTAAAAGGTTGAGCTTGAGCAGTTCAAGACAGAAAATACGGAATACACAAACAAATATCATACGACGAGAAGGAAAATAACTAACTACTTACCACCACATTAAAAGCTATACTATCTGAAACATTGTTGGAATTCAGATTGAATGAATTTGTGAACATGCTTCCAGCCAGGACTAGCCAAACAAAGAGAGTAAATTTGAGTATCCATGAAGAAATGAATAAGATCAACAATGAATTCAACTGCATACACAAAAGAGAGAAAGATGAACGTACTTTCTGCAAGAGATTGATTAGTTCCAGTGAATAGTACAGTTGCTGGACAGGTCCCAGTTCGCCTACATGACTCGTCTGGTAAGTCTAGAAATGGATTAAAATTGGTTCTAACAGCGCGAAACTCAGGAGCTGGCATTTGCAACAAAGGAGGCCATTCAGGTGGGCTTTCAATTGGGCAACTTGAAGCTTGTTCCAAAGTTGAAAATTGAACTCCACAAACTTCCTCACAGCGACCATCTCCATTAGTATCAATACATGTGCAACCACATCTGTATTTGGGCTTGTCCAATTCATTGTCAATCAATGATTGAATGAGTACAAGCAACAAACACAAGAGGAATGGGAACAAAATGAGCCGAACATTCGTCTTCATGTTGCGTTTCTAAAGAGCAAAACAAAGGGGAAAACACACAATACAAAAGTTACTTTGCTGAATCCCCATCACATAAGAATTGAATCTTGCCAAAAGAGAAATAAACAAACAAATTCAAACTGAGACTAAAGGGCATCAAAAATGAAATCCCACATCACAGAATCTTAGTTCAATGGTTTTCATAAAGAAATCAAAAACAGAAATGAGGTAAAGAGATATAAGAAAGACCTGATAAGTCAAGTTCTTTCTGAGCAGAGCATTAGCTTGAGTCCAGAAACTGGCTGGACCAACAGAAGGATCCGCCATTGTTACCCAAAAAAGCAAGAAACTTCAGCAATCAAAATACACAAAGCTCTTGTCTTTCTAACAAATTAACCCAGTTCCCAACTTCCCAGATGAATAAAACTAAAAACCAGAGATTTTTTTGATTTCTTTTTTCCTTTTTCTTTAATTGTTAGTCTCCTTCCTGCAACTCTGCTTCGCTAGTTCTTTTTCAGACAGCAGAAACGGCCTTCCCTTATATGCCTTTTCATAGTCAAAGCTATACCTCAAATTACTATACTACCCCCACTCTTCGCATGATTCTCGAAAATGGTATTATTCCGGCGGGCTGGACTATGTAGCTTTCGTACGCTCTGCCGAAACTACCCTTTGGCGGGATTACCAAAATATCCCTGACGCGTCTTTGAAAATATGGATAGTTAATCGGTTAGATCTTGATTAAATTAATGTTTTAGTCAAATGTTGTATAAGAACTATCAATATATAATTCTGAAACCTTTACGTGGACTGCCGGGAAATTTTGCTTAGTTAATAGAATAATTAGTTTATTGAATTTGATTAGTCAGTATATAAATATTAAAAATGGAAGAAAATTGGATATTGGGAAATTCTTAAACTAGTTTTTCACTGGAAATAATCAACCATTTTCATAAATTATTATAATGTAAGTTACTAGGTTACTTCATAATGTTTTAATTAAATGCGTGTAAATCTTAAATTGTTAGGTAAATTGAAAAGGGATTTGCTCAAATTTTAAACTATTTCTTAGTATAATATTATTGTGCATTATGCATTAGTTTAAATTAGATTAATAATACATTATGTATTGAGTACGAAAAGGGAAGTCCAATATATATATACATATAATAATAGAAAATAACAAATAAAATAAAAATTTCGTTGGAAAACGATAGCATTTAGAGTTAGGACTGATTCAAATTGTATTGAAATTCGTGATCTAATAAAAATACAAAGTAGAATAAATTAAAATTAAGAAGTGAACACATAAGGTTTAGATGAAAGCAATTTTGGCAATATAAATGGTGGATTCAGTCAAACTCCATGGCCCAGCTTCATGTATTTAATCATAGAAACAATAACCTAAATATCGTCCAAAATTTTTAAATGAGAAATAACAAAAACATTTTGATCTTTATTGTTATTTTACTTTCAACCATATACAATAATTTGCAAAAGGATGCATGAATTGGAATCCTTCTACGAGTATATATCAATTACCATTGAATTAACCTTGCTTTAATAGATATAATATTTCTTTGAGTTTATACAATAATGTTGTGTTGGTGTATAAATAAGTTCTTGTGTTGCATGCCAAATCAAGCATATCAAGAATAGCTTAACTAATATACAAATGTATTAGTGACTAAGAGATTTTTGTGGTTTGAAACTCCCTACTCTATTGTAACTTAGAAAATATTACGCACATAAGTTGTGGATGATATTAATAATAAAATGTTTTTTTCTTTTTAATTTGATGGATTACAATATATATTTTAAAACTTTCATGACAAAATATTATTATTTTTAAAAATTCTAGGTGACAAAAAAAAAAAAAAAACTCTAAAATTTCGATATTGTTTGGTAAACGATTTCGTTTTAAGTTATTTTTTTAAAACTAATATTTGCTTTCTCTCAAATTTTTAGTTACAATTTTTCTTTGTTTAAAAAAAATACCAACTTCTAATCAAATTTTAAAAATCATGAACTTAAAAAAATTGAATTTTTTTTCTCTCAAAAAAGATTTGATTTTTTAAAAGCATTAAATAGAAGGAAAATTATTATAAATAGAAAAAATATAAAACTATTAATTATAAATATATAAAAAACTCGTGATAGACTTTTATCGCTTGAGTAATAGACTGCGATAGACTTTTATCGCTCGAGTTATAGATCAAGACAATGAAATTTTTTTCTATTTGTAAATAAAGAAAAATAATTAGACTCATTTTGCTATATTTGAAAACAATTCTTAATAGAAAGTGAATAATAAACCATGAAAACTTATGCTTGGTACCTATAAATCTAAATCTTAAATTTTAAATATAACAACCAAACCGTTATCAACCAGATGTTATCATTTGGAACAAAATATTATATCAAATAATGATAAACAACCATCAGAAGGAAAAGATGATGGATGTATAATTGCGTAATTCAATCACGAGTTTGGTTGGTAGTATTTCACTTTCAAGTATACAAACAGGACATTGGCATTTTATTATTCAACTATCCACTTAGCAATAAACCCAATGAGATTTTTAATTGATTAATTACTTAATTTTTTTCTTTTGTTTTTAAGTTGAACTTTTAACTTTTCTTGTGTGAAATTTGATCGAGGTTGTATACACTCAAGTTTTACGATGTAAGATTTTATTTTATTTTGATAATTGTATTTTAAATTTTCAAATTTAGTCTAATACTTTCACTCTGAAGTTATAAAATAATACTCCACAAACAATAATACTGAAATGTTTTTTTTTCTTTAATAACATATGTGTTTCCTCAAAACTTTTGAGCAAATAACGTAATAATTTATTTATTTTAGTTGGGTAAAAATTTGTCTAAATTAATAGTTAGACTCTTTTAAAATATAGCTAAATGAGCTAAAATATTTATAAATATAGCAAAATGTTAAATCTATCACTAATAGACATGAATATATTACTATTATATATAATTGTCCATTAGTGATAGGCACTGATAAATATCTATTACATTTTATTAGTGATAGAGATTGATCAGTTTTTTCATTTAAAACAATTAGTCTTCATAGTTAAAACTTTTCTTGTTTTTTTTTTTTTTTTGTAAATAGTAAAACTAAAATAAAAGGTTGTGAAGTTGAGAAACTATAATGTTGATTTAAGTAACCAACACATAATTAAGCCACGTGATATTGTATTTCTAAAATTATTAGAAAAATTATAAAATGATTAATTTAAAAAATAATTTAATAGATAGTCATTTAAAAAGTTAATAATCCTAATTGCTATAAAATGGAATTAATTGTAACGGTCTAAATTCAACCGCTATATATATATTTCTTGTTGTAGAAGCAAGCGTTTTCCGCCTTAGGGCCGTTGACATTTTAAGAAGCCAATCACAAAACTGAAATTAGAAGTTACGTAAGTCAATGGAATACCGTGGTGCCGCACATGTTTTATTATCCGAAATTACCTTATTGCCCTTCCCCATTTCCCACCTCACTCTTTCTTTTCCGATATTAACCCTACAACAATCCCAACCGACCGTTTATAAGTTTATAACATGGTTTAAGCAAATTAGCATTGAGATTTTATTGACACATTTCTCTTTTTAATGGCAAACTATTTAACATACTTAAGATTGCTAACTTAAATATAGTTTGGGAAGAGCTCAAAATTTCAAATTTTATTATTCTCACATTTTGAATTGCAAAAAAAAAAAAAAAAAAAATAGTTTTTTTTTTTTTGTGTTTTTAAAAATTTTAATCAAAAGAAAAGCTTTCCTCTTTTTAATAAACTAAGTCTCCCGGTAAGCTTAGTTCAATAGAAATTGGTATAACCTTCCTCCATAGAGATCGAAGGTTAGATTTTCATCTTTGTCATTTTTGTACTAAAAAAAATTAGGTCTCACTATATTTACATAATATTCTTTAGTGTTCTCTTTAAACCACGATTCTTACTCTTTGTTCCTTTTAAAAAAAAAAACTTAATTTACTAATAATATCGTATTCACATTAAAAAAAATAGTGATGTTTATAATTTAAATGTTAAAAGAATATAATATGAAAAGTATGAAAAGGTTTATTTTAGAAGTTAAAATTTTAAAAAGAGACCCTTTCCACTTTGGTTTACAAGATATAATATTGTAAAAGTACCTCAACATGATATTAAAATAATAAATTCAAATTGAATAAATATATCTAAAATACCCATGATCATAAAAGTGTGATAGTACTTATAAATATAATATTTAAATAATAACTCTAAAAAATTATATAAAAGAAGAGATTTATGGAACATTAAAAAAAAAATGATTAAATACTGATTCCAAATTCGTACTAGAGTTTGGAGGCAATGATAGGAAGGATATAAATATAACCCGTTTTTCCATGGTCATCGTTGATAATTGAAATTTCAATCACGCGAGTGTTTTTCCTCTAATTTATTAATTTTATATACTTCAATTGTAGACGTCGAAGGGGCAAAAGCGGAATTTTGTTTGTTTATTTTTACGAGGAAGATTCCTTCTGTGGTCAAAATTTGAAATATCCACAAATGTGTGAGATCCGCCAAAAAAAAAAAAAAGAAAAAAAAAAGAAAAAGAAAAACAATGGCACATTTCGTAAATCCATTGAATTTGAGGACCAATTGTGAAACCCATTCATCGCCTTCGTCAACCCTTATATATAATTTACGGCTTGTACTAAAATCCGAACCATTTTATAACTGAATTTCAGCGACTTCCTTGATTCGATACTTGTAATTTACAAATCCAAACGAGCTTGAACAAAAGGGCGACACCAAAATTATTCAAGAATCATGGAATTAAGAAGCGGATTTCCGCTTCTTCTTCAGCAATACCAAGCGCTGTTCAAGAAGAATCTCCTGCTTTCATGGCGGAGCAAGAGGGCTACATTTCTCCAGCTATTTTCCTCACTCTTTTTCATCTTCCTCATTTTCTGTATTCAGAAAGCCATCGAGGCTCGCTTTAGCACCTCCACTGCTTTGAACGATATTCGTAATCCTGAACTTCAGGCTAACCCTCCGATTCCCCCTTGTGAGGATAAGTACTACATAAAGCTTCCTTGTTATGACTTTGTGTATAGTGGCAGTTCGAGCCCCAAGGTTCGCAGCATTGTCGGCGCTATCATGGCCAATAATCCCGGCCGACCGATTCCTCCGAGTAAGGTCTGTGTTCGAAATTTCGTGTTCTTATAATCAACTCTTGACTAAGCCTACTGTTATCAATGATCAATTGGATTTTTTATTGCGAGTTTTCTTTCGGGATTTTCGCTTGACTACATTGCGTAGTTTCGACACCTAGGGATTAATGAAAATTGGGGGTTTCGGGAATACCCTGATTATAGACCTCATAAAATGCGAAGAAGGCTTGCATTTTATCTCATGATGCCCTGCTTCCTTCTTGGGAGTATAATTCTCTTAACAATCATACATATAAACTGTGATGGTGTTTCGGTTAGCTGAAATTGGCGAAGGAATTATGAATCAGGGATGATCTTTTAGCTTATTTTTTCAAAATTTTGTTTGATATATAGTACAGAATCAACGAGAAAGGAACTTCCTAACTCAATGTCATGTAGTTTTTTCCAGCATCTGAAAATAGTTTTACTATCTGCAGTAAATGGAAATTCCAGAATAAGTCCATGACAGGAGTGATTTTTAAATTGATTTTTAAATTGTTAAAATCACTTTTATCATGTTGAATTTTTTTTTGAAATGTAATTTTAATAATTCAAAATTAATTTAATATTTAATTTTACACTTTTAAATGCAATTTTGAAGGCCAAATGATAGGTTCTACCTTTTGATTGACTTTTTTATACATGGCCAAATGATAGGTTCTACCTTTTGGTACACCTGCTGAAGTTGATAAATGGCTTTTTGACAACCCTATGACTTGCCCTGGTGCCTTGCATTTCACTGAAAGAAATGGGACTGTGATTAGTTATGGTATACAAACTAATTCTACTGCTGTGGCAAGGAGAGGACACTACGAAGACCCCACTTTTAAATTTCAAATTCCACTCCAGATAGCTGCAGAGCGTGAAATTGCACGATCTTTGATTGGGGGTAATAAGCTTAAATCAATGCTTCATTTACAAAATCAACGTATTTCTGAAATTCTCACATCACTTCCTTAGAATAATAATCTGGCTAACATTTCTCTGTATTTCTTTCTATTTAGTTCCCAACTTTAGCTGGGTTGTCAACTTCATGGAATTTGCACACCCTCCAGTGGACAATTTCTCTGCAGTGAATACTGTTGGGCCAACATTCTTCCTAGCCATTGCTATGTTTGGCTTTGTACTTCAAATTAGTTCCTTGATCACAGAAAAAGAGCTCAAACTTCGCCAGGTCTGTGTTTTGAAATTTTTATTATCATTTACCATATCCTTAATTCTTTCTTAGAATCTAACAACACCTTTCCCTCTCAACTTATATCCAGGCAATGACGATGATGGGTCTGTATGATACTGCATATTGGCTATCATGGCTCACATGGGAAGGAATTACCACACTCATTGCATCTCTTTTCACTGTTCTATTTGGAATGATGTTTCAGTTTGACTTTTTCTCTAAAAACAACTTTGCGGTTGTGTTTCTCGTCTTCTTTCTCTTCCAACTCAATATGGTATGTTTTTGCAGTGGTCCTTTGTCCTTGGGTTCATTCTTCTTTTTCTAATCTTGTGTCGTTTATATCCTCTTCCATTAATTTTTATGGTAGGTTGGATTTGCTTTTATGTTATCAGCCTTTATAAGCAAGTCGTCTTCATCCACTACTGTGGGCTTCTCCATATTTATTGTTGGGTTTCTTACTCAGGTAAAGATGCATTTGCACAAATTCTATGTAAATACTAAATAACTTCAGTACTTCACGAGGGCTGATCATATTTTTTCATACAGCTTGTCACTGCATTTGGATTTCCTTATTCAACTGACTTCTCAAAATTTTTTCAAGTCATCTGGTCCTTGTTCCCGCCTAATCTTCTTGCTAAAGCTCTTTCTCTGCTCTCCGATGCCACTTCCACCCCAGGAGATCCAGGAATCAGCTGGAGTGGGCGCACGGAGTGTGCTCCAAACGATACTGAGTGTGTCATAACTATAGTACGTTATCAATTTAATGCTAAATTAATTGACTAGGCCATGCACTAGACATAAGAAGGCCTCGACGTTAACCCTTTCTTTTCTTTTGGATTTCTGATTCTGGCAGAATGATATTTATTTATGGCTTGTGGGGACATTCTTTTTATGGTTTTTCTTGGCCATCTACCTTGACAACATCATCCCAAATGCCGCTGGTGTGAGAAAGTCGGCCTTTTACTTTTTGAGGCCAGGATATTGGACAGGGAAAGGAGGAAGTAAAGTTGAAGGTAGTCAAATTCGGAAACTACAAGTTCTCCTCATGGTTTCTCCTTGAGTTCAAATATGTTTTAACTCGAAAATTTTGTTTCCAGAGGGTGGCATCTGCAGTTGCTTTGGTTCACTTCCAATATTGGAGCCTACTACTCCGGATGATGAAGATGTTCTTGAGGAGGAAAACACAGTAAAACGACAACTTGCAGATGGAATAATGGATTCAAATGTTGCGGTTCAATTAAGTGGCCTAGCAAAGACATATCCTGGAGCTTGGAAGGTCAACTTACGTTGCTGCTGTAAATGCAAGAAAACCCCTCCTTACCACGCTGTCAGGGTAAATAACTCTTACAACTTTTTGGTTAAGGTTGGAAGACTAAACAGGAAACATAACTTTCGGTACTGAAAGCATCATGTTATAATCTGTTGCAAGATATATTTATATTCTTTTGCTTCTCGTTACGAATTCACCTATATGACGTGATTACATTAACGCATATAAATTTAATAAAATACTGAAAATTGATTTCAGGGCTTGTGGGTGAATTTTGCTAAGGATCAACTATTTTGTCTTCTCGGACCAAACGGTGCTGGGAAAACCACAGCAATCAATTGTTTGACAGGGATTACACCAGTGACTGGTGGAGATGGTAATGTGATTTCAATTAAATTCTATTTATTGGACATAATATCACTGTATTGAAGCGAACTATTTATTGAGCCATATATTATTTAACAGCAACAATATATGGATATTCTGTTCGTGACTCTGTTGGCATGGCAAACATTCGGAGAATTATTGGTGTCTGTCCCCAGGTGATTATCTTACAAAATTTCTCAATGTTTTCCTACAAATTCTCTCTCTGAGCAAATTTTTGTTTGTTTGAATTCTGTGCATGTCACAGTTTGATATACTGTGGGATGTCTTGTCTGGGCAAGAACACCTCCATCTTTTTGCAACAATAAAAGGCTTACCACCATCTTCAATAAAATCGGTATGTAATTGATTACCTAAGCAAGTTCTGCTATATCAGACCAATAATACTTTACAGCTACATGCAAAAATATTGAGATGATATATGTATTAGTATTCTCATCTAAAGATGGATCTGCATTTAATCAAATAGATTGCTGAAAAATCATTGGAAGAAGTAAGACTCATTCAGTCTGCAAAGATGAGAGCAGGGAGTTACAGTGGGGGAATGAAACGTCGATTAAGTGTTGCCATAGCTCTTATTGGTGATCCAAAGTTGGTAATCTTAGATGAACCGGTATGCAAACTTGAATATGATTACCCATGAAGATAACTGTGATATTTGCAGGAACTAAAAATCTTTCTATACTCAAATGCAGACAACTGGGATGGACCCAATAACAAGGAGGCACGTATGGGATATCATTGAGGGTGCAAAGAGAGGACGTGCCATTCTTTTAACAACACATTCTATGGAAGAAGCTGATATCTTAAGTGACCGCATTGGGATCATGGCAAAGGGAAGGCTCCGTTGCATTGGGACCTCAATCAGGTTGAAGTCAAGATTTGGTGCTGGCTTTGTCGCAAATGTTAGTTTTGCCAATGCCTACGGTGGACAGACCCCGCCTCCTAATGGGGTATCGAATGCCCCTGCCGGCCATGAAGAAATTAAGCAGTTCTTCAAATCTGTATGTTCAGGAAACTAAACTGGTCTTAAAATTTCTCTATATTATATATACGTTTAATTTTTAATTTTAGCTGAAATTCTGCCATTGCCATGTTAATAGCGCTTGGATATTCTGCCCAAAGAAGAGCACAAATCTTTTCTAACTTACATCATCCCTCATGACAGAGAAAAGCTTCTGACGGTAATCATTCTGACTTACTACTCTCTGAAAACTTATTTAATTTGTTATGAGGATTTCGTGAGTTAAGCATATTAGTTGTTGCCCTGTTTCAATCACATTGCTTACAATTTATGATGGTGGATCAGAAATTCTTTGATGAACTTGAGGAGAGAAAGGGAGAGCTTGGAATATCGGATGTCCAACTCAGTCTTACTACCCTTGAAGAAGTTTTCTTGAACATTGCAAAACAGGCTGAGTTGGAAAGTGCGGCAGCTGATGGAACTATGGTGTCACTGACTCTTACAACATCTGGCCACACTGTTGAGGTAAAACCAAAGTTTAGAAGGAAAAAACACTTGGCTTGTTTTGGTTGGTTTGCCAATGTCTTTGCCTTTTAGGAACATTATTTTGAACTGCCTTCCCAAAGAAATGATTCTATTAAAGCTGCCTTTTTTTACTCTGATGGCATTCAATATTATGACATTACAGATACCAGTAGGATCAAGATTTGTGGGAATTCCAGGGACAGAGACTGCCGAGAATCCAAGCGGGATAATGGTAGAAGTTTACTGGGAACAAGATGATTCAGGTACTTTATGCATATCCGGTCACTCCGACGAAATGCCAGTGCCTCCTAATGTGCAGCCACTGGCTTCCCTGAGATCTCTCTCTTTGAGATCAGCTTCACAGAGACGTCGTTTTGGGCAGGGAGGCCCAGTTCATGGTATTGTGTATGACCCTGAACAAGTTGCTGCTTACAATTCTCGTTGAATCTACTGTTCTTTCTCCTGCTTCCACTATTTGCATTGTATATTTTCAAAATTTATGTATCATGTTTAATTTTGGTGTAGAAATTTTTTGAGCTTGATTCATTAGAGCTGTATCATCCACGCCTATTTTCACTGAAATTTACTGTATAATAAATGTTATTCACTGTATCATTTCACAAATAATATATATTTTTTCCGTTCAAATATTATTTTACCATTTGTGTTTTGAGTTTTGTTCCATATACTATCTTAAGTCTCTATACCTTTTAGGAAGTTTTTATTTCTATGCACAATATTCTAATACAAATTCAAGACTAAAATGAACAAAAACTAAAGTATAGCGAAAATAATGGACAAAAGCTAATACAAGGGTCAAAATAGTATTTATCCAGAGGTGTTGGTTGGGTTGGAGACGTCATAGTGCGTTAGTAAGGAGTTGGAGGCGTTGACTGGGTTGTTCATGACTCTGCTGGATTTTTTTTATCAGTGTTGGTTGTGCTCAGATTCGTAGCCACTGGTCGATTACCGATCTTGAAACATGGGAAATCTCTAAATTATGGGGCAAGCCCACCCCCCTCCCCTTTGTTAGTCTAGTCAGACTTGGTTGAGGCCATTGGTCTTATTAATCGGCTTTGTGATACTTTGACTGAAACTTTGGGTTTTGTGGAGGAAATTGAGGTGTTAGCTCGGGTGCGAGGGCGCTCTCTTTCTCCAAATGCTTGTGGGTGCGTAATATTGCCGCCCATAATCTCACTTGGGTGACGACTACTCATCAAGATTTTGTGCATGTTTTTGTGAGTGTGTTCCTTCTTCTAGCTTGGAAGAAGGTCTTCTTAGTTTGCGTATTTGGGTCTCCTCCAATGTGGTAGAGGAGAGTTTTCTTTTTTTGTTTGTTTAGTTTGCCTATTTGTATTTCCGTCAATGTGGCAAATGAAGTTTTTTTTAGTACAACAATTAAGAGGATGAAGAATCTAATCTTCAATTGTTAGAGAAGGTCATGTCAATTACGATTGAACCAAATTTACTTTATGAAGCTGATGTTGAAGATTTGGGGTTTGTTTTTAGTGCAAATTTGGTTGTTTCTTAATGCAAATGTTTATGTTTTTTTTTTTTTTTTCCCTTTAAAAGTATTTATACTTTCTCTCTCTCCAAAATGACATAATTGACACGTAAGATAGATCTGGATAATTGAATAGGTGGGCCATGACTGAGTGGGAGCTGGGCCACCACCTGAGGGGTCCTCGGCCCAGGATGTCAGTCCAGCCCAGAGGAAGAGGCCCATTAGACAGAGCGCATCGTCGCGTCAACTGCAAAAGCACGGTTTTTAATCTCAACGGCTTACAATTTTAAATTTGAAATTCAAAATTGTGAGCGTATTTTTTGACCTTTTCTCTTTAAGCCATCAACAAGTCTGAGTGGGGCAAGGCCAAGTAGCCGTTCAAAACTTTCCCTTCCTTCATCACAACCGTCGGTTCTATTTCTTTATTCCAACGCTACGGTTAGAAATTTTAATCCCTCTCTTAATCCTCCACGTGTCATCATTAACGTTTTACAATCAGCGTCTATTCACACCAAATCGGATGTTTACACGTTGCTTTGTACACGTGTCGCTCGGACAACGCGAGTACATTGCTGAAGTATTTGAGTTTAAGATGTGGATGACAGTTTCCATACTTTCCCGCTTTATTCTTTTTTAATATTTTATTTCATTTTCCGAAATTTGAGTATAAAATCCCCATTGGAAGAGCTCCACTGAGCGCAAAGGATTTGTGTAATACAAACTTTAATCTTTGTCGTTTTCAATCGGAGCGGGGGAGAGAGAAGAGAAATTTCTAGTTTTGAATTCCAGAGAAGCAGAGCCATGGAAGAATCCATCAAGGAGCAGCAATCTACTCCACTTCCTGGTTTGATTTGCTCAATGTCTTTCGTAAATTTCTTCCTTTTTTTCTAGATTTCAAATTTTCCTGAATTTTGGTTGTTTGGATGAGTTAGGTAACTCAGCCAGACCGAAGCTTCAGCGCTATGCTTTGCGATCGGGGACTAAATCTAAGGAGGAGAAGCTTCCTGCGCCTGAATTGTCGAATCCTCCTCCTTCTGCCTCAAAGAGGTACTGCTTTCTTCTGTTTACTTCTTCTAATTTGTCTTGAGGATATTTATCTGATAATTGATTTGATATTTTCGGGATTTGTGTGGATCATCACTTTTCCAATGTTTCTGTTGAGATGAATTTACTGTAATTTCGGTCGGTCAAATTTGATTAATACTCTCAAATGATAGTTCTGAGATCATAATGAGAAGTTGCTTCAATTAGAGGAGGTTTAGGCTTCCTAGTACCTAATCAATTTTTTAGAGTTAAGAAACGCTGGACGAGACAGAGAGATAAGTTTGAATTTCTAATGAGTTGAAACATCGTGTAACCTTTTTGTTGAGGATGTTACCGTTCCTACATGTCATGTTTCTACTAATGAGCAACTCGCCCATATCCTTACAAAGTCTTGAGAATTTCTTTATCTTCTTCACGAATTGGGCATTTTTTATCCTAGGGGATACTGAGATATTTTCATTAATATGCTTTGTATATTTTATCACTTTTTAGGTGGTATATTTGACATTATGCTAATGGAAAAAGATAAAGAAACAGAACTGCTAAACCTGAATTAAGATATCATCTGATTGATACATGATTTTCATAGAAACTAATCATTACTGTCCTGTTTTATTTCCCTTTATATGAATGTGATTAATGGTAAAGTCGTCATTTCAATTCCCTCTCGGTTGGGTACATAGAAAACTTTGCTGCTGCTCATTCCTTAGTGTGATGATACTTTTATTTGCTTTGCCTCTTGGATATGTCGTTGCTGTGGCTTGTTTATTTGTAGGAGACTGCGTTCTTTTCTTCCGTAATAGTTTCCTTTCTTCTTGGGTCTAACCAAATTCTTCTCTCGGAGATATACATTGGAAATTGCATTAGTCTGAATCGTCTTTCCCTTTCTCATTATTGTTCAAAGCACCTGAGATTAACTGACGTTTGCTTCGAGTTTCAGGGGAAGATCTGTGTCCAGTGTGAGTAAAAGTGTTGGAGTCCTTGACCTATCTGCCAAGGATAAGTCAGCTAAACCACCAAGAAGGTTGTCTATTCCAACTAAAAATGTAAGCCCTACTCAAAAATTAGTTGGCAACATCACGCCAATATCAGAGGTCCGGAGGACTGCTAGAAGCCAGGGGAAAAGTGACACACCTGTTTCTGACGTCTCACGGCCCAGCAAGAAAACATTCAACCTTTTGTCTTCTACATCATATTGGCTAACGCAGATCAAGCTCTCTGAAGCTGCTTCCAAGCATTCGGTGTCGCTTGGATTCTTTAAACTTGCATTGGAGGCAGGATGCAAGGTAATAGTCTGTTTTCTTAAATTTTTCTTTGCTCTGTTTGAGTCTATAATTTTCAGATTAGTGAAGTTGTCTCACCTAGTAATTGTGAAAGGTGTTTTTTTACGTTAACCTTTTACTAGTTGTTACCAACACTAACGAAATATAAAACCAGCCTCTTCATCGGATGCGTGGTGAACTCAAATCCTATATCGATCGTTGTAACCTTGATGAAAGTGAACAAACGGTGAAAGATTTGCTTGAAAACTACAATACAGCAGAAGACACAGAACAACTGCAGGTCTCTGAAAGCATTTCTCAGGGACCTGAAGTGGGAACAAGGTCTTCAGATGATGAAGTTCGTAGCTCTTCATCCTCAGTGGAGCCTAGGAAGCTTAAACCGAAATCCTTAAACACCGATGTCGCTAAAACTACCCCAGTCACTGAGGTCAATCAGAGAAATCTTACTACAACACCCAGAAACAGAGGATTTTGGAATAAAAATGCTGCCCCAAATTCAACTTCAGAGACAGGAAAAAAATCTGTGAAAAAACCCCATAAGCCAAACAAGCAAGAACCCATTCAAGGAAAGGAAAAGGCCAAGAAACAAGGAAAGAAACAGCTCAGCGAGAAAGGTGTGTGATAAGAAAAATGATTTTTATTCCAATCATTTGCAACAATTTAAACATTACTACAATTTTATATTTTATCTGCAGCTCCAGCCAGCACAAGTCCTGAAGAAGATTCAGTGCAATCAAACAAAGAAAATTTGGTAACATTGAGATCCTCAACATCTTTAATCCAATTCGTTTCTATGTCGTTTAAAATCATGATGAACTCTTGCTTTTTTTCTTTTCTTTTTTCTCTTGTTCTTACAGGAAGCTCCCCAAATTGAAGTGATTTCAACAGAAGAAGTGATGTGAAGATAACTTTTGGATTTGAAAACTCTGGCCTTTTGGGAATCTAGTGTTTTCTCCCTGTTTTGGTTTTTGTAATTTGTGTGGGTTTTGAAGTGGGTGATTTTTTTCAAGTACAGGAGTGATGAATTGAAAGTGTTAAACATGTGGTGTGTGCTTTCTTCTTGTCATGAACATTATAGTTTTCTAAGTCAGATCCTCTGTTGCTAAATACATACATATACAGGAGGCATTACTATCAATTGTATTGAAATCTATGATAGTTGATTCATTGTTTTTAAAGTGTTTCTGCTTGTAATTTATAAATCAATGTCCACTAATATACATAAGCTTTAATATCATTTCAAAACTTTATTCTAAAAAAATGCCATTTTAATGATTCTAATTTGTGAAACCTTCATTGTAACTTTATTAAATTTGATATGATCTATTTTCATGTCACAGATTGTCTGAATTCTTTTAAAAATTATGGGTATAATATATTATATACCACAACAAACACATCCTTAAATAGGCAAATGAAGTTGATCTAACAAATACTTATTAATTTAAGATCAAAATATACTTTTGATTTCTAAAGTTTGAGGGTAGTGTCTATTTGGTCTCTCAAGTTTGAAAAGATACATTTTAGTCCTTTTAGTCCCACATTTACAATGTGATTCTAAATAACATTGACAGGATAATTATGTGTTGACGTGGATCGAATGACATGTCTTTTATTATTACTACTGTTTTAATTGCAAAATACATTGAAAATTAATCAAAGTAAACTATTGAGTAGAAGTTAAAATAGTTTAGATAAATTGTGATCAAACCATCCAAAGGCTTCATTTCTATGGGAAGGACGTAGATAGATGGGTGTTATGAAATATGAAGCTGGTCAATGTAGATGGACATCATATTTCAATGTATGGAGGATGAATCTCCTTTGAGGACATGAAAGAACAGAGAAAAGAAGAAGAGGGGTTTTTATCAAAATCAAACTATGAATTGATTTACTATTTTATTTACAACTTCAAAACTTTTCAAATAAAAAAAGAAAAAGAAATATCATCATCGTCTCGATTTAGACTTTTGAAGTTGGGGTTTTGGTAAAGTAATTTGCAGCAAATACTAAAATAATGACACTTCCAGAAAAGCCTATCAAACACTAATTAAAAAATATATGAAAATGAAAATAACGATTTATCAACTCTGCCCATGGTTTTATCTTGCAGTAGTCATCCGAACTCCCGCTCATCACAGACCGCCAGCTACCTCCATGATTGCAATTTCTCTACATTTCCTTACGAAGAGATGGGTGGGGGCTGCAACCACCAACCCTAACGCCGCAGCCTGGCTAACCTCCGGCAACTGACCCCAGCAACGACTGCCATTGACAAATTTCTTTATAGTAATTTCACATTAACAATAACACTTGAAAATGTGTTTTAAATGGACTCTATACAAAATACTTTTGAGGAAGAATTGCTAAACATATATGTATTTTTATTTTAAGAAATTTTTATCAGACTTGTATAAAAATGAATTTTTGAAAAATATATTTTCTTAGTCTTTCCAAATCGATCCATAATTTGATTTCTACCCAAAATGAATTTTAGGCAAGATAAATACTTAGGTGTAGTGTAGGCTGAACTTGAGTGAAATGCTCTCCACTTTTTAATCAAAAAAGAAGTTAATTATTTTTTTTAAAAATATGTTGACACATGTCAACATTTAATTGGGAATTGGGTGTAGCTCACCTACACCTAAGTTTTTTTTTCCTTGTGACAATTCATTCCGATTTTATTCAATCGTATGCTTTTCACCTTTTTTTTTCTCTTTCAATTTTTTTCGGTGCAATTGAAATTTTAACAGAATTAAAAAATATTGAAAATATGATTAATATTCAGTCTTAAGTTTCAATGCTGACAATAGATTCCACCCTATTAAATAATTAAAAAGAATTATATATTTCTCATGATGGTGGAATATAGAAGTGGAAATAATAAAATTAAAGGACAAACTTTCCTAAAATCAAAATAAAAGAACATAGCAGCGATTGACACATAATTAATTAAAAATTTTAGACCAATCATAAATTATCATGTTATTTTTCAAATTAATGATGAAAATACAGATCATCAAATTTAAGACTAATTACAAATTGACACGTATCCAAATTAAAATTGAAGACATAAAATTGTTGGATTCTAATAATATGTCTTCGTCACAACCATCAAGTCAAACAAGCTAGTTTGGTCTCGGCCATAATATTTGGGCTCAAAGTCAATTGGTTTCCCAAAACTCTATAAATATAGGAGGCTACCCTTCATTTGGAGCATTTAGAATATTTAGTCATAGATCGAGGATTCGACATTCAGACATCCATTGAGTCTTTGCTCAGATGAATCAGAAGCTAGAACCTTCTAACATCAGAAGTTAGTCTCTTCACAACCTAGTTAATCTCTTCAATCTCAAGAAATTAAAAACTCACAAGTCAATCAAGAAACCAGAGACGACCTATCCAAACCGATCAACAAGCCAAAGGCCAAACCAAGTCGTTCAATAAGTTAAAGGCTGACCCAAGTCGATCAACAAGTCCAAAGGTCAATCCTCCAAACAGATCATCAAGCTAGTCCAAAGGTCAATCATCCAAAAAAATCAACAAGTCCATGGACCAATCATCTATGAAAACCAACAAACTTAAAAATTGAATTTTACGCACACGAAGAAAAGAATCAGATAATAAAATTAGAGACGGTAACACTTATATTATACTATATACAAACCAATAAAACTAAGTTCATTTCCACAAATCAAATTTCCTGGTTGAAATCTTGTGGGAACACCACCAAAATACAAACAAATGTCATATTTCAGTCTCAATAAGAAATCAACCTATATAAGCATTATGTTGTCCAAAAGGAAGAAAAAAAAAGGTATATATGCATTATGTGAGCCACAAATTTGCTACATATACAGTTTAAAATATTAAAAAAAAAAAAAAAGAAAAAAAAAAGGGATAACTAATGAAAATCAATTTGATCAATTCCCATACCAAAACTTGTCCTATATATATGAACATTTCTTCACAAGATCAATGGCTGAAAGTCTTTCTTTTTACCAAAAGAAAAGAGAGAGAGAGAGAACTCTTAATTTGTTGATGGGTTATTTACAAATCTCAAGTTCTAAATATAATTCATCTTCCACACATTTTTCACTTCCCATTTTCTCTACTATCCCCAGGAGATGAAGAAGGACTCTTTGAGGTGGAGCATGTTAATGACTTAGCTGCCTGTGCTCCTCCAACGAAGCTGGAAGTTGGAGGACCCGTCTCGCCGCCACTCCCGCCACCAACGATGATCGTGCTCAAGGCAGCTGCCAATGCCGATTGGAAACTCGGGTCCGACGTAATTACCTTAGTTGCTGCCGCTATCGTGTCTGGTAGAGGCGGTGGGGGCGGCGGAGTTGAAGATTTGGAAAATTGTTGAAGATAGGCTTGATAAATGTTAGTATGGAGAGGGAGTTGTTTAGCAAAGTCTGACGGCATTCCTATTATTGCATTATTTTTGCTTATATTACTATAAGCTTGATGACCACTATTATTATTATTGTTCCAAGACATGAAGTTGGGTTGTGAAGAGCCAAAATCAAGGCTTGTGAAGGGGTATTTTTGGGGGTAACTATTATTAATTGAAGGAATATTCTTATGGAAAGGAGAGGAGGAGGAGGAAGTTGAGGGAGGATTTGAAGTTAGGTCTAAAGTGATTGTGGGATGGTTGAGAGAAGAAGATAGCATTGAAGAGTTTGACAAGTAGAATTGCTTTGAATTGGTGTTGTTAGAGAGATACATGTTCATTCCATGAAGATTCGCTGCAGCGGTGGCGGTGGTGAATGAAGGGTTAAGACCGGGTTGAGAGGTGGAGGAGGAAGCGCCCGAGAGGAGCATCGAGGCAGCGGCCGAGGTGGTGGAAGCCATGGCCATGGCTGAAACAGGTAGAGGATGGTTGTGAGTTCCTTCATAGGTTGTTATTAGTATGGAAATATCATCAACACTCCTTTGCACCTGCATATAAACATATATACATGTATAAAATAATATTAAATAAACAATTTTTTATTTTATTTTTTCTTGGTTCCATTGATTTTTATCCAATTTTTTTTTAATTGATTTTTCAAAATACTTTAGTTTAATTTCAAATTTTGTATATCTCATTTGTTTAATTGACTTTTTAAGTGGTTAATCACCCTTTCTCTATACCTTTGTTACATTTATAAACAAAAACATGCTAAAAAATTAGTATAGTACAATTGAACAAACCTAACTAATTATAAAAATGTTGTCAAATAGGATTTAAGTGCCTATTTAAGTTTAGATTTTTTGTTTAATGCAAAAACATGAGTATTAGATTTAAACTTTGAAAGTAATTATGCATATGTATTAGTACTAAAAGAAAAAGTGGCCAACAAGTGTACCCAAATACCTTAACTAGGTTGACACATTTTTAGCATTCTCATCATATCCCATAAGAGCAAAAAGAGCAAAAAGACAAGAAGACAGAATTACATGAAAGTCGGAAAATTAGGTTGAGATTAGACACAATTTTGTAACATTTCAAAGCACATTATTTTATTTCTATTGTACATGCAAAACATGGTCAAATTTATTAACATGCAAAATTCCACGAAACTCACTTAGGTAAAAGAAAATAATAATAACAATAATGATAATGATAATTAAATTACCTGCTT
This sequence comes from Citrullus mucosospermus, assembly GCA_030954485.1. Classification (NCBI taxonomy): domain Eukaryota; kingdom Viridiplantae; phylum Streptophyta; class Magnoliopsida; order Cucurbitales; family Cucurbitaceae; genus Citrullus; species Citrullus mucosospermus. The sequence continues at coordinate 27,982,737 of CM062060.1, forward strand.
TCTTACTGGACATGTGGGTGCACCAGTGCAACGATAATAAGCTCTAGGGCAAGGATTTCCTTTTGCAATCTTTTGTCCATATTTCCTCCATTGACAACCATCGTTCATCTGCACACCGTTTTATTCTTCTTCAATCTAAAATCGACTTCGAAATACTCGACCCATTTACTTATAGCCAAAATTAGATTCGATGAATGAGAATGAAAATTGTAGGACCCACTTCATTCTTTTTCTATCATATTTTGTTTACATAATAAAATGTGGGACCCACTCTAAATTTGAAGAAGAAAAACTTAGGAGTAGCACATAAAAGTTATTATGCAATTTGTTTTTTTTGATGATTAATATATATATGGAAGAAGGGGAGCATGAGATGTTGCAAATTCAATTTCCATTTGTTTCATTTAAAAGCTTTTTGAAGTACATTTTTAATCTACTCTTAGAAACCCTCCAAAAACTCATTTTTATCATCCAAACACTCACATTATTTGTATATATATTTATAATGCCAAGATAAGTATAGTAAGATTGTGTTATCAACTTTGAGGTTAGAAATTTGATTCTCCCTCCTCACATATTTTTAAGAAAAAAAAAAGTTATTTATTTATATATATATATATGACTAACCGTTGGAGTATCACACCGAGCTCTCACACAAACCCTAGCTTTCTTTGGAGGATTTTGTTGAGAAACTTCATCTTCTCCGATGGGGGGCGGGGGCAAACTGTTGGGCTTCGACATTTTACTTGGCGGCCACGTCTGTCCGGCTTCTTCCTCTTTAGGTTCACTATGGGTTGGACTTTGAATATTGCGATCAATAATTGATGGGGTTTGAATAATATAATCTTGTTTGAGGTCTAAGATTTTTTGATGATCTAATTTAGTCAGTGAGGAAGAAGAAGTGGTGTTCTTGTTTTGATGGGTTGAGAATCTTCCTAATGTGAGTGAAACCATGTCATCAACTTCTTCTTCAACTTCATGATCAATATTATTTATGGTACTTCCATTTGTTTGTGTAATTTGATGATTCATCTCATGGAACTTCCTTTTCAATGTCTCGTAATCCTTCATTATTTCATCCAAACTCTTTTTTAGCCTCTCGTTTTCTTCCCTTACTTCTCTCATTTCAACTCTCGTCCTTTTGATTCTTTCTTCATGATGTTGGTCATCCTGTACATATTTACATCATAAAATCACCTTACTCCAAACATTATATCACTATTACATGTTTAATCTTAAGATATTAAGTCAAATTCATAATGGAATATGAGAAATTTCATTCAATCTCTATGAATAAAAGTTCTATATTTAAATAGGATTTTAAAAACTTTACATTACAACCCTAGAGTGACTATTTATAATAGAAATAGAAAATGACACAAATAAGTTAAACTTAATTAAACTACTAACTAATTAAACACTTTCGTTTTTTGTTTGTTAACTATTTAGGTCCCGTTTGATAACCATTTTCTTTTTTCTTTTTTAGTTTTTGAAAATAAAGTTTATTTCCTCTCATTTCTTATAATGATTTACATCTTTTTTTAAGTACTCTAACCAAATTCCAAAAACAAAAGCAAGTTTTTAAAAACTACTTTTATAATTTTTTAGCCTTTACTTAGTTTATGCTAATATTGGTAAAATGTAGATAACAAACCAAAAATTTGAAGGTGGAAATGATGTATATAGGCTTAATTTTTAAATACTAAAAACCAAAAAGTAAGACCCCGTTTGGTTAGCATTTGGTTTTCAGTTTTTTAGTTTTTGAAGATTAAATCTATAAACACTCATTTCACCTCTTTTTTCTAATCTACCTTGTACGAATGTTTTCGGAAAACCAAACCAAATTCTGAAAACTGAAGAATAGTTTTTTAAAAGAAAAACTTGTTTTTGTTTTTGCAGAGTGGCAAATAATTCAATTCTTGTACCTAAAAAATATGTAAATCATTATAGAAAATTGAGAGGAAATAATGGACTTGATTTTTCAAAAACCAAAAGAAAAAAAAAATGGTTAAACAAAGTCTTATTAATATAAATTACCCAAATTAGTGGGTTAGCTTAATTGGCATGACATGCATTTCTTACTTTGAGGTTAATTAGATGATTCTCATCCTCACAATTGTTGTAAGTAAAAAGAATCTAAATTAACGACTAAACTACTATTAATTACATTAAACAAATAACCTCCAAATAGAAATTAAACCCCCATTTATATACTTTTCAACATTGATACAATGACATGAGATTAGCCAAGAAGCTACAAAGTTGGTTTTTAGTACCTCTTCCTTCCAAGCTGAATTAGAAGCTGATGGGACTGAGAGAGTTTCCATGGAGGGCTTTTCCAAGTGCCCCATAAAATTCATGGACCCAATTAATTACCATTAAGTACACAAAATTTAAGTAATTAAGTACTTAAGGAGAAAGATAAATCCAGCTAGCTAGGGTTTTATATATCTTCCCACTCACACATCTCATTAGTCAACTCACAGGAAGGCTTTTTCATTCGAGATGGCAGAACTTAAACTTACCTCATCAATTAGTCAAGACGATAATATCTATATTATTAAATTAAGTCAATTATAGTTAAATGACAATTTACTACACAAATTATCGAAATTCAATACGCGTTTAAGTTCATGGAATAATATTCTTAAGGTTAATTAACAGCAAATTAACCCATTATTTTAATACGGGCAAATTGATCCATATTGAATACATTTCGAATAAGTCCACGTAATTATTCATTTGTTTTGTTGTCAGATTTGGTTCGAGTTTAACGACCAAACTCTTTTTTTTTTTTAAAAAAAATAATAATAATAATGGAATTGAGAACAACTACGCATGTAAATTGATCTTCACAAAGTAAAATATGCCATTTCATAACGTAAACCAAAAACACAAAAGATTCCTGATTAATTTCCGGAGAAAACTTCTAAAAAAGGTGATATTTTCAACTAAATAACATGAAGAAGTTTTGGTTTATGGAAAATTTGTTAAACCATCAACAAGAAATTTCAAAAACAATAACCCCCACAAAATTTCTTGATCTTTAGAATTCCAAAGAGATTGATGAAGAAATCAAAAGGGAATAATTTTTTTTTATTATTATTAATCCAAAAAAAAAAAGAGGTAAAGATAAATTTACCTTGAGAAGAACATCTTGTTTAGGATTGGGAGCAGCTTCTTCATCTCCTCCTCCACTTGATTGAACTTTATCATCTATGGTTGGCAAAGCTTTTTCAGCCTCCATGAAATTATCTTCTTTTCTTTTCTTCTTCACCACTTTTTGTTTCTCTCTCTTTCTCTCTCCCTTCAAAAATTTGTTCTCGATTATAATACAAATTAGAGATAAAAAGAGAGAGCAGCAGTGTTTGACCACTCTCTCCCTCTCACCTTTGTTTCTAAGAAAAGTACAAATCACAATATTTATTTTAAAAAAAAAAAAAAAAAAAAAAAAAAAAAAGACTCAGATTCAACTCTTATTTAAATTACTTCTCTTTCATATCCAACACAAATCCAAACTCACAAACTTCTGCAACTTAACATTATAAAAAAATAATAATAATAAAAAAAAAGACTTTTTTTTTATTTTTTTTTTATTTTCAGTTCATTTATGTTTTCATGTAGAGAGTGGGTTATGGCGCAATGGTCGGAAGAAGAGAGAATTTATATAAAAAAAAAAAAAAAAAAAAAAAAAAAAAAAAAAAAATCGAAATATATATATATATATAGAATGTGTTGCTAATTAAAGGGTGTTTTTTTGAATATTAATAAATGTCACATGGGGATTGGTTCAAAGGTCAAAGTTTAAGGCACTGCCGTGTGCTACCATGGGTGACATTAGTTTCCTTATCCCTTTTGTCTAAAGGTCAAAACATTTGAGTCTTTGCAAAAAAATGAACTTCTCATTGTTCGTCTTTGCTTTTGACCTTTTTTTTTAAAAAAAAACGTCATATATTCCAATTATATTCATCATATAATATCATTTTCAGAAATTACAGTCTCCTCCAATTTTCTGATAACAACTATATAAATATCTCAAATCAACTTCCTTTTCCTATACTTAGTAGCTTTAAATCTCCTCTTTTCATAATAGTATTTTAATGGGTATTTAATGGTTTAATGTTATATTTAGAAGAGAAATTATATAGGTTAAAAATGAGCGATAGAGTTCCAAATATTATAAAAGAAGTATATAAAAAGACTTTAAGTGCTTAGGTGTGTATCTTTTTATTTATTTTTTTAGTATGAGAGCAACGAAAATGGTGCACTTTTTATTAGAATGTATTTTACTATATATTGTACAACTGTATGGTTAATTACTTTTATTTTTTTGTATTTTCTCTGAGTATATATATTCATTATACTCTTCATTAATAAGATGACAATGTTTAATTTACTCTCTATTCTAATATGGTATCCGTTGAAAATATTGAGAGTTCTTTGCTTTCTTCACTATGCCTAATCTATCTTCATGAAACCGCATACTTCATTTTTTATTCTTTCACAAATTATTCATCTTCGGTAGCAAAAACCTTCAACCAATTCTTCAATTCCGAAATAGTATACCAAGCCCTATTATCTTCATGATTTCAATTCAACTACTCTTGTTCTTGTATCAAATCTCTTGATGGAAACAAATTATACTTTTATGAAGTCAAAATATGATGATTGATCTCGTTGTTAAAAATATGTTTTGTTTTGTTGATAGATCTAGCTGAGAACTCTTGAAAATCGGAGGGAGAATTTTGTATAATTATAATAAAATTTTGTTTGACTTAGATTTTTTCCAATCTTAGAATTAATTTTCACTTTGATTCTTGTGTTTTCCTAGTTCATTGTTTTGTTTTTATTTTTTAATAATCTCTCAATTACTTAGATGGAAAAAATGGATGCACAGTGGAGTTTCACGAAAATTCAGTAAGTTAAAGATAATAATAATAAAAGTTGATGGTAGAACGTGAATAATATATATATATATATATATATATATATATATATATATATATAAGGTCTTTGTGAGAGCTGTAGGGAGATGAGCCGACCCGACCCGACCCGACCCGGTCAATCAGGGCAACCAAAGTTTTGCCGTATAGTTTGCTGGCTAACCTCGGGATCAAGGCCGTTGACTCACCATTATTGTGGATGGATATATATAAATTAAAACTTGTGGTTAAAATTGAAATATTAAATTCATATTTAATATAAATCAATTTATTTTTTAGAGAATAAATTAATGAATATCCTTTAACCAGTCTTTTTTTTAAAAACAAGTGTTACTTATATACCAATAGCAAATACTACTCTGTAAAAAGTTTTAAGTTATACTTTCTCAAAAAAAAAATAATAATAAACAAATAAATTATATTACTGATGTCAATTTAAAAGTCTCCATAAACCTACCTAATTTCAAAATATATATATATATATATATATATATATATATATATATAAATAATTGTTTTCAAATATAGAAAAATAAGCCAATTTATTTTATAAATATAACAAAATAACAGGATAGACATCTATCATTGAATATGATCATCTATTAGTGACAATTTGTTATATTTGAAATTATTTTCAACAGTTTATCATTTAAAATAATTATCCACATACATACCCATATATATATATATATATATATTCACAAAAAATTGATCAGATTAATGTACAAATTAATCCTTGAATGACTTTGTCAAATTGATTGGTAATCTTAACAAAAATTTTGCTCTGATGTCATTTTCCTTTGACATCATATCATTCTTTATACCACATACATGCTTTGAAATTCTTTATCAAAATAACAAAATGTCATTGTCCATCAATGATAGATAGTGATAAACACTGATTAACTACTATCATCTTTCACTGTTTACAAGTGATAAACATTGACTATCAGTGTCTATTACCATTTATCACTGATAGAAAATTACATTTTGCTAGATTCTAAAATATTTCTAACAGTTTTGCTATTTAAAACAATTACCATTACCTTTCTTTTCATGATATTTCAAATGAAAACTTTAGAATATTTGCAACATTTTTTTAGTTTAAAGTTAAGAATTGATACATTTAATTTTTCTCCAAATGGTTATTTCAGATTTTTTTTCCCTTTTACATCAACATTGTATAAAAGATTGACATAATTGAATCATGAAAATGTATCCTAATTTGGCCATCTCTTGACATCATTCCATCGACTTTCTAGTCAAATAACTCATAATTTGTGTACGTTTAACACAATAATTAAAGTTAAAATTTAAATATATAGTGTTTTATCTTTCCTTTAGTCGATTGACTAATACTACAATCAATTGATAGTTGGTTTTCTTTTCTTTTTCTCTTTTTCTTTCGTTCCATAATAGATTGGCATTAATTACTACAACTATTAAGAAGTCAAACTTCATATATCGCTATACATTTTTAGGGTTTGACAAGACTCGATTCAAAATATTTGTTGAAGGCGAGTATTCTTGCAAAGAAGTTACCACTAGATAGGAAGAATTAATCGTAAGTTCAATGTAAAAACCAAAGAGAGTTGAACAAAAGATAACTCATGTCATCCATAAATATATTATATTAATTCATATTCTAAGTAAAAGTGATGGTTTCAAAATTCGTCTGTGATTTTAATTTAATTTTTTTTTCTTGTGTGAAGGTAAGAATTCAAGTTTTTGAGATCAATAATAAAAAAGAAGACGATTTGCAAATTGAAATGGTTGAGATTGTTGGCGAGTCTAATTACTTAACATATAAATATGATGTGTGTTTGTTTAGTAAACTATATGAATTGTTAAATTGCAACATGACCTATCATTGCGTATTTGACTTGAGAACATATGGGTTTATGTTTTAAGTGTTGGACACTATAATTGACCACGTCAATTACGTATAGGGAGGGGTTTGGTATATTCTAGCCTATAGTTAATGAAGAAACTATGAAATAATTACTTTTCGAATATTATTATTATTTTATTGGGCATCCATAATATAAGTCCAGAACAAATTGCTCAATTGATTTTCAAGTTTTGATTTAGTTATTTTATTTTATTTTTTTTGAATGAGTATATATTGCACATAAAAGTTAACTATGAATTATACGTATATATGGTTAAAAGTTCCCTTCGAAAAAAAAAAAAAAAAGAACGAACTAAACAAAAAGAAGAACAAATTAATTAAGACCAAATTCACAAAACCCTAGATGAAATTTTGAGAATAAAGAAAATCAGAAAATGAGAGAGAGAAGTAAACAATATTTACTATAAAATAAATAAATAAATGAAATACCATATTGTGGTTTATATATGTACATTGAGGTTTTCTTAATTTTAGTCAATGTAATTTTTAATGTCTAATTTTAGTCCTATATTTAATAAATCTTATAAGTTGACTCAATAATAATATTAATTTTCATGCAACAAAATATATGGAATGTTTCAAATTTGTTTTCTAGCGTTTCGAACAACCAAATACAGAAGTATCATTATATAAACTCTCTAACCCTAGAGACACTTTTGCCATATAATTTGAATGGTTCTCTTTAAAAGTAAATTGTTCTCTCTTTGTTTGGGAATATAACTACTACATTATTCTTAAACCACTTAAATATTTGTATCTATTTTTTATTGTCTACGTTTTTCATTTATACTTCGAAATATACAGACTATTATAATAATAATAATAATAATAATAATAATAATAATAATAATAATAATAATAATAATAATAAGAAGAAGAAGAAGAAGAAGAAGAAGAAGAAGAAGAAGAAGAAGAAGAAGATAGGATGAGAGGTAATGGATTTGAGGAGTAGACTTTGATGGTGTGAAGATGGTTTTCAACGTTGTTTATTATCATGATGTGTAATGAGGAAGCCACTTGTTGAATAAGGAAGAAAAAAAAAAAAAAAAAAAAACGGCAGCTTTTGACCCTTTTATTTATTTATTTATTTTATTGTTTTATAACTACACTTAACACAACTCCTTCCTAAAATAATGCAGTCTTTTTTAAATAATTCTTACAATTATGTAATTCATTTTGAAAACCAACCGCAAAATTTTGATATTAATTTTGTATTTCTTGTCGTCTATTTTTTTCATGTCAATTTTACTCGTAAATTCAACTTTTATGCATTAATATGATCCTTAATTGAGTCTAAATTCTCCTAGGAAATGATTGTTGAAAACCTTTTTTTTTTTTTCAAATTAATCATTTAATAACTAACGCAATACCTTATTTCTTTTTTGTTCCCTCTCCTACTTAGAACTTACCCACCCTTCTTTCATATAATAATATCTTTAATTTCTTCATTAAATATCTTGTCATGGTTCAAGTTCATTTTTTTATTTAATTTTCACATACTATTAAATTTTTGCAAAATATTAGAAGAGTAGTTGTCTCACATCGAAAGAGTTCAAAAAAGTAATAGGTTTCGACACCATAAAAGGAATATACTGTCACACTAACTCTTATAATTGTGTGAGTGATACAATGCTTTGAGAAATGAGTGAGAAATTTTTGTGTGATTGTGACAGTTTTTTCTAGAGTGAATTTTTTTCTTAATGTAAATTCTTGATTATCCGTTTTATTTTTTATTTTTTATTTTAATATTTCAATTAATTTCTCAGTAGTAGTGATGAGTGGGTTTTTCAATACATACCATTGTTGGTCCCATCGAATCGAGTAAAATATTTCAAATCACCCTTAAATTATTTCAAAGTTACGACTTTAATTAACCTATTTGTACAGATTTTTATTTTTATTTTTATTTATTATTATTATTTTTTTTGCTCTTTCGAGGGAGAATTTGTAAATTGACCACAGCTTTTGTAAATTTTATATCCTTTTATAATAAACAATTCTACTGTATTTAAATTATTGCCTTTTTTTTATTATTATTTATCAAAAGTCGTATATATTCGTTGAATTTGGGTAGAGAAACAAGTGTTTTCGCATTAATATTTTTTCAATAATGCCAACAATTTAGTCAAAATTCATTATGTAATTGAGTTGAGTTGACTAATATTTTTTCTTGTTAGTCAAAATTTATCAGGCAGGGGGTTCAAAATATTAGAAGAATAATATATCCCACATCGAAAAAGTTCAAGAAGTTATGAGCTCCATATTGGGAAAAACTTCACACTTCTACGGCAGAAAAATAACAAATAAATTAAAAGAAAGCAATAAAACTAGAAACACAATAATTTACGTGGAAAACTCCAAACTCGAAAAAAATGAAAATTTGTTACAATTAGACAGAATAACTTTCTCTCCTAATCCTAATTACAAAAGCACTTTAATTAGAGTTAGCACACAAAGTTTATAATATTTCTAATTTGGGACGACTTGAAACCAAAAACATAGACTTCTTTTATAGTGCTTAGAGCCCATGACTTTCCCAAGTCGGTTTAATATGAGACAACTACACTTCTAATATTTTGCCAAAAAACCTAATAAATTCTACATTGGCAAGATATTTGAAGAATCCACAGCTTTTACAACATCCATTGTCTTCACCAACAATCATAATTCTCAACTCAAAGAACTATAACTGACTCTACCATAAAGGGTAGACCACTTGGAATACCACCTTCCAAGAATTTCCTTTTTTGTCACATATCGATAAATCCTGCTAAAATTTATGGTGCAACTTCCACCTACTTGGCTCACCTGGAAGTCCTTCAACCATCGACATAACTTCCACCACACACCTTGCATAATCGCCAAGTCAATGTCCATGTGCAAACTTGTGGAACCGCTTGCATCACATCTTTTATCATGGTAAAACAGACATACCATAAGGATGAATTTCGTATTCTTCAGAGGAAGTCAATGTCTCCCCTGATGAGAAATGCATTGCCAACATCAGATCTAGAATCCTTTGTCAAACCTACTCTATTATTCATGTGCTTAGACTGTCTCCATTCCCAACATCCTTTCTTCTGCTCGAAGACTCTCTTTTTCGAACCTCTACTGGAATCACTCCGAAACTACACTAGAACACTATCACCGCTTAACTTGCACTTGTGTAACCCAGCTTATATTAACACATCCTTGACTTGTACTTGGCACAAGCCGAAGTACATCATTCCATCAAATTTCTCCACATCAAACTTTATTGGAATCATAAAACTTGTCACATATCTACTTCATTCCTAGCTAATTTAGAAATTCAAAAAACTTCAAACCTAAAGCTTTAATACCACTTGTTTGGAAAAACCTCACACTTCTATCGTAGGAATAAACAGAAAAATAACAAAAAAATTAAAAGAAAGCAATAAAACTAGAAACACAAGAATTTACGTGGAAAACTCCAAACTCGGAGAAAAACCACGACCCGCCAGCAAGAAATCTACTATGTGAAGAATTGTTACAATTACATAGAATAATTTTCTCTCCCAATCCCAATTACAACAACACTTTCTCAAAGCTTTGACTATTCACACCTTTTTCCCATTCTCAAACTAGAGAATACAAAAAGAATTTAATTAGAGTTAGCACACTAAGCTTAAAGTGTTTCTAACTAGGATGACTTGAAACTAAAGATATAGACTTCTTTTATAGTGCTTAGAGCCCATGACTTTTCTAAACTTTTTCAATGTAGGACAAGCCCATGGCTTTCCTAAACCATTTCAATGTAGGACAAATAACTTTCCTAAATTTCTTTGATATGAGATAACTGCACTTCTAATATTTTGTCAAAAAATTCAAACACTTCGAGTCATCTTAGTTAAAACAATATAAATTTAAGTGTACAAACTCTAGTTAAATTTTCTTTTGTATTCTCTTATGAAGAGTGGAAAAAATGTGTAATTGAAAGCATGCTACTGCAAATAAGATCGGAGAAAAAATCAGGTGTGATTATAAAAAATTTCACATAATGAATCTACTTTTGGTAAGTCATAGTTTTTCTTCATGTTCGGAGTTTTCATATTTAACTTTTGTGTCTCCTAATTATTGTTTTATTTTAACTTTTCAATTATTTTCTACTTATTCAAGTTTTTTTTTTTTTTTTTTTCTCCCTTTCCAATCTCTCAAATTAAGAAAAAAGATGGGAAGCTGAAATAAACCTGAGATGTCACACATTGAAAAGCTAAATCTGAGACGACTATTATATAGATAATATCGATAAGAAGCTGAAATAAACCGACGCATACGAATGGTTTTGCTTGTGGGTCTTTGTAATCTTAATTCTGGACGTGAGATTTGGGCTTGGTATGGGCCTGGGCCAAGGCGAGTATAGCGTGGGCAATAGGCTGAAGCCCAGCCCACCATTTTAACTTAGTGATTAAATTGGGTCGTTTAGAAAAATGGCCAAAATAGAATGGTATTTTTATAAAAAGGGCCAAAACAGTTTCAGTTTAGAAAAATGGTCAAATAACTAAATCATCTGCTTTTTAAAATCTATACCTTGTTGTTCAATCCCTATAATTATTGTGTGTTTTAAACAAATCTAATAAATTAAAAATAAAATATCTAATAATCTTAACTAACCGACCAAAAATTTTCTAAAATTTCTAAATGTAAGATAACAAGCTAAAAAAAAATGATGTTTTGAAAAAAAATAAATATGAGATTTGGTGTCCATGATTAGAGCAACTTGTTTAAAATTAGGCCAATGCCACAAAAATATCGTGTAACAAATAAAATTTTGTAGGTTGAGTATTGCAAATACAACAAAAATAAATACTTTGTAATAACAAATTAAATCTTTGGATGAAAAATACTATATTGGACAAAAAGATTTTTTATTGGATAAGAGAGTGTATGGTATTTGTAAGACATTGAAAATCTCAAATGTTGGAATAACAAAAAGTAAATAAATAATGTAAAGAAGACTTTAATAGATTTGAAAAAAAAAACATGTAAATACCTCGTATTTGCACATTTAAATCCCTTAAAATCTTTTAAAAAATAAATAAATAAATAAGCAAAAACATTTAGTGCACGCAAATATATGATATTTGCAACTCATCAAAATTTCGAGGGTTCGAATAACAAAAAGCAAGATAATAGTGTAAGGAGGAGTTTAATAGATTTGAGAAAAACATGCAAATAGCTAGTATTTACAACGTTTCGATGAAAATCTTCGCTTCTCTCTCTTTTGGCTGAGGTTTCAAAGGTGCCAATATATATTAGATGAGATTAGAAGAGCTTTTGGGCCCTCAAATTTGTCGAAATACCCTCTCAATTTTATCTACAATAAAGTCTTTGACAAAAAAATTCAATAATCACTGTATACTTTTCAACTTTACTTTTCAACTTTTCCTTAATCCTACAAAACTCAAACCACTCATCTACTCCATGCTCTTGAAAATGATGGGCAAAATAGTATATTGATGAACAAAGGCTACGGTTACCCATACCGACTTCCCCATTGGACATTGTTTTATATCGCTAGTATTGTTTCCTTTTAAGAGATGTTGTACATAAAATTTAGCAGGATATTATCCAACATGATAGAAGATGAAAATGAATGTTGCACATAAAATTTGGCAGGATATTATCCAACAGAAGATGAAAATGAATGGAAGATAAGATGAAAATGAATGGAAGATTATACAAATCAAATACGAAGGGAGCATTTGGTCTATTGGGTGGAACTGATAAGAAATTTGGAGAAATTTGGATATGAGATGTGTTGATATGATAGCAAACGATAGAGGCTATTAATGTTAGGCAAACCAAAAATTTATTGAGGAAGTTTTCATTTTTTTTGTTTTAATTATTATTTTTAAATCGTCTCTAATATTTAAAAACAAACTATTATAAATCGAATTCCTACAAAATCTAATTTAGAGGAGATATACTAAATTTGTGATGAGATCTACCCACTCCTAATTGAAGCAAGTGTGGGATTGAGAGAGCAAAATTTGATTGGGACTTTTACATTATATTTTGGCCATAAATCATTCCATTTCTCAATTAAATATGGTGTATTTTTTTGTTCTCACATAGTTATTTCGAACAGTTAGAATAGAAAAGAAGTTATAAGTTTTAATTTTCTCGACCATTATTTGGTTGTATTTATTAATTTGAATGAGGAGTATTTGAGGATGGCGGGTGCTGGATTTTACCAAGAAAGGAAAAAAAAAAAAAAAAAAAAAAAAAAAAAAAAAAAAAAAAAAAAAAAAGAAAGAAAGGCCGGGTAAGGACAGGAGTTGAGAGTGACTTAAAAAAGAAATGAGCTTTTCCAATGTGGCTGTTTCTTGTAGGCAAAATTCAGCCACCGGAGAGTGGGTTGGGTTTGGCCAGCGTGTGAGTCGGTGCCGCCGCATTCCAGCAGCCGTAGCTTGGCCGGGACGAGGGAGAAGGTGGGGTGGGGAGGTTTGTCAGTCCGCGGCGATGGATGGGTGTGGAGGAGACGGCGGAGGCACCGTCGGGACAATTGAGACTCGAACTTTTCCGGCAGTTCAGACGGCGTCTTTGGCGACGGAGAGTCTGAGGAGAGGAGTGGCGAAGTTGAAACTGGAGGAACCGGCGTTAGCTTCAGGGATTATTCGGCTTCAAGTAAGCTTCCTTTTGGACCTCTTTCAAATAGGTTCATTTCATTATTTCTTATCTCATCTCTTATCCGTGGAGTGGGATACTGCCGCGTCGCCACAACATTCAAATGACAGTTTATTATTATTATTTTTATTTTTTTATTCCTCTAATCTTGGAAAGGTTAAAATACCATTTTTGTCATATAATAAGAGTATCTCAATTTTAGTTCTAATGTGTTCAATAGATTTTAAATCTAGTCTTTCTAACAATGACAATAATTTTCATGCAATAAAATAAAATATGTGAATATATTTTCAAAAGGGTAATTATTTTAAATAGCAAAAATGCTGAAAATATTTTCAAACAAAGCAAAATGCCATTATTTATCCGTGATAGATAGTTATAGACCCTGATAGACTACTATCATTTTATAGCTTTCTATTAGTGATAGACATTGATAGGTGTCTATCAATATATATCGCAGTGATATTTTGTTATATTTGTAAATATTTTAGCTTATTTTGCTATATTTGAAAATATCTCTTTTCAAAATTTATAGTAAAAATAATATAGATAACAATTCTTTTTTTTTAAAAAAATTAACAATAAACTAGCATTGAGGACTAAATTTAAGATTTATTTAAAGTACATATATAGACTAAAATTGGACAATTGAAAATATAGAGACTAAAATTGAACAAATTTCAAAGTATAGAGACCAAAATGATATTTTAACCTTTAATTTTTATAATTAAGCTTTTGGATACTCATTGTTTTTTTTTATATATAATATTTATAATTAATTTTTTAGTGCAATAGTGGAAAATTCGAACCATATATTTCTTGGTCACTAACACATGGTTGAGTGAGGCTCACTTTGACTTGATACTCATAGTTAAAAATGTAGAGACAATTTTAAAATAGATGGACTACTTCTTTAATTGATTTTGAGATGAAACCTCATGTTTATCTAATATTATGACTATTGAATTGAATGTTTTTTAGTACAACAAATGGTCATAGCTAGAGATTCAAACCTTGACTTCAAGGATAGTAGTATATGCTAATTACTGCTAAGTCTTATTGAAACAATGCCACTCTTGGAGATAATAGGATTTAGTTGAACAAATTTTTCAATGAAACTGCCACATAATAACCGTTGAATATGGATTATAAAATTTGCATGTCTCGTAATAATCCTTGGATATAAATTTGGAGTGCTTTTTACTAATGCATCCGACGACAAAAAACTGTGAAACTACATTGTGGCGGCCTCAGTCAACTATCATTAATTAGAGACCATTGTTGCATTGGTAGATCACATTCTCTCCTCCTCTTCCTTTTCTCTTTTTGATGTTTTCTTCTTCTCCTCTTCATTTCTTTGGTGTTTCTCCTTCTTCATTCATCTCTTCTCCACTCACTGGTATTTGCTCATTTCCATAAGATTAACTTGTCTTCTACAAAGAATATATCGAAGGAAGTGGGAGAAAATGATGAGGTGAGGAATGGATAATTTATTTGACAAGACTGCCACAATATGCTAACAAACTTTCACCCTTGGTTGCATGAGATAGAAACTACATACTCATTTCAAATTTGTATTTGATAGTTATTAGGGAGTAATATGCATATTTCTAAAATTTACATCTAATTGGTATTAAAAACAATAGTGGTGAATAAACTTTTGTGACAACGTCTATTAGAAGAAGAGAAAGAAATAGATGATGAGAAGTGATTGCCAGAAGGAGGCAAAAGGAAGTAGAGGAGAAATGAAAACGGAAAAAAAAATTACGGTTAAAATTAATTTTGTCATTTTTAAGATCATTATGAATCACGTTTTTAATGGTTTAAACTCAATTTTGATGAAATGAAAATTACATTTTAAAATATATTAAATTAATTATGAGTTACTAAAAATCTGTTTTTTCAAATTGGTTTTGAAAGGGTTAAAATTACTTTTTATTAGGTTAAAAAAAAAACAAAAATTTATGTTAAAATTCTCTTTATAAATTGTAAGTATATATTCACGTAGCCTTTATTAAAAGTACGTAGACTAATATGAAATTACAAAAACTAAAAAAAATATTTTAACCTAAATTTTAATATTTAAAAAGTTAGGAATAATTTTAAAAAGAGAGAATAAAAAAAAGTAATAATAAAGTTTAGAGAAAAAAACAATTTTTTTTTGGAACCAGAATGAATAACACTCTCTCATATGTTAGTTAAGTTATGCTAGATTAGGTGAGACCTAACAAATTTGATCCATACTTAAAAAAAATGTTGACCCAAAGAAAATATTAATGAAAAAGAAGGTTTATTTTATTAAAGTTATATTTAAAATTTTGGGCAAAATGCACTTATGGCTCCAAGGTTAATGTCTATCTCATCTAAAATGTCACAACACATGTTGCGTCATTTTTTGCCCATGCCTAATTAAACTTGTAGTTTTAACTCTGGGAGTTGAAATTTTTATTCCTTAAAAATTATTTTAAATGACCAAATTGCTAAAAATATTTACAAATAAAATAATATGATCTATATGCAATGTACACAAATAAACATATCTATAAATATTTTGGTTGATTTTAATCTACTTCTTCTTCCTGCCCAAATATACTGACCGTGTGTTTTTCCCGCGAAAGATGACTTCTTTCTGATTTTGAAGGAGACTATTTTGCAGGTGCCAATCCAACAGCGCATTCAAGCAATTGATTGGCTTTCTTCTCAGCCTCACCTTCTTCCTCGCACCTTCTTCTCCGGCAGAAGCAGAGCCATTGATTCTCCCCACAACACTTCCAATGGCAGCCATCCCTTCAACTACCACCACCTGCTCGGCGTCGCCGGTGTGGGCTCTGCCGTCGTCTTCCGCCGCCTTCATTGCTTTTCGTATAATGATTGGGCGTCTATAAAGAGGTATACTAAATTTGCGTCTACTTTTATTCATTCTGCCATCTGTTCGATGAAATGTCACAATTGGTAACATTCTGTATATTTTTAAATTAAAGGTTCTTGTCAAAAAAATGCCCCATGATTCGTGCTTATGGAGGCATCCGCTTTGATTCACGAGCCAACATTTCGCCTGAATGGGAGCCCTTTGGATCGTTTTACTTCATGGTCCCTCAGGTAGAGATGTATTTTCGGTATCTTGTTTATCGCTATTGGATAATCGGTCGGATGCTTTTTTTTTTCTTTAGATTGTAATTTAATTGTACACAATTGGATGCTAAACTGACAGGTTGAGTTTGATGAGTTTGAAGAAAACTCAATGCTTGCCGCTACTGTTGCTTGGGATCATGCCTGTTCTTGGACTTGGGAAAATGCTGTTGAATCCCTTCAATCGACAATCGAACAGGTCTACTATGTCATGCAGGAGAAATATATGATTGATAATTAGTATATTTTAATTAGTTTAGACAGTCTTCAACCAGGTCTAAAGAATCTAGTTGATCGTGAAATTGACCTGGTCTCAAATCCACTGCAACAATTTGATTATCTTTGTTCATTGTATTGAAAGTAAGGATATTTTCCCGTAGATAATCATTCCCTTGTTAATGTTTTTATCATTCAGGTTTCTTCTAATAATGTAAATCTACAAAAAGATCTTCCACAGATACCCATACTTAGCTACACTCACGTTCCCAGCAAAACATTCTGGGATCGTGCAGTTGACAGGGCATTGCAAGAGATTGACAGAAGCAGCTCAGAACTCAGCAAGGTACTCCCTAACTTTGGAATTATATCTTCCCTCTCACTCTCCCCCTCCCAACATTCTTCACTCTTACCACAAATTTATTTATTCCTTGATTTTTGTATCAAATTTAGGTTGTGCTTGCACGTAGTACCCGAATAATGACGAGTGTCGATATCGATCCTGTTACATGGGTAGCATGTTTACAGGTAGCTTTTTATGTTGCTATGTCAGATTATGTATAACACTTTTTATCAATGTTTTAAAAGGCTAAAGGCAGCGTCAAGGTTTTTTCACTTTAAGAGGCAAGGCGTAAGCCTCAAGGCGGCATGAGGTGTACACCTCAAATAGTGAATTAAAAATATTTTGCAAAACCTAAATTGGTATGACCAAGTACTACTAAACATGATATCATAAAAGTGTAAAAAAAAACTTATTTTCACTTCATCATCACTACTACTACTAGTATCATTAATAGGATTGATTTATATTATAACTGTTTGCCTTTAGCGTTCTCAAGGTCACAACAAGAAAAATAGTCCTAGTTTGAATTATCTCAACTCAAACCTTAATATTTTTGAAGAATTAGATAATCGATATAATTTTTCTAATCGCTAAGTAAGGCATAGAGATTTTAAGCCTCAGTGCGTTTGCACAAAGGTGCAAGCCTCTTTTATGGTTCAACAAAGCGTAAGTCTTGAGACTAAAACTTAGAGCCTTGCCTCGAGGCGGGCCTCAAGGTGTAAGCCTCAATAGCTTTTTAAAACATTGCTTTTTATGCAGTAAATTTTTTCTAAATCTAGTTTTGATTGTATCAGAAAGAGGGAAAAAACTCTTATCAGTTTTGTGTCCAGCCATCAAATGCTCCTGCCTTCATTGGAAATACGGTATGCACAATATGTTATCTTGTGTCAATAGTGTGTGTACATTATATCAGTCTACCGTTTCATTTTTTTGCCTAATCCAAAAACCTTCTTTGACAAAATGGAGCTTTGTTATTTTTATAAGATGGGGAATGTCTGTGATACGGTGCTGAAGATGGGATACTCATGAAAGATGTTTTCAATTAGTATTCTACCCGTTTGGCTTATATGTTCCCTTTATTTATTTTTGTTTTCATTTATTTTCTTACCTTTTTTGAGGGGACTTTGATATGTCTGTAATAGCCTGAGCGACTGTTCCATAGAGAAGGACTTGGCATTAAAAGTGATGCCTTAGCTGCAACCCGTGCAAGAGGCAGATCAGCTATTGAAGATATTAAAATAGAACATGATTTATTTTCCAAGTTAGTTTCATCTCTAAATTCTTATTTTGTCTACTGAATGATGTTGTTACCCTGTTGCTTTAAACCAATCAGGTATGGCCGGAGACTGGAGGTTCATTAACTCTATTTTCTATGTGCAGCCCAAAGGATGACTTTGAGTTTTCTATTGTGAGGGAAACCATAAAGAAGAAGTTAGAGGCAAGTTTGATCTACAGTCATACTCTTTTGCTATCTTGCTTTCTGTTGGTGACATCAAATGAAACTTTTACAGTGGCATGTTATGGTTATCCCTGATAACAACCTGTCCTAATAAGTTTGGCACGTAGCTGCATTGTGCTTCGAAAATGATATTTGTAGTGCTTCCAAACAGTGAATGTGTTCTATTTTTGGTCATCACATTCCAAGCGCTGAACAACATTTACATTCGTTTCTCCATAAGTGGCCGAAATTTAGAGGCAGTAATGAAGAGGACAACATTTTGAGAATATTGCAGATTCTTAGCCAGCTTAATCCTGTTTGTAGGCTGTATGTGATGCTTTAGTCGTTGAACCACATAAATCAGTGAGAAAACTTCCCAGAATTCAACATTTGTATGCCCAACTAACTGGCAGATTGAAAAGCGAAGAGGATGAGGTGAAAATCTCCAAATATTTCTTGTTCCTGTAAACTAAATGTACCTTGGGTGAATATAAAGTTCTAACCCCACTTCTTTTATTAAAAAGTTTGAAGTTTTATCTACGCTTCATCCAACTCCCGCAGTCTGTGGATTGCCAACAGAGGAGGCTCGAGATTTAATTGCAGAAACTGGTAAGTGAACGTTGACTGAAAGATCCAGGGGGGGAGTGATCCTAAACTTTTTCACGTATGAAAGAAAATAAAAAGTTTGTTTCTTGTTCATAACTGAACATACAATTAGGTAATATAAAGGTTAGTCTGTTCCCTCTTCTAAATTCCTAGAGGGTTTTTATATCATCTCCCCCAGCCCATCCAAGTTATCGCGGATCTTGTAATTTTATCGTTGGCCAAATCTGGGATGAAAGACAAGTCATCTTCACCCGTCTGTTTGCATTTAATAACTTGGGAAATTTTTTGATGCAGAGGTATTTGATAGAGGGATGTACGCAGGGCCTGTTGGTTGGTTTGGAGGAGGAGAGAGTGAGTTTGCTGTAGGCATCAGATCAGCATTAGTGAAGAGAGTAAGATGGCGTCTACCATATGAGCTAAACAAACTTAAATACTCTCTTCACTGAGTTCTGAGAGTCTTTGATTTCAGGGTCTTGGAGCCTTGATCTATGCGGGAACAGGGATAGTTAAAGGAAGCAATCCGTCTTCAGAGTGGGATGAATTGGAGCTCAAGATATCTCAGGTATACTCTGGAACCTACATCTTTTGTCTTGAAAATGCTTTTTAGTAGCTCAATTTTCCTTCCTGATTACTTTGATCTGCATATTTGCAGATCACTAGGTCGCTTGGCTCATGCAACCAATTGATTAGTGAAACTGGCGTCTGGGAAAGTACGGTTTAGGAAGCCTTAAGGTGAGTTGCGTTTTACTCCTCCAAATCCAAATCCAATTGAAAAACCAATAGGCTTGAATACAACTTATGTTTTAAATACCCATACATGCAAGAAAAAAAAGTACATACACATTGTTTCCTTGAATTCAATCTTCATAAATATGCATCTCAAACACCCTAGTTTTTTAACCCCGATTGAACTTTATGCTTACTAAATTCAGGCGTAAGATACTGAATTAGTACACCCCATACAGCCCCATGGTTTAAAGTTTTGGTCATATAGCTTTGTTTAACTGTCTCGGGAAGTTTAAATCTGACTGCTATTTATTTAAATATGTCCATTTTCCGACACCACAGATCATAGATGCGCAAGTTTGGATAGCCTCTATTTATAAGCTCTGTTCAGGTCTCTTCTGTAGTGGATCGAGTCAGCAAATGGTTTGTTCATTCTTCGTTTTGCTTTCGCTGTTTAGATCACCAGGCCACATGCGAAATGTATATTGTCCAGTTGCTGCTCTTTTTCTCTTTTTCTTTCTCTGTCTCATTCATTTTTTTAATAAAGAAAAGTGTAACAGAATATTGGAGATTCAGTTGCATGAATAATATTAAGAGGAATAGGCTTTGCAACCTCTCATCATATAAGACAGTCTGTGACGGTCAAGCCAATGAATTAAACTGAAAATAGATCTTGTGAGATAGATTTTAGATTGAAATCAGTCATTGAACCAGATTCTTCGTATTCTTTTTCTGGGTTGCAAGATAAGAACGTTATTAAAATTATCTTTGAGCCTCAGGCGGCCAATGGAGATGTCATGGAAGCATTCACTGGTAGAGAAATATATTTCTCTATGAATTGGAGAAACCACTTAGAATTTAAAGGGCGGAAATTAAGCATTAAGAACACTTTCCATAGCTCAAATGTAAATCATGGACAATATTTGTCACTTGAGAAGAGAAAATCACAACACACTGAATACCACCTTATAGACAAACATCACTGCAACATAGAGTTGGACTAGTGAGAAGAGGAGGCACCCTGAAGAAGTCCATCGCGAATTTGCGATGCGACATCTCGAACGGCTCCAGGTCCATGGGGTATAAACACAGAAGTTGATTTAGAGGCAGCTCCAATTTCTTTCATGGTGTCAAAATACTGGGTCACAAGCACCATATCCATAACATCCTTTGCCGTCGTCCCAGGAACATTAACAGAGAATCCCAAAACGCTGTCTCTTAAACCATCCACAATAGCTTGACGCTGCCGAGCAATACCCAAACCAGACAAATACTTGGCTTCAGCTTCACCCTCAGCTCGCTTAATCTGCAAAATCTTTTCTGCTTCTGCCTTCTCATTTGCTGCCACCCTTAATCTAGCAGCTGAACAGATATCCAATTATAAAAGAAATCAATAATCATCAAAATGTTTGGTTACCATCAATTTTACAACAGTTTACCATCCATTCTTGTTCTGGTGATCCAAAGCAAAGGTTTAGACTTTGAATCATAATGTAGTCACCAACATTATGCTTATATGTTGGGCAATGTGTCCATGTCCATTACGGAACAAACAACAAATAGACACACACGATGAATAGGACATGAAAATTATTGAACTATACGGAGTTAAATAAAATAAACTTATCACATTGCATAGGACATTGGCGTCTGATCATTTATTGGGTATGCATAATAACAGAACTGGAACTAAGTTTGAGGCACAAAAAAAAAAAGAAGTCCAGTTTTTTAATATGAAGGATTGGATTATTACCAGCATTAATTTCATTCATTGCTCTCTTAACATGCTCGTCTGGTTCTATATCAACGATGAGGGTTTGAACAATCTCAAAGCCATAAGCTGACATAGCCTGAAACCAATCATCAGAAATTAAAAGAAGTTGGAATTTGCTTCATAACACTAAATTTGAATGAGCATCAACGACAAAGATTACCTTCTCAAGTTCATCTTCTACTGCTTTGGCAATATCATTTTTCTGCTCAAAAGCATCATCCAAGTTGAGCTTTGGAACACTTGCTCTGATCACTACAAATATGCAACAAGTTTGTCAAATTTAAAGGAGCATGCTTCCACAAATATGACAAAAAAGAGAAATCAAATGCCCTTTACAAGTACATGAATGCATTTAACTAATATGTTTAACAAGAAAAGAAAAATGGAGTATACCATCAAAAACATAAGCCTGGATCTGGGACCTTGTATTGCTAAGCTTGTAGAATGCATCGTTTGCTTTATCTGCCAGTGCTCGATATTGAATAGAGGCAACCACATTGACGAACACATTATCCTGAAGAACAAAATCACCTCTAATTTTACGAACACAGCACACTTAGTCCTCAGACTGAAGAATTCATTCCAAGGACCTAGCTATTAACAAAGCAGGTTCTTAGTATCCCATCTTATAAGTTGTAACTTATAATCTTTAGAAAGTACAACAAGGAAATAAGAGCTTCATGGTGTATTGATCTATATGTTCTTGCCTCAGCAAATCACAAAGAAAGAACAAGGGGTTTCTTTAGATGTTGAGTTTTGAGACTCTTGTAGTTCTTCTTCCTTACTTTATTTTCATAGATATATTCCCTTTCAGAACAGGGATTTTATTCTAATTTATTCTTCTTTCAGTGTGCTAATGAGTACTGATTCCAGATGTTTATGTTTTAGAGGATTATTTTGTAGAAACAGCTAGGTTGTATAGAACAGTGACTATAATGCTGAATTATAAGACAGAAATGGTACCATAAAATTATAGAGTAAGAGTGTCAAACCTTTGTCTTGGTCTCACATCGCACATCCAATTGTTGCAACCGGAGAGACAGATTGCCAGCAATCTGGGCTCCAAGAAACCAAGGCAAACAATGGCATCCTGGCTCAAGAACTTCCTCAAACCTACCAAACCTCTCCCTGATAGCTACAGTGGATTGGTCCACTTGCACACAACAAAAAAGATTACCCATATCTTCAACCTTCACAAAAAGCCAAAAAAGAACCGAATGTTTGGATTCACAAAGAAAATCTGTAAAAACAGTAGCTATTGCAATGAAATTCCAGTTACAAACCCCTTGTTAGTCAAGTATTTTGCGTAGGCAGAAAGCCAAGAGAAGCAAAACTAGCAGAAGAGGAGGAATGTAGAGGTTTGTCAACTTATGAAGATTACAAATAGAGCAGCAAACGATGACTTTGAATCAATATATTAATATCCATTGCCTTCGGTTTTAGTCGAACTTTCCAAAGAATTAAACCATGTCCCATCCCCTATTAATGAATATATTAAAATTCAAACGTTTCAGCTGCAATGTGCAACCACAACTTGCAAAGCTGGAAACACAATAGAAAACTCCAATAAACAATACGTAATCCCCGGAATACAAAGTTCTATTACTAAGAGGAAAAACCTAAAGAATGCCGCCATAAACACTTGAAGTGATCCACAAGGGAATGAAGGGAGAAAGGATCAGGAAAAATTTACAAGAAATTTAGAGGTCAAGGGCTGCCATAAACAGAGCAAAACGCACCAAACAATCAAAGAAAGGGAGAAAAAGAAGCAAACCCAGAAAGAATGCAGCCAGAAAGAAGAGTAAAGAGAAGAAACTTTGAACCTTTCAATTTGTCTTAACCTTCACAAATCCCACTGCGATCGGAATTGATGGGGGTTTGAGAATAAAAATCGAGTTTATAGAACTGGGTTTCGGTTGGAATTCGGATCAGCCCCCAGAAATTATGAAAGAGACGGGCCCTCTTGACCTGACCTTGAGCAAAATCAGCTGAAATTTCCCGATGATAAACAACGGGCTAAAATTCTTCCCCCTAATATCTTCTATGAAATATCTTTTAACTTTGTGAGTGAGTTTCCATTAAATTAATGATAAAAAGAGAAACAAGAATTTCTTAGAAAGAGACCTTTTACATTTTTTTTTTTTTCTAGTTCCCACTTATGAGTTTTTCTACATGGAAAATTATGAATTTGACAGGGTATACAAGGTGAGGATGACTAAGCAATTAAGCTTATCCACATTCCTTCCTAATTCAAGTAATTGAAGAATAGACCAAAAAGTGTATATATATATATTTTATTAGTAAGTGTTCATGTCACCTTACGCGCATCACCTTACGCGCATCGATTTATATCACAGGACAACCAGTTTAACCCTACAATATTTGGATGTCAATAAAACTTGTAGAATATTAATTACTAGGTAAGTGGCTACTATTATTGAACCAATGACCTCTTAGCCATTCATAGACCCAAATAACTATATGTTTTCTCCTCTTTCATTTGTCAAATCAAATAAAAATTCAATTAATATCTCAAAAAATAAATAATTTAATAAATAGTGTTCAAATCAATCCATTATCCCAAGAGTTCAATCTTTTATCTCCATAATTGTTGAACTAAAAAAAAAAATCTAAATTTTGTTTTTGGCTATAGGGTAATTTTGTGTTAAATTATAGGTTTGAATTTTCATTTCATATTGAATGGTTATACTTGATTAAAAGAAAAAAAGGAATATTTTTAATTATAATTTTATCTATAATGTGAATACATCTAATCAATAGTGATCTCGATGAAATGGTTGATTTGTAGTTTTGAAATTGGAAGCAAAGACTAGTTGGAAAATGTCCATTATGAAATCAATGAAAACATTCAATTACGTTGCAGATGATATCTTATTTGTGTTTCTCCTAATTATTTTGTTTTAAAATAGTTATTGATTGGTGATATGATCAAAGAATTACATATTTGGTCGTCCATAGAATTTAAGATGATTGATTAAAAAAATCATGACAAGTTGAATAAAGAAATGTATATTCGGAAAAGATCCAATTTGTCAGAAAGAAATTATAAAAAAATTGAATGTTGCATTGTGAATGCAAAACCAAATAACCAATAAGATTCTGTCTACATGCTCATCCGAAGAGGGACAAAAGTGACAACAAAATAATAAATAACAATTATAGAGTATGACTTTTCTTAGCAACGAAAGGGACAGAAAACAAATAATTTAAACCTTACTACTTACAATCATTCGTACGAATATGTGAAGATAATTCATAGGGATCTGTTAAGAACTTAAGATATAATTAAAACCTATTTCCAATTGTTTTCTAAAAGGGAAATAAAACAAGGTTTTAACATAGGTTATGATGATTGTATATATGTACAATTTTTTTAGGTAGGAAACGAATTCCAACCTCCAATTTTCAAGTAAGAAGTTTCATGTCTTATCTGTTGTACATTGGTATACAACGTCATATATATATATATGTATATATATTAATTAAATGACTATATATGTCTTTAATTTTTTAACTTTAAAAAATCATAAAATGTTTTTTAATTTGGAATTATATGTTTACTTAGTTATTATCATTTGGCTACTTGGGCATCAACTTGATGTTGGTGGGGTGGGGCCCTCCCATGTTTGAGTCTCCAAATATAATAATGGTGTATGCAATTATTTATAACATATAATTAACTACAATAATACTATTTGAAATCTCTATTTGTTTACTATTTCCTACACATCCTCCTCTCCCTCTTTTTGTTATAGCATTTACAAACTATAACAGTATGTACTCCAAACATGGACTATTACAGCCCACAACTATAATAATTAATCAGTACTCAAACACCCCCTAAATATTAGGTAGTAACGTGGAAGAGAAGAAAAATAATTAATATATATAATTTATTTGGAAATAGGACAAAAAAGAGCTTTCATGAGGTGTCAATTATAAATTTGTAATACTATAAGGACATTGGTAGATACAACAAAGTTAGTTTATAGACTTATTTATATATATACATAAAAAAAAATAGTTGGAGATGCGGGGTATCGATCCCCGTACCTCTCGCATGCTAAGCGAGCGCTCTACCATCTGAGCTACATCCCCACTTTTAATAATAATCAACTTGTGAATTATTCTATTTACTCAGGTAGCTTTGAACTTGATAAATAAAGACATGTTTGGTTGATAATCTAAATCGTGTTTTATGTTTTTAGATTCACTTAATTAGTTCAGAAAATATGTGTTTGCCAAACAATTTAAATTTTGTGTTTGAAAACTCTTTTTCAGGTTCTAAGATCCAAAATACTGTAAATTTTAAAACAAACATTTTTCTGTTTACTATTTATCCATATTTTGAATTTTAATTTTGAAACAAATAATATTATAAAAAAAATCATTTGAAATATAGTATTTTATGTTATAAACTCAAGTATTTTTTTTAAATTAAAATATGTATTTATAATTTCTTTTTTTGAAAAATTGTTTGTAATTTATTATAAATTGTATAATATTACAAAATATTGATTATATAAAAAAACTAAAATATGTTTATAAATTAATTAATAATAGTTTATATTCAACCTAAAATTTAGTGAGTAACTACAAAACAACTAGTTTGATGATTTATAAATATAATATCAAACACATTTAAAACAATTACGTAACTTGGAATCCAATTCCTTAATTTTCTCCAAACACATATTTGAAAACATAAAATATAATTATATTTTCATTGAATCCCTTATTTCAAATTTCTAATATCAATTTTCCTACCAACTATGCTCTAAGTTTTCAATGTAAATTTCGGTAAGAGTTGAGGTACTAGATTGTGAAAGGAGGTAAGAAGAGATCTCACTTCTGAAAGTTGAATTTGTACGATATTTTAAAAAAGTAGACAATAACTTTTTTTTAGAGGGATTGGATGAGTACTTATTGAAGATCTCACATTCGAAAAATCCAGAGACCTCACAATGTTTATAAGATAGATGGACTACTTCTCATAAATTGATTATGAGATGAAATCTTATGTTATCTAATAATCTAACTTGATTTGATTGATTACAAACAAATGGATCGTGGATTTATTTTCTTTGATAAGGTTTGTCGATGTCAACATCTTGCTTCTTAGTCCCTCAATTCCTTTATACCTTGGATGTATGAGTCTTATGATCATTATTTCAAAGGGTTATTTGAGATATTTATCTCATCCTAATCAATAACTTAATGCATTATACAACCATCCTAATTGGTCCAAATCTTACAAATATGTATGATTGAGATCTCAAATATTTGGACAAGTATGAATTTAATAGCAACTTATCTCCCTTAGTTGATAGAATAATACACTCACCACATGGTACTAGAAAGATGCCTAAATTATCAAATGACTTTAAAAACAAGAAAATTTGACTCCCTAGATGTTAACGAATATCACATCGAACAAATATTTCTTCCATACATACAAATGACGTGTTGGTAACAAGATATCAAAAAATAAACAAATAAGTTAGAGAAAATATCTTTTTGCACCACCATAAACTAGTAGATCAATAATAGCAATGCGGTGGATATTTCATAGTTAAATATTTTAGAAAAACACTTAGGTGCATCTCGGAATACACCTTTCTTTATACAATCCACCCAAACTCAAGTATTCAATCACAAGTTATCATGTCACAAACGTCTCTTTTTTAAAAGAAATATTTGTTATGTAACTCTTTCTTTTCTGTGATTGATGGAGCTACACTTAAGTATCGCTCGAAATCTTAGTAAAATTGAGTATTCATTAAATGCAATAAAGTGAATTATATACTAACATAACAAACCATATCACATAATAAAATCAATAAGATACCTTACTCACAAACTATTTCAGATAATGTATGTATATATAGAATAACACAATGTCATCTCTACACATCTCTTTCCTCAACTAAATCAGAATTATATGGTTGTTCCTTCAAAGATTGCTCTCCTCCATTAATGGACCTATAAGTATAGCGATTAGCCCAAAACAGATACTGCAAGAAATTAAGCCCACTCAAGACACACATCACCCAATAAAATCTCTCCAAATGATAATGATTCAAGCTTTTCCCATACAGCCATGGCCTAAGACCACAAGCCTTAGTCACAGCATTAACAAGAGTCACCAAAACAGAGCTAAAATAGTAGCCCATGGCTAAAGAAGCCCAAGACAAAGCAGTGGCTAAAGATCTCATACTCAAAGGGGCTTCTGTGAAGAAAAACTCCATCATTCCAGCCAAGGAGAACAAATCCGCCGACCCTAAAAACAAATACTGCATAGCCACCCAAAGGAAAGTGATGGGCAAAGGTTCAGAAGAATCCAATTTGTGGGTTTTCATTGCTAAGGTCTTTCTCTTGGTTTCAACTAATGCTGCTACTGCCATTGCTACTGTGGACAGAACGAGCCCTGTTCCAATTCTCTGTAAATGGGTTATTCCCATTTCGGATTTGGTGAGTTTTCTTGCAATTGGGAGTATGAGATGGTTGTAAGTTGGGGCGAGGATCATGATGAAGATGACAGGGAAGACAGGGAGAGAAGCAGGGGGGACTTTGAAAGAACCGAGTTTTGTGTTCATGGTGGCGGCTTGTTGGACTGAGAATGTGGAGAGCTGTGCAAGGCAACAGTTGAGCATTATGGTGGAAGTGAAAATTGGGAAGATTTTCAATACTATTTTGGCTTCTTCTACTTGTTTGACTGTGCAATTTAGTTGTGGATGGTTGGGGTTGTTGATTGTAGCTTTATTCAGAAACTCCATGGCTTGTGTTGGAATTGGAATTGGAATTGGGTTGTTTTCCTTTTCTACACTTTGTCTTTGTTCATCAAGAAAAATGTCTGTGGTGGTAGGGTCTGAAGATACTGAACTTGTGGATATATTCATCACTACGTTGTTACAAGTTCTTGTTTTTCCACTGTTGAAAGCAGCTGAGGCTAAAACCTGTCAAAACAGAATCTCCTTTTAGCCGTTTTAGAACCAAAAAACTTGGGTGCAAGGTAAGAAAAATGAGAGCTAATTATAAAATTAGGCTACATCTAATCATTGCCTTTTTAAAATTTAATGGCTTAATTACCTAATTACACATTAAATTACAAAAGCTTAAGCTAATAGGTGAAGTAAATTTCTCTCCCTCCTTGTGGATTTGATCTATGTAGATTTAGAAGACCCAATAAGTGGAAATCAATATTTGATTAAAGAGGAAATAACATTGCAAGAATGTAACCTCCTAGACTACTTGCTCTCATGTTATGTTAAATCAAGATTGACCCAAAAGCTTAACTAATAGGTGAAAATAAATTTAAAGTATGTTCTTTGACTTGAGAAAAAATGTTTTTAGAAAATGTCACTTTTATTTAAACTCTTCTGTTAAAAAAGAACCATTTAAAATATGCTTTAAAAGTGCTTCAAAAGTTATTTTAAACATTTGTGAAACACTTCAATTTTTTTTTAAAATAATTTATTTCAAAATTAAGCACTTAAAAAGTTAAACTAAACACACTCTTAACATTATATCATTTAACATCATGCTTCAAATTGAAAATTCAGCGACTTAGTAGTAACATACTAACATGTTAGTTATAAAATTGTAAGTTTCGAAATTTAGTAGATATTCTTTTAATTTGTTAAGGAATTAGACACAAATTAGAAAATTTTAATTCTTGTATGGAAAATTATTATAAATTGAAAAAATATCAAACTACTTAGAAATATAGCAAAATATTTGCGATAAACTGCAATAGACTCGAATAGACATTGATAAAGTAATAGATGTTTATCTAGGTGATAGAAATTAAAATTTTGCTATATTTATATAATTATTTTCAACCGTTTTTCTATTTTTGAAACATCCCTCCTTTTATCTTTGTGTCATTTTATCTTATTTTCTAAGGTTTAAGGGAAAGAAAATTGAAGTTATATTTGAAACTATCGAAAATATTGTTCTTTTTTATTTATTTTTTATAAAAAAATATAGGACGAAAAAATAGAAAACCCACTTTGAGTGTTTGCATGTGAACTAGCATAAGCTTAGGTGTAATATGACATCCTCCCAAATATAAGTAAATTCTCTAACGTGCGCTCAAAGTAATTGAATATCATATTGACTAGCACATAGTACAATAAAGGAGTTATAAAGGAGTTGAAGAATTCAATTCACATAACTCTTACTCATTTAACACATTTTATGTTAGATGACCTAAATTCACTGTGGCATTGTTACCAATTTGTTAAAAAAAAAAAAAAACATATAAGTATTTTTAGGAGGTAATAACATTTTTTTTTTTCTCTTTTGCCTTTCAAATATCATTATATATATATATATATATATATATATATATATAAATCGTTTAAAAAAAATCTTAAAAATCATTTTTTAAGCACTTGAAAAGTTATTCCAAACATGATATTCTTAATTTTTGGTTCAATATCTATTCTTTTTTTTTTTTCAATTTAGTCCCTATTATTTAAAAATTTTCAATTTACTCCCACATGTTTAAAAATACTTATATTACACCCTCACACTTGGGGTCAATATCAAAAGTAGCCAATAAGTTCAGGTAACATTTACTACCAAAAAAAACTGCAAGTTTATCTTCTATATCAACTCAGAGGTTTAGAGATTTAAATTTAAAAAACTATAAACAGGAACTAGGTTCATATGAAGCATGTCCTGAAAGCTCAACAATTAGGTAGAGGAGTTGGTTTGTGAAGGAGATTTTATAATAATAACCAGAGTTGTAAGTACCTTAAAAATGGTTGTGATTGGGCTTCCGGCTGGCGTTTTAATTCTGTAAGTGGGCGATCCAAGCAGGAAAATAGGAATAGAGATGAGTATTGTAAGAGTGGAGATTCCAAAACCCCATTGCCATCCTTTGTTATCTTCCATCCACACCACCAGAGTTACAGCAATCAAAGCTCCACATGAAAGACAGAAGATGAAGTAGTTGAAGAATGCAGATCTTTTCTTCCTTCCTTCAAAGCTGGTCTCATCAAACTGCTCAGCCCCATGAGGAGGAAGTGCCCCTTTTATCCCTCCAACTCCAAGTGCCACCATGTAAAGCCCTGCAAATAGCATCACTGCTTCCCCACCTCCAACTTTATGGCATGAATTTCCATTCCCCACTGCATTTGAAACGCATCTTGCAGGTTTCAGATATGGTACATCAGCTTGGAGCGTCAGAATTACCAGTCCCTGCACTCCACAATATGTTTTCTTTACCTTCGTAATCCATCAGTTTAAGTTAGGTATTTGGGACACTGGTGGGTTATAGTAGTTTGTGTTTTGGGTAATATAGGTAGAAAATAGTAAACACTATAACAAAGAGAGGAGTAAGAAATATTAAATACTATAACAAAGAGAGATTTGAAATAGCAATCCTGTAGTTAATGGTATATTATCCAACTATTATAATTGGAGCTTCAAGTATGGAGTGGGCTAATAGCCCACTCCACCTACTCGAAGTTAGGGCCCAAACACCTTGTTATATTTATAACCCTTCAAACATAATTAGTACATATTATACACATTTCTTTCCCAAAATGGAAACCCCATTAATAGCCCACTCCATACTTAAAGTTAGGGCCCCAAACACCTTGTTATAGTTATAACCCTTCAAACATAATTAGTACATATCATACACATTTCTTTCCCAAAATGGAAACCCCATTAAAAATACAAAATACTGTACACTACCAGATGTGTGGCCAAGCACATGAAGTATTCACAATCTTTCTATCAAATGTCAACTATTACTGATGGAAAATGTTCCCACTAATAAAATCTAGAAGTTACCATAACTCTCATTTTAATAAGCACGAAAATATGATATTACAAGAGTTTGAACACAAGATCTCTTGTTTAAATATTCACATATTAAACCAGTATTATGTGATACCCTTTGTTAGAGATATAGTAGGATTATTAGTAGAATATTAGTATGATTAGTCGGAGCATATTAGTAAATATCTAGTAGGTTTGTTAAGGCTTTTAGTCATAAATAGAGTAGGGTGGGGAGCAAGGTGTGAAGAATTTTGTAGGATTTCCTTTAAGGAATTTAAGAGAGACAAACCTTCTTGAAAAGCTATGGTATATTGTAGTTTTTTCATTGATATTGCAATATATATTTTTATCCTTAGTGTTCTTTGTATTTCTTGAGTGCACTTGTTAGGTGGTATTCTAACAAATTCATCTCAAAAACTTTAAGTTTATACATTAGGGTGAATTTGACCTTTTATTCATATTCTTACAACGTCGTCTCATTATCATGAAAGACATATATTGAACATAAGGAAATAACCCACGTGGAAACCATATTGTATATAAGGAAAGAACAACTTTGTTGGAAACTAACTCACCAAGGATTCTATTGCAGCACTTATCAAGAAGATAGAGTAAGTGGTGAAGAAAGCATCTGCTAGAAAGCCGCCAAGGAGCGCAAGAAGGAAAGCTGTGCCCATAAAATTGGTGACGATGTTGGCAGACTCGGATGGAGAATAATGCATGAACTTGGACAGATACAGAACAAGATTGCTTGCATTGGCCAGGAATGCTAGATTCTCCAATACTTCTACAACTGATCATCCGCCATTAATAAGAACAAAAAAGAATGTTATTTTTAACCACGTTTATGAGAAGCACAGAAGTACTTTAGATCTTCATAAGAACCAAAATAATCTTCTGTTCTTAATTCTTATATATACTGACCCAATACAAAGGAGGCAGCCAGCATGCCTCCATGGCGTCCTTTTACAGCAGGTCTCTTCCTCCAGTCCACATAGTCTTCCCAAAAGTTCAGCTGTTGAGTTTCTTCCTAAAGAATGAAGGATAAAGGCAGTTAAGTTATAGTTAGAAGACATTAGGAAAAGACACAAACCTAAAGGAATAAGCGAGGAAATTAAACTGTGATATCCCACCACATGGTTTTGAGTTTCTAATGGAGTCACAGTGATGGAAGACATTCTCTTTTCTTCAGTTGGAAGGGTACGGAAATTGGACAACTGGGACTCTCAAATTTTAATGAAGAGTTGATCCAGAATTCTCTATTCGAATTGGTCGTAAAGTAAAATGGGGTGGTTGTATTTATAGACTCACAAAATGGTGGTTCAGCCAAAAAAGAAAACTCTAGACTCTTTCGAAAATGACAACTCTTTTCTTTTCCCTTGGTCTCACCACAGATCTACTGTTCTAGTGGTGCCAATTATCACTCATCTCACACACGCAGAAATACTCATCCCCATTGGATTCTCTCTGAAGTTTGTTAGTTCAACTTTTACCACAGATAATAAATATACATCTACGACGGTCATCAATGTAGTTAAAATTCAAAAGCTATATATCTCAAGGACCCTCAGATATCTCCATACTGATATGATATTGTCCACTTTAGACATTAATGCTAGTGACAACGACCATCTACATATGTTCAAAATAATATGATATCGTCCACCTTGAAAATAAGTTCTCATGACTTTGCTTTTGGAATCACCCAAAAGTCTCATCCCAGCAAAGATATTGTCACTCGTATACTTATGATCTCTTCTTATTTAACCAATGTGGCAATGACTTTGATCGCATTTGCAACAATAAGTCTGCATGATTTTACTTTTAGTTGCACCTAAAATACCTCATACTAATGGAGATGATTTGTTCACACTTATATATATACTCATAATCATCTTCTTATCTAGCCAACGTGTGATTTCTATCAGATTCCCCCACAACATCACCCTCAGAACTGAAAGGGAAGTAACAATTCTGCAGGACAAATTAGGAGACTACAAACTTCTATTACATACAATAGAAGCAGAGGTAGGATCAATCAACCATATATTATAATTTTATAATGCTGAAAACAAAATATAAGAAAACAACTCACATGAAGATGAAAAGTACGTGAATGGTATAGAAGGCATTAGAACAAGAATAGTGAATCAAATCAATAGACAAGTTGGAATCGGAATATGATAAGTAAAGGAAGGAATGGAATTGGATAATATCTGGGATGGGATTGAGATGAGAATGAGGGAAGAGTGGGGTTTGATTAAATTAGAGATGCAAATTGAATTGGAGGACCTACCTTTTTCTTTTTTTCTTTTCTTTTTTCAAAGTGTCCGAGTGGGTAGTGGTGAAAGCCAAAAACCCACTGGGGAATTTCATCGAACACCAAAAGGGCAAGGGCCCATAATCTTGCCGTCTTGTATAATGTGTATGGGCATCAATCCTTATCGATGGCTACTTTTCCAAAATGGCTGGGTCGTGTTCTTCAGATGGGGGCTGAAATTGTAAGGATCCTCGTTTGCTGGTGATTGCCGGGTGGAGTCGGTCATCTTTCTCAAACGAGTGGACATTGTTGGATTTCATCAACGTGCAATTTAATGTCTTCCCAGTGAACTCCATATTCAGTGGCTAATAAACCTTTAAACCCCAGATGGAAATGGACCCTACTCCAAATTTTGGTACCTTTGATTTTGTATGTGGAGATTAAACCAAGCACATAAAAGGGCGGTGGCACTTCCCATTCCCATTCCCATGCAATGCAACTTAGGTTAGGCTTTTCTTAACCCATATGCCTCTAATATTATCGTTATAAAGTAAATATATTAATAGGAGAATCAATCTAAACATAGTTTAGTAGATAAAGTAAGTATATACTTAGATTCACTTAATATATTTGTTTTAACTTAAAAGAAAAAAAAAAAAAAGTGTCACATGCACTCTACATTTATTATATTGCAAGAGAAAAGAAATGTGTTGGGTTGTGTTTAATATTTGAGGGTAGCCAAATTAGAAGGGATAGAAATGTGTGGATGGAAGTCTTTAGAGTTGGCCTAGACCAAGTACATGGTCCTTCCACATTTCAAAATATCTCATAGGTTGGTTTGTTAACTCAAGTTGCAAATCTGATTGTTTTGAACTTTGAACTAATCCAACATCTTAGAGATTGTTAGTAGATAGTTTAAATATGGAGTTAGTAGTTAGTTTTGTGGAGTTCAATTAGTGAACTTTGTTAGGTTATCAATTAAGCTATTTTAGCATTAGAACTGGTATTTATGATGAAAATATTACTATAATTTTATTTTTTTTTTAAAACATTGAGTATAAGATAAACATAAGATTTCATCTCAAAATTAATTGTCAATAAGAGAAGTAACTTATATATCTCATAAAAATTATGAGGTTTTTCCATATTTTGTATGTAATTGCAAATAATAATTTGCTTAATTTAGAAAATGGATGTAAGTTTTTTCTTATTATTAAAAAAGTAATAACTATTTTATGAACTAGACGACAAGAAAAGTTAGGATAAGAGAGTAGTTGTCCAAATTTGTGTCCTAGCCTTGATTTAAGTAACTTAATCAAAAGAATAAAACTGTTTTAAAAATTTAAGAACTTACTTTTTATTGGACTTCCAACAAATACATCAATTGTAAAATTTTAAAAATTTCAGAGACTAAAATAAAATTTAAATGGGAATGTTTGGTGGTCTTTTTTTTCCCTTGCATGATATGGATGTTTGTATTTTAGTTATTATTATTATTATTATTTTCTATAGGCAAGGAATTGCTGTCTTTTAATAACACAAGAAAATAGATATAGGTGGTAAGTACTATTACAATTGGAGAAGAAGGATTCCTCAATGAAAATAAAGGTGCAATTAATGGTGCAACATTCTAGATATCCCACTTGAATTACATGAGTGGGAAACTTCACAAGATTATCCTAAACATCATTCCTACAAGATAATATTTTCATATTTTATATTATAAAGGTCATTAAAGTTCATTCTCATTTTCATTTGGTCAACTACTATTCATCTAAATGCTTCTTTCAAATGAAAACATCAACTACTTATGCATTGTTTTATAAACAAGTGGTAAAATTTTTATATTTGGGTTTTAGTTAGGAATGTGATCTTTCATGACACATTTGTTATTGTTGCTCAACGGTCCCTTTCGTTTAATATAACATCATTTATTTTAAAAAACATACATTTTAGAAATATATAGCTTGTCACTATAAAGTTGCACTGCTTGGAGGTGGTTAATCTTTTGACTGTTAGTCCTACCACAAGATTTAGGCAATGTGTCCTATCACCATGTTTCTCATTGGAATAACATTTTGCCTCATTTGTTGGCTTCCAAAATGTTGGAGTAAGTTCCTTCTCTTTCCTCCTCAATGGTTTAAGTCTCTTGTTAATACTAAGTTGATTGTTTCTGAAGATAAAAAGAACCATTTTTCTTATATCACAATCTTAACAAATTTATATTTAAGCTTTGTCTTTTCTCATTATTTGGTCATCGTTCTCAATCTCAAATATATTTCTCTAATTTTTCTTTATAAATCTAATATTTTTCTAAAGGTAAATATTGATGAATTATGATAAATTGCCTCCAACATCGTAGGCTCTTTGCAATTTATAGAAAAAATTTCTTGAAAGAATGAGAAGAGATTTGACACTCCAAACAAGAAAAGAGACCCAAATTCATAGAGAAGTGTCATGGATGTCTGAAACTTACATGGAACTCAAGCCCTCCCAACAAGAACGTGGGTTGAAAAACTAATCCACTAGTGAACACATTATGCAGCTGTTTCTTAACATGTTGCACAAACTGAACAAGTTCTCAAAGTTGCTTACATTCACGAATAATCTGAGTGAGACTCGGTGTAATCGCTCGGGTAAGGCGACATCACCTCTTGCTCTAGCTGCTGCAGTACTTGGTTCATTGTAGGTCGCATAGTCGGGTTGCCATCGGTGCACCTCGCCGCTATTTCGAGAATCGCTTCTACAGTTTCAACATCTGCATTCCGACACCTATTATCAACTATGTTCTCCAATTGGTCTTCTCCCCGCAGTGTGTTCAACTATTTGTCATGATCATGCTCAATTTAATAAGTTATTTAGAGATTGAACAAACAAATTGCAAGAACTTGAATTGTGCAGAGATTGGCTTACCCAACCAACAATATTTACGCCCCGCTTTGAGAAAAATGGATCACTCGGTCTCTTCCCTGTTACAAGCTCCAGCAAGAGAACTCCAAAGCTATAAACATCAGACTTCTCAGTTCCTATCCCACTTTCCAAGTATTCTGTTTAAGAAAGTAGGTCCAAAGAATTCTATTTGAGCTTATAGTTATATAATTTTCTGTATTGAAGTTGAATCATCATTGTAGCTTATACCAAAGACATTAAAATGGAATTGCACCTGGAGCCAGATAACCAAATGTGCCAGCAACAACAGTTGTGACATGGGAATCCCCATTAACCGAAAGCTTTGCAAGACCAAAGTCAGATACGTGCGGCTCTAAGTTCCCATCAAGAAGAATGTTGCTGGATTTTATGTTGCAGTGAACAATCTTTGGACAGCAATCATGGTGCAAGTACGCCAATCCTCGAGCAGAGCCTAGTGCTATGTTTAACCGAGCACTCCAATCCAAAGACTTTTGTGGTCCATATTCTGCAAATAGTGAAAAACATAAGTTTACAAACAGTTGAAAAGAAAAATAAAACTTCCACATTTCTATAGTTTCGTACTCATGATTCTACATCTTCATATATATTACTTCACAATATTTTGGATTTTGAACTTCAATAATGGAATAGGAAAATGATACCGTGCAAGAAATCATCCAAGCTACCCGCCGCCAGATAGTCATATATGAGAAGCTTTGAAGAAGGAAGCCGGCAATAACCACGCAATTTCACTAAATTTATGTGCTTAATGCTACCCAATATCTCCAATTCTCTTTCAACAACTTGGTCTGGACCGCCTTGAGTCCTATCAATTTTCTTCACAGCAAAAGCTCCAGAATCATTCATGACCATCCGATACACAGTGCCAAAACCTCCTGAGCCAACAACATTTGTTTCATTCAGGGCTTCCAGCTTTTCTATGATCTCACGTGTTGGATACGGTAGATCACCATGAAATGTAATAAGCTTCGCACCTACATCGGGTT
Source organism: Citrullus mucosospermus (assembly GCA_030954485.1). NCBI lineage: Eukaryota > Viridiplantae > Streptophyta > Magnoliopsida > Cucurbitales > Cucurbitaceae > Citrullus > Citrullus mucosospermus. The sequence goes on from CM062060.1 coordinate 28,020,465, forward strand.
GTGAGGCGGCCAATTGCATTATGTATTATTTTGAGAGAAAATGTACAGATTAGATAAAAGCAAAAGAACCAGGATCGAAAAGAATAGCTCACTTGTTTCGCGATTTTTTTGCTTCTTAACTTCCATGTAACTCTTTGCAGTTCTTTCTTTCTTCGACACCAAACGAGTCCACATGAATACAATAAATATGACCAATACAAACCCTGCTGTCGATATTGCACCAATCAACAGTCCTTTCATGTAATGAGAGGACCGTTTGGCAGGAACTGTAAAATAAAATAAAATAAAAAACAAAAAACAAAATTAGTATCCAGTTGTTCTGTCACTGATTCACCTAATTGCAATATGATTAAGTGGTAAATAATTTCATCGAAGTGTAAAGATAAATTGCCTGCGGCTTCATCACTTGCAGCATGTGGTAAAATGACAGGAAACCCCAGTGAGGTCCGGCACGGCTTGTTCACTTGTCGGCCACAAAGACCTTGATTGCCAAAGAACCTGGCACGTCAAAGGATCATATCATCTCGAGATACAGAATGCGTTGAAGAACCAAGTGAAAATGAATAGGATACACTGGGGAGGAAAAGATGATAAGAACTTTGAGGTCGAGGCAAACAAGTAAATGGCATGTTTCTCTTCTCTTGAATTTGGTATCAACATGAAACCATCCACTTGGTTGGTACAGTTCAATAACATTCTCTTCTCCTGATTCTCAAGTTCTCTTTGGAATGCCATGAACATGCCTATATGGCCACTTTGTCAATCAATTGGATACTTCTAAACCATGCTTGTATAAATCCTAGAACTAAATCCTACCCAAGAACCTAACACTATGAATCGAAGCCAGTTCTTCCAAGTGTTTGGCATAGACAAAGGATTTCAACATGCATGAAAGGACTGGGTCTTGATAGTGTACTTACGAGTTGTTACCAAAGGTGCTTAGAACTCCAATATCTGGGATTTCTCCAAAGAAAAAGTTAGTAGATAAATTCCTGAAAAATGAGTACCAAGTTGGTAAGAAACACAACAAGGTTAATAGTTTTAGTAATATGAACTGCAGGCATGGAAAGTTGACATAAATGTAGCTATAGTGATTACAACTTACAGATTGCGCAAGTGTGTGAGACGACCAATTGATGATGGTATACTACCCTTAAGGGAATTGCTTGATAAATCACTACAATTAAATACACCAGTGATGAAAACTGAGTAACAGAGGTGAAGTACAAAACAACTATAGATACAAAAACCCAGAAGGCAAACAAACTATTAGTATTCTAATTGCAAGTTTTTCCGTATAAGTGTTTCTTTTAATTGATTTCATAAACTATTTATTAGCTAAGACATCAAGAAGACCACATAATCATCAAAGAACGAAGAGGGGAAAAAGATCAAGACTCTCACAGTATGGTAAGATATGAAAGGTTTCCAACATTTGATGGAATGCCACCTTGAAGATAATTAGCCCTCAAGTACCTGAATAAAAAAAAAATGTATAATCTCATGAATATAAATAAAGCATTTGCAAGCACATTCATAAAAATGGTGGAGGGAGGGTTGTAAAAATGATAATGGTAACTTACAGGGCTCTAAGTTCAGAACAATTGGCAAGTTCATTGGGAATATATCCATGTAAGCCGTTCTGGTGGAGAGCCCTGATTACACATAAGAAAAAAAACAGACTTGAGTGAAGTCCTCCATAATATCAGAATAGAGAGGTAAGGTGCTTGTAGAGTGCTTACAGTCTCTGCAATCTACTAAGTTTACCAATGCTGGGAGATATAATCCCTCCTAGTTGCATGAATGGTAGATTACTGCAAAACCCACAAACAAATATACCCAAAGATTTTAAAATGAATGAAAAAAAGATAGGTTAAGAGAGAATGAAGTTAAATGCTCAAAAGATAGTGTAGAAGAGAATGAAGTAACATACATTGAGCTGACACGAGAGTCCTCGGGATGGCAAGAGATACCAGTCCATTTGCAGGGAGATTCATCTGAAGGGTTCCAGTTAGTGAGGACGTCCTTAGTGTCATTTAAAGTACTTTTGATCTCCAACAATGTTAGACCTGAGACATAAGACAAAGTAAAACATAAACCCTAAAGAAATCTTCAGCAGAAATGGCATAATAAGGGTAGGGTTTACCATCTTCAGTGAGAGAAAAACAGCAGTGGCTCAAAAGGGTAGCTGCTAAAATGAAGGAGAAGACCCAAATGAAAGGACCCATTTTGAAAAATTTCCCACCCACTTTGAAAAATTGAATCTACAGATTACAAATCTCTTGCAGCAGCTAGTCACCGGAGCTCATCCATCTCAGGCGAAAAACCCCATTTGAAAAATGGTTGAGAAGATTGAAAGAAGGAGAGATTTTGTTGTGGAAGAACTAATCAAAGCGAATGGGGAGAGAGGTTTTATGATCTGACATGTACAGAACAGGAAAGAAGGACAAGTTTTTGAATGGACATGGGAAATCGTGCGAAAATGCAGTAGCCGTTTGTCCTCAGCTGAAATTCAAAAAAAAAAAAAAAGTCTTGAGATTCAAAATTCATACATATTTAAATGATGGAGATGTCTCTACTGCTCCATAATCTCTGGTCTTAAGAACACAACTTTTTTAGCATTTAAATTACGACAGCAGCAATGTTCACTTTTGAAGTGGGACTAATTTAAAGCTATAATGGGAAAGGTGGATTTGGGTATGTTTGTTTGAAAGTCATCTAGAAATGCCCATAAAATTGAACAAAAAACTGAAACTCAGCTGGCCAATTTGACTGTTTTGTTGTTTAACTCAACAGTTTATTCAGCTTCAGCCCAGATTAGAGCTCAGCCCACTCTTCCGTTAAAACCCTAGTTCTTCAAGTCCCTACAGCCCAACTTTCCATATAAACAATAAACAAAGTATAAACTCAAATTTTACTGGGAAAATTACTCTCTATATTTTCCATTAGGTTACTTAGTTTTCGGATGAAAGTTTTAAAATATTACCCATTTAATTTAGAGTGGTATAAATTTAAGTTTTATTTCAATTTACTCTATAAATTTCAATATTTACATTTTTAACCTCGATTTTTCACTAAAAATACTCATTATTTGTCATAATTATTTTTAATTAGTTTATAGACATTAACATAACTAATTAAAAATGAGTATTGAATGAAAAATCGAAGTTAAAAGTGAAAATTTTAAAACTTATAGAACAAATTGAAACAAAATTCAAATCTCAATGACAAAATTATAAAATTTTGAAACCTAAAGACTAAATTGAAACCAAAACTCAAAATTAAAAAATTAATTGCGTAAAATTTGGAAATATATGGACCAAATAGAAATAAAACTAAAACTCGGAGACCAAAAATATATTTTTTTCAATTTTAAATGAAAAACAGTTATATTTTACCTCAATTTTCAACCAAAACTATAATAATAATAATATACTTTCCAAAAAAAAAAATTCCAAATTATTCTATACTCTAATATTCTCTCCAGGGAATAGAAAATATAAACTCCCAACTTTATTTTTGATATGCTCATGTTTGATTAGTATGTAATTTTGAGTCAATGTACCTAACTTAGCCTATAATAATATACTTTGAAGTATATTTTATTATATTCTCGAACTTTTGGCTATGTCTCTACTTTGTCTATCTCACAAACATCATTAGTGGAATATTGAAATGAAATGTCTAACCAATAAAGTTGTGGTTGATCTAACTTGATTTGCAAAATAATTGGATAAGTCGATAAGTTCAAATCAAATTTTAATTAATGTGTTAATAAAAAAAAAAAACAATAACCAAATAGTGCCTTATCTAAAATTTAAAATTGTTTAATTTTTTGAAAGGTTAGATTAAATATACATAAGGCTCAAAAATCTAGTGAGATAAAAGCAAAATCTCATGATTTTTTGTAAGCCAAGTCTATGGAATTTTATATAAGAGTGAATAATGTAAACCTAAATTTATTTAACCAAGCTATACTTTCTGAGTTTTTTTTTTTTTCTTTTTAAAGTACAATACATGTAGGGGATTTGAAAGTTAATATTATTGTTCGAGATTAAAAAAAAATTTTAAAAAAAAAAAAAACTTTGTACATCATATAATTCATAATTATTCTAGATTTTAAATTACTGACAGCTTTTAGTTTTAACTTTGGACCAATTTAACATTTTCACTATTATTTCAAAATCTTTGAAATATTTATTTTTTTAATTATTAACATCATTTTGGAATTTTAACTTTATTTTTGCTATTGATTTATTTTGGTTGATATTACATTCATCAATGCAAAATATTTCAAATTAATAGAGAGATTTCGTTTTTTTTTTTTTTCTATATTTCTAACTGAAAATGGATTGTCTCTCTATTGAGATCTCAAGTATATGTCGAATATACTGATAATATACTAGAAAATATAAATATACATCTTATATATTATGGTCTATTTTTTTGTGCATTTATAATTATATTGAAAAATATAAATATATATCGCATAGATTGTTCAATATATAAGATAATATATTGTACAAATTGTCTTGTTCATGCACTTATCAAATATACCCTAGTTTATTACTAGAAAATTCAAATATATATATACATATATATATCAAATATACCTTGATTTCTCTTTCAGAATTTTTTGTGCTTCTTGCTTTCATTTATGAATGGAACTTTTTTTTTGAATTTTGGAGAAACTTTCCTTACTTGTGTAAATTTTGAAAAGAAGATCGGTTTTTAAAGTTCATAACCGCGAGAAACTTCAATTACATATGTCTTTTAGTATTAATATTATTATATATTTTTTATTAAAAAAACGCAAGAAGGTTAAAAAAGTAAATTTGGTTAGATTTTTGTGTAAAATAATAGTCCATAAGGTTAATTATGTAAAAGATAGGAAAGTTTAGACACTTGTGTAATTTGACCTATTTATTCATGTTATATGTATAGAAAGCCCTTATTGTTATGGGGATAACCACCGCATGTCCCATCGCTCTACATATCCCCAAAAGGAAAAAGATGCTTTGTAGGTTATGATGGTCGAGTCAAGTACATTATTCTTGATTGAAAAGGGCAAAGAAGTCTCGAGCTAACTTACAAGTCACCAAACTTGTAGTTAGCACCCTCTATTAACACCATAGAGCCCTAAACACAGATCCCAAGCGAGTGTTAGAAATGGTTAGTATAAATAGAGGAATACCTCTACCTCCAAATGCAAGCAATACTATCGTACTTAGCCCAATAGTACTTCAGTTAAACATTAACTTACGCATCAGTGTATTGGGCACAACACCACACTGGTGTGGATTCTGCCTTGTAGGTGAGCTCGACTCGAGGACTACCACGGTCATCTTGACCATAACCGCACATCAACGTGTATTATATTATAAATATGTATTTTCACCATATAAATTTTGATAATTTAAAAGAGTGAATCAATTTACACCTCTAACTTTTGGAGTCGAATCAACTCAAAATTCAAACTAATAACTATATCAATTAAAAGCTTGTACTTTCACAAATAAACCAATTTAGGTTTTGTTATTTATACTTTTTAAATCATCAATACACAATTCCACGAGTTCTTTACAAGACAAAACTCACGTAATATTTGAATTTAAAAAAATGTTGAAATAGTAATTTTTAATAATATTTAGATTTTCTTACCACATAATTGGATTTGGAAAGAATAATAATATTTTAGGTGATTTTGATTTTAAATAAAACCAAAGTAGTAAGCATGAACATGACTCAATTGTAAATTTGTACGGTCAAACTTCGAGTCCTAAGATACAATCCCTCTATTCCACATCTAGTAAATTGTTTTAAAATAAAAAAAATAAAAAAATAAAAATGGGTATGCATTAACTTATTAAAATGTAGGATTTAAATTGACATCATTATTAATTCAAAATTTTAATTAATTTAACCTACAAAGTTAGGAGTAGGGAAAATTAGAAAAACTATCCCTGAAGTATGGTGATAATTGCAATTAGACTCTCAAACTTTCAATTGTAAAAATTATGACCCTAAACTTTTACAAGGGTTAAAATTGGACCCTCAAGCTTAGAATAATTATAGAAATTGGACCCACAAATGATAAAAATTGAACTTTCAAACTTATACAAATGTTAGAATTTATACACTTATGTAAGTTTGAAGATCCAACTTGACCCAATTTTAACACTTATATTAGGTTGGGGGCTCAATCATTAAAATTAAAAGTTTGAGGATATAATTACAACTACCACCATACTTTATGAATGACTTTTGCAACAGTTAAAAAAAAAATAATAATAAAAAATAAAAAATAGAAAAATCTCTTTTAAAAAGTTAGGAAACTCACAGTATGTGATACATAAATGAAACTCATTTAATTTGGAGATAAATTGAAGCTAGATTTGTAGGAACAACTCCATTAGGACGAAATGATGGTTAATGTTAAGTAAAGAACTTGAAATCTTTTGCTCAAACCCATAAGCTTCATTTATTTTTGTCTTCACTGAGCAAAACAAAAGGTTAATTATTTGAGATGGTTTTGAAGCATTGGATAATTCAACTATCTCACTGCTCAAACTTCAACTTGTTTGACCACTTTGTCTTTGTGTTTTGATTCAATCTCACAACTTTCAGTTTCAAACACGTCTCTATTTGAAGACCTTTCGGCAATAACAACCAAAATTGCCTTCAATATGATTTCTAATCATCAAATCAATCATTGAATTAGCCTTCACGGGCTTCATATATATATAGGCCAAAATAAAGTAGATGTATATTTGGTCCCTCTGTGACTAAATTGACACCTACATGACCAAAAGTGTATTTAGCGAATGAAGATTCATATATATGATCAGTGTTTCAAAATGCAATTGTTTAGTTTTCAAAACAATTGCGTGCAACAATGCTTTGAGAAAAGTCAACTATGACATGAAGTAAAAACAGTGTTAAGTAAATTTTAATTTTATACTTGAAAAGACATAGAGAGGGGTTATTTCAATTATATATTAATGTTTTATATCAAACTTACGGTAAAATAATTATTTAAAAGTTTTATATGCCTTAAATTAAAAAGTTCATTTCCATCTAAATTATTTGATAAAAATTAAACAAAATTATTATTAAAAATTGAAAAGTGAATAGATGTGAGAATAATATATTTGTATAAAACTAGTTAGAGAAGGTACAAGTTTTATAGGGAAGTTAAATAATCTGATTTACCAAATGGCCCAAACGGTTAAGGTTCTCCCATACTCGTATTTAGTTTTTACTCCCACAAACTTAATTCCAAATGGGACCAAAGATTCGCCCATAATTTTTATGAAAAATTATCTTAAATGACAAAACTATTGAAAATATTTTTAAGTAATAACAAAATATAACAGTCTATTTACAATAAATTGCAATAGATCGTAATAGATTACAATTTATGTCTATCACGACATAGATAGACACAACTAGTAGCCTATCGCGATCTATCACAAATAGACACTGAAATCTTACTATATTTGTAAACATTTTGGTTCATTTTCCTATATTCGGAAACAACTCAATTTTTAAATTAAAACTATAAATAATATATATATACACCATAAGTTTGAGATTTGAATCTAATGTACCACTTGGATGATAGACCCATAGTCATAATATATAAGGAAACAAGATCTCCATTATATCAATATATGTGGAAAAAATTTAAAAAAAAAAAAAAAAAAAGGGTCAATTTTTCAGTTCACGTGTTCATATTGACTAAGCTAAATAAATATCTCAGCCAATATAATACCAATCAAATGATAGAGCTAGAAATGTAGTTAGGTTTAGATGATTTTACTTTTGCATGGTAATTGAAAGGAATATTTTGTCACTTTCAAGTTGAATTTTATTTTCCAACCTTTGGAAAAACAAACTCTCAATTAATAAGAATACTCCAATAATGTGACTGGTTTAAGTGTCACATCATTCTATTATATCCTCCTCATAAAAGTTCAATCTCTAAAGAATCCTTCACTATGACTTTTAACATATGAAACTAACTCTAGATTCCATACCAGACCCCACCCTCTAAGCCTGCTACATCTTGGTATACCTTTTTTTTCTTCTTTTTTTTTTTCACTAGAATCAGGCACACAGTAGACTTGAGGGGAAAGTTACTAAAGAAAATATACCTCATGAATGATAATCATTGAAGTGTGAATATGAACAAGGCCAATCCATACAACAATAGACACTTTTTTAGATCAATTTATCAATTTCTCTGTTTGGGACCATCAACCAACCTCTTGGAAATATGGCACTTTATGTGCTTCACAAAACTCAGGCAGGCATTTATGAAGTCTCTCAAATTCGAATTCTGCTGTACATATCATTAATCTATAAGCAGTTTCAATGAGCTAATTAAATGCTACATGCAACTGTTTTCAAAAAGAAGAAGAAAAAACAACAGTGATTTTTGTACTAACCAAAGCTGTCACATTAATTCAGCACTTTCGAAACTTTGAGAAGCGATGAATTGCTGTGTTTTCAGTCCAGGAATAGCATTTCCACAGCCTGCTGTACCTTTCCTCACAGTGAAGGGCTTTGGCATTAACTGGTTTCCCTGCAAAACAGCATTTTCGATAAGGACAATCAACATGCTTTGTCCCATCGCTTGGTACGCTGACATCACAATGCAGAAGTTTGTAAATGTAAACATTATTGTAAAATAAAGATGGCTCAGATTGAGATATGCGTATGTTTATGTTTATGGAGTCACATAAATGAGTTTCAATTACCAAATATAATGTTTAGTATTTGGAAAACAAGAGAGCTAATGTTATCTAGAGGAAACGAAATTCCATAAATCCATGCTTTAATGAACTTAAACTAAGTAACAAGTTAGTTAAACCCAAAAGAAGAGATGAGAATTATTCTTTTTGAGAATTAATGTGTGAGATTTCACATCCCTCCTTCTGATATCATTTTGAGCTATATTAATTAAACTTCTTTGATCATCCTGCACACATTTCACTTTCTCATTACATCTTTGTCCTTATTACTATTCAGGGAAAAACACATCACAAATCTTTGAAAGCTAACAAAAAGTAGTTATCTCGATCTAACACTTCATATGCTGATACAGCACATCCAAAGTCGACAACCTGTTGAACCAAATAAGCAAATGCAATATTGAAAGCATAAGTAAACTCAGTAGTGGATCAAAGTATAAAAGGGTTTGTTGTAGAAAAGACTAATAAGAAGATCAGAGAGTGGTTCTGAGAGAGAGCCATGGAGAGAAATAATGAAGATGTTCACAATCTTGATGAGCCTAAGGTCAATTATAAAGGAGTCAAGGCCATGCCATTTGTAGTAGGTTCGTAAGAGAAGTCCCTAGGGAGGTCAAACACAAATCAAGCTTCCATTTTTGTTTTGTTTTAATATTTGTAATGTTAATTAATATGTGGGTTTGTTTATTTAGGGAATGAAACTTTTGAGAAGCTAGGGACTACAGGCACTTCTTCAAACCTTTTGGTGTATTTGACAGATGTATTTCACATGAAAAATATCACTGCCACAACTCTTATGAACATTTTCCATGGCAGCACCAACTTTTCCACTTTGTTTGGAGCATTTCTTTGTGACACTTATTTTGGACGTTACAAGACCTTAGGATATGCCTCCATTGCTTCATTAATGGTACGGCTGCTCCTATTTGTTTGAGTTTCACACCAAATGCCAGCTTATTCAGACACCCCATGCACATGCACATGCATGCATGAATTAAATTAACGTCGGTTCGAAATGATATTTTAAATGCTTAAAATGTTTTTAAGCACTTAAAATGTCATTCCAAACGAGACTTTACAACGTTCAAATGTGAGCGCGCGCATATATATATATATATACAAATTCACTAAATTGGTTGTTTTCATGTCACTGATCACTCACACAGGGGATGGTTGTACTAACACTGACAGCATCAATTGAGAAGTTGCACCCACCAGATTGTGGAAAGGGCAGTGCAGGCGGGCCTTGCCTGGAGGCAACGCCATGGCAGATTGCATTTCTGTTATTTGGATTAGGACTGCTTGTAATCGGAGCTGGTGGAATCAGACCCTGCAACTTGGCTTTTGGAGCAGATCAATTCAATCCCAACACAGCCTCAGGGAAGTTAGGAATAAACAGCTTCTTCAATTGGTACTACTTCACCTTCACATTTGCCATGATGATATCTTTAACCATCATTGTATATGTCCAAACTGAAGTGAGCTGGGCTTGGGGATTAGCCATTCCTGCTTTCCTTATGTTCCTATCCTGTGCACTTTTCTTCATGGGTTCCTGGATTTACGTCAAATTAGAACCTGATGGGAGTCCTTTCACCAGTGTAATGCGAGTTCTAATGGCTGCTCTCAAGAAAAGACAATTGCCATTGCCAGACCAGCAATGGCCATCTCTTTTTAACCACATTCCCGCAAACTCCATCAATTCCAAGCTTCCTTACACAGATCAATTCAGGTAGACTTCCATTTTCAAAGCTTTTAAGTCTTTAACAAAATCTTAAAAGCTAAAACAAAAACCCCTATATTGCTTGCAGCTTCTTAGACAGGGCAGCAATCATAACCCCAGAAGACAAATTCAAGTCAGACGGATCAGCAGCCGATCCATGGACACTCTGCAGCACACAACAAGTAGAAGAAGTAAAATGCTTAGTGAGAGTAATACCAATATGGGGTGCAGCCATACTATACCATGTCGCTACAACACAACAACAAACATACGTTGTATTTCAAGCACTCCAATCCGATAGACGCTTATTCTTCGGGAACACCCATTATTTCAAAATCCCAGCCGCTTCCTACACAATCTTCACCATGATTGGCCTCACAATCTGGATCCCTTTCTACGACCGAATCTTAGTCCCTTCGCTCCGCCGAATCACCGCCAGAGAAGGCGGCATTACGCTCCTACAAAAAATGGGCCTCGGAATGGGAATCGCCATTGTAACAATGTTCATCTCAGCATTAGTGGAACAAAAGAGGAGGAATTTAGGCCTTACACAGCCGTTGTGCGAAGAAACAGGGAGAAGGGGTGCAGTTTCTTCCATGTCGGCGCTCTGGTTGGTCCCTCAATTGACGCTGATTGGGTTGTCGGAGGCGTTCACCGTCATTGCCCAAGTTGAATTCTACTACAAGGAGTTCCCGGAGAATATGAGAAGCATTGGGGGGTCGTTGTCTTTTGTCGGTCTTGCGGTGTCGAATTATTTAAGTGGGTTTATGGTGACGGTGGTGCACCGCCTCACCGCTGGAAACTGGTTGCCGGAAGATCTGAACGAGGGTCGTTTAGATTACTTCTATTTCTTGGTATCGGGATTGGAAGCTGTGAATTTGGGGTACTTCGTGTTGTGTTCAAAGTGGTATAAGTATAAAGGGAGTGGAAGCCATGGCGTTGATGAGATGGACTTCGGGAAGACGGAATTTGAGAAAACTGTGGTTTATTGATTGATTATGTAATGTGTCATCGTTTGCAATTTTTTTCTTTTTAATGGTTATGAATGAATGTGTAATGTAATGTAACGTCAACTAGGGTTTTGGCCCTAACATCTCAACTTCTTATAATACATCTACATAAATCAATCTATAAGCCCTTAGATCATTAGAAGTGTTGATAATGTCAACATTCATGTTATTACCAATAATATATATTTTTAATTTCAACCAAAATATTAGAAGTTCAAATGTTAATATTAAATTCAAAATAATGATAATAATAATATTAGTGTTTCTTAGTAGTTAGTACATAGAATATCTTTCGTCATTATAAGAACTTGATTCATCTTTATCCTTTAAAATCATCTTAAATGTTCATTAATAAGTAGTTTGTCACTATTGCATTTTTGTTACTCTTCACCAATAATGAGGACGTCCAATAAACTTAATTGATGGATAAATACAATATGACTAAATTTTTTAATGAATACAAAGTGAATTGAAACTAATACTGAAACATAGAAATTAAAAATATATATATATTTTTTAATACAATTCAAACATAAATTGTGAGTGTAAATAATTATAAAAAAAAAAAAAAAAAAAAAAAATCTAGAAGTGAGGTTAATAATGCAGTGAGAATTGGGATGAAGAAAATTCTAAATAATGTTTTCATTCAACGTTTGACAAGTCATTAATCTATTATTTTATCTCATGGTCCCATATCCTTAAATACTTCTTTTTTGACAAACGATAAATTGATGAACCGAATAAATTTTTTCTATACTATGTTAGTCTCATAAACTTTTCAATGGAATGAGATATATACCTTCTTGCATTGAAAACTCACACTTTTTGCTTTGAATAAATTTAGAGTACAGATGAAAGAATCTGCAAAAGTAGTAACATCTATAACCAAGGATAGATTGAAAGTGAAACAAATTTGGTAATTGAATTAGGTGAAGGGAAAGCAAAAGGCAAATATCTCAAAACTAAGAAAGCAATCATTTATAGAAACTCCAACCTTTCTCTAAATCTCAAGCAAATATAGTTTCATTAAAAATAAAAAATAAAAAAATCAAAATATAGCAAAAAAAAACTAAAATATTTACAAATATAGCAAAATTTCACTATTTATCTGCGATCGATCTCAACATCTAACTGTGTATTTTACTATCAGTTGTAAATATTTTCAGCAGTTGTACCATTTAAAATAATTTTCCAAAAAAAATCTCAAGCAAATATGTAATCTACTATTAGTCATTCATGAGTAAAGCATATTCTAAATTATAAAAAGTAAACATTTACTTAAATATAGCACAATTTAGTTGAAAGTATTGGCTTAGTAATTTCTACTAATAACATCAAGATGTCATAATCTCAACTCTTTTTTGATACAAAGTAAAAACAATCCATTAATTTTAAGTCATTCGATCTCAACTATTAAACTTTCAAGTAAATGCAAAAAACAACAAGATTGTGTTTTTACTTTCAAATTTATTAGTCCTTTTTTTTTTTGTTTGTGTTTTATCAACTTATCCTTGTCAAACACTATTCTTCTTTCAATTTATGTATTCTTAAAGAGTAATCCAATTTAATTTCAAAACATTAATCTCATTGAATTGAACACAAATGTTTTTTTTTTATTATTATTAAAGAAAAAAAAAATCCTCAAATTTTTCGCATGTTTTACATTTATATGCAACAAACGTGTCTAAATTGTCTAGTATTTCTCCCTTAGTCACTATCAAAAAATTTGATGGATCAACTTGTCGGTATGTGAGGATTAATAGGTGAGGGGTCATTCTCGACATTTTGCTTTTTTCTACTCTTAGATTGATGCATTCTTTCAATATATGCAATATGCATCATCAATTATTGATCATATTCTTAGAAGTTATGTGTACATAAATGAACGTGACACTTTTTGTGCAATATGATTTTTTCCATTTTTCTATATATAATGCATATAATTATGACTTAAGTTCAAGATTAGATTCCTTAGTTAAATAATAGGTTTGGTTTCAAAATGGTTAATTTGATAGCTATACTCTAGGAAGTTTAATTTTCAATAAACAAATGTGCAACAAATTTATAAATATACACTTTTATATCTTATAGATTTCTAAATTTTCAATTTTATATCTAATAAATTTCTGACGTATTAACTTATTGAACACAAAATAGAAAGAATAAAATTACTCTTGTATGATCTTGAAATCTACAACAAAATTTACTTATTATCTAAACTTCAAAAGAAACAGTGTAAATCACAATTTTAGTTTATTTATTTGATGGTTGAACTTTTAAAAAAATGTGTAATACATCTTCAACATTCTAATTTGTGTCTAGTATTTTCTAACCATAACTCATTCAATTATTTTAAACATTAATCAATCTATTATAAATAAATTTGAATGTTATTGACTAAGAAATCCTTAACTTCCACTACATTCCTAAACTATAACACCAAAATTTATACTTTAACCATCGCTTTCTTTAGGACTTTTTTTCTTTTTTTCCTTAAACTCTCTTTATGATATTTTTCTATACCCCGTTTATTAGGTAATTAACTTTTCACTGCCTTTATACATACATTTATTAGTTCAATTCCTAGATACTCAAACAACTAATGTTATTCAAGTCAACAATACTTTTTTTAGTATTTGATAAATCTCTAAACTTTAAATTGTATTAATTATTTACTAAAATTTTGCATTAAATATTTAGTCAAAAAATAACGAGTAACGAAAGATTTGAGAATTAAAATATATATCCTACCAAAAAATAAAGTTAGAGTAGGAAAAATTTGAACCTCTAAAAAAAAAAAAAAAAAGTGTGCACCACTAAATTATAGTCGTTGGATTAGATTTGCAATAAAGGAGGGAGTTAAAAATAAAATTAAAAGCGTAAAAGATTTAGGTTACATTTGTTACTTAGTTACTTTGTTGATTAGTATCTCAATATAGTACAAAAGATTTTTCTTTTCTACAAAGGTATTAGATTAAATACGTGCAAACTTCAGACCTCGAGATTGATAGTATAAGAATTATGTCATCTGAATAGAGTGGCTTGAATTAGATGAGTATTAGCAACCATACAATTGTATACCACCAGAAAATGTGAATAAACTTTAAATTTACGATTGGATTGTCAATTTGGTTTTTTTTTTTCTAATTAATTTAAAATACATATATGTGTGATTCATATGGGTTGTGTCAACCAAAAAAATCAACTTGAGACCCAACTCGACAAAATAGAAAAAATTTAACCCATTTAACACAAACCAACCCTTATAATGTGAGGCATTTGAACATATTATTTACAGTGTCGTGACGAAATTGTGTGCAAATGATGGAACTTGTTGTGAGGTCGGCAGTGGCGTGGTCCATGAATGTTGTTGTTTTAGGCCTCACTGCAGACAAGCAATGTGAACTTTCATCTCCTAAACGACACCATCATATTGCAGTAAAACTAAAGAGACCCCAATTTTGTATTCTAATGAACATTTTTCTAACTTAAACTTCATCCACAAAAATGGGATAAATACACCAAACTTGGGCACTTGTTACACACACACACACACACACAGAAAGAAAGAAAACTCAAAGACATGGAGAAGAAAAATGAGGAATCAGCTCCAAGAAATGATGATGGGGAGACTCAGATACATTACAAAGGCTGGAAAGCCATGCCTTTTGTCATAGGTGAAGTTTCATTTCTGTTCTGTTTTTTGTTCTGTTTCATGTCTTTTGTTGTTGTTGTTGTTTATGTTGTTTTTCATTCAGGGAATGAGACTTTTGAGAAGCTGGGAGCTATTGGAACATTAGCCAATCTCTTGATTTATCTGACTACAGTCTTCAATATGAAGAGCATAACAGCTGCAACTCTACTCAATATCTTCAATGGCAGCACTAATTTAGTCACTTTGGTTGGAGCTTTTCTTTGTGACACTTACTTTGGTCGCTACAAAATCTTGGGATTTTCTATTGTAGCCTCTTTCTTGGTACTTTTTTTCACATATGTTGTTACAGATTTGAACTTTTCACTTTTCCCATTTCCCATCTCCATAAATTTGTTTGATTAATGTTTGTTTTCCATTCAAGGGGTTGCTTGTAATTCATCTCACAGCAGCAGTCAAGAACTTGCATCCACCACACTGTACAGAAGATTTGTGTAAAGGGCCAACGCCAGGGCAGATGACTTTTCTGATGGTTGGATTTGGCCTTATGATAATTGGAGCTGGTGGCATTCGACCATGTAATTTGGCTTTTGGAGCTGATCAGTTCAATCCAAATACAGAAGCTGGGAAGAAAGGAATCAACAGTTTCTTCAATTGGTATGTTTTCACTTACACTTTTGCAATGATGGTGTCATTGACAGTCATTGTGTATGTGCAAACCAACGTCAGCTGGGCTCTGGGATTAGGAATTCCAGCATTTCTTATGCTGATTGCTTGTATACTCTTCTTTGTGGGTTCTAAAATCTATGTGAAAGTGAAAGCCACTGGCAGTCCAATGACCAGCGTTGCACAAGTTCTAGTGGTTGCTATTAAGAAAAGAAAACTCAAGCAACCAGATCAACCATGGCTTTCTCTCTTTGACTACACACCTCCAGGCTCCATTAACTCCAAACTTTCCTATTCAGATCAGTTCAGGTATAAAACC
This sequence comes from Citrullus mucosospermus, assembly GCA_030954485.1. Classification (NCBI taxonomy): domain Eukaryota; kingdom Viridiplantae; phylum Streptophyta; class Magnoliopsida; order Cucurbitales; family Cucurbitaceae; genus Citrullus; species Citrullus mucosospermus. Next base: position 28,036,585 of record CM062060.1, read on the forward strand.
CTCCAACCCTTTTTTTTTTCTTGCCCCATAATTCCATAATCATACACTATTATCCACTTCTAACATAAGTAAAGGGAACTTTATTGTTATTCGCTCAAAATAACGTAGAGTCTGTTTGGATTGGCTACACTTAAAAAGTCATTCAAACGACTTTTATATTTTATTGTTGGAATGTCTTGAATCTGTTATCTAGTACTTCGAATGACCAAGCACGAGGTCTCACTACCTGGTTAGCGAGTTGAGGTCTAGGGACGATGTGCCTTGGTGAGGGTTCAGGGTAGCGCCTCCTAAACCTAAATTGTATTTGTAATTACGTTATTTGCAATTTTGGCCTTGGGGTTTAAAGGAGGGCACTATATGTAAACTCTCTAGCTCTATCAGTGCTTTTGTAATCTGTAATATGATATTTCTCTCTAAAAATAAAACTACTCTCTCCCTTTGCCCAAACGTAGCTGACACACTGTTAATGAACCACGCAAATCTTTGTGTCATTTCATAATACTTATTATACCCTTCACATGAACTAATTGAGCAACACAAATCCAATTTTGGTGAACAGATTTCTGGACAAAGCAGCAATCATAACAGCAGAAGACCAAATAAAGGAGGATGGATCAGCAGTAGATCCATGGAGACTTTGCAGTATGCAACAAGTGGAAGAAGTGAAATGTTTGGTGAGAGTGCTACCAATATGGTTAGCAGGAGTTCTATACTTTGTTGCTCAATCCCAACAACAAACTTATGCAGTATTTCAAGCCCTTCAATCAAACAGGCGGCTAGGAAACTTCACAATCCCAGCTGCATCCTACACAGTCTTTGCAATGCTAAGTCTCAGCATTTGGCTCCCCATTTACGACCGAATTATAGTCCCTTTCCTTCAAAAAGTTACCAAAAAAGAAGGTGGAATCACCATTCTCCAAAGGCAAGGGATTGGGATATTTTTGTCCACAATCACAATGCTTTTATCTGCAATAGTTGAAGATAGAAGAAGAGTCATTGCTCTTACAAAGCCAACACTGGGAATTGAGTCACGAAAAGGGGCGATTTCATCGATGTCGGCCTCATGGCTGATTCCTCAGCTGACATTATATGGGTTGGCTGATGGGTTTGGATCAGTGAGCCAATTGGAGTTCTACTACAAGCAATTCCCAGAGAATATGAGGAGCATTGGAGGGTCAATGTTCTTTTGTGCCATTGCAGGTGGGAGCTACTTGAATGGACTGTTGATAACAGTGGTTCATAGAATGAGCAAAGGATCTAAGTCAGGAGATTGGTTGCCTGAGGACCTCAACAAGGGGAGATTGGATTACTTTTATTACTTCCTTACTGGTATTGAGTTACTCAATTTGTGCTACTTTCTAGTTTGTGCAAAGTGGTATAAGTACAGAGGGGCATCTCAAAATGCCTCTGAAATTCACTTGATCTCAAAACAAGAAGAGAAAAATAGTGTCTGATATATATATCAGCAGGATTTAAATAACGAGCAAATTAACCCTGTTTTCAGATGGAGTAGATTTTGAACTTGGGGTCTTTAAAGCAAAGAAATTCTATGTATGGAACTTATAATGCATAAATTATTAAGAGTGGCATGGCAGGGTAGGGTAGATTTTACAGAACCAGGTTCTGTGATTGTGGAGGGCATTTCTTGTTTGAATTTGATCCACACGAAGCAAGAAGAAATGAAAATGAAGAGAGGAAAATTATGACTTTTGTGTTTGGTTTAAGGTTGCCTTTGAAACTTTGAGACCACAAACTTTGATGGGAGAATCTATCAGAATATTACTATAAATAAGGATGTGGATGGATAGAGTGAGACTTTCAAAACTTTACAAGTATTCTATATAACACTGGCCTACACATTCATCATTTATTTACAATGTGTATCACTACATTGTAGTTATTGTCCACTTTAGACATAAATTGTCACGATTTTATTTTTCGTGTCACCTAAAAGGTCTTATACTAATAGAAAAGTTGTCCCCTCACTTGTATATATATGATTTTTCTCTCATCTAGCCCATGTGAGACTTTGATCGCATTTTCAATAATTATTATTCTATTACTCATTATCAAGTCGCTCAGTAGTCTATATATACCTCAACTAACGCTATGTGGCTCCGGTACAAGCCCATATCCAATGTTTTAATAAAACATATATTCAAAGTCGTGTTATTCATTTATTAAAAAGTTGGTAAGAAAAAGAAAAAACTTGAAAATTCAAAAAAAGAGAAGGGGTCTGTTGTTAGGGACAACAAACCCTCCAACATATCTCTATAATTGTATGGCATTGTCCACTTTGAACATAAGTTATTGTGATTTGATTTTTTGTTCCACCCAAAAGATCTTATACTAAAGGAGATGTTGTACCCTAACTTGTATGTATATGATTTTTCTCTTATCCGGCCAATAAGAGACTTCGATCATATTTCTAGCAATTACTATTTTATTACTCCATATCAACCACTCAAAGTCTATATGTACCTCAACTAACACTATATGTCTCTAGTACATGCTCATATCTAATGTTTTAATAACACATATATTTGAAGTCAAGTTATTTATTTATTAAAAAGTTAGTAAGAAAAGAAAAGAAATCCAAAAAATTCAAAAAATGAGAATGGTATATTGTTAGGACCACGAACTCTCTCACATATCTCCACAATGGTATGATTGTTATTAGTTCACTATTGCTTTGCTATTGGTTTCATCCAAAATATCTCATATCATTGAAAATAGTCGTTCTATCTTATAAAACATGGATTTTCCCCTTATCTAACCAATGTGGAATTTTGATCGTACTCCAACCGAGGTAAAATTTAATAAACTACAAATAACATACATTTATTATTGGAACGAAGTGTTTACAACCAAGATGGGTGCACATCCCGATCAGTGCCAACCGATGAAGGTTCAAACGTCGCATGCAATTAGAACCAAATTGGGATGAGAATAGCTGAAAATAGAAGAGTTTTAAGACGTAAAGAATTCAACATGGTCTAATTTGATGGCTTAATGTATTGTTGTCTTTTTCGATATTTGATAGCCCTTTTGTTGTAAAGTAATTAAGGTGGGTTCTATGCTGGATATTCTATGGCTATGTTTTTAATTTATGGGCCCAATATAATCCATCCTAAAATGGTCAAAACTTAGCTCTGCAAAGAAATAATTTTAAGTCAGATTATTGTGTGTTTCTCTATCTTTCTTTATAGATATAGAAATGGTGTCATTATCAACATGATCAAGCCAAGCGAGCATACATGTTTTACATCTTAACAAATTAATTTACGCCCTGTTAAATAGGTTGATCAAACAGATTTATGGCTTCAAAAAATTAGGTGATTTCTCTTTAAGAAAACTATGGTTAGAGGCTTACTTTTAATAGGCATTAATATAACAAAGAGATGCAAGACTGACAAAGGCTCTAGGAGAAGACTAAAGGTAGAACTACGCCAATCTATAAGCAAATTGATTAAAGAATTAACCAATCTAAGAATGGAGAATGGAGGTTGTTGTGCCAAGTCTAGGAGGATAAACACATATTGAGGGTTGTTTAAGGCAAGGTCCAAAGCCCATAGGTGGGTCCAAGCCCAAATGGTAATAGGAGGAGGCATAGGGAAATACACGTCCAAAAGAAAAAAATCAGAGTCTTAGAGTTTGGCCAATCAATTGAACCAGTAAAGCTATACCAATCAGGAAATAACCGAGTTGCCCCTGATCTTGCACCCTACAACTTTGAACATTGGAAACAACCTTAACATCACTCGAGTTACACATAATCGTTGTCAGTTGTCAAAGGAAAGACATTATAAATATCTTCATCCATTGAACCCAAATGGGAAAGTAAGTAATCTCCAAAAGAGACCTCTGACTTTACTTCTTGTGTGCTTAGCTGAGCTATACACTCATGTACTAACTTAGACATCAGAGTGTGATAGGCTCAGCCGCTAAGCACCATACGGTGTGAGCATCTCTTATGCAGGTTAGCTCAGAAAGTGAGACCAGACCAAGAGAAGCGGGCCAAAGGTCAAGCTTACAAGGGGCCCACAACAACAAACACGAACGAGATCTGAGTGCAACAACATACGCACTAGAACATCAAAGGGTCAACCAGCCCACCCAAGTAGAGGTAGATTAAAGAAATGCACTTTGTTCAATCAAAATTTGAGAAAGAGACTTGAGTAGCAAAGACGCTGGAAGAAGAGAATGAAAAAGAAAACGATGAATGTAATGTACAAAGTAGTGAAAAGGAAGGAGATATCAAGAGGATAAGTCCAATCTTTAGAGTTAGTGTGATAAAATCATCTTCTTAAATCAACTCATCTTTGAGCTATCTGTATGCAAGAGAATCTATTGTGTCTCCCAATTTTAAGGTACGCTCAATCCTTATGTATCTAGTGTTTGTCTTGAATTTAAAAAGAAAAAAATCAAAGCACTACATTAGGAGTAATGTTGCCCACGTATGAAGTACAAACTATTACATTACTTAAGAAATATTGTTCCAAAGTTTGTTGATGAATCCATCCATGGTAAATGGTTCAAAACGGATCTAAACATAGATCATAAGATAGATCATTGACTCATGACTATAAATTTTAGCAACCACTTTTTTTTTTCTTTAATGTTCTAAAATCTCAGAGTTCTTTAGACATCGGAAAGGGGAAAGGTGCAACTATTTGGGGGAGAGAGAGCAGAGGAAAAAATTAATTGAACGTTGAAAAAGTAAATATAGATTAATCTGTATAGCTACAAAAAAGTTGGCCACAGAGACCTACTGAAGCATTTCTCAAAAGTTGCTTTGCTAAGGTTGGGTTGAGACAAGTGATTTAGATATTCATTAAAATACACATTACATTAGGACCCACTTAGAATATTAGACAAAATAAAGAAACTTGCAACAGATTTTTTTATTAAACAGTGTTTCTTCTCATACTGTGTAAGCTTGCTGAATTGTGTCTATGTCAAGTCCTTTTAGCCTCACCACTGATTCAACATGGCCTTTCAGGGTGTGTAGTTCCCTCAACCTGAAACAAATATAGCCCAAGAACAACACTAAGAAAGGGAAGCATATTGATGCAGAAACCAATCCCTTGTATTCTAAATATGAAACACTTCCATCCCAAGATGGTTACAAACTAACCATCTTGGTGTTGTGTCTTGCAAAGAAAATAAAATGTATATCTGAAACAATTAGTTCTTCAGGTCAGTACATACCTTGCAATTTCAGCTCTCCTTTTGGCTTCTTCAGCCATCTGATTGAGCTCGGTGAAGTGAGTTCGGTCGTGGAACATTTTGGCGTCGGGTGCTTGCAATCCATGTAATGTTCTTTGTGCATGAGCCCATTGTAGCTCCCGTTGTTCCTTCCCGAAATCCTTTTGCCTCGTAAAGGCAATCTACATACCAAGAACCGACCCAGTCATGATACAATTAATGGGAAAATCACATTAAGTAACTCACCAGGGAGAGAGAGATACCCTCTGTTCAATAACAAGATCCCAAGCCCTCCCACTTAAAGCATATCGTATAAAGAACTTGATGAGATCAAGTGGGATGTAAAAGATGATGTTGTAAAGCCAGATAACACCAGCCCAACCCCATCCAATTCCTTCGATGGCAGCAAAGCTCCAATTTGCGTAAACAGCAATTAAAGTAGCAATCTGTTCAAGAGGGGAAAAAACCAGTACAGTTCAAATATAACTTTGGCATACAAAAATTTGTACTGAAGTTTAATGGTAGTCCACTCACCAGCTGTGCAACCAGAAAAGCCGCAACCAGTAATAACCCGGGACGTTCCACATAAGACCAACTTCGAGAGCGAGTAACGAATATGAGAGCCTGACTTATAGTGCTTACTTGCAGATACACTGCTGAGGCCAGTTTCCTGATGTCATCATGAGCAGTTTTCTCCAGAGTTGCCACCCCAAAGACTCGCTGAAAAACAAGCAAGGAAATCGACTAAACAATCTAATAGATCACTAGTTGTAAAAATAACTGACAAGATAACCCTAATCATAGAGTTCTAAATGAAATCTTCCAATGAACAGATGCAGCTATCTTACTGGAAAAAAGTTTGTCTTATAGGCTGCCCAAAAGAAGATAACAGTCATCATTGCCAAGTAGCCACCAAGAATAATGCCAGTTGTAAAAATTTCAGCCAGCTTCCAGCTATCAGGCAAAGGAGATGGTTTCACTCTATCCTTCGATATCGTCATTATTGTACCTATTATCACAAAGTTTCAACAATTATCAAAAAAATCTTCTCAGTAGTTTAAAGTAAGAACTTGAAAAACATTTCCAATGTGCTCTGGCAACAAATCAATTATTTTTTAAGCAATTCACATTCTAACCAGAAGCTGCGACAATTAATATTAATAGCCTTGAATGAAATTGCTAATTTCACATATCTTAACAAGGAGATATAGTTGGTTAGCAACTTGCAGTATTTATGGCTTAAATCTAAGAGTAAACTCACTCAGTGGCAAGTCCCATCTTGTATATGATGCTAATGGCAATAAATTTTAGGGAAAAGAAAATAGAAGTACGAACCATCATTGAGAATGGCAATGATAAGCACCATAAAAGGTGGGAAGTCAAATTTCCATATGAGAGCCAGCAACATGAAACCAAGCTGTTGACAAGCAACATACAAGATGAAAACATTTCTAGATCATGATATCAAAAAATACCTTGCTAAAAAACCGATAATAGAATATAGAGATGCCAGGAATTTGAATCTGAACAGAACCACCATTTACTTTTTTATTTTTGGGGAACAGAACCAAACCACCATTTACTTACCACTATACGAATAGTGATTGAAACTGCATATATCTGCCACATAAGGAAATTTAGTAAGTATATCATCACAAACCTCTGCCATAATAATAAAATCAGAAGAGTTCAAACTGCAAATATCTGCCACATACAGAAATTCAGTAAATATATCATCACATAACGCTTACATGATTTATATTAAAAAAATCAGAAGATCACTACCAAACAACACATAATTGTAAAATTTGTGGAAGTGAAGTTGAGGCAATGTCGATATTAATTTTTCAAGCAAGAATGGAGCAAACCAAAACCATAAGATATAAAATAATTTGCTTACAGTGTAATTTTTCATCCTCTGAAAGATTGCTCGGCTGGTCAAAACAGCACTAATGATAACACTCAGACCGGGCTCTGTAAGGACTATGTCTGAAGCACTACGAGCAGCATCAGTAGCATCAGCGACAGCTATCCCTATGTCTGCTTTTTTAAGGGCAGGAGCATCATTTACTCCATCGCCAGTCATTCCACAGATATGTTTCCTTGCCTGCAGGCGCTTTACAATCTCGTATTTGTGCTCTGGATCAAACAATATCAATGAATTAATAAGAGCATGTAGTAGTGCATAAATGTCATGGCTTCAAGAACTCTCTATCTTGAAAAAGATGAAAACTCATTGGGAGAAAGAAAATATACCAGGAAAAACACCAGCAAAGCCATCAGCTTTTTCTATCAGTTCATCAACAGGTAAAGCAGCAATAGACTCGTCCTTGTCCTGACCTAATAAAGCAGATGAGGGATACATGTTGGTTCCCATCCCCAAGCGACGTCCTGTTTCCTTTCCAATGGCCAGCTGGTCACCTAAAAAATAAAAAGGGTCAGAAGAACCTAAACTGGCGCATACTACTCCCAGGTCCATAACGCCAGACACAAAAAACACTAGTCAAAACATGTTTTTAAAATTTTTTCATGTGGAGAAATCAACATATCCGTCGCCTAATATTTATATCACATTCCCTTCCTGTTCATTCATTTATGGCCTTACTCTTCAGTTCAATCAAACAAAGAGGTACAGCTTTTGACAATTCATCCAAAGTAAATTGAAGGCATACGAAAAACACAGGATATCAGCATCCACGGTAAATCCAAGCATTTAGATAAAAACTAAATGCATGCATATTTAAACCCAGTTCAGAGGTAATGATGTTAACTTTCTCTACATTAACAGATTGGCTACCAAAAATAGCCAAATAGGTACCGGTAATCATCTTCACGTTCACTCCAAGATTTAAGGCCCTCCTAATAGTCTCTGCACTGTCATGCCTTGGTGGGTCAAACAGTGGCAGAAGGCCAACAAACTGCCATGGACCTCCAGCACTCTCCTTCCTACCATCTGGAACTTCCTGTGTGTATAAATGACAACAAAGCCAGTAAAAATACATGAAAAAATAATATTAATTACAAGGAACGATCATCAATTGAGACGATACATACCTGGTATGCCACAGCAAGAGAGCGTAAACCTCGTTCTGCAAACTTGTCTATAACGGCATGAACTTTGCGCTCAATCTCCGACTTATTGTGTGCAAGGTTCAGAATCTAGTATCATGATCAACAAACAAACAGTATAGTGAGTTGAGACTAATCAGATCTCTCATTTCAATTGGAAAAAATGGAACATCAATACAACCTAAGATGGCAAATATATACCTGCTCTGGTGCACCTTTGCTGACTCTATGCATTTTACCCTCGTGGTCTATGTAAGTCAATGCAGTCCGCTTATCAGTAGGGTTAAATGGAAGGAAGTGTACTTCTTGAATACCAGCACGAGCCTTTCAAAGAAAAGAAGTAGATGAACACATTAGACTCAGAGTAGTTACATATAATATGAAAACTTGCAACAAAACATGTACAAGTCAGTGAAACCTCTTTCGGGTCAGCAAGCATCCCAACAATAGCGGTATCAATAGCATCTTGGTTCTCTGTTCTTGATGCCCGGGCTGCCATTAGAACCACAGTATCCACATCCACTCCTTTAGCAAAGACCTAAAATTTTCAAGTCAGGTATCCCATTCAGAATGACTTACTGGTAGTAGGCTGAACGATATGCATGTAAATAAGCTGAACAAAGCTACATCTCCTTACTGACCTCGACAAGATTTTTATCAACAGTTAGCTTGTTTAATGTCAGTGTTCCAGTTTTGTCACTGCAAAGCACGTCCATACCTGCCATCTCTTCAATTGCAGTCATCCTCTTTGTGATAGCACCCTACAAGTAATTATTACATTATCTCAATCATTCATTTCTCATGGTTGAATTACACTTAACAGGAAATCTTGGAATCCTAGCAAACCTGCTGAGATAACCTATGAGAGCCAATAGCCATTGTCACAGAGAGGACTGTGGGCATGGCAATTGGAATTCCTCCAATTAGAAGCACGAGAAGATTGTCGATTCCAGGACGATATTCACGATCTTGAATTGGATACATGACAATAATTTCTGTAATCATCCCCACAGCAATTGAACATATGCAGAAGTTCCCGATTGCAGTCAAGACCTACAATACAGGGAATGGGGGAAATTACGATTGGTTTGGGTGTATTTCTAAAAAATCTCGAGATGAATTCCAAAATATAATACAAATCATGTTATACTTCATTACAAAATACAGTTTTGTTTCCTGTTGTTTTTGTTATGAAAGGAGGTCTTAAAAACTATCCAAAGATGATAAACAAACTGTTTCCAATTTTTATTTCCAAAGATGACTTCTAAACATACCTCATTCAACACTCAAAGATTCCACACAGAATACAATTTACCAAAAACCTTCTTTACCTTTTGGAAGTGCCCCACTTGATTAGTGGTGTCAACAAGGTGAGCAGCCTTGCCAAAGAAAGTATGAACACCAGTGGCAATGACCACCGCTTCAATCTCTCCTTGCTTACAAGTAGAACCAGAATATATGCCATCGCCTGGACCTTTCGTAACAGGAAGAGACTCGCCTGTAAGAGCAGACTGCAAAATCCGAAGCAGGATTCAGAAAACTTAGTTTTTTGGGAAAATAACACCATAATGAAAAAGTGTGTAAATTAAGTCCGCAAACATGATCTCACCTGGTCGATTTTCAATGGATCCCCCTCTAGAAGACGCGCATCAGCTGGAATAATATCCCCAAGTTTGATACTTATAATATCACCAGGAACTAAAACCGACGCATCTTGCACGCTCCACCTTCCATCTCGAAGAATCTTTTATCAACATACATCAAAAAGAACAAAATTACATAAGCCATATAACAACTCGTCTAAAGAGGAGGAGAAGAAGAGAAGCCACTATTTGGACAAATAGTTGCACTATCACTCAAAATAATGAAGTGATTAGAAAATTGCAGTACCTTGGCTTGGGGGGCTAAACTCGCCATTAGAGCAGCGGCAGCGTTACCGGCATTATTTTCCTCAATAAAACTAATTGTTGAGTTGATAACCAACAGCGCGATAATACCAACAAAATCTTGCCAGTCAGGAGGCTTTCCCTGCGCAAGAATGTCTCATGTAATCTTTGTACAAGGACGTCAGGTAAAGATGACATATACTGAGATAAATGACAAGACAAACCAAAGAGCTGAGCACTTACTCCACCATTTGCGAGTGCAATGGCCATAATAGCAGCAGCTTCCATTACCCATGAGAGGGGGTTCCACATAAACCCCAAAAACTTCAAGACTTTACTTTCCTGGAAAAATATTTAGGATGAGAAGCAAGACACGATAAGCACTTTGATTACTACATAACAAGATTGTTAACATTAAAGGTGAGACATTGATTACCTTCTTCTCCTCAAGCTTGTTGTGACCAAAAATTACAAGCCGTTCCTCAGCAGCTGCTGTGGTAAGACCCTCTTTGCTACATCTCAGATTATCAAAAACCTCCTCGATGGGTATGTTTTCCTGCATTCACATGATTGTAGAAGTGAGTGCTAGGGAACTACTCCCACATGAAAACAAGCGAAGGCAAATAAATTGTTTAGATCTGTTACCAAGTCCACAGTTTCCTTCAATACAGCCTCCAAAACCTCAGGCTTCTCTCCCTTTTCTTCCATTTTCCTTTGAAGTTATAACGTCTACTCAAAATCTCTAATGTACTCTGCACACAAACATAAAATGTTCACCAAACACTTCAAACCAAACCGAACACAAGGCTAGTAAGTGTTCCCGGAAATTACCGAAATAACAAAAGGACACGGAACCAAGCTACGAAGGGTGCGAGAATTTGAAGTCGATCAACGGTGAAAATTTTGGAGGAGAAAATGAGAAGCCCACCAGCTTCCAAAAATCAGAAATTTGCAGAAAGAGAGAGCAACTTTATGGAAAGTGTTTAGAGCAGCAGAAGAGTTAGTTAATTAAAATAATATTAAATCCTCCATTAAATAATCTTTATGGAAAGTGCAAAACTTCAAACCTTGCCAGCACTCTTAAAGAAGAAAAAAATGTCATTAATCTATCCATTAAATGTGATGATTTTGATGTATTCATCTACTATTTTCCCTTTTATGATCAAGTGGCATTTAAATTTAGAGTATTATTAGAATCATTAGAACTGAGAAAATGGGAATGAGTTTAATAGAATATATACTCAGCGAAAAGAGTCAGAATATGAATATAAACTAGTCAAAATTAACGGCAGTTCAATTTGGTTGTGTCAATTTTTGTTGAAATCAGACCATCATTGATCAACATCAACAGTTAACACATATTTTTCGTTCAATTCAGAATTCATATATTTAAATTAAAATAAGTTTAGTCATAAAAAAATTAAAATTTTTAACTATATAATTTTAAAAGTTAAATTTTAGTTTTTCCATGAAATTACATAAATAATCCTTCTAGTTCTAATTTAATAAAATCTTCGTAAATGACCTAGCGTGAGAACTACTTATGAAATACACTAAATTTTTAATTATAAATTATAAAACTAAATTATAACTTTTTCATTAAAATAATAATAATAATAATCCCGGGAGGATGAAGATAATTGTGAAAATTCGCTTTTGTTTTTCAAAAGAAAAAAATTAAATATAAAACATTACGTTTTAATTTATCTTTTTAATCTGGAGTAAAATTTTCATTCCTCTTCGAAACTCGAAAAGACATGTTACCCATTATGAGTAAACCCAAAAATATTATAACCTATTTGATTTACTTTTTTGTAAATATCATTTTAGTCGACGATAGGTTTCACGCACTTCTACAAGCGTCAAGCCTTACCCAAATAAATAAAAAGTAACCCAAACTCAAATTCTTGATTAAAATTTAAAAATAAAAACAAAAATTGATTTGCCGTAGCTCTAAACAAGAATTATAATGATAATACACGAAAAATGCAGAATGATGATAATAAAAACACGAGAAGAAGATGATCATTACGGAATTGAACTCAAGATTAATAGCATTTCAAGAGTTGAAGCCCTAGTTAAACTAAGAGGAGGGAAAGGAAGAAATACCCCAGCGCTGCTATGTGAGACTCAAATCCCAATGCCAGATAACGATTTGCAGTAGCGCTGGTGAGAAAGATTGAGATGTCTTCAATTCCGCCGTGAGTATCTCCGGTCGAACACTCTGGTACAGCTTTTCGAAGTTCAATCACAGGAACTCGCGACCTAATCTCTCGGCGGAAAAGTGTGAAAAGTAGATTCAGGCACTGGGCGGTGGAAGAAGGCCCTCATTTGGGCATCTTCCGGACAAAGACTGAGTATAGTAAAGCAAAGGCGTGCGACTGGTAAGGCAGAGAGATAGAGAGAGTGTGTGGGAATGGAAGAAGATGGAGAACGTGAAGGGAAAGAGAAGAGATGAGATATGATTGGAGTGAGAAACAGAGAGAGAGTTAAGAAGGGAGAGAAAGTTGTGAGAGTGAGGGAGAAAGAGAATGAAGGAAAGAATGAGAAGATATGGCGAGTCGTGGGCTGAGTGAGAGAGAGAAAATCACACCGGTAATGGACTCCACACACGCTAAAATCAACCAAATATATACAAACATATGTGAAAAGAAACAAACGCCAACATATATATAAAATGGGATTACAATTCAAACCCTCATCGAAACTAATGAAATCTAATTCTTTGATTGTTTACAATACATAAAACATAGAGGGATTAAGCATAATACCTTAGTCGATATATAGCTGTTGTCAAATGATTGCATAGATTTTGTACTTTTATCCATATTAGTTTGTTACTCTCGAAAACTTTATCTTGATCTTTGCATCTTTGAAAAATCATTTCTACTTGCAAAATTCTTTCATAAATTTTATACTCATTAGAAATCTTTTAATACAAAGGCAAGAGTCTTATAGTTGCACATTTCAATAATTTTGTTGAGCACAATGTTTGTGTTTAGTTTTTAAAAAACAAAAAACAAAAAAAAAAAAAAAAAAAAAGATAAAATGATTGAAAATGTCACTTTGTGGACTAACACATACAAGTTTTAAATGTATTGTGACTAAATTGGATAAAAATACATAAAGACTATAATAAGGCTAAAATGAAACCACCGTTGTTTTTATTTTATTTAATATTGTTACTTTCATAAGTTTTAACTAGATGTTTTCAAAAATAAAATAAAATAAAATTATTAAAAATAATTATAAATATAGCAAAATTTTAATTTCTACTAATAATAAACTAGTGAAATTTTGCTATATTTATAATAATTTTTTTTTTAACAATAAGTTTGGAACTTTTTAAAATATATATAAAATAATAAAAAAAAATAAGTTTATTTTTAAGAATGTTCATTTTCCCGATAATTGGGTGCAACATTAGGTTATTTTTTAGATTATATGCAACTTTCTTTCTCTCCTTTTGTGTTATATGTACTTTTTTGTTTTTGGGGGAAACAATATTTATATATTTTATTAAGAAAAAGAACAAGATTGCAAAGTTATGGAAAATGGTAATAGATGAGGATAGAGGTAGAGCAAAAAATAATGAACTGCACATGCATGCCTTGCTTTCACACCTTATCCTCATCCAATAACTTATCCCTTTCAATTAATTCTACAACTCCCTAACAATTTAAACTTTGGTTATATTTTTGCAAATCATCACATCAACTTTGTCACAATATCCTTCACTTCTTCTATGTTTCTCTACCAACAATGAGTTAGGAATTTAGGTATGACAAGTCATATGAAACGGTTGATTATTAAGTAATAGAGTTATGTCTAAAATAATAAATATTTGTGTGATGTGTTTCATGTTATTTATTTACTTTTTTTTTTTTAATATATCTCAACGAGATCAAAGTATAAAAGTACAATAAAATCACATCCCTACAAGCACCAGCACGTGGGGGAAAGAGTAACCAAATCTAGTTTCAGACTATACATCTAATAATCCATGAATGCTTTATTCGTAAAAAGTAAGAGAGGAAATTTGAATTGATATTAATTGTTCATGTTATGTTATGTTATGGTAGATTAAGATAGTTAGGAAATAGGGGAGAAATCATGCTTATTTGATGTTTGGTAATCCATATCATGCATATTTGTGGTTGTACCTAACCTTCAAGTTCAACCACTATTTACAAATGGGATCACTATCTTTGATGTATGCTATTTAGCTCATAATAACCCTACAAAAATCCTTCACACCATCAACTTGCTCTCCACAAATTCATTAATTGATTTGAAAAAATATATATATATATCAATATCATTGAGCTTCTAAATTTGGTGCACCCACTTGAAAGTTAAAGGAAGTTGTTTGGATTAAATGCTCCAACTAGAGTTCTTTCACATAAAAAAATAATAATAATAATAAATAAGAAAAAATATATGGACACTCTATTTACACGACAACTAATCAAGATTTCAATCGAATTAAAAAAAAAAAACAAATGAAAAGAAATCTAAAAAAATATATTAGTATGAAATTCCAGAAAAAAAAAAATTTACAAATAATAGCAAAATATCACAGTCTATATGCGATAGATTGCAATAGACTACTATTTGTATCTATTATAACACTGATAGTAGTCTATTTCAAATAGATAGTCAAATTTTGCTATATTTATAAATTTTTTGGTTCATTTTTCTATATTTGAAAACAACCCAAGCATAAAAGTAAATAGTCATTGTAATATAATTTTGTTTAGAGTATTAATTGATAGTGCATATAGAATTGTTTTGAAGTATAAAAAATGAACCAAACTATTTATAAATATTGAAAAAATAATTATAATGAATTAAAAATCACAAATCAAGATGGTACCATCCTATTAAGCAACAATTTCATTTTTTATTTTTTTTCTTAAAATTTAAGTTGGTTTCATTTTCATTTTTCAATTATTGTTTTCACATTAGTTAAAGAAACATTTTGAATTTCTAGTCAAATTTTAAAAATCAAAACAAATTTTTAAAATGATTTTTTTTTTTTAATTTTCAAATTTTGGCTTGATTTTTAAAACATCAGGAGAAAGTAGACAACAAAATGTAGATATCTTTTAGTTAGAAGTTAATTTTCAAAAACCAAAAGCCAAAAACTAAAGTCTGGTTGGTAATCGTTTGGTTTTTGAGTTATTGAAATTATGCTTATTTTCTCACGATTTCTTACGCATGCTTTTTCAATTTTTTCTATGCAAACATTAGTTTGCTTACCCAATTTCTAAAAACAAAAACAAATTCTTAAAAATACATTATTTAGGTTATGTTTGATAACCATTTGGTTTTTACTTTTTTAGTTTTTGAAAATTAAACCTATAGACACCCACTCAAACTCTAAATTTATTGTTTTGTTATCTATTTTTTTACCAATATTTTAAAAAAACAAGGTAAGTTTTAAAAACTAAAAAAAAATTAAAAACTAGTTTTTTTTAGAATTTGGCTAAGAATTCAACTCTTTTAACTAAAAAATATGAAAATTATTATAAGAATGAAAATATGCTTAATTTTCTAAAAGCAAAAATCAAAAGATCACACTGCATAACCTTAATTTTCAATTCTTGATTTTATTTTTAAAGCACCCTTCCAATATAGACCACAAAAACAAAAGTGATGTTTATATAACTTTGTTTTAAAAAACCAAAAACTTGACCTAACTTATACTTAAATAATTTATAAACTAAAATAAATATTCTAAAACAAAAGGAGACAGATAGATACCCTTTCTTAAAAGGGGAAAAAGGAGAATGTATGGATAAAGGCACTGCACAGCTTTTAAATACCTTTTCCCATGTTGATGTTAAAATTGTTAAAAGACTAAATGGGAAAGATAAGAATCTATTTGGCATGCAATTGAAATATAAATGTAATAACAATAGATTCAATAAAAACATACTCATACTATGTTTTCAAGTAATAGGTATTAATTGAATTACAATTTAAACAATTATTTTAAATTTACTTATATTATATTTATAAACCATAAAACTAATTATAAACGTATAGTTATTCATTAAATATTAGGTCAATTATAGACTATTATTAATTAATTTATAACATGTTTTATGTTAAGACAAATTTGTATAGTTATCATTTGTAATATGATACAATTTATGATACATATTTTAATTTTAAAAATATAAATTGAGTTTATTTACAAATATAGCAAAGTGTTACTGTCTATCAGTGATACACAGATAGACTAATGTCATCTACCATTGTCAACTGTGAAAGGCACTAACAAACAATTATTGTCTATACTGTTAATGGTAATAGATAATAACATTTTGTTATATTTGAAATATTTCTAGTAGTTTTGTCATTTAAAATAAATATTCCATTTTAAAAATTTTTTTATATTTATTTAATATAATTATGAGTGTGTTTTGAATAAATTTTCAAATGTTTAATTTAAAAAATAAGTCATTTGAAAAGAAATACAAATATTTCGCAACCAGTTAAAATAAATTTTGAAAGCTATCATTCTCTTTATTTTAAACACATTTTATCAAAAGTGTTTAAAAATAAAAATAAATTTTTGAAAAATATTTATTTTTTAAATTAATCTAAACAGATAGTATGTATTTTAAAATTTAAAATTCAAAATCTGAAAACAAATATAAATATATTTTGAAATGTAAAATTCAAATTATTTGTTACGAACTCAATAAATTTAGAAACATAAATCAAAATTCCCATTACTTACCAAACATATCTTAATTGATTTGATTCAATTGGTCAGTATTCCGAGGCAAATCCAAAGCCGGTCTCCAATTTCCAAAGCAATTTTTTTAAGGCAAATTTTAGTGCTTTTAAAAAGCCACCCATACTCTGCGGTGCTTTTTTTATTTTTGATAATCTCTCTCTTTTATTTTCATTTTCCTCTCCCTAATTTTCCAATTTTATAAGAGAGTGTTCGATGGAGAACGGTTGAATTATGAAATTTAAACTTAATATATTAGAATTAAAAAATCTATATTTAAAGCAAAGAATTATGAAGAAAAAACTTATAAATGTGTAATTTAAATAATAAACAATATTAAAATTGGTAGAGTTGAATTATTTAATACTAACTTGTAAATTTAGTAGATCAAATATTCTTAAAGAATATTGTACTATATACATATAAAGGGAATGAAAAGTCAGTGAAAATTTAAACTCTAATTTTAAAGAAATAAACATTTTTATCTTAAATGATTGAATTGTATGCTAAGTTAGTATGAGATAATTTAACATTGGTCAAGTATTTCAATAATTCAAGTATTTTAGGGAGAAAAAACTATATTTTAAAACTAAAATAAAAGAAAGATATGTGTTACTTCGATAAAGTAGCATGGATTGAAAAAAGTGGTCAATAATTGAAGACGTGTTGGACTGCATGTGACGACAAGGTCAAAGACAGACTTGAGAAATTCATGAAGATATATATATATTTTTACGAAGTCCAATTTCAATTTGTAGTCGCAATTGTTGTTGAAGAATTTAAGAAAGATGGACATTATGAAATAAAATAATATATCATCAATATAGAAGGAAAGGAATATGTATTATTGAATAAATTCTCTAGTATTGGTATAATATTTTAATACGAGTCTCACATAATTTTTTGACTTTTGGTATCTTTATTTTCAACTTGGACAACAACGACAATTCCTTATTTTCAACTTCAATACCATCTAAAATGTTTTATTTTAATTGTTAGGTTCAAATTTGTTGATTTGAGTCGATGTATTTTGAATGGAGCGTTTATCCAAAATTCAAAGTTCTTTAAATGTAGATAAGTTATGTAAATTACTGGTTAGTAGGTAAGGTATTAATTACCATTTTAAAGTTTGACGACTTGATTGATTCTCCACTTTTTCACTAGAACTAAAAAAAATCCATTAAACTCTAAAAAATTATTTTAAATAATAAAATTGTTGAAAATATTTACAAATAATAGCAAAATATCATATAATTTATCTGCAGTAACCCATGATAGACGACACAGGTAAATACGGATGGTAGTTTATCACTGTCTATCACATATATACAATAAAATTTTGTGATATTTGTAGATATTTTGGTTCATTTTCCTATATATATACCATTTTTAAGACTCACAGTTTTATTGTAATAGAATTGAGAAATCGGGATCATGTAAAATTCTATAAATTATATATAAAAAGAAAAAAAATCTCAATTAGGACTCAAAATTTAGGTCTTGTGTCTAATACATCTCTAATATCTAATGAAATATCATGATTTAACACGTTCATTTAACTAATAAGCATGAGATAGGTGGATTTGAACTTTTAACTTGGAACGAAAGAGTGTACGTCAATTAACACTAAAATTAAATTTGCTATTGTTGGTTGTTAGTATTAAATTGAATCACTATGAATTAATTTATTAACTAATTGTTGAAAATTTTAAAAGTCTAGAGTGAAATTGATACAACTTGTTAAGTTCATTGGTAAATTTTAATTTTTTTTACTCTTAAAATTGTATTATAAAGAAGATATAATGCATACAATTCACAATCAAAACGAGTATACCTCAAAGTAATTGACATATACTACCTATATTGAAATCAAATGTTTAAAAAAGGTGAGGTAAAAGTTGTAAATTGAATTGAAATATAGCAACTGAAGGAAGAGAATGAAAGAAAGCAATTAATCTCTCTTAAAGGGAAAAAAAAATTGATTTTGGAGAAAGTTGAGGGTTTAACAACTACTCAAATTAACTACTAAAAAAAAGTTTATAAAATAAGTTGATTTGAGAGAAACGTTTGAAACCAAGAAAATGGAATTTTGTGTGTTCGATGGTTAATCTTTCTTTAATTCGTATAATACATAAAATTATCAAAATATCTCCACTAGTCCTCTACCTTCATTTTCACTATGATGTTCGTTGGCTACCATCACCCTCTGCGCCCATCTCCAAAATCTACTACGAAAAAACTTCCTACAACCATCTCTTAGTGACCACCAACTCCAACAATCACCTCCAGCGACCAATATTGATAACCAACTCAATGACTCCCTTTAGTAACCAATTCAAGCAATGTCTACCTCTAACAACTAGCTCTAGAAACCAACTCTCTTGACCAACTACATCGATTATCTCCAACGACTAGCTCCGTCGACCAACTATTTTGATTATCTCCAATGACCAACTCTTATAGACTAGCTTCTAATAACCAATGAAATAGTTTTAAATTATTAGTTTACATTATTTTATAATTGTCATTTATAGTAATTTGACAATAATAAAAATATTTTTAATATATAGCAAAAAAAATAAAAATGTATATAAAAATCTAAAAAGTGTAACATAACACATAAAATATCTTTATTTAAGTTAATTTTTATTAAAAATAAAAAATAAAAATGCAAAAAGAAGAAAAACCAAAAAGAGCCACGTGTCTAGATTTGATTTGGTATGATTGATGAGAAGGTGTCCGGGCGATTGGAAAATAAGAGACAATAGAGGAATTTTCACGTGATGGTGTTGGGTGTCCGTACAGAAAACCACGTAGATTCCGAGCAACAAACGACACCACGCGGTCTGTGAATCTAGCTGTCCTTAGTTGGCGCCGCGCCTGCCTTCGCCTTTGCCAATCACAAGCAATCCTCTATAATCACACCCCCACACAACCCAATTAAACAAACTTCAAAACTACGAATTTGAGGGATTAAAATGGAATAACTGAAACTATAGGGATTTAAGTTAAACAAAATTTAAATATGGCTACCAAAGTAATATCATTTTTTCTTTTTATTTATTTATCTTTTGAAATATACTTTTTGGTCTCGACTTTTTGAGTCTACCTTCAATTTCTCCATATATTTTAAAATGGAATTTTTTTTTAAAATAATGGTTTTTTAAAAAAGAATTCGAAAAATAGGGTGGGGGAGAAAGAATTTGGAAAAATAGGGTGGGGGAGAAAGAATTTGGAAAAATAGGGTTGTGAAATCGTGGACCCCGTCCACGATTCTGTGAAATCGTGGACCGGGTCCACGATTTCCAGTCTGCATGCCTCTGCATGCAGAGGCATGCATTGACCGAACTCGTGGACGGGGTCCACGATTTCGGTAATCGTGGACCCCGTCCACGAGTTCCACTCTTTAAATTTCCGACCGGCAGCTCCCATTCTCCATTTCTCTCATTTCCACCATCTTCATTTCTCTCTTTTCATTCTTCATTTCTCTCCTCATATCTCTCCTTTCACTCTTCATTTCTTTCCTCCTTTCTCTCCTTTCTCTTATTTCAGTTCTCGTTTGTCATTGTCGCTGTCAATTTTCTTCTTCTTTTCGTTCCGCCTCCGCCGCCGCCGCCGCCGCCTCCACTGCCGCCGCCGCCAGTACCACCGTTGCTACCGCCGCCGCCGCCATATACGTATGCATATACATTTTCCTTTCTAATTATCTTATAAATATGCAATAGTTATATACGTTTTGTTTTGCATGAATGAATAAATTTGTATATGTATACGTTTTGTTTTGCATGAATGAACAAATTTAAATATGTATACCCTATTTTTCGAATTTTTTTTTTAGAATAACATTATTCTTTAAAATACCCCTTTTGCATGCATGAATAAATTTAAAAATTAAGAATCAATGAAACTAAACAATAATTGATGAACACAAGTAATAAGCAAAATTTCATTTAAGTGGGTAATTAATTAATTAACTTATTTATCATGGGAAAAAAACCGGACGTTTTTGGACGTATCATGAGAAAAGAACGGGGGTAAGAAGTCTTTTTGATCAAAACTCGAACCATAAATACTATCTGAAATAGTGAAGGGTGCTTGATAATATTCCATTCCTTGAAAGCCTGTGAATACTAGAGCTGAAACGGTAGCTACTAAAGCGTAAACTGCTCGTTCCTCCTTCCCCGCGATTATAGCATGATAATTGGTGTAACTCACTAGGCATAAATCGTGGACCCGGTCCACGAGTTTGGTTAACACTCGTGGACCAGGTCTACGAGTACGGGCGAAATCGTGGACCGGGTCCACGAGTTTGGCCGAAATCGTGGACCCGGTCCACGAGTTTGGTCAACACTCGTGGACCGGGTCCACGACTTACTTACATGACAATGACCACGAAAAAAATTGACTGAAATCGTGTACCCGGTACACGATTTCACCACCCCAATTTACAAATTATTTTCCAAACCACCCTACTTTTGTCATTAGTTTCTAAAGCACCCTATTTTTCGAATTTTTTTTAAAAATAACATTATTGTTTAAAATAACCCTTTAAAATGTTACAATTTTACTCTTAAAATTTGAGTTTTGTTTCGATTTGATCCTTAATTTTTAAAATTTACACTTTTAACTTCAATTTTTAACTAAATACTTATTTTTGTTTGTAGCATAATATCTATTGTTTAATTTGAAGTAATTAAAATAATTATAATTAATCAAATTTCACTAATTTTCACCACCGTTAACGCACCAGATCTAAGTTTTTAATTTTGTGTGTTAATAAATATGTGAATTTTAAAAATTAGAAAATAAGTGAATTACTCATTAAACACAAAAATAAATATATAGGCATTTGTTAAACACAAAATTAAAAATTTAGATACTAACTTATAATTTAACCTATTTTTTAACTTTTAATTTCACTTTCAATACATGAATTTAATGGGTTCACCTCAAGTCATCTCAGTAATAGAAAAAAAAGGGTTGTTTATATTAAGTTAGAATATTGTTAAAAGTATTGTTTTGTTAAAATATTTGTACAAATGAGCTACCACTTGGACAAGTCATTTGTTATTTGAAAACAATGTCATTGGAATATATTAACTAAAATTAATTTAACTAAGAAGAATTTTTAAATATAGTAAAATGAGTCAAATTATTTATAAATATAACAAAATGTCATCAATTATGAGTGATAAACACTAATAAACTACTATCATTTATTATTGTTTATCAATAATAATGATAAATGTCTATCAATTTATACCATTGATGAACAATAACATTTTATTATATTTAAAAATATTTTCAATAATTTTGTTATTTAAAATAATTACACTCCACTAAACCTTCAACCATATGCTAACCTTCCTAAGTCATTTTCAGAATAATTTTTAATAAAAAAACTGTTGAATTAGAAATATGACATAAATTATTTGAACTAATGGTTTGGAAAACCTATATTGAATGGTGAAATTGATTAAAAAAATAAAAAAAAAGTTAGGTAACTTGAAAAAATAGTAAAACTAATAAGAAATAGCAGCCTTTGTCCTTTTGTCAATTTAATTATTTGAAACTGACCAAAAGAAACCCTTTTTTTTTTTTTTCTTTTTTTTCCTATTTAACATAAAGCCATTGAAGAAGACAAAATTGAAATATTTATTAGCATAAAAGGGCATGAAAACTTGCCCTAACCTTAATCAATGGAGTAGGTGTATCATAGGTTTTAGAAAAAAGGCAAATGAAAACTTATGGGCTACTTTGTCCTAAAGTGGTTTATGATACTAACACACACCTAATCCTTTCACTTTTTCAAACATTTAAATGTAAAAGACATTGCTCCCTTCCTATAAATTAGACATCTTTATAGGCATCATCCTCAACTACTTTATAATATTTAGGCTACCTAAATTAAGATGGTGAATTTACCATTATGGACATATTTAATAATATTTTGGTTAAAATATCATTTTGATTCGTATATTTTGAAACTTATTCAATTTTAGTCCATGTAGGACTAAATAATCATAATAACTTTCATGAAAAAAAAAAAATACAATATGTGAATATGTTTTCAAAATTTATAGTAAAAATATTAATAAAAAATAAAAAGTAATGAAAAAAATCTACATTAAACTAATAGTATGGACTAAATTTAAAATTTATTGAAAGCACAAGGACTAAAATTGAACAAACTCCAAAGTATAAGTACCAAAATGTTATTTTAAACTAATATTTTGTATTGCTTTTCTACTTTTAAAAATTTAAAGAAGTGTTTGAGAGCCTATTTGGATTGATTAGAGAAAAAAGTGTTTTTTAAAAAACTTATCTTTATTTAAACTCTTTTGATAAAAATAGTTTAAAATGCACTTCAATAATCTATTTTGAATGGTTGTCAAACATTTCATTTTTTTTCTTTTCAAAATGACTTATTTATTAAATAAAACATTTGAAAATGTACGTCAAACACACATGAGTCCCAATTTATCTTGGGTGGAGTGAACTATTATAGCCAACCCAATGTTTGATAACAAATATACTTTTACATAGTGTTTGTACAACATCGACTTGAGCTACAAACTAGGAATTAATTTACCTAAAGAAAAACTCCAACGGAATATTGCTAAGTAAAAATTACCGATTTACAAAAATCTCAACAATCTCAATGATTGCGTAGAAAGCAAATACAATCCCTACCATACACTGCATGTTTATTGGTTTACAGACTTCCAAAGATATATCAACTCCATCAACTATTTATAATTAAATTAATTATAAAAGTCTATTTAATACAATTGTAACAATGCAATAATGATATTCAAATATAACTTATAAAGCTAACTTCACAATTATGATATAGGCAATATTTTTTTAACTAAAACAAATGAACAGAATGAACATGAGGATAAACTCATATGATTTTGAAGGCTGGGATTCAAATCTTGTATAATACGATATGTTTTTTTTTTTAATTTTTTTTTCAAAACCAATTCAAAAATCAAAGTTGAAATGGTTGGAACTATGAATAAAATTATTATTTTTAAAGTTTAGAAAACCACAACTCTTCATGGGAATATGTGTGTTTTCTTGCAAATGATACAATTACAATAGAATAATATGTATTTTCTATACAAATGTGATTGTTTGAATTGCTCTTAATAGTTTTTAAATATGTGATTTTCTTGTAATTTAAAAACACACAAAAACATTAGTTTGAAGGAAAATGCCAATGCCTCAGAATTTAGTAATCACAATGGGCATACAGTACAAGAATATTTAACAAAGATCTGTTTAAACAGTAGGCTAGAGGTCAAGGCCACTTAACACTTGCAACGAAGTCCTACGCGAATGAGTTTTGAATGCCAACCATTATATTTATTTTTCTTATTTGTCTTCATTTTATTTGTGATTAATTAGTAGAATTAAAATATTTATATTATTTTATCAATATGGAATTTTAAAAAAGTTAAAGTTAAATATATCATTTTATAATTATGCATACTACGCGAACAAATATTTTAAAAAGAGTTTGAGTTTATTTTTATATAAAACTAAAAAAAAAGTAGACATCATAATTTGGGACAAAAGAATTATAGGTGAAATCTGGGTACCCCCATTGGAGCTCAAAATCACTAAAGAAAATACTGTTTTAATTAAGTTCACAAAATCTTAATTCTAACTTATTGAGAAATATAGGTAGATAAATTATTTCAAATAATAATAAAATATTACAGTCTATCCGTGATAGATTATTACTTGTATCTATTAGGACACATATTATGATTTATAAATCGTCCATATTTATATAAATAAATGAATGTTTACACGAAAAAAAATCGAAATTATATTATAGTTTTAAAAAATATTAGTAAAAATGTGGTAGTTTTGAAAATATTTAGAAGGATGTTGTAGATTTTTTTATTGTTTTCATTCACTATCTTATCTTCTCTCTTAATTCCCAATAATCTCCACCATTTTTCCTTTCTCTCCTCTTTTAATTTTCAATTAATCATTAAAGTATGTAAATAATGTTTTTAGAAAGATATATAAATATTAAAATGAAATGTAAATACAATTAAGAATTTTTTTAATAAAATAGTTAAAACTTGAAGATTATATTTCTAATAATATATTTAGAATATCATACATATCTTAATATTTCGAATTTGAATATCTTTTCTACTATTACTATCTTCAAATAAAACATAATTAAATTATTAGTTTAATTATATAATAAAAAAAATTTAAAACTAGAGTAACAATTAATATTAAAACTAATTCATAATTTACTATTAATAAATAATAATTATTATATCAACTATAAGCATCTCTTGTTCAAATAATTCAAAATACTTGAGGTTGAATAAGAAATTTTGGACCAATCACAAATGTTCCCAAATTAAATTAATGACTAAATTACAAATCATCAGATTTAGGACCAATTAAAAATTGACCTGTGTTCCAATTTGAAATTGACGACATGAATTGGTAAATTCTAATGATGTCACGTGTTTTCATCATAATCGTTGTATTGAATAAAATAATTTGATCCAATTTAGTATTAATATTTGGGCTAAAGTCCAATTGAATTCTAAAATAAGCTTAATTTGGTTCAAAGTCCAATTAAGACCAAGGTCTAATTTGTTGGGCTCAAGGGCTAGGTCTATGGACCAACCAAGCCCAAGCCCACAAAACTCAAACTCACAAAGCTCACATTAGAACTCTATAAATAGAGTAACTCTCTTTGAATTTAGAAAATTCTATCGAACCACATTCGCATCAAATATATATATATATATATATGAAACCAAACTTCCCCACAAAAGTTAGGTCATGTGGAAGGAAAAGAGATTTGATTTGATACATTCAGAGTGCAAGTGGAAATAATTCAAATAATTTTGAGAGAATGACTAAGTGATTTGGAACAATTACCTCAAATAAAAAAAAAAAGTTTGAATACCAAATATTATTCAAATCAATTTAATTAACTATAAAACCCACATATTCTGGGTCAATCCGCTTTGGATTTATTTTATTAACTTCAATTGAATTTTTTCCCATGGTTTCTTAGATATATTGCACCAACATTAAAAAGAAATTCGATATAATTTCTGTTTAAAAAATAGTATCACTCGTAAATTCACCATGGTTTTATAGGAACATTGCAACGGACAAAATTGAGTACAATTTAAAAATTGGAACATTGAATCCCTTTTAAACTATGTTTGGAAGATAAAACCATTGAATTCGTATCTTAAAAAGATGGATTGAAAAATATTAGTAAATCTATCTCTTAAATAGATGCATTTCATAAATGACAAAGAAAGCCTCTCCTCTTATGTTTTTAGAAACACTTGTTTTTTCTAATGTTTTTAAAAATTAAAATAGCAATATTCATCTATTTAATCTAAATTGCGAACTTGCTCGTGACCTGTGCAATGGAGTACTCAGAACTTCGGGCTAGGGGCACAATTTTGTACAATATTAGAAGTGACGTAAGGGACACATTTTCATACAATATTAGAAGTGATGTAACTTTATTCATTGCATCTAAAATAATATTTTAATCTTTCTAAAAAAAAAAGAGATATTTTGATAAAGGGTTAAATTATGAAAAATGCATAGTTTTGAAAAATTAAGAGAAAAATAGGAGTATCCATATATATATATAAAGAGTATATCTATATAATTTGTTTTAAAGTTTATCATTTTCGAATTTAAGAAAACTTCAAATAAATTGATTACCCTAAGATCAATTTTAAACTTTTTATTTTTAATTTTAAAATTATTTTTGCAACTAAGTATTAATAATTTTTGTTAATGTACTTGTAAAGACATTCTTTAACTTTTTTTTTTGAGTTTAGAATATTTTTGAAACAAAATTTTAATAATTTCTATCGAAAACTAAGCACATGGATACTTTTGAACTCTTTTTAAAAATTTAAAACTAAGGACATGAGAGTGAAATAATTCAAAGACATTTTTTTTATAATTTAGGCTGGATGAATTAATACTGACTTGCGGCACACGTCTATACAATTTTGACTCGTTCGGGCTGACCTCACAGTAATTACGTGGGGAAGCAGATACCAAACAAAACCCAAAATCCCCTTCCCTTTCATTTAAATCAGAACCAACCATATAAAGTACAAACAGAGTTTTAATTGAGTGACCTCGCCTGTCACAAGAGAATCGTGAACCCACTGAAACGTGTCCACATGATCAAATTGTATTTGTATGATCAAACGCATACACATCAGGGCTTACCTCACGGGCCTAACGCGCCCCCTATTTTCCGTCCAACTTAGTAGGAAAAGAGCTCGACGCAGGGCAGAGGTGAAAAATGCAGAGATAGATGAAGGTTCAGCCGCCTCCCTTTCACTTCGCTCTTCAGCTCTAATCTTCAGCTACCCATTCAACTTCCAGGTTCCTCTCTATCTCTCTTTTATCTTAACATTCTCTTCTTCTGTTCTTCAGAATGAGCTTATTTGCTTTCTACTTTTTGGTTCATTCATGGCCGGTCAGTACTTTTTCTGTCGTGTTTGGTCGCCTTTTTGGAATTGGTTATATGGGTTTGTTGCCACTTTGTGATTTTTGGTCGGAAGAGTTTGATTCATGTTTCCATTCTCAGAATGAATTTTGACCGCTTTGTGTTCATTTTTGTTTTCAATGAAGTTGAATTTTGACCATCGTATTGTGGTTTTCTCAACGATTTTTTGATAGGTTAATCGGGATTTCATGTGTATGTTTGTGTAATTTTTAGTTTTGTGTTCGTTTTTGTTTAAAACCTTTGGTGGCTGAGAATGATAATTGTTCTTTTTATGTGTTGCTTTGTCACTATTCTCACTTGGTGTTAGCATGTGCGGGAAAACTTGGTGGATGGATAGGAAATAAGAACAGTATGTGGTTTGCAAATTGGAAGTTGCATTGTTTTATGGTAACAACTGGCTAATTTTGCAACCCTTTTATGGAAGTAGTGTGTTGCTATTGCAGATTATGTTGCGAGCAAAGCAGATTGGCAGTCTTTCAAACAGTGCTAGATCATTTTTTCTTAGTGGATCACGATGTAATGCAGACGGGACTTCATGTACATGCCCTGAAGATGAAACTTGTGTTTCCCAGAGACGGAATGCTAGAAATGAAATCCTGCCCTCACAAAAGCCATCCACCTTGGTAGCCAATAGTTCACCTAGAGTAGGACCTTTAATTGCAGAAGAAGCAGCAAAAGTAATTATATCTCACAAAACTGACAATGTTGATCTCTCAGTTTCCATACAGCAAGTTACGAACACTGGCCCCAATCACCAGAGGGGGGCAGAATGTGTAAGATATGCCAGTGGCCTTAATACTGTTCTGGATGGTGAGTGCACTTCACCAAAGATTGCAGATCAGGTTGTTAAGGCAGGTATTATGGCTGTAAACTTATTCTCTGACTTTGTGCATTTTAAAGTCCCCTTATCTGACTATGGTGGAACATTTAGCTCATCTAAAAATTGCATGGTCGATCCTGCTCGGTCCATTACTTCTGTCAAACCCTCAAAAATCAAACATTTGAGAAGAGAGAACATTTCTAGTGTCCATTCCAGACCATCAGTTGAAATCCCTATGGATTCTAAGCCCCAAAGTAGCAGTAACCATCATGGTTCAAATTGCAAGCCCACGCAATCCAATTATGTCAAAGGCTCAAAGCAAGTTCCCGAGGCTAGAACACAAAAGTCAGTGGTATTTCACAATATCTCCTCAGACAAGTGTGATAAAAGGACTTTACCACAGAGAACAAGGGTTCATTCAAACAGCTTTACTTCACATTTCCATTCCAATGCACAGACCACATTCACAAATTCTTCTAAAAATTTGAAAAAGCTTCCAGATAATTTAAAAAGCTCGACAGGAATGGCACCAATCACTTCACCGATTTTGAATGCCCCACATGTTGTGGAGAGTGTTTCTTGCATATTGCAACAACTTAAATGGGGCCCTACTGCAGAAGAGGCTATTGGGAAATTGAACTGTTCAATAGATGCTTACCAGGCAAACCAAATTCTGAAGCGGGTAGATGACCACTCTGTTGCTCTTGGGTTCTTTTATTGGTTAAAGCGCCTAGCTAGGTTTAGACATGATGGGCACACTTATACTACTATGATTGGCCTCCTTGGTCGTGCCAAACAGTTTGCTGCTATAAATAGATTGCTTGATCAGATGATCAAGGATGGGTGCCAGCCCAATGTTGTAACGTATAATCGTATAATTCATAGTTATGGTCGTGCAAACTATTTGCAAGAAGCTGTTAATGTATTCAAACAAATGCAGGAAGCAGGATGTAAGCCTGATAGAGTCACCTACTGCACACTCATTGACATTCATGCAAAATCTGGCTTTCTTGATGTTGCCATGGGCATGTATGAGAAGATGCAAGACGCTGGCCTCACTCCTGACACATTTACTTACAGTGTTATGATCAACTGCTTGGGGAAAGCTGGCCATTTAAATGCTGCTCATAGGCTATTCTGTAGGATGGTTGATCAAGGCTGTGTTCCAAATTTGGTAACCTACAATATCATGATTGCTCTTCAAGCAAAAGCAAGGAATTACGAGATTGCATTGAAGCTGTATCGTGATATGCAACAATCAGGCTTTGAGCCAGATAAAGTGACTTACTGCATAGTTATGGAAGTATTAGGTCATTGCGGTTTCCTTGAGGAGGCAGAAGGTATATTTATTGAGATGCAAAACAAGAACTGGGTCCCTGATGAACCTGTTTATGGTCTATTAGTTGACTTGTGGGGAAAATCTGGTAATGTTCAAAAGGCATGGGAATGGTATCATGCTATGCTTAATGCGGGTTTAAAGCCAAATGTGCCTACTTGCAATTCCTTGCTTAGTGCCTTTCTTAGGGTCCACCAACTAACAGATGCTTATCAGCTGTTACAATCCATGCTGACTTTTGGTTTAAAACCTTCTCTACAAACTTATACCTTGCTTCTCAGTTGTTGCACTGATGCGCAAATGAATGACATGGGGTTTTGTTGTGAACTCATGCAAGTCACCGGTCACCCAGCACACACATTCCTGGTGTCGTTGCCATCGGCCGGACCTAATGGTCAAAATGTGCGGGATCACATGAGCAAATTTTTGGACCTCATGCACAGTGAAGATAGAGAGAGCAAGAGGGGGCTTGTGGACGCAGTTGTAGATTTTCTTCATAAATCAGGACTCAAGGAGGAGGCAGGTTGTGTCTGGGAGGCTGCTATGCAAAAGAATGTCTATCCAGATGCTGTAAAGGAGAAAAGCTCATGTTATTGGCTCATTAACTTGCACGTCATGTCTGATGGCACCGCGGTTACAGCTTTGTCTAGGACTCTTGCTTGGTTTCGCCAGCAAATGCTTCATTTAGGTGTTGGTCCCAACCGAATTGATATTGTGACTGGATGGGGTCGGCGAAGTAAGGTCACTGGATCGTCTCTAGTGAGGCAGGCAGTTCAGGACCTGTTGAGCATTTTTAGCTTCCCTTTCTTCACTGAAAATGGTAATTCTGGATGTTTTGTGGGGTGTGGTGAGCCTCTAAGTAGATGGTTGAACCAATCTTATGTGGAGAGGATGCATTTGTTGTAGTTGTGTACCTCTTCTAACTCCATTCTAAGCTTCATCTCCTTATATAACCAAAATTCAATTTTGTATGGATTGTATTTAGATTACTTTTTTGGATCAGTTATGTGTAGAAATCTCTCCATATTCAAGTTGAAATCACAACATTTAATTTAAAAGCTGCTTCACAACTTGAATTATTATAAATCATATTTAGTTATAGTAAAAGTATGTCTTCAAATCGGTTATAATGTTTGAATTATTTAGACATATGTCTTCAAATCAAATACTCTAGATAGCATTTTGAAATATAATCAAGTCCATGTTCCTTTCTTTTATTGATTTTATAAAATTACAAAAAAAAAATGTTGGAAACTAGGAGATTCTAGGTGACAAAGACATGTCTAAACAAATCTAAAACTACTTACCATTTAAGGAAAGAACTTCTTCTTAATATATATATTTTTTATAATGTTTATAGTACTCTACAAGGAGACATTTGAGCCCCAACTTGCTTTAGGCCGAACTATTAATGTAGCAGTATAAGTTATTAGGCTAAATCCATGGTCGTACAAGGAAAATCTAATTGATGCAGCGGAATAAGGTATTAGGCCAAATCTATAGCTGAACAAAGGGTAATCCATCTTTAGAGAGAGAACTCTCACAAAGAGAACCAAAGTTCTATGTTAAAAATTGATATTCCAAAAGCTTCCTATTACAAACCCTAAAATGGTTCTTTATAACCTTACAAGAAATTCAATTATATACTAATTAATCTAAATTATCAACTAACTAAATATTAATTAAAATATATTAATTATCTTATAGTTCTCCTCATCAGATATTATATATAGTCAAACTCAATGTTGGTCTTCCATTATAATGTTTGACGTTCCAATTATTATAAATCATATTTAGTTATAGTAAAAGTATTTGAAAACTTTCACTATCTACAATGTTTACTATTTTGTAACCATTATCTATCATCATTTCTAATTTAGACTAAAATAGTTTTCATCTCCAAACATACATTATTATAACTTATACTAAAATAGTTGCACTCCGAACACATACAATTATAATCTCCAGACTATAAAAACCAAATTAACAAACCAAATTAACACCCTAAACAACCCTCAAGTGGTTAACTATTACTTATTTGTTTGTTTGTTTTACTGTTTTTTTTTTTTTTTAAAGAAACTATTTCAATGTGCCTTATATAGATTGAGTAAGTTTATGAAAGAATCAAAGCAGGTATAGTTTGTTAGTAAGGATAGTCGTTGATAAGAAATTTTGATCCATCACTAATTGTCACAATATTAATTCAAATTAATGATGAAAATATACGTTATAAAAATGAAGTAGTGCACTTTGACGTAAGTAGAAAGTTAGATTTCATACATTTATGAGAGGTGGGTCATGAATTATAAAGGGGCCTATGAAAGGATTATCCATACAGAAAACTCATAATTGAAAAAGTGTTAGAGTGCATGCATGTGACCACGAGGTCCAAGACAATTGAAAAATTGATGAAGAATTTGAATTTCTAGTTGTAGTAGCTGTTGAAGAAAGATGTGGAAGTAATCCATATTATTTTCAAAATCCTTCCCAAGTAGAATTTGTTGTGCTATATGCCATCATCTTTCATTCGCTTCTTCACCTTTGTAATTGAATTAAATTCTATAATTGCAATCAAGCGATTTCCTTTGAATTAGATTCTTTAATTACAATTAATTGTGTATATATTTCAGCTCTCTTCTTAATGGAGTGTTTCCTTTATTAAAATAATAATAACAATAATATAGCATCTCGTATCAAGTTGAATATAGAAGGAAAATAGTATATACTATCGAATAATATCAAGGTTTCCATAACCAGGGTAGTGGGAACATAAAAAAAAAGCCAAAGACCCAAAGGGCTAAGGGTTCAAGTTATGGTGACCACCTACCTAAAATTTAATGAATTGGATGTGCGTTGAAATAATACAAAGAATTTTGCTAGCAACTTATTTTGAAAATGTTTTTAGAATTTTACAAAGGAATCTTAGTTTAGTTGAAATCTATTGTTGTCATGCCACGTCCTAAGTTGGGTAGAATAACCTAGGATGAAATAAATCAATACTATGCTGCTTATCAATTTGCTACAAAAGCATTGCTTTTATTTGATAGCAAGTGAATTTTTACATAGTGTTTGTATAACATCAACTTGAAGTACAAACTAGTAATTTTACCATTTAAAACATCGTAGTAATGTACAAATATAACTAATAAAACTAACTTATCAATTATGAAATAAGCACATACTATCAAGAAGGTCGTGATGCAAGTATCTGGAACAAGGAAAACATGAAAACAAAACCTATGCTACTAAAACAAAAAAACATAATGAACATGACAATAAACTCATATGCTAGAATTCATATTCAATATAAAAACAAAACAAAACATAGTCTACTTCTCAGCTTGTCTCGTCTCCCGTCAAAATATTCGAGAGAGAACCAAAATTTAAGAACTCTATTTGACAAATTTGTCTAAGCTTCTTTTGATTATTCTGTATGATCTTCTTCCTCCCAGTGAAGATTGTAGAAACAAAAAAAGTCTATATTGATCATACACAATATCTCCCCATCTTCACGAGCTTGAGAGAGCTCCAATCATTTGGGATGTCATTAATAACAAATTCCCTTATCCATGAATCTTTGTCGAACATCCTCCACACTATTCACTTGAATAGTCTTTGTTGGCAAGTCAAATAAAAAAGTTGCATAAATGGTCCATTAAATTGATACAAGGTCCCCACTCTTGAGCAAGGGCGAGCTTCCAAGAGCATATATGATATACTCATTTTCTTTATCCTTTTCTTTTCCCAACCAATAGATGACTCCATTGAAGTAATCACCATGAAGAATGATATCAAAAGGGAGAAGGTGGAGATGCATCCATTCGTTTTGGTTAAGTTCGGTTCCACACCCACCAAACGTCATAACATCCATTATGATACTAAATTCTTCAATTGTGTTAGGGACAATAGTTCTAGATATTTGTATTGTTTGGAGGTAGGGCTAAAGCCAAATCCAAAAACGTGAATATCATCATCTAGATCATTAGTCATGGGATTGAATAGGTAAAAAGCACATTTGGTAATAAACAACAAACCATTACTTTGATTGTTTATTGAGATAAGGGACCAATTCCAAATCAAAGGCAACATCCAAATGTTTGGTAGTCTCAAGATTGATACAATGCATGTTGGGATTGCGTAAACCAGTAAATTGGCAATTGGGGACACGATCAGAGGTGCATAGAAGGAAATCATTAGTAAGGAATTGTAATGTAGAAGAGGAAGTGCGATTCAAAACAATTTGATTCCAGAGTTTAGAAACAAGCTTGCAAACAGGGAAATTGGAGATTACAAGTTTAGAGAAGATTGCTTTACCAATAAGGCGGTGGAAGCCCAGTTCCCCAGTCCATAGTCCTTATTTCCAGCTTCTGCATCCCACTGAACAAAACCATATCTAATCAACAAAGAGACAACCAGGGGTTGGATAGAGATAATGGATGAAGCCTAAAACCAAAGGAATTGAAACAGGCGGCCACGATTCAGAACAGAACAAAAAAGGGTTTTTCTCTTTTCTGTCAAAAATTCTCACCTCCCTTTTATGCCCCCTCCTCTCACGCCTCGCCTCCTGTTTCTACGGATGGTATATTTCGAAAATTTTGTGATTTTGGATGAAAATCACAAAATCTCTCCATTCCTAGATTTATGAATTATTTATATTTAACATAAATTTCCCCTTACATTTATGACAAAATTTCTCCTTTTAAATTTAATTATTTTAAATAAAAAAATTATTAAAAATATTTTTAAATATGTTTTTCTTTCTTTATCCTCCGAAATCACATCTTAAAACTTTGTAATATATATAGTGGGATCATAAAAATTAACTTTGATTTAGAAGACCACACAAATTATATATTATTTTTCTCTCTCTCTATAGTCTTTTTATCTCATCAATCTTTTAAGATTTTTAAAAATATAAAATACTATGAGATTTGATATTATTAATGTGATTTATATCATTTCAAAAATCCATACACGTGAAAATCAATGAAAATCAAAATTTTAATTACCCCTGTAATTAAAAAAACTCAAAAACAAACCTGAGTTTTTAAAATTTTAAAAAATTGGATATTTTATCTTTATTTTATTTTATTTGTTGGAATTTTATTTTGAAGTAATGTGGATTAAAAAAATATTATATATTTGGTTATAAAAAATTACCGGTGAAAAATTAAATTCCATATTTGAGTAGTTTAAAATTTGGTTAAAAATAAATGGATTTCTTTAAAGAAAATAGTAACATTTTAGAATATAGTGGAGAGATTTTTTTTTAATAAAAAAAGTCACATTTTACATATATAAAAAATTATGTTATTATCAGTTAATATAAGTTGATTAAAAATAAAATAAAATTAATTTTCTCTATAAATAGCTAACTTCAACCCACATTTTTTGATCGTATTTTTCCTCTCTTTACTTTTTTTCCTTTTAGTTTTTTGAACAAATTACCTTTTTTGTCCCTCAGTTTTGAACAATATGTGCGTTTAGTCCCTGAATTTTAAAAATGTATATTTTTAGTCCCCAAGTTTATAAAAATAGGTCCAATTGGTCTCTATATTTTCAAAATATTCCATTTAATTCATTAAGTTTTTAAAAATAATTTTAAAAGGTTCTTCAAGTATTTTTTTCCTTTGATTTTTTAAAAATAATTATATAATATTTAAAATTAAAAAATAGTTTTAGAGAGAAGATAGTTTTTAAAAATTAAAATAGTTTTAGAGAGGAGACTATTTTTAAAAATTATTCTTTTAATTAAAAATGTCATATAATTATTTTAAATAATAATAAAATTTGAAAAAATTACCTTTGCAATCTCCAAGTTTTGAATAATATATGTGTTTGGTCCCTGAATTTTTAAAATGTAACTTTTTAGTCTAAAAGTTTATAATAATAGGTTCATTTGGTCCTTATATTTTCAAAAGGTACATTTTTAGTCACTTAGTTTTAAAAATGGGTTAAAGTGGTTTCTTAAATAAATTTTTTAGGGAAAATTACCTTTTCAATCTCCAAGTTTTGAATATATGTGCGTTTAGTTTTAAAAATGTACCTCTTTAGTCTCAAAGTTTATAAGAATAATTTTATTTGTTCCCTATGTTTTCAATATATAACTTTCTAGTCCCTAAGTTTTTAAAAATAAGTTTAAGAGGTACTTCAAATAAATTTTTAGAAAAAATTACCTTTTAAGTCACCAAGTTTTGAAAATATGTACGTTTGGTCCTTGAATTTTAAAAATGTACCTATTTAGTCTCAAAGTTTATAAGAATAGGTTCATTTAATCCCTATATTTTCAAAAGTTAACTTTTTAGTCTCTTAGTTTTTATAAATAGGTTTAAGAGATCCCTTAAATAATTTTTTATTATTATATTAAATAATTATATGACATTTTAAATTAAAAAAAATAATTATTAAAAACTATTTCCTCTCTAAAACTATTTTTAAAAAAAAAAAAATACTTAAAAGACCTTTTAAACCTATCTTTAAAAATTTTAGGGATGGAAATGGTATATTCTGAAAACATAAGGATCAAATGGATCTATTCTTATAAAGTTGGGGACTAAAATGTACATTTTTAAAATTTAAGTACCAAACACATATTGTACAAAACTTGGGGACTGAAAATATAATTTTCCTAATTTATCTAACCGACTATTCCCAACTTTTTTGCTTTATTTTTTTTTTTAATAGAAATTTTGGTATATTTAGTATATATATATATATATATTCTCGAGATGTGGCACCCAAAATGGTAATAAATTTTAAGGGAAAAGAAAATAGAAGTACGAACCATCATTAAGAATGGCAATGATAAGCACCATAAATGGTGAGAAGTCAAATTTCCATAAGAGAGCAAGCAACATGAAACCAAGCTGTTGAGAAGAAACATACAAGATGAATACATTTCTATACCATGATATCAAAACATACTTTGAATGAATGGATTAACAAAAATGAACCACCATTTACTTACCATTATACCAATAGTGATTGAAAATACATATATCTGCCACAAAAAAAGAAATTTAGTAAGTTATCATCACCAACCTCTCCCATAATAATAATCATAAACTAAGTATATCACCACATACTTACAGTTTAAATCAAGAACAAAAAAAAAAAAAAAAAACTTATATTTTGATTTCAACTTTTTCTTTTTCGAGATTCACCTACCCATGTATGTACATAATCTCGAAAATTGGGCATTTGTTGAGTGAAACTTTTTTACCAATCACAAATTACCACGTCATTTCTCAAGTTAGTAATGAAATTCAAAATTATCAGTTTTGGGGTTAATTCAAATTGAAGAAAGAAAGTTGGCGGATCTCGATAATATAATGTGTTTTCGTCTTGTATGTTGTATTGAATTATTATTGGTTTGTAGCAAACTTTTGTTTTTTTAAAGATGGATGAAAGTTTATCTAAATGATCTACGCAATACACACTTTCCTAAGGCTAGTTATATTCAATATACTAAGCATTTTCTAAGAAATGATAAGATTTGTTTTCCTCCCTCAATTTTATAAAATTAGTTAAAAGTTGAAATTATAAAAATCTTATTTTTTTATTCCAAAGCATGAGGTCCGTTGATGATCGTTTGGATTTTGAAGATTGTATTTATTTTTCATCTCTTAACCCTTATTTTCTTATTTTCTTTTTTTAGAAAACATTAAAATAGTCAGATTTCGAAAATCATTATTTATTAGTTTAAAAAATGGGGTTGGATTTTAAAAGCACCATAAAAAGTAGATATTGGAATTTGGGACAAGAAAAATATAGGTGAAATATGTATTTATCAATTTTATTTTTTTTAAGAAATTATCAAAAGAGGTTATTTAACATTTTAATGGGGAAAAATTCTTAATGTTTTTGTAAATTTGGTAACTTTAAGATTATTTTTCATCCCCTATTCAAGAGATAATCAATCGACTTGAAAAAAAAAAAGCATTTAAAAATATAATTAGTCAATATTTTATTCTTTTTTTTATTATTAATTTTATAAAATTACAAAAAAGTTAGAAACTAGGAGATTGTAACAAAGACAGGTCTAAACAAATCTAAAACTACTTAGCATTTAAAAGAAAGAATTTCTTCTTAATATTTTTAGCTGGCTGGTTTTGTAAATTCTGAATTTTTTCAGATGGAATTTCCTTTGACATGATAAATTACAAGTAGATAAGTGACGAAAGAGTTGAAATCAAAATTGGTTACAAATCCAAATTTAAATTTCTAAAGTCAAATATTAATTTTAAAATATAAATATCAAGCTGCACTATAAATATAAGTTATATAAATTAATTTGTCTTGTGTGACAATATAGAATTCAAACATTACACCCATCATTACACATAAAATCAAAATGTTTATATTATTACAAGCATTTTTTCACTCCTCATAAATATATATATTTGAAAAAAGAACGAATGAAATCAATGACAGAAATTGTAATTATTTTGACACAAAATAACAACAATAATAAATAATCACTTGTGGTTTAAGACTAATAAACTCTTAATCGAGGGTTTAAAGTTAATCCCAATCCCCAAAGAGTATTTCTCTGCTTAATCCCCATTCATTTCAATAGCTTTTTTGCTCTCTCTCTCTCTCTCTCTTCGATATCTCTCTCCCCTCCTTCTTCCCCTTTGTCACACAGAGAGAGAGACCACTCTACTTCATTCCCCGCCCAATCCATCTTGCGCAGTTCTTGGAC
The DNA here is from genome assembly GCA_030954485.1 of Citrullus mucosospermus. Lineage (NCBI taxonomy): Eukaryota > Viridiplantae > Streptophyta > Magnoliopsida > Cucurbitales > Cucurbitaceae > Citrullus > Citrullus mucosospermus. Next base: position 28,074,902 of record CM062060.1, read on the forward strand.
GATTCATCTTCTTCTCCGGCAACGGCAATCTTTCTCCATTAACCGCCACCGGAATCGTTACGTCTAAGACTGTATCTTCTTCATATTTCTTTTTCTACCTTCAATCTGCGAGTAAGTTTCTTTTACTCAGTTTTGTTATTCTTGATGTATCGGTCATATATAGTCTTTTCTATAATGCATGTCAATTGGATTGCTATAGAGGTTCTTGATGGCGCGCAAGAAGAGAAACACTGATCCGCGTGCTAAACAATCTCCGGCGGGTCCAAGTGTGTCGAACGCGGCGGAAAAGAGTTCAGTATCTGACAGGGCAAGTAATCAGAACCAAAGTAGGATTGAGCCAGTGGTTATCGATGAATCCGATGGCTTGTCTTCTTCTACAATTAAACTCGAATGCGAGAAGGCTCTTACTGCAATTCGGCGTGGGAACCACACTAAGGCACTTAGGCTTATGAAGGAGTTGAGTTCGAGAAATGAGAACTCTGTTCACTCTGCATTGATTCATCGGGTTCAGGGTACTATTTTTGTAAAAGTAGCGTCGATTATTGATGACCTGAATACAAAGCAGCGACATTTGAAGAATGCGATTGAGTCTGCTCGCAAAGCAGTCCAGCTCTCACCAAACTCGATTGAATTTTCTCATTTCTATGCAAATTTGCTATACGAGGCTGCAAATGATGCCAAGGAGTACGAGGAGGTGGTGCAAGAATGTGACCGGGCCCTTGGAATTGAAAACCCAATTGATCCCGCTAAAGAAAGCTTGCAAGATGAAAAGAGTCAGAAAATACCTACTGCCGAAGCAAGAATTACACATGTTCAGACTGAATTGAGGCAGTTGATTCAAAAATCAAATATATATTCCCTATCATCTTGGATGAAGAACCTGGGTAACGGGGAGGAGAAGTTTAGGTCAATTACGATTAGAAGAGTTGCAGAGGACCCGATGGAGGTGAGGATGGTTCAAGCTAGAAGGGCAAACGAAATCAAGAAAGCAACCAAAACGCCTGAGGAGCGAAGGAAGGAGATCGAAGTTCGTGTTGCTGCTGCAAGGCTGGTGCAACAAAAGTCTGAGACGCCTCAAATGCAGAATGAAGGAGGTAAAGCTGATCGAACCCCGGAATCATCTTCAGGGCCTAGTACAAGAGTTGGTGAGCGGCGGAAACATGGCAATGTGCGGAAACTTGGCTCTTCAGCTGAGAGAAAGAATTGGGTCTGTTCTTTTTGGAGTTCCATGAGTACAGAATCAAAGAAAGATTTGCTCAAGATCAAAATTAGTGATCTTGAGACTTATTTTAGTTCCTTAAAGGATGCCTCGGCAAATGAAGTTATTTTAGAAGCTTTGTCCTTTTATGACGCCAATAAAACATGGAAATTCTGGGTTTGCTGCAAATGTGATAGGAAATCTGTGGATTCGGAATCCCATATGCACCACGTGGTTCAGGAACACCTGGGAAACCTTTTGCCGAAAATGCAATCTATCTTGCCACATAATGTTGATAATGATTGGAGTGAAATGCTTCTTAATTGCTCTTGGAAACCATTGGATGTTTCAGCTACAGCTAGAATGCTCACAGATCAAACAAAATGCAAAGATTCTGAGTTGGCTGAAGATATCTGCCCACAACATCATTCAGAATGTGATGAGTGTTTCAAAGATGCATGGGATTCTTCTCCAGAGAAGCATGATTATGGGAATAGTTTAAATGAATTCAATCTTTATGAGAAAATTAGCAACAGCGGATTTCCAGTACTTGATAGTTTTCCAGTATCTGACGACTCTGAGCGTACAAAGCTTCTTGAGAAAATTCATGCGGTATTTGAGTTACTTATTAAACATAAATATCTTGCTGCAAGCCATCTAAACAAGGTTATACAGTTTACAATGGATGAGTTACAGGGTCTTGTTTCTAGATCTCATCTTCTAAAGCAGGGTCTGGACCAAACACCACTATGTATTTGCTTTCTAGGCGCTTCTCAGCTTAGGAAAATCCTCAAGTTTTTGCAAGAATTATCTCACTCTTGTGGTGTAGGTAGATATTCTGATAGAAGTACTGATCAAATTGAAAATCCAAAGAGTGACAAACAAGTTGCTGATGTAGAAGAGAAAATTGTTCTCAATGGAGATGGGTCACTTCTCCTTCTCAACGAGTGTTTGCTGTCATCTGATATCCCTCATGCCAGTGGTCAGGTTGCAGCCTCAGATCAGATGCCTTCTGCAATTGGCAAGGATGCTGCAAATGAGGTTCTGTCTGATGGTGATCCTTTCCTGTCCTGGGTATATGCAGGTCCCTCTAGTGGGGAACAATTAGCATCATGGGCACAAAGAAAGGAAGAAAAGACACAACGACGAATGGAAATTTTTCAAACGCTTGAGAAAGAATTTTACACTCTGCAGAACCTTTGTGAGAGAAAATGTGAGCATTTGAACTATGAGGAAGCATTGCAATCGGTGGAGGATCTCTGCCTTGAAGTGGGCAAGAAGAGGGAAGCTATGACTGAATTTATCCCCAAGAGTTATGAGTCAATCCTGCGGAAACGAAGAGAGGAGCTTATTGAGGCTGAAAATGATGCAATGTATATTGGCAGTAGGTTTGAGTTAGATGCTGTTACTAATATTTTGAAAGAAGCCGAAGCACTGAATGTTAATCAACTTAGATTTGAGGAAACTTCTGGCAGTGTGTCCTCTCAGCTATATGATTTGGAATCTGGTGAAGATGAAGATTGGAGGGCTAAGGATTATTTGCATCAAGTTGATACTTGCATAGAAGTTGCAATAAAGAGACAGAAGGAACAGCTATCTATCGAGGTTTGTTTATCAATTATGGATGCTTTACTTTTGAAGTTTTGTGAAATTAGCTGTTTGCTCATTTTATTTGATCATGCAGATTAGCAAAATTGATGCACGCATCATGCGAATTGTTACTGGAATGCAAGAGTTGGAACTTAAGCTCGAGCCTGTTTCGGCACATGATTACCAATCAATATTGTTGCCTCTTGTGAACTCATACTTGAGGGTATGTATCAAATAGGTTAATGTTAACCAATGTTTCTTAAGCCTTTTGGGACTAAAATGACAGATTCAAATATTAAACATTCAGGCACATTTAGAAGATTTGGCTGAAAAAGATGTCACAAAGAAGTCTGATGCTGCCAGAGAAGCATTTTTAGCTGAACTGGCACTTGATTCAAAAAAGGGTATCAAAAGTGGAAGTGATAATTCAAAACATGCACATGAAAAGCCGAAGGAAAAGAAAAAAAGCAAGGAGTTTAGGAAAGCCAAGGACTCTAAGGTTGTCTGTCATTTTACTACTGGAAGTTTAGTTCATAATTTTGTTGTTTTTGTAACTTAGTTGTTCTTGGTGATAATGATATTTTAATAATTTTCATTCTACAGGTGGTCAATGCTCCTGAGCAGGATGTGCTTCATGATGAGGCTGTGGATGGAGAGTAAGTTTTACTGTTGACTTTCTGACTTTCTAGGACTTCTTAATCACTCTTCGGCATTTGTTTTGTAATAAAATCATGAAGATATGTAGTCTTTTAGCTAATTTTCTGTTTTTGGTGGATGTTTGGTCAATTACTTGTTGCAGTCCCTGTCAAATTCCATCTGATGGTGATGCGGCGGAGGTGGACATTCCTGTTATTGAAAACTCTGACGCTTTAAGACTACAGGAGGAAGAGATAAGACGCAAAATTGAGCTGGAAGCAGATGAAAGAAAGCTAGAAGAGACTTTGGAGTATCAAAGACGAATTGAGAATGAGGCTAAACAAAAGCATCTGGCTGAATTACAAAAGAAATCTGCACAGACAAATCTAGAGGATAAAGCTGCTCTGGCAGTACATGATAATCTCATTGGACCTGCCCCCAGTGTTGAGGGTGTTGGTGAGCATTTTAAGCCCTCTGTGATGGTAAATGTTCTTTTCTTCGTCATTCTTCTCCTTTTTGGCTATTTAAATGAATTATGGAACTTCATAGTTCTACATGTATCCAACGTACAGAGCTGATAAAATACTTAAGATGATCTTATAAATTGCTATTTTAGGATCAATTGGCAGAAAGTGAATTGGTTCCTGACTTGTCACCACCGAAGGCTTCTTCAGGTGATCATAAAGATTAGTGATACGTGTTGATGGAAAGTTACTTGGCAACATCTGGTTGTGGTTCTTAGTGTTGGATTCATCATTGTCTTCTTCTTCAGCAGGTGCATCCAATGTAGCAATTCTAGAGACTAGTCTACCGTCTTCTGATAGGAGGAGGGGAAGGAAAGGTAGACGGCACAAGGCTTCAATCAAACAAGTAGATGGAAATCAGCCTTCACAATCTGAGAAGGATAATGTAGCCTTTGACAACCAATTGAATGAGCAAGTTAGACATCATGACAATCTCCTAGTAGATAGTGGTGAGTGCATATTCTATTTTGAAATTCACTATTTATTTTCCACTCATTGTGGGGACCGTGAATGATGGATGTCTTGGGCTTTATCCATCTTAAATGATTATAATGTTCTCTTTTCTCCTCGATTTCCCCCCTTAAGGTCTATTTGGAATGAATGATATAGGTTATTCCCCTTAAGGACTAATATGCAAAGAAAGATAAAGGTTATTCTTTCAAGGTCTAATTTGAATGGAGGATATAGGATTCTAATTGGATGGAGTTCTTTTCCCCAAAACAAATTTCATCGACCAAATAAAAATTTATTTCATTCAGGTCTGTAGTCAATTTCTCCTTGCATTATATATTTGTGCAAGCTGTATTCTCTTGCTCACTCGTTGAAGATATTGAAAGTATTAAATAGTTAACTTTGCTATTCATACTCAATCAATAGCATGCCTGTGCAAATCTGCAACGTGAAATCACTGTTCATCATCTTTTTATTTAGACTGGACTAACATTATCGTGTACTCTGATTCAATCAGTTAAACCACTTTCTGAAGATTATAGTACAAAGACTTTGAGACAACAACATGCAGCGGATGATGAGGAAAGATTTCAAGCTGACCTTAAGAAGGCTGTACGGCAGAGCCTTGGTTAGGTTCTCCAGTTGTCTTTTCTCTTTTCACTTTTAGTTGCACTCTTATGGTTTTAATTTGGTTAATCTGTATATGGCAGGAAAAACTGTTAAAAAAGGAACTCTTTTTCTTACGGGATACCTTTTTCCGCCAATTTTGGCACATTGATTTGCTTCTATGTTTTTGTATGTAATAGAGTTCCATTGCCTCTCTAAGTATGCTTGATTAGATGGAACCATGTTTTTTTTCCCTTCTATTTTTTGTATTTTGTTTTTAGCAAGCATTTAGTCTTCTGCATCTCATGGTCCTATATAGTTCTTTGGATTCAGGATATGATCTCAAAATGTCGCAATATAACTTTTTAATAACTAAATAAAGCCATATAAGGTATTGTAACTTTTTCGATGTTAATCTTTAATCTTCTTTGACCTGGATGAATGATTATTTCTAGAGGTTTCCTACATTTATGTGCGCTTGTTTCTGTTTCCTTTTCTGTATAGTTACTGCAGCATTATCTAACTGTATTTTTAATGTTTTCTCAGATGCATTTCAAGAAAAGCAGAAATTGCCCTTGGTTACAAGTTCTAGGACACCGTTGATCAGTCGTGGTGAAGTAGATAGTAATGATCCTCCATCAAATGAACTCAATGTGGACAATATCTGTGGTACAGGACTTAAGAATGAAGTTGGTGAATATAATTGCTTTCTGAATGTGATTATTCAGGTGAGTGTACGACAGAAGATGATAATACTTCACTTTTCTAGTTCTTTGTTCCTCTTCTGCATATAGAGTTTAAAATGTTGTATTGTTCAACGTGTACTCAGTCCTTGTGGCATTTAAGACGGTTTCGAGAAGAGTTTCTGAGAAGATCTATGACTGAGCATGTTCATGTTGGGGATCCCTGTGTTGTTTGTGCATTATATGAAATCTTCACTGCCTTGAGCATGGCTTCTGCAGATGCTAGAAGAGAAGCAGTTGCTCCCACTTCTCTAAGAATAGCTCTGAGCAATCTGTGTCCTGATAGTAATTTTTTCCAAGAGGTAGTTTTGCAAAGAAAGTAATTCTACTCAACTTAATTTCTTGTAGTAATTATGAAAAAATCTACAATTTTTGGTGGTTATTTAGGGCCAGATGAATGACGCCTCTGAAGTGCTGGCTGTCATATTTGATTGCCTACACCAGTCATTGACTCCTAGTTCGAGCATTTCTGATACAGAATCAGTGGAAAGCAATTGTATGGGGTCGTGGGACTGTGCAAGTGACAGTTGTTTGGTACATTCCATCTTTGGCATGGACATTTTTGAACGAATGAATTGCTATAGTTGTGGCCTGGAATCTAGACATCTGAAGTACACTTCCTTCTTTCACAATATAAATGCCAGTGCCCTTCGAACAATGAAGGTAATAGAATATGCCTTTCCCTGGCATTGAAGATTATAGTTTTAGGGGCAGCATTTGTTAATACTATTTCTCTTATTCAATTTTCTTCACTATCCAGGTTATGTGTACAGAAAGCTCCTTCGATGAACTTCTGAATGTTGTGGAAATGAATCATCAGCTAGCTTGTGATTTGGATGTCGGTGGTTGTGGAAAGCTCAATTACATTCATCACTTTCTCTCTGCACCACCACATGTGTTCACAACAGGTGTTCTAAATAATTTTCATCCTACCCCTACCCACCCTGCTTCCGTCCCTCCCATTACCCTTGATCTATTCATGATGTTTTACCTGTATGTAATTTTGTTTTTGTAGTCTTGGGCTGGCAGAACACTTGTGAGAATGCTGATGACATATCCGCGACATTAGCTGCTCTGAATACCGAGATAGATATCAGTGTTCTTTATCGGGGTCTAGATCCAAAGAATACACATAATTTGGTATCAGTGGTATGTACTCATCTTTCTTAATTTGTTTGTGTATGTACTCTTAGGGTGGAGCTCATTTTAACATGCCAAAATGTTTTGGGAGGCTGTTTCTATGAGTGGTTTGGCGAATTTTTGTGGGTATGAAATTTAATTCCTTCTTCATCATGACCTTGGATTTTGAGGATACCTAATAGTGACGTTCAAATCATGTCAACTACGGGTTTCAAGTATTTCTAGGCATTCATAGACATTCAGAACATCTGGGCTTCTTGCATTTTTTTTAATGAGGATTTTCATGGTGATTTTTGTTACCAATTTTCCCTTGTCTCTTTACTACTTTCCTGTTGAGATGAATATGGATTCTACTCAAATTAGATGCATTCAATTTTATTATTATTCATTCTTTTTAAACTAGTAATATTGTTAATAACACGTTTATCTACATTTTGTTTTTCATCAGGCATTTTCTGCCCACAGAAAACAAATAATCTAGGATCTCTAGATATCCTAAATACACCAAACACAGTTATCTAACAGCGTATTATTATGCATGACACAATGCTCTCTAAAAATTCTTAATACTTGAATCAGATGACCTTCTGCGGTTTTAACATAAGAAGGTTACGTTTGGATACTAATTTTGGTGCAAGGCCTTAAATAAAATCATCTATATTCTTGCTAAGAGATCAACATTTTCTTGTTAAGTAACGTATTGGTGCTGTTGGAGTTGATGTTTGTCCGTATGTCATCTTTAAACGTGGTGTGTTCATTGTGGATTTGCCAAAAGATGAAGTATTTGGCTGACTGCATACTCCGTTCTGTAATATGTGCACCCAATTTTGTAGGTTTGCTATTATGGTCAGCACTATCATTGTTTTGCTTACAGTCACGACAAGAAATGCTGGATAAAGTATGATGATAGAACTGTTAAGGTAAGTTCTTACTTTCCCCTGCCTCTTGTTTCTTTTTGGTGTGTGTGTGTATGGGTTTTTCTTTTCTTCTTCCTCTCATGTGACATAAACTGTGCTCATCATGCCTAGGTAATTGGCGATTGGCCTGATGTTCTTACCATGTGCGAAAAAGGACATTTGCAACCTCAGGTTCTTTTCTTTGAAGCTGTAAATTAGCGATATTTTGGAACTGTCTCATTAGCCATACCGGTGGAACGTGGTTTACATTTGATTTCTGCCTCGGCAAGGAGTTGTTTATAGGGAAGACTTGCCATGTACATCCACAGAATTCAGACAGTACGTGTAATATTGGTGTCAAAAGAAAATTTTTGATCGGGTCATAGCATAAATCTCTGAGTTTTCTGATATAATCAACGAATTTTTGGAGAAGATCTGGCCCTCGAGGAGAATATTGTAAGTAAGTTAGATTTTCTTCTAAATTGAGGAAGCCAGATGATTGGAGAGCCAAAAGTTAGATAGACCACCCAGGTTTCTGCCTCTGGAATTCCTTCTTGGTTTTGATCCTCTAAATAAGGTTGTTAGAGAAGGTAAGAAACGATATTAAATGGGTGATTTTTTGCGATATCTTACTTAGGAGGTTATAGCTGTATCATAAGAGTAATGATGTCTGGTTGTTGAGAAGACCAACATAGCAAACAGTTAAGACAGTCTAGTTAGAGACAGTCCTAGATGTTTTTCGTCTTCATTTACTTTTCTGCAGTTTTAGGTGCTGTATAGTTCCAGTTAAATTCACTTAGGATGTTATACACTCAATATTTTGTCATCCAGATTTCAGTGAATCAATATGAATCAGTCTTCAAATTCCCTATGCTGCATTTGGTGCCTATCTGGATTTATTCAAAATCTTATATCTTCTCTGTTTACTGATACAGTAACTCTTGTTGAAAAATACAGTTTTAGCCGAACTTTCGGTTTTATTTAATAACGTAAAAGCAACTTCATTGATATTAGTTGACTGCTTATGGGTGTAAGAATTGGGGTTTGCAAAAATGAATATGCCTCAACAAACTTGTTAGCTGCCTGTCAGTGTTAGCCAAGTCTTTATGTATCCAAAGCAAATTATCTGATGATTTATTTGTGTTTCAGTCTTCAACAAACTTGCTTGTAATGCATAATACTTGTATTTTGTCATATAAGGAAAACTTCATTTTCAGAGACTATACATTGAGACAAAAGCTTTTAGGTTTGTGCTTCAAAAAATTGCAACTTCCCATCTCCATGGATGGTTTGCACATGACAAAGCAGGCCATGTTTTATTTCCATTCAATTTGTTTATATTTCACTCTGCACAAGCTCATCCTTCTACAAATGTGCTTGGAAAAAATCGATCGATTATTCAAAATCCAGTTGAATTACAAAACCCTAGTATTATATGAACCACACCATGAACATTTATGGTACGACCAGTGGAATGGTGCCGTTCCACGCTTCTCGCAGTCGTTACACAATATCACCTGCAATTCCATTTATCTATCAGTACACATTTTAGAGAAACGTTTAAATGCTTCAAGTTCACTGAAAAATTAAGCTTTAGAGCTAACTTTTAGGTCCCATTAATTAAAGACATACCTGAGTTTTTCCAGAATACTCTTCTGGAATTTTCTCTTCAGCCAATAATGCATCCAACATCTCAAAGTACACCTGCATTACAAAAGGTAATTAAGCTAACATAACCAAACAGCCAACAAATACAATACTTTCTAAGCCGTAGCTTATAGCCTTATGACCAACCTGCATATCTCCGAGCGACTTGCTACAGATTGGGCAGGTATAATGAGTGTAGGTGTATTCCTAAGGGCAACAGAATGTCGTTAGCAAGATCATTAAACATTTCATCTTGCGACATTTACTGTTGGATAGAACAAGAAAACTAGGGTACCTGAAAGCATGCTGAATGCATCAAATGACCACATGGAAGGGACTTGACTGGAAGGGTGGAAGTGAAAATGTATTCATGGCAAATAGGGCAGTTGTCTTCAAGGCATTTCTCTCTGCATACATGAACCGAGAGTGCACGAGACATACAGGCATTGCAGTTCATGCAATGGAAGTAATCAATGCCCAATCCCTTCCCAACTCGGCATAGGTTGCAATATGGACAGTGGTAGATATCTCTATTCAACAAAAACTCGAAGCTTCAATATATTGTATGATACCAAACAAAATGAATCACATCATTAAGATAAACTTACCTTGAATCGTCAAATAGTTTGCAGATCTTGCAGAAGTATTTTCCCATGGACAAATTACCACAAGAGAGAGTTGAACATGTCTTGCTAATTGGCTGAACTACCAAGCAGTTCATGCACATCATCTTTGTGATGGATTTTCTGTAGATGAATGTCAAAATGATAGAATGTAAGGATGTCTTTATTTAAAGATATAAGAAGCAAACCCAGATCATACAGGTCGTGTTATTACCTATCCAATGGGTGATCGGTTGCCTCATCGTGACAATGTATGCATGTAAATAGTTGGTTGCAACATGGAGCTAGAAGCTTGCAGTTTCTTTTGTAATGTTTGCAACCAAATTCTTTCTTCAAGGAATCCCTATAAGATGGATACTGACCTGCAAATCCTTGGCTTTCTGTTGTAATGTTTGTCTCTAATTGGGCTTGGTTCTTTGCAATCCAACGGCTGAGACAATAAAAATGTGAACTTCGAGTCGAATTTCATCAGCAGATAACAAGCATAAAAGCTTATTGTAAATAGAATAAAATTTGAGATCATGGCAGAACTTGGTGTATTTTGTTATAATGGTTGAATGAATACTTCTTACCAACCTCATTAACAAATTCTGTATCAAGTGGGATTTACTTTTGGAGTCTAAGGATGAGTCTCTTGATACCCTTCTTATTACAGCCTCCAGATCTTCTTGACTAATTGTAAGAAGGTCATCATGTTGGCTTGATTTGTTACCTTTTTCAGGTTGTTCCGTTTCAGTCACATGTTCTGTGGTACCATCGACGTCCCGATGATAAACAAGTTTTGGGGATTCTTCAAGTGTTTCGTTATGTTGGCTGCCATCAAAATCTTTTGTCTCGTCATTCAAATTGAACATTTCTGTCTTGTCATCATCAGTAACCTGACATTGATGTTCCTTCTGTGTTGAGCTTATGGTTTTTCCAAAAAGATTTCCTTCACATACATCAGTTACTTCCTTGGATAGATATTTTGAGATGATTTCCAAAGGATCTGAAGTCAATGAGGGAGTAATAGTTTTCACCTCAGCTGCCACCTTCTCATGGTCATAACCTTCCCACCACTCTCTTAACCATTCATTGAACATAGTATTTCTTGTTACCTTGTGGAACATAGACATCATGTCATGTTGATCAGAAGGTGTTAAATATGCCATTTGCCAAGGTATCATATCTTGCAATATTTCAGCTTTTGTTCTACCAAATATTGCTCCAATAAGTCTTTCTTGTTCGTCGATCGAGAAGAATTCTCTGAACAAGGGCCAAAGTTCAATTTCTTCGCGATCGACGTGGTCAGAAACCGACTTGTGCAAAGATTTGCACAAATCATGGAGTTCCAAACAGAGCTGTCTGTGGCTAAACATTTTCCTATCAGCATTGACATAAAAAATTGAAGAGTGCAATTCAGACATTTCATTAAGAATGAAGGAAATTTGACTGAATTGGTGTACTTCCAGTTTATGGTCAATAGTGTAGGAGTAGCTAATGTTTTGGAACTTTCCCTTCTTCTCCAAAGCTGGAAAAGCAATCTGGTCCTCAGCATCTGTATGGATCTGATATAAAAATTTCACCAATTGGAACCGCCTTCGAAACTCTGTCAAGATCCCAACATGTTCAACCAGTTTAGCTGAACCAAGAACAAAATAATCCAATTCTTTCTTGAGAGCTTTGTGGAAGAAGAAAATGAGATCTATTGGTTTTGGCTGATTAAAAGTGGAATGTGGGCGTTCTTCGTAAAGATGTTTAGTATACGGACATGGTACCTTCACTGTTCCTGGAAAATGTATCTGCAGATTGATTCCACTAGAATAAGATGTTCCATACACTGAAGCAGTGCAAGAAACACTTGATGAAGAATTTGACATGAAGCTCTTGTCCTTGTTAGTAGAAAGTGATCCCATTTCCTCAGAGTTTGACCCCTTATTAGATTGAGAATTTGAGCTCAAGGATGAAGTTCCAGCAACTTCCTTCATTTGTTCTACCTGTTTGTGCAAAAAATAGCTTCTGGTCTTGAAAATTTTCTGCAAATCTTGTCCAAATTGTTCGACCGAGGTTTTTCCTGAGTAGCCAATTCGAAACCAATTCTGCAAGAGGGCGATGAGTGCATTGTTAACCCGAAATTCTCCCTGCGATTTGGTGTGAAGTACAGATCTCAGTTGTTCCTCAGATAAGTGAGCTGAAAACCAAGTAATAATACACTTCAAGAGCCCAAGTGGCAAAGTACGGAGGCTCATATACAGGAGTTGTTGCTGTGTTTTATGGCTGCAGCTCTTTCTTATCACTGGAAGCACCTGACAGATAGATTTTAAGGGTCAAAAGGCAATTAAAAGGCATGCAACTTGTTCATTTTGGAAAGTAGAAAACTTATAGGCAATATAACTGCAAGAAGCTACATCAAAACTGAGTTGAAGCCATTTATCAATGTTCATTATCTTAGTAAAAACCAGAAAAAGAAGTGAAAAATGAAAAGTTCATACCTTTGTTTCTTGAAAAGTGAACTGTTTGCTGACTCGTACAACAAACGACTCCATGTCCCAGCACAATTTTTCCAAAAAATTGCTCAAGGGCATAGTATCTTGAGCACCATGCTGCAGCAACTGCTGCAAGCCTTCAATATGACCATCACAAAGAAATGGTTGGTCAGAGGCGACTGGGCAGACGTCGGAATGTCGATTGAACATGGGACGAAAGAATTTCTCTGATGCCTTTCTGTGAATCAGAAAGCCTCATAAGCAACATACAAAAATAGGTTGACTTTGATTGAGTATGAGAGTATTAGAAGGACAATTTTAGCTACCTGTAAAAAAGAATTACATCAGCCAGAAACTTTATTTGGACAAGTAAGGAATCAAGGTTAGAAAGAGCTGTTGAAGTGCAACTCTTGACTTGAAATAGGCATTTCAGTACTTCCTTCAGATCCTTCATAATGGCACCATGCCAGAAATGGAGGCCATCAACAGGGCTCTCTCCATTGTCCTGAGATGAATGCAACTTTATATCTTCTGCTTCTACATCTCTCCAAGGTTTCTCAGTGCTGCCAAGCCAAGACATTATCACCTTCACAAAGAAATATTAGCTTTGTTATTATTGATGCTCTCGGTAGCAGCAACATCGAAAACTCGGTTCACATGCTACCTCTTGCAGAAGTTTCTCTTTTGGCACTACACCTTTTAGGCAGTTTACAACTTCTGATTGCTGCTCTGATGGAAGAAAAGACATCATCCATGGCAGAAGCTCCTCCAATAGTACCATTGGTACACTGCAAATGAATTGCCACACAAGCGACGCCTGTTCTCTTGCCGAGAATTCCTTCATCAGCAACGGAAAAACCTGCAAACCATCATAAATAAATATCAATGAATACTGACTACATTAGAAATTAAGTAGGAGTTCCTCCGAATGAACGTAGACCTTGGTTTTTTGAGTTCAACTAGAGACTAAAGTAAGTGTTGGATTTAAAGTTGGTGTTAAAAGTTTAGAAGTTGACTTACTATACTCCTAAATATGAAACCAAAGATACTGATATCTTGGCAACATTTAGTGTAACTCCTCAACTGGGAGTTCCAAGCAGGGGCATTTGTAGCTACTGAATCTTCTAACCCATAAAGTTTTTTTTTTGGTGGTTTTGTGCCATATAGTTTGGAACATAAAAGAGAAAGGAATTAAAATACCTGTTGTTCTTCTTTGATCATATGCTGGCAAATGGTGGTTTGAAGGGTGCCCAAACAGAAAACCAGTTCTTGAAATGGCTTGGAGATATCTTTGTTTTCTCCATTGATTTCTTCACAGTGTTCAGAAATGGAAGTGAAGAGGCCATCCAAGCTCTCATGCTCCAAAGAATATGTGGAGATGACATTTTTTGTGTGTAGATCAAGAGCTGGGAATACAACCTGCCATTTAATGATCATATCATTTGGTTGTAAGTTGGATCATATTTTTACCCTTCCTGGAAAACTTAGCCAAAAATTTAAAAGCAAAAAAAGGTGATTTGAGAACTACTTTTTAAAAGGTCTTTAAAAGAAAGCAAAGTGTACAATAAAGAAATGGTTAGTAAATAAACTATTTTAAAAAATAAATAGTTATTAAACATGTCATAAAATATGGATTTCATATAAAATCAAATCTATATTTGTCAAGTGTTAAAATGTTTAGGAAAAGAAATGATTCAGAACTTTGGTTTTAATTTTAATAGTTCTATAAATTAATTAAAAGGATAATGTAAAGTACATATCTATTAATTTTAGTCAAAGAAATTGGTCTATTCTTCTGTTCTTTTGTACATCAAATTTGAAGAATATCTTCGAGTTTAAGCTATTAGAATTATTAATTATAGTCGAATAATACTTACCACCAACTAATTAGTAATTAAAAATTTGATTGCTATTTATTTAAAAAAGAAAAAAGAAAAAAAAAAAGTCTATTTTCTCTATTCTTCTCTCTTGACAGTCAAATTTGTAATGATTGTTAGTAAAAGGTTATCAAATTTGTAACGTCGTTAGTAGATAGGGTGTAAATACTATTCATTATAATAATCCTCTCTACCTTTTTTTCCCTTGGAAACTATTTAGACATTTAATGAATAATTAATCTACAAATTTATATTTTTCTTTACAAAAACAAAGTCAAAACATTAAAACATTTTTTTTTCTTTTTTCTTTCTGAATGATTTTCACTTCCTTCAAAGAAGTATGTGAACTTTTGTCAAAATTAAGAAAAAAAAAAAAAAACATATTTTTATGATTTTTTTTTAGAAAACATAACTCTAGAAAGTAGATAAGAAAACAAATAAATTCTTAAGTATAATTAGTATTTATCAAAGGAAACTTAAAATTTAGTATAATACCGATTTTTTTATTTACTGTGTACTTTTTAAATATTAAACGAGTTTGTTTCTTTTTTTAGGTAATTTAAATTCTTAAACTTTGAGAGTTGTATAGATTAAACCTCATATTTGTATCCATTTAAAACATAATTTTTCATAATTAAATCAATTTTAGACCATTTATTTGTGATATATAATTGTTTTCACTAGATTCTATTTAAAATAAACTAAATAATATTATTAGAGAAAAATAGGGGATGATGAGAAGATGAAAAAGCATTGATAATATTATCCTTTTGATTTCAACAGATTAATTCATGCATTTCAAACAAGTCTTCTATACTAATACTATGTAAAAATTATGGATTGATGGTTTTAAATCAAATTTCTTAAAATTTTAGCTACCAAAAAATAAAAAAAAGATTTTGATCATAATTTTTTTTTTCTTTTTGAGTTCAATAATATGTAAGGTGAATGTTCAAATTTTTGAACTCTTTAGTCGATAATACTTGCTTTATTATGTGAGTTGGGTTATGTTCATAATAGTCTCAATATAATTTTAATGATGCAATTGATTAAACAAAATTGCATAATTTTATAATTTAAAAAAATTGACAAAAAGAAAAATAAAATCACTAGACCCAAATGAAGAGGTTATTTGATTATTATTTTAAATAATTCTCTAAAAAATTGTAGAATTAATTTGGATGGGTTATGGCACTTAGAGTACTATAGTTTTCAACTTCAACAGGTAATCATTTAATTTTTATTAATATTTAAAAAATACATGTGACCATTTAAGTGTCCAATCACAAGTTATCAAGTGAGAACTTTTTTTCTTTTGTAATAAAGATGTCTCGTCAATATTATTTTAATTTATTTTATAATTGAAAGAAATGCATGATATACTTCCGACTATACTCAAATATTATCTTAATTTTTTTAAAAGAAATAATATTACCTTTAATATTTTAATCTTCCTCCACTCCTTACATTGTTTCGACATGGCTCCAATATATATCCAAATTAACCCTTTTTTTTTTTTTTTTGGGGTGCAAATGTCCACATTAACATATTAACTCACATACATTAATTAATATATATGTTATTCACTTAATTGCATAATAACTCCCCGCTAGAAATTAGACAAACTTTTTAGAAAGAAAAAATGCAAAAGAATTATTGTCACGTTCGGCTAAAAAGTCAACCTAACAATTTATAAAAGTAACCAAAGCGAATTTAACTAATAAAATAATTAGCGTACATCTTATTTGTTTGAGAGGTCGGAGTTTCCATCCTCCCATAATTGTACTAAAAATAAATTTAAAGAAAATAATTGCTTGTAAGTAACTTTAGAATCGCATTTTTCGTGGGTGACAAAACGATGTCGCTTTTCATTGATTCAAATACAACTGAAGGAATCTGTTGTTACCTCATCCTCGGCAGCGCAATGATACTTATAAGCAAGTTTCAGAAACTCAACTCTCCGAATCAATCCCGACACAAACTCGCCGCCGTAACAGCCACTCTCGGCCGCTGCCAACGTCACGCGCCGTAAATCCGCGAGCTCCGATCGCAGTGCTCTGTGGAATTTAATAAGCAGGAGAATTGGAGCCTCCGTCAGCGGAACACCAGAGAGTCCGGAATCGGTGTAGAAGTAGTAGTCTTCCGCCGCTTCCGGCGGCGTGGACGGCGAATCATGATGTAATTTTGCGTGAGAGGAGCGATCAATAGAGTGGGCGGCGGCGCCGTCCATACAAGGAAGAAGAAGATGGGGTAGGGAAGAAGGCGAATCGGACGCCCATGAAAGAAGAGGAGGAGAGATTTGGCATCCGGAAGGAAGGAAGGGAGAATGGGGGAAGGGTTTATGAAGGAAGAATCTGCTCAAAGTCTTCTTCCTCTCTCTCCCTCTGATCTGTGCAGTGAAATTAAAGTATATTTTTTTAAAATGGAGTTTTTGAGGTTTTTTTAATTGGAAGGTTGATCGCTTCGAAAATGGATTGGTTGCCCACGGAAAGTGAGTGATGGAGACGTTGTACCTAAAACCTCCCACCAACGGTATACCCCAACATTTCTTATACAACCTGACTTACCTAACGGAGTTGAGTTGGGTTGAGTTATAATTTTTTTAGGTTAATTTGAACTTTGGGGTCGGTTGAATTGGCTAAAGAACTAAATATGACCTCCAATCCAACCTTTAAAATATCGATTGAGTTAAGTTATTGGGTTTTTTTTTTTTTTTTATTATTATTAATTTAGAATAAAACTAAAAATCTCATAAACTCAAATATTAAATACCAAATATTTATGATATTTAAAGGAAGACAAACGTAGTAACAATTCTTAAACAAAAATAGTTCAAAGATTAACGCTAAAAACTCAAATTTTATAATATATGTGTAATTCGAGTTGGATCGAATGGACCCAAATAAAAAATATATATATTTAACCAAAACCCTACTTAACTTGATAAGGTAAAAAAATTTAATACATCTAGCCCACATATTTGAATTGGATGGTTTGGATTGTGATGTCATTTAAATACTAATGATTTTTTTTTTTTTAGAGATTCAAATAAAAAACTTTTACTTTAATTTCTTATTGAATTTGTTTCTATTTGATGATTTTTAGTTTAGAAGTTCCCATGTGGTATCAATAATTTGATTAAATCTTAAAAAATGATTTATAAGCTATGAAAAGAAAAAACACTTATATATTTTTTTTTACTTTGATCCAATTGAGAGTTTGACCTACCAAGAGTAAATTAAACCAAAAGCTGAATGATAAGTTTAGTAATTTTGAAAATAGCCTAATTTGTACTTTAAAATAGAAGTATTTAATTGATTTTATAATTTTTAATTTTGAATCCAATAAATTAATTACATATTCAAACATTTTAAAAGTTAATCACAAATTTATATAAAATATATCTATAAAATCTTAGAAATATCAAAGTTTATGAATAAATATAGACAAATTTCAAAAGTATGGAAACAAAATTTATAATTTAGCCTAAAGTAAAATTTAAACTATATATATATATATATATATATATATATATATATATATATATATTAACTAAATTGAAACTTTTTAAATTTGAAATTGTACACTACTTGCAACTAGATAAATTAGATTTGTTATTTTGATTGAATTCTTAGTCAAATATAATCTTAAAAACAAAATAAGGGTTTGAAAAACAAAAAATCTCATTGAGTAACTATTTGTATTTTGGTTTTTGGTTTTTTTTTTTTTATATCAAACTTATTTTCTCTCAATTTATTGCAATAGTTTTCATCTTTCTTAAACAAAAAAAGTTGAATTTTTTTATCAAATTTCAATAACAAAAACATAATTTTAAAAATTATATATTTTTTTAATTTTCAAAACTTGACTCAATTTTTTAAAACATTAGAAAAAAAGTAAATAACAAATCATAAAATTTAGAAGTTGAATGAGTGTTTATAGACTTAGTTTTGAAAAACTCAAAAACAAAAACCAAATAGTTACCAAACGGGGTTTAATTTTTTAATTAGGTTTCAAAACTTTGTTTAGTTTTTCAAACACCAGAGTAGAAAAGAGAATAACAAAATATATAAATATATGAATCTAAGTAAATATTTAAAAGCTTAATTCATTTTACAAAATAATAAAGAATTATAAACTGAAGTTTTAGTTTTCAAATTTTAATTTCAATTTTGAAAACACAAGTCATAAAATGTTTTAAATATATTTTAAAATAGATTTATAAACTTAATTTAAAAAACAGTTCCTTTAGAAAACAATCTTACCTAATTTTTTTTTTTGAGATAACATATCATGTCTATGAATTTTAAAAGAAAATTTAATATACTAGTTAATTTAAATGTAATAAAAAATATTTAAATAGTTTTAACTCATCTTTGTACAATTTACTCAAATGTTAAATTACCAATTACTACGCGTCAAATTTTATTCTTCAAAGGAGACATTTCTTATACACAAATTTTCCTTTGTGGATCAAAGAGATACATCTATTGTGCATTCTAAAAGTCCATCACCTTTATTTTGTACTATTGACTTTTTCTAATTATATTTTATTTCATGTTTGAATCCAAACGGTGGTTTGACCAGGTCATTTTTATAAGATCTTAAATTTATTTTGAAAATACATATTTATATATTTATATTATTTATATATATGGGGGACAAAATGGAGAAAATTTTTACATTCCCACTTTACCCCTTATTTTTAACCATGTGACTATTATACCCCTGGTATTAATGGATAGTAGTTAATAAATCTATTTAGATGTATGATCACAAACTTTCAATACCTTCACGCCTTTTCAACAAAGCATGTTTTCAGTAGAACACAATTTTTTTACCAAAAAGACCTATTCTTCTGTATATATTTTATTAGTGTGAAGAGGGAGATTAGAGTTTTGGCCATCTAAAGGTAATCATCATTTTTTTCTTCCTAATTACGCTTTCAGTGGTAATAAAATACTGTAAGTGTTTGTGTTTTTTTATGGACTTTATTTTGATCCAAAACAAAGACAACTACCATTGTCGAGTGTATGTTTTCCTTTTTGTTTTTTTTTCCCATTCTTCCTTCTCCAAAAACAAAGGCAATCCTTATTGATGCATGTTTGCATGGTTTTTCGCCTTTTGTCTTTTTTCCCAGTTTTTCCCTTGTAACATTTTTAGAAAAGCATTGCTTTTTTAGGGCTGTTATTTTGATTAATCATGTTTATGACAATATCTTTCTCCAATATAAATGTAACTACCATTAATGTGTGTGTTTTTATTTTTTGTTTTCTTTCATTTTTTTTTTATTCTTCTTTATGCATTCTCATGCTTTTTATGGGTTTTATTTTGATTTGATATGTTTATGTTTACTATTGATATTAAAAATGGAGAGACAATAGGGAAGAATGAAGAGGAAAGAAGGAGATGTAAAGGTAACTACCATTAATGTGTGGGATGAGTTGGCAAATGGGAAGATATTTTATTTTAATTTTAATAATTTTAATAGTAAACCATATATCATTCTATTGCATTGTTAATTCAATTATTATATTCATTCTCCTTGTATTTTTAAGGCGAGTTTTTTTTTTTTTTTTTGGTTCCTCTCCTCCAATAAAATTAACATTTTAAATTTCTAAAAAATGCATGTGTTATTTGGTTGTATATAATTAGAGTTTTTTTTTTTTTTTTTTCTTTTCTAAATCAATGGATAGAGAATGTT